>CM060563.1:28408473-29008473 GCA_030625065.1 Alectoris magna | reverse complement strand
CAACAGAGTTCTCAATCCAAGGTGATATATCACGTGATATGTCTTTAGGGGCCCCTCAAAAATGATGCAATATTGTTGATCTGTTTGGCTGCTTTTCACTTTGACTAACAAAAGTAACACATTTGTGCTCTAACTAGGAAAGAGGCATCAGCTTCACCAAGAGTCATTAGCCATAGTAGGACTGTTTTTCTAGGCAAGTATTTACAAGCCTGCAGCTGCAGTTGTGCCTGCTCTGCTTGCATTGCTGAAACAGTGTAATGAAGCCAAGGAAGTCTACGTAAATTACTTTGGCCAACACATCCTTGTAGATTAAAAAATAAATTGAATCGTTCCTTCCATTGAATAATAATAATAATAATAATAATAATAAAAATCATGTAGAAACAACTAGGAGGAAACGTACTACAAATTAATAATAAATATTCTGTGATTCTGTTTCTGTGCTTTGTCCAGTTCAGATTAGATAAGGGGCATCACAGAGGAGACCTACAAGTTATTATTTTTGATGATGTTGTTCCTTGTAAAATCATTTGGGGCAAAGATAGGAGATACTTGAATTGATAGGAGAAGTAGTCACTTTACATTGAAATGAGGCCAATAAGTTATGAATACCAAGATGCAGGGGTCTGTGCACTGGAAAAGTGTCCCTTTTCCAGCTGGCCATCCTGGCTTCAGAAGTCTAAGGGGTAGAATACAGTTTAGCATGTTATAAACACAGTCTGTCTGTAATGGTTTGCAGACTTCAAAAGCATTGAATTCCTTTGAAACAAAATAAAAATAGGTATGCTCCCAACAATAGGGAAGCTTTTCTCTTAGGAGAAAACTGCCTGTTCTTTTTTTTCTCCTTCTTTCCACCCCCCTCAAAAAAAAAAAAAAATTTTTTTTTGAACTCTGAAGAAGAAAACAGTGAAAGAATTAGGAAGGCAGAACTGAAAGTCAGTATTCAAACTCATCATGCAGAGAGATTTTTACTGCTGGAATCTGAGCCATGATTAGCATCATTTTCTTTCTCTGAGAAAGTGATGGAAAAATGAACAGGAGCATCAGTGAGAGAAAAAGAAATCTTAAAAAAGTAGCAGTATCAATAGTAATACACAAATGAAACCAGTTATACTAATTAATACAGTTGACTATTTGTTGTAGTAGGCGACAGCGAGGATTCGGGATGTGATGTGGCAGGACCCCCTCTCTTAATGACGAAGGATTAATATATGCATAAGGGGGGCGTAGACGAAGGGGCATAGGTATATAGGTAAATCGCACGACGCAATAAACGCCATTTTACTGCTTGCCAAATTGGTATGCACGTGCAGTTCTTTGGCCCGGGTGGGCTTCACCCGATATTCAGCACAGGAGCAGAGCTAAAAGAACATGGGTTGCCAGGTGCTCGGCAACAACTATTAAAGAGTAAAATAATATCATTTGGAAAAGGGAATATAGTAAAAAATCCTAAGAATCAATTCTACAGAGAATAAGTAATAAAAATAATATTAAATAATACTATTTATAAAGTATTCTGAAAGTAATTATCCTACAAAGTAACATTTAAGCTAGGACTGTTCTGAGCAACCAGAAATAAATAGCAAGCACAGTAAAATATAGATTAGTAATAGACTTTACATAGAAATTATAGATTTGTAAAGTTTGTTTAAATGCAATGATGTGTGTAAAAATTGACATTGCACATCCAACTCCTAGCCTCTCCTATTCAACTAAAATAAAGATTTCTTCTTTCCTGTTCTTTCTCTTTCCTGCAGCAATTTTTATTAGAGTAAAGCAAAATCATAGAAACTATGAGCCAGGGACAGTTAAGAAATCACATATGTATGCGTAAATGTGTATATGACGATATATACGAGTATTTGAAAGTCTTGCTTTCTCACCTCAGTGCTCAATAACTTCAGGTTGGGTATCAGGAAAAGGTTTTTCACCAAAAGGTGGTTGGGTTCCCCAGGGCAGTGGTAACATCTGCAGGACTGCTGGAGTTATGGAAACATGGGGACAACACTCCTAGTCATATTGTCTAGTGTTTGGGTGGTCCTGTGTGGAACCGGGAGTTGGACCTGATGATTGTTATAGGTCCCTTCCAACACAGAAAATTCTATGATTCCCCTCCACATATTTTTTTGGACCCCATTTATATAGCTCAATGAAATCAAAGGGATTTTTCAAGATTCTCAGAAGAATCTGAAGCTAAAATGTATAGACCAGAGCTTTGTTTAAAATGAAAAATCCACAGCTTAGAAATGTTTGAGGCATTTTAAATCTATATAAAACAAATTTGACCCTGGCATTAGGAACTTCTGCATTACGTTTGGGTTTCCAATTTAAAATCTCTGTCCTTTTCCAGATGATTTTAGATTTGTTTCTCACAAAGAGAAATCAAAAGCCCACATTAACAAATATATGCTTTTTGAATAAAAATAAAATGAAAAATGAATTAAAAACTAAAGGTTACAACCTTTGCATCCAGTAACACGAATGCTAGTGTGAATTTTGATGAATCAGTTTATGCATTTTGCCAATAGGTGGTGCTACTCTTTTTACATTCAATACTAATCTACTGCAACACATGCCATCTGCTCAGATATTCATGAACATGGAATAGGTTGCTTTCTTAAATAGCATTTCTCAGAGCAAAATAACACATGAATATGTTATAATTTAATGGCAACAAATAAAAGCAGATATAACAGATTTGGAAAGCACAATCTTTTCCATAGTTAGATATAAACTTGGAAGAAGTAGTTATGCAGAATGATAAAGAAAAAAAAAAAAGAATTCATCTGTGAATGATTTTGTTTGTCTGCATCCCACCTGTGCTTTTACTGATTATTTTTCAGGTTTGTGTGAAAGATATCTTTGTTTCAGGGAAAGCTCAATGCAGCACAGTTAAAAGACAATGAGAGGAAAGCCAGTCAAATAAATATGTATCCAAAACACGAATTCATTGCTTGTGTTTTGATTCTTTTATCTAGCAGTGGAAAGTACAAAGCTGCTAATTTTATGTTACAGAATTAGACATTTTTCTCTGTGAAATTTGAAAAAGAGTTAGGTGACTGAGTATTTTGTAGTACGAAAACAGACAGATGTTCATTTCAGTGGTTTCATAAATACAGTTTTCCTACTGAGCTTTCTATTACTCAGTGGCTTCATAGGTCGTGTCCAGAATGCACAAAATGTAACATGAATCAGAGGGGGAGCACAGCTTGCCATTTGGGGGTTTTATTATCAGATATCTATCAGACTGGGAGGGACCTTAAGATTGAATTGAAATATCAGATGAAACATTTATACCTGAACCAGTTGCTACTCAGTGGTAGTGTGGTATCATATGCTCATTATATTCAATTTTGGAGAGGCTTTGTGAGAGTGGAGGATGGGAAAGGGTAAAGAGCAGCCTGTGCTGGTTGGGTTCTGTAATAATGTGTTGAGTACCTCCAGCAAACCTAGTTGTGCTCCAATGCAGATAGATGCTGTCATCTGCAGCAAAAATAGAGCATTAAGTAGAGAGGGAGTGTATGATTTGTGTCTGGTAGAACACGGCCTCTAATGAAGTTTGGTAAAAACAGATGCATCCTAGATATACAGATATATTCTGTGAAGTTGCCTTTTTGTGCATTTGGCTCGATGTAGCGTGGCTCTGAAATTACAGTTGTAATGTTACAGGAAATGAATTGACAGCTTTTGACACCAAAGACCTTTATTTATTTTCAGAGCAAGTGGAGTACAAGGAACAAGTATAATTATTTATTATTATTTTTCAGAAACCAGTTATGTATTTATTTACTACTCAGTCACATGCCATACCTCAGCATTCATCTAGAAAACTGCTCCTGGGGTAAGAAGGGAATTTATTTTGACTGTTCAATGAAGCCATCAGGTTTACCACTGTAGGTGTGGTGCAGACATTCTCTCTGAACTCTGCTTCTGGACGGTGATCTCAGAATCATTTACTGTCATAGTGAGGGGTATCAAACAACTTTCAAGTGATAACAGTTGTCTACATGGACTACATTTTAAACTATTGCAGGCCTGTTAAAGGTGCAATATCATCTTAATTTTGAGATATAAAAAATAATGTTCATTCTTTTTAGCGTAATGTTCCTCTTGTGTATTCTGTTTATAATGTTGTTGATCATACCAGTTTAAAATCAAACATAAACCAATGCAGAAACACCAAATGAAAGTAAAGGGTAAAGGTTATGCCAATGGATACATGCTTGCTTGTTTCCTCTCTTATTGTGTATGTGTATACATGCAAATACATGCAGGTGTTTGTAAATACATATGGTAAAAATTAACTATGCCAAATAAATAGTTTTAGCAAATAGTAACTGTGAATTTCTCCACAAATTATTATGGATGTTTTAAATTAGTAATTTCTTATGTTTGACTATCATATGAATCTAAATGAACAGTATGCAGTGGATCAAGATAAATAAAGAGGCTTCCTTTGTTTATCTGAATGTAGAACAATGGTTGCATGCAGCCACTGAGGATGAGAGGAAAAAGAGAAAGAAGGACTGTTTCAATTCATTTTTTTTTCCTTTAGAACAGGATATGAATTAGATTTAATAAAGGCAGGTGTTTGGTGGGTAAAGCAGTGATAGCAAAGTGTGTCCACATGACAATGGGAAGCCAGTAGTGCAAAATTAATATTCAGTCTTAGCCTATTTTTTCTCTCTGGCTCTACATTTAAATTATTTTAAATGGTTTTTATCTCTAAATAATAGCTCCATGCAGAATTGCAAAAGCCTTGTCCTACACAATGATACTCATGATATAAGCATTATTAAACAAATTAATTTGAAATTTTATGTCTGTGTGATTATCATTCTTGAATGAAAAGTGGATAAATGAGAAAATATTTCTCTAAGTCCAAATGCCATTTCCTGAAGACTAAATGGCATGCACTGGGCTGATTTCAAATGCTCTAAGCAGGCAGCAAGAACACCATCCATTGGATTAATTAAAGAATGTAGTGAATATAAGCTTTCAGCAGTGTTAGTTTGTAAATATTACTTTGGGAAAGACAAAGCGGAAAGTCTTCTAAGTCCTTTGTGTCCACAGTTAGCCAAATAAAGCTCACAAAAATACATCAGAAACTGGGGGAGGGGTTGCATACAAAGGGTGGTAAAAGTTCTACATGAGGGCCAGAGGTCATAGTTCCTGTGTAAAATTAAGCATATACTTCTTTTATTATTATTATTATTTTATTTACTACTTTTATATAGTGCTTTTTATGGTATGCTACTTTTGGAAAATATTCTTTATTTGGAACACAATGGTAAGACATGCTGTTTTGTACAGATTCCAACATTTTTATGATAGAAGAAGATGAGTGCAAAAATGTTACTTGTTTTGCTGGATAAATTGTAATCTATTATGGTAGTTAGCTATAGGTGAATCTAGTATGAAAATATTGCAACGATTTGGAGATAATGCTTTGTTAATCCGTTTGATGTGAACTGACTTTACCCAAAAATGTATTTCTGCCTCAGATGAGAACTTGGATCAGGAAACTCACAAAGCCTGGAGTCCAGCTGATTCCCAGATACCTAAGTTCACAGAGCTGGTAAATTAATTTCATTTCCCACTAGTAAAACATTTCCCTTCTGACACAGCTGTAGGGAAAATGTTCCAGAGTGGAGAATTGTGCTGTTGCAGAAGACATGAGTTGGGACCAAGTGGCTTTTTTCCCCAGCCCAGACATGAGGAATGCTTTCTCCTTCCTCTTACATGAACACCTATAGTAATGCTGCTCCAAAATTTGTCATAATGAAACGCAGGGAAAAAAAAACAAAACAAAAAACTGTGCTTAAGAGGTGGAAGTTCAGAGAGCAGTTTGATGTCGTTTTACTTATGCCTATTATAAATGGCTGGACAAAAAGAAGAATTTGTGGTGTCTTGCCTGTCATCTGGTGTGCTGAGCAAGAGGCTGAAAGTTATTATTGAATTTAATTCCCCACAGAATGCCTTGAAGGACACAATATAAATGTCACTGACTCCTTTTAAATCAATGTACCTTCTAGACAAGTTGATTTACACTGGCTGATAATTTGGCTGTTTCTTAAAAGCAGGCGTTTTGAAATCTAATGCTTGGTGGATTCAGCCCAGTGCTATTGGAAATCAGCATGACTCTTTCCATTGACATTATTGGATAATGGCCTTGGTGAGTTATTACCAAGTGTTTTTGTCCTGCTATGTACTGGACAACAGTCAGTAATACTCAATGATACTAACAGAAATCTTGCTGTTATGAGAAAGATTTACCATTTTCCACCATCATACAAGACCTGCAAATTTCCAGCTTTGTGGTGACATCTTCTAAATCATCTGCCCACTTGAAAGAGAAACAAGATCTTTTGGTGATTACTGAAATGCAGTAGTTCCACGCTTCAATCACGAAATTAATTATCTAGCACACATATATGCTAGATAAACATATCTTTTATCACAGAGTTTCCATAGTTACAGAATGAGATTGACATTGATAATTTTGTTATAGTTGAAATAATGTAACACTGCCTTAGTATCTGAAGGTATCTTTACTTTTGTCCTTTGCACTTTACCAAGATAATATAAAGTATTACCAGGTAATACTTTACCTTTAGTATAGATACTATACTACTTTACTTTTAGTATAGATAATACTAGTATTACCAAGACAATATAAAGTAACTTTTTAAAATCTAGAACCTTTCCGATCTTAATTTTTGTTATTTCCCATAGTTCAGATGTGGAGTTAGGATTTCAGTTTACAGGGATATTATTGCTTCTTAAAATAGAAGGGAAAACTTTTCCTTAGCTTTGGTTGTTGAGTTAAAAACTACAGAAATGCATAAGCAGAATATGAACAATTTATATTTTGTTTCGGTTTTATTTATTTATGTTTATTTTATGTCCTTTTGTTTTGTTCATTATGTGAACTTAACCTCTTGGCATGCAAGGACAAATCTGAGGGAGAATCCTTAGAAATATCTAATAAGTAAGCTGGTTTGTGTTTTTTTTTTCCTCTGAATTATCTGAGAGAACACAAAAGGTATCAACAGTATGGAGTTGTTAGTTCTTCTAAAAACTACTATTATGACAAATCTGGAGAGTTAGAATCATTTTATTCATGAGGAATAATCAACGTGTCATAGGGATTTGTTGGATTTTCATAAAAATCTCTGTTACCATAATGAAACTGAAGAAAAAGATGTAAAATTCTAACTGCTTTTTCAGGTCTGTTTGCAGTTCACATGCTTTGTGACTCAGCTATATGAAGGTAAAATGTACGTGTATGTAGAGCTATGCATAAGCAATTTCTAAAGATTCCACAGCATTCACTTGTCTCCCTTCACCAGCTCTTTTTGTCCTCTACCACAGTCTTCCTTTTTTTTTTTTTACCTGCTTTCCTAACATACCATACTACAGGTTCAAGTTTTGGGTATCCTTTATGCTTGGCATCAGGAAAAAAGCACATATATTTTTTCTGTACATAAGAGTGTCCTCAGATGTTGTTTTATATTTCTAAGCAATGTAACACTTGTCCTGTTGAAAGGGGTAGTCTTTTACCACTGAATCATAATCAAAATAATTATAGAGAAGACACTGTCTGGAAATACGAATAATAGTTAACTTGCTTATTTCTACTTGTTTATACATGTTTAACGTGTAACCATAAGAAAAAAAGAATAGAGCTTCGCTATATTTATTTCCTTGCTTTTTCTTTTGTAACACTAGTAAAAACATATAATTTATTTAATAATTTTCACTGTATCACTGTCAGTGCTTATACAAGCACCCTTATTCTTAGATATTTAACACCATATATATACATCAGCTGCCCAATCAAGGAAAGAATTGATAATGGTTTAAACCCACCTAGTTAATTATTTCATGATTCTATAGTGGACCTAACCTGAGTCTCCTTATGGTCTCGGCTCAGTAGACACCCAGTTACACACATCTTCAAAAGGTGATTTCTGTGATTTCAACATGGTTCCACTTGGGTGATTTGTCTTTACAGGGATCAATTTGGGATCTACAGATTTGTTATTATTAGAAACTAAGAGTCAGAGGAAAATATAGAGCTACAAGAAGGCACAGGCTGTGTTATTGACATTGTATTGATGCGCCACTTTTGACTCCTCTTGAATGTATGGAAAGTCATGGGTGCTAACTGCATGACAACAAGTTGGTTTTTCATAGAACTGAGTTCTAACAAGCATATGGCATGTATAGCAGAATGTGCCATCGAAAATTACTACTGGTGCTGGCTGGCCATTGAACTTCTTGTAAAATGAAAAATATGAAGAATAGTTGGTTTTTGCTTTTTTTTTTTTTTTTTTTGCTAAGTACACACACACTGATATATACATATACATATGTATATGTATATATATAACTCCTATGTACATGAAATTTAAAAATAAAATTATTATTTCTAAGATGTAAGAAAACTCGGAGTGGATGTGCATAGTCTTACTACTGCTGAATATTAGAGTTTTCTGAGGCTACTTATTACAGACAAAAACATGATATTTTAATTATTTCATATCTCGTGGCAAAGGAGTTGGAACTAGATGATCTTTAAGGCCCCTTTTCTTTCTTTCCCTCCAGCCATTCTTTGATTCTATAATTATTTTGATCCTTCGTGTACTGGCTGTTCAGAAGTTTTGACTGAATTTCATGTCTACAGGAGGTGCTAAAATGGGAATTTTTGATGGGAGTCATCATGCAAGCTGTTGAGGACAGGAAATGGAAATGGTATAAAATATCAACTCTCTGGATGTTGCAGGAAGGTTTCAGTGGCATCTGTGGAAATTTCTGAGGCTTGGTAGACAGAATTTTAGTTTCTGATCATTATCAATTCAGTTCTTGCTGCCTTTGTTTATGTAGCCAAATTATTTTTGTGTCAGTTTAACTGCACTGAGACCTCAAACTTCTGCATGGATTTCTGGTGAGCCAGCAGATACTAAGTTGTGATCGGATTGACCATAGTCAGACCCAAAGAGCTGATTTCAAAGTGAGATTAGCAAATCCTGTAGCTGAAATGCTGATTCCTCCAGCTCCTCTCCGTAATGTTTAATAGACTTGCAAATAAATGAATGAAATCCCTTGTGTTTCTGAGCTTGAGAAATGTCTAAGCTATTTACTGGCTGCCATTCTTGACTGGCTTTGAAACCCTGATCTTCAGTCTGGACAGAGATTAGCTCTATGCATGGTTTCTGCATTGCTCTTGGGGTCTTGCCCTGCTGTACCGTCTGGTGGCAGATGCCTCAGGTCCTGTTGCACAGAGAAGTGTATCCCTGGAGGATACAACCCCAGCTCCCTGCAGGTGCTGTGGGTGAGAGTAGAGCAGCTGTGGGAGAAAAGGTGGTCCTGAGTATGGAAAAGGCTGATTTGGGTGGTAGCATCTGTACCAAAAATTCTCAGAAGGAACTCTGTTAGGATTTATTTTATTTATTTTTTTTTAATTGGGATTGCTTTTTATTCCAGCACATTTTTAATTACTGTTGTGATTATTTAATGAGCTCCATAAACAACAGCCCAAAGCGATGGTTTTCCAGTCACAGCAGATGCACAGCAATGCATCTTAGTTACGGTCGTCTGGACCATTTCAGGAGAAAAAATACTTTCAAGGCAGCATTATATTCCTCCCCACATAACTCACTGTGTGTTAGGAGTTAGTTTTATTTTCCCATTTTTGTATTACAGTAATCTGCAGTGTAAGAGGCAAACCCCTGAAGGACATTGTTTTTCTTTTTCTGGAAAGTTTTCCAATGCGCAGCACAATGATATTTCAAATACTGTCATGTGTATGTACCCTTTTTCCCCCTAGGGTTCTTATGCAGAATTGCTTCCCCTCACTGCCCACCTTCTCACTCCCCTAATATTTAAACAAAAAGTCAGATTTTTGCAGAAAAACCCACTTACTAGAACAACAAACACTGATTGTTTTCATTTCTTTTCATCTACAGAATAGCTTCAGAACAGTTCAGAGTCTCTCTGATTTACAAAATACAGATGGAAATGCTAATGTGACCATGTTAAACATTTTATAATAACAGTAAGAAATATCAATAAAGATTTCACAGGGAAAAACTTCTTTGCTGCCAGATAGGATGTTGAGGAAGGCCTTTGGGTTTTTGTGATCCAGCCTGTTTGTGGGGTGTTTTGTTTAGAGACCACAGCACAGGTGTGCACACCAATGAATCAGAGCAGGCACTGAAGCCAGAGCTATCAGCCCAAGATGACTTTGGAGGGATATCTTCCTGTAGGTAGTGGTTTTGTTTTTTTCATGATAAAGTTCAAAGGGAAAAGTTTCATCCAAATACAGGAGAGGATTGTTTTATTTATTTATTATTATATTTTTTGGCAACTTCTTTGTCTTTTTTTTTTCTTTTTTTTTTCTTTTTTTTTTTCTTTCTTTTTTACCCAGCCTAATTGGCACTCCATTTATGTTGTGGAGTGGAGGATTTTATATCTTTGGGCATTCAGTAGCCTATCAAAAGCGTGAAATTGCTGTTTTAAAGCAGCATTTTAAAAAAACCTTTTCATCTTGATAGTTCCTTTAAAATGTTTGGCTTTTAAAGTTCTGTTTTTAGGCATGGATAATCTGACTGTGCTTCAGCACCGAGACTTCCCCATCCTGAACCTTAGGGAAGTAGTAGTTCTGGAAACAAAAGAAAACACATTTGAATAAAAGAAGAAACAGTCCTCCAGCACTTGAAGTTTTAAAAACTGGCAGCTGCTGGCAGGTATTAGGATGTTATGCATCCTGAAATAAATCTGAGGAACCTGTTAGTGGGCAAAAGAGATCACAGATAGATGACAAAGCAATTTTGGCACATGGAGCAATTGAAAACATGTGCCAGCTACTTGGCCATCACCTACCCCTACTTATCCTACTTGAGTAAGTGCGAGGTGTATGCATCTGTGTATGTAAAATAACAACTGCTTTATGAATAGTGATAGATTATTGCAGTGATACAATAACCAATTCAAAACTATTCTAGTTATTATTGTATAACATCTGTATTTTTTTTTTTCCTGTGGCATTAGCAGATGGATCCATCATCTGTTACATCTTTAGAAGTAATGAGACACATTTCTTCAATTTCCTTGCTTGTCATTTATACAAAAGGGTATTTTTGCAAAATTTGTCAGGTCTCTCAACTCTGTGAGCAATTCTCCTCAGCTTAATCCCTTTACAAATCTCCATCGCTACAGTACCATCCCTATAGCGGCTGCATTTACTTTAAAGAAGAATTTCTTTGTTATTCCTTTAAATTTGTAAGATTGTTTGGGTCATCTCACATATGTGCCATGATCACTAAAAATGTCATTGTCCTTAATCATACTGACTCTCTTTTATTTATTTATTTTTTAAATCTGTGAATAAATACTGTGATGCTATAACATATGCATCATGCTTCCCCTTTCCTTCTCATAGTTGTAGCAGCTAACTTTTCATTATATCACAGTTCAGCATATAACTTGTAAAACCTCCAGTGTAGTCTAGGGGGGGAAATTAAAAAAAAAAAAAGGCTCTCCCTATAGAATAACTTCTAATACAAGACCTTTGTGTGGATTTTTAAAGCAGTTCTGAAATTTTAATGTAATTTGTTTTTCTTGTCTATTCAATATTATCTATAATATTTTTAGTAGACACAATACAGAAAATCAATAATTCATAACATTTTATTTAATAAACACATTTAATTTCTTTTTATTTGAAAATCCAATGAATCTTGATGTAATTGTACTAAAATTAAATACTGTGAAGAAATATCCAGTGAGCAAGCTGTAGAATTAGAACAGTATATTATTTTGTTGCATCTCACACAAAGAATCATCAGATCTTCAATTTGTGTTTTTAAAACAGAAGTAATCCAAACCAAGAAAAGAAGTAATACAGTGTGACCTACATAGACAATGCATTATGAACTGTAGGTTTAATGATAAAATCAGTTAAAACTGGTTCCTTGTGAATAATTAGCAATGGATACTTTTTTAATGAATGTGCTCCTCAGTGTTTTGTAAGAGATGTATTAGATAAACAAGGTTTAATTAGTACATAAATGTAAATATATAATTTCCTTTACTCATTGAAGCCAACATTAATATTTTTCAGTTTTTTAAATTGATAGTCTCAGTCACATTAAGGTAGCAAGTTGGAGCCTCCTTAAATAAGCCTGAATCCAACATGTTTGGCAAAGGGAAAAAGAGAAATACTTTTACCATAAATACTACTAGCTTTCAAGCAAAAATGGTTTGGCTCTTTCTGGTCATGATGCTTTGACACCTGATCAAATCAAATTCTATCTTTTCCAAATATATATATGCCCAATTTCTATTAGTGATGAACTGGTATAGCTGAAGGCACAGAGGTGTATTTTGTAATGATGCGTGTGTGCAGCTGCTGGCAGTTTTGTGCCCTTCTGCTGTACAAAACAACAATACTGAGTGTTCACACTCTCTGCAGTTTTTGAGTTCTCTCTGTTCCAAACAACAACAACAACAACAACAACAAAAAAGAACCCCCCCCCCCAAAAAAAAAAAACAACAACAAAAACAAACAACCAGAAGAAATCATCTCATCTCCATTTCCAAGAGCTGCTAATTACATTCAGCATATTAAGTCCACTTGGGGAAAGACTTCCTTAATTAATTAATTTAATTAGCAATAAGGCAGAAGAAGGAGATATGGTTATCAGGAGATAATCATACCTTTGGGATAGTGGATTGCAAAGACAAGCTTTGCTTCATCTTTTTATGGTTGTGGTATACCACTTTTATGTGGCTTTAATAAGTAACCTGTAGACTCTATTGAGCAGTGTTACTTTTTGTAGTTGGTTCACTTGTGAAAACTCCTTTAGAAGAAAGGCGTCATAATGGGAAATGAAAGGAGTAGCATGCATTCAGTTCAAACATTGTAAATGGGGGAAATTATATAGTTTAACATGACTTTCTGTGGGATGAATGGCTAAAGAGTAGTAGAGATGTGCACCGAAAACAGAGAAAAGAAAATGAAAACAACAACAATAAAAACAAACAAACAAACAAACAAAAACAGATCTTATCTCTGTTTTGACATTCCTGTAACACCTTACTTTTATGGGCAACATGTGAATAAAAAGACTTCAGATTAATTCTTTCAATAGTTTTCAACCACCAAATGAAACAATGGAATTCTCTGATTAGTAATTTGTGTGTTTCTTCATGAGCCAGATTGTGACCAGATGCCTGCATCTCAGAAGCCTGTAGCTTTTTGCTGAGGCAAAGCTAGTTTAGTTTGGCAATACACCTTGCCTTTCTAGATCTATGTCTGCTCTGGGTGTGACTGTGTTAGTTTTCTTAATACTGTCTTGCCTAATTTCCCCATAGGAGATTTAGTCCTTCGTAGTAGGTGCTCAAGAATTACCAAAGGAAATGAAATCTTGATGTGTGAAAACACATCTCTTTCTTGAAAGAACCTTCAGCCAGCTGAGACCTTAAAATGCAAGAAGGAAATGCCTGCACTCAAAGTCACTCATTTTTTTACTTACATTTGTTTTTGCTTAAGTGAAAATTATTTCCTTTGTTGTTTCAACAGTCTAATTGAGCTAAACTCTACCATTCAGCATTTAAATATTTTTTGTACATTGGAGCCTAGTCCAGTTTCAGTGCAAAAGATATTGCGCTCTGCAGGGATCTTTTCGCACAACATTCAGCATTCACCCTAAACTGAAACTGTTGCTATGCTCACTTTCTACAGTCTCTAATGTAGCTGAATATCCAATGATTTTGCCTACAATGAAGCAATAGTGCTGTATCTCATATCTCTGCAACACAGACACCTGAAATCTCTATACCGCCACAACAAAACATCTATAAAGTTATTTGCTCCTTTCCTGTCTGGTTCACTTGCCTTCCTCTCCCTGTGCTTTTTGCGCTGAAAACATGCCTTCTCTCTTCCATTACGGTAGCCTTATTGTTGTAACAGTAGCTGAGATTACGTCTACTAGTGAAGAGGTACATAACCTCCTCCACCTCTGCTTGTATGTGAACCAGCTCCTGTGTGGCAGCAGTGCAGTCATGAGAGCACAGTGGTAAGACTAAGCTGATATATTATCCTTTCTGTTCCTTGCTCCTACTCCATCTTCCTTTATGTTTGTAAGTTTTCCAGGCTCTGTGATTTTTAAGACCCAACTTTAACTCCTTTTGTTATGCTTCTTCAGAAACACCACTCTTTCAAGCCCCAGCTGCTTTCTGAGAGGTTGGAGAAAATGGATTTAATTTCAGACTCACCTCTATCCTTTTGTTCTTTCCAAGTGATAGTGTACAGAAGTGCTGGGAATTTTTAACAATCCACTCATTTATTTGGGGATGGTCATGTTGACGTCCATCCCTTGCCTATTTAACACAATGAGAGTGAGGAAAAGACAGTGAAAGACGGTCATAAAACAAGGTATAGGAAAAAAAGCAAACAAACTGGAACTCGTAAACTGAATGTAGAATAAGATCACCTAAACCAAGATGTCATCAGAATAATCGTCCTTGTGTTCTTTCATTAAATCAAATGATCCACAAAAGTGAAATCACCTTTAAAAAAAAAAAAAACCAGCAAAAAACAAACAAACAAAAAAAACCCTTACTGCTGGTCATTTAACACTTCAGCTCTCACACTGTCAGTTGAAGGAGACAAACTCAAAACAATGAGGTTTTTTTTTCTTAATATTCTTTACTGAGAGATTTAATAGCACCTGTACGATGAGATCAGATATGTTGTGAAGACATCTGACTTCAGTAGAAATGGTAACAAAAGTTTACCATAATTTTGAGTACTGACATGACTTCTTATTACAAGTAAAACATTTATATATCTTTCCTATCCTCTTCTATTTAAAGTGCCCTAGATGGTTGCTGCATGCATGCTTGCAGGACTGCCAAAAGGCAGGAGGGTCTGAAAATGACATCCAGGCACCATGAAATTGCAGTCTTCAGAGCGTATCAATACAAAGCTAATTCCATATAATTTCCCACTCTAGTTACAATTTCGGTCATGACAGTGAAGTGTCAGAATTTTAATGCCCATTATATTTTGTGATTTATGTTATTTTGCTGTAGTGCTTTGACCTTTTTGATGTGCTATAGTTTGCTTGGATGATTGCTCCACCCTTCCTGCTAAGAGTCAGTTTTCAAGGAAGGAAAGCGGCAAGGAGGAAGATGCATTGAATGTTTCTGAATGAGTAAATTTATGTGGGAATATGGGGCAGGAAGGTAAAGAGTCAGGGGAGATGGAATAAAAGTTAGAAAAAAAAAAAAAAGCAGTTGCTTTAAAGCTGAAGGTTTTAGCTGAAAGAGAAATTCAGTTTCATTTATCCTTCTGCACATTACTTTTCAGCCTTAAATAATGAGCCGTATGTTGAAGCTGAAAAATTACAGAAGTGGATTTTCAGTGTCCTATTAAGACCTGATTCTTTAATGACCCTAGTAGTCATACTATACTGAGTTCAGTTATATTGGTCCTAGAATGCTCATAAGTGCTTCCTCTCTTAAATGGTATTTTTAACTAAAGACTTCAGAGGTCCTGCTGTATCTTCATATGGGAACCATTTTCTACTTTTGGCCAGATAGGCTTTTGCGCTATTAGTAGGAATAATGCAATGCTTGGCACAAAAGCAATGTGGGTAGGGATGGAAACACGAGAAAACTTTTGATTTATCTGTCTAGGACTCTGAACAAAGTCAGTTCTTGAGAGCAGCCTGTTCCCTAATGACTCCAGCAGAACACTTTTTTAGGGGATCCCTGGAAAAAAAGTGTTGCCTTTCATTTTGTTTATGCAGAGCTCTGGCAGCTGCTATTTCAGTGTTTAATAGCCATCAAGCCTGTAGCCTGATTTAAACTGAGGTTACATTTAGGAATGCTACATTATCTTACTAAATGCATAATAAAAAGTTTAGCAGTAGATCCAGAAATATGGTATTTCAGTGCAGTGCTCTTTAGGGACAAATGTGTTTCATCTAGCCCACTGGCCAGGCTTTTGCTGCCTAGCATTTCAGATCCTCAGCTGGAGTATTAAAGCATAGCACAACTGAATTTAGTTGGACCTGTGCCCACAGAATGTGTTTCTTCAGTTGCATGTAACAGGCCCACCATGAGTCCAGCTGGAGTGCTAAGAATGCATTGCTTGCTGTGCAGATGTCTGTGGGGCTCCACAGAAACCATGTTTTACAGAGCTGGGGTTCTTCACAGCATGCTGCCCAGCTCTCCTGTTTGCTGGTACAATGAGAAGGCAGGATGTGGGTAACAGTGATGGGTATAAATTGCACAGCTTGCAAATATTGCCGATCTCCTCCAAGCTGCTGGTTCAATATTTCAGGGCTCTGTTCCTCCCCACAACAGCATTTTCCTACACCTATATCACATATGTTCCACTCTGGGATGATAGCCTGTGGGATTGAGAACACAGGCTGAGATGGAGGGACAGTGGGAAATGGGTCAACACAGTTTAATCCATGTTATATTTACTGCAGTTTAAGTACCCTTTATGTTCACTTGTTCGATATGTAAGGTCCTGCCCAACTGCTCCTTAGTTTGAATTTGTAAGGATGATATATGCCTTGTGTCTATAAATTGGGAATGCCAATATTAGTTTGAGGTCCATGTGATACATTCCAACTAGTACAGCAGAGTAGGTAAAGTGGGTTTACTGGGTTTTACAATATTATGAACACACAAGGTAAACTAACAATAACTCCTTTAAAGGGAAAGAGTCTGTCATTGATGTTTCATGATTTTAATATAGATGATGTTGGATTTTTTTTTTTATTTTTATTTTTTTTTGCTACTTCAGTTATATTTGAAACTTACCTTGTAGCTACGTCCTTAAACTAGACATTCAGAAACTAAATGTGCTAATTATTTCTGTGGAGAATTTTCTGATGAGAAGAGGAAGAAAGGCGTAGCTCAGATCCAAACAGTTGCTTTTTTTTTTTTTTTCGCTGTTCATCTTTCTTAACAAGACTATCTATTTGAATATGAATTCATGTTGTAAAATTAACGCATTAAAGGTCTGCATCAATCATATTGAAAAGCTGGCAAAAATGAAATATAACATTCATTTTATCCCAGTTTATAAAGAAAAATGTCTTTCAAGAAGAAGCAAATTAAATTCTTATATAAAGAAAAGTCCAGACTTAAGTGAATTACCAAGGTATTTCAGAGACTGACTATCAGAAAGTTTCACGTGCTTAATGAATTCCTTGTATCATAATCCCCAAAATGCCTTCTGTTACAGTTATCTGAAAATGTTTCATAGCTTTTTAACTTACTTGTAGGAAATATATCATCCACCTGTGATTTAGTACTAGTTTGAAAAAGAGGCAACACAAGAAGAACACATTTTTAGACAGTAATTTATTTTATCAAAATTAATTTTCACTGAAATTTATTTTAAGTATTTTTATCTGAATTGAAATCTTAAGCCTAGCATTTAGCACACACTACCAGACATTATTTGATTTTTTGTTTTCTGGGCAGGGAATAAGTTGCTAGATGAAGACAGCAAAGCTGTATAAGCAAATTTTCAATCACTCTATCTGTATGTAATGTTTACATTCGGACATGAAACACAGATAGTCATAAGAAGTTGCTGATTTTTTCTGCTTGTGTGTTCATAATACGTCTTTGTGTTTTGTTGGTTTTTCTTCCCATGCACTTAGAGCGTTTTGCGGTGTCTGACACATCTGACAGGCCACTATGGGCTGGGAGTTATGCAGGTGCTTGGAGTTCCTGGCTTTGCTATGCACTGCATCTTAAGGATTGTGTGTTTATTTGAATTTTGTTTAAAGCTGATATGGAAAATGCTCAGGAAAGATAAAAAATTAATGTTTAAGGTCTCTGTGAATGTTCTAGATTTATAGATTGTAAAGCCCTGTATAAAGAAGGATGATGCTTTTCTCCAGGTTAGTTTCACCCCTGGTATACCTCACAAGTACAAACCTGGTACTCCAGAGGGTGATGATGTCAGTTCGTTTCAGCCTCTGAACCAGCCTCTTGCCAATTTGGTCACTCAGTTAAGCTGAAAACATGAGGTCATTAAAGTATGTATTCCCATTCTGAATCCAGGTCTGGTTTGTGGACAAAATAGTATTGTAAGACTCACACCTTGCATCATTTTTCTTTACTTGTGGTAGCTCCACTCAGCATGTTGCTTTTCCGGTACTCTGCTCTGAGATTCCTGAATCTCACTACAACTGTGGGCAGGGAACAGGTATTTTGTTTTGTGGATTCTGGTGTGGGACATCTGATTCTTATTTGCTGGTCTCACAGAACACATTTGAATCTTTGTCAGTCTAAATTATGCCCCAAAGTATGCTGGTGTTCACAGAGTGTTTATTTACATATTTGAGGTGTGACACGATTGAAAAAGGAAGCTCCACAATAAAAAGTGGTAATTGCTTTATTGTAAGGAAATCTGTAATGAAGATTGAATGGGTAATTCCATTGTAGCTAGGTTTCTTCAGTCTCACATCTTTTTGAAACTTTTATTGTCATCCTAGAAATCATTGCATATAAACTTTAGGAAAATTAGTTCAGAAGAAGAGTTTGAATGTACAGTGACAAACACAATTTTTGAACATCTGAATTAAAAAGCATAAGAGTTTTTGCATCATTTCTTTAGGAACATTTGAAAACAATTATTTAGGTTTACTGACTTACTGCATAAATGAGTCTCCATTCTTTAAGGAAAAGCTTTCTTGGTTGCACTACTGAATATTTTAAGCGATGACAGGACACCTGCCAGAGATGTCTAGATGTGTGATATATGTGTCTCTGTTTTCAGGAAGCTGTAAGCAACTCAAAACTATGAGTTGAAATGAAAACATGTAATTTTCATTATAAATTAGCTTCCTGAATCAGTGCACAATAAGGCATTGATTCTGCTTCCAGATGCCAATGTCAGCAGAATTAGGCAATAATCCTCACAAATATGCCTCTGAAGAAAGCAAAACAACTTCCTTTATGCTTGAAATTAATTTATATTTTTAGCTTTAATGCTGTCTTAACATTTTTTCTTTTCCATCATGGAAAAAGCCATATGCTGTTATGTGAAGGATTTGCTGCTGGTATTTTGCACCACCTGTCGTTGCCAAACAGACTAACAGCCTGTAAGCACCTCCTTCAACTGTAGAAGGCATGAGATAGTGCCTGACTTTTAAAAAATTATTTTTAATAAATATAATTTTATCTGTAATTTGCTTTGTTTTATGCTAATTAGAGTGACTGTCATTAATTACAATTTTAATCACTATAGGTATTTCTGGTAATTGCGTGTTTTCAATGCTGTCATATTCTTTTTAGAGGAAAGATACTAATTCATAAATATTCAGACTTCTGAATTCATTTCCATCATAAAAGCATCATTGCTTATGTTATTTACAGTAAGAGTAATATAATTACAGATGCTACTCATAAAACCTAAATGCCAGAAATATTTATTGGTAGCAGTGTGCTCATGCCTTCACAGAAAATCTTTTGATCTGGCAGAAAACACTGAATATGGGTAAACTTCAAAATAAAAAAAGATGATGCAGAAAATTGAGAAGATTAAGACAGTAAGCTTCAGGTTCCCCTAAAAACAGGTGTATATGTTGGGTACAACATCCTAGATCTCTAGGAATGCCATCCTTTTAAGGATTTCATTTGACAGACTGTGACCTCATGATCTGAAGATGACGGTAAAAGTCATAGTTAATCTACATACTAAAATCTGCTTCAGGTCGTTCTTGGCAGAAACTAACATCTATGGTTTTATTTTACGCAAATATCAGATGCATCATGGATGTATTACATATTTCCTACCACTTCCATAAACTACCCAGTTTGCTTGAGAACTGTGTGTCCTTCTGTCCAGTGAATTACATCAATACAAAGCGGCTGTGATTTAATATCCCAGCAGTTAAGGAATTTTTATTATAAGAAGAATCATATGCTTGCAAACCCGAGGTAAGGTTAAATCTTATTGGCATCAGAGGAAAGTACTGGAGGTCAGGAACAGCTGAACTGAAAAGGGGGCACAAATGAGCACCCAATGACAAATTTCTCATCTAGGACCACAAATTGGAGTCTGTTTTCAGCCTAGGTCAGTTCTGTACTGGCAGTCAGAGACAGCAGGAGTAGATAAAATACGAGAATACTTATGCAAAATAAATGGTCATCTGTGTAGGAAAGTAAATTCCCAAGAAGCAGGCAAGCTCTGAAGCAGACATGTTTGCTTGGAAAAGAGACCTGTGTCCCTTCCCCACCACCCCTGTTGCTTGCAGCAGTTCTCTCTTGCTGCTGAGCTATCCAAACTGATATCAAGGATGTCGAGCAGTCTTGCAATAGCCGTGCAAAAGCTGGGTACGGTTTCATCTTCCTTTTTTTTTGTATGCACATGATTCCAAACAAATATGAAGGCTTTGATTTTCAGCAACATCCTCTTTTAATTTCCTTGGTATGTATAATTGTGCATGCACGCATGCATGCAAAATCTAAAACATGTTTTGCTCACTTCAGACCAAGTGAGTTGTGTGCTGGTTTGCAAATATAAGACTTGAGTGATGCTATAATAATTGAGAGGAATGGGAATATTTAGAATCATCACACTTTTTTTTTGACCACAAAACTACTTTTTATGCATATCTGAAACAAATACAGTTTTCATACTCAGCTTTCTGCAGCCTTTTTTTTTCTTTGTCTTCTTTTAAACAGAGGAGCATAAAAAAATCCTAAAGATGGAAAAATGATAATGGTTAGGTATTTGATGGAAATTTTGTTATTATTTTGTGAAAGGGAAGTAAAGGTTCCATTGGAAAATCAGAGGTGGTGGTAAGCAAGCTGAGATTTATTTAAACTCTTTATTTATTTATTTATTTATTTATTTATTAAAACGATGTCGCTTTCTACTGTGCAATTGTGGAAGTTTGGATGTGACTGCTGAGGGCTTGCAAAATGATGTTTAGGATTGATAGAATACCTGTTCTTGACTCTATACAGTGATACTATCAATGAAGGAAATTGAAAGACATCTCTGCATAAATAAATAGCTGGTAAGTTTAAATTCACAAGGGCAGTTACTCAGAGAAGAGATGGAGATAGGAGCTGAAAATGAAAAAGGAAGTAAAATTTGCAAAGCAAGTCATACGAGTTCTCCTCTTTCCTGACTGCTTTATAAGCTTCTGAAATGTATTATTACAAATTTTTTAGACAAGTGCACATTTTGACCTAGCTGGTCATGCTCCTGCAGAGCAAGAATATGTTACTTACCTTGTCTTATGTCAGTTTCCTGGTTACAGCTATATGAATATTATTCTTTTAGAGAAAAAAAAAAATGCAAATATCTATTTTGTCAGGATCAGTCGATCAATACATAAACAGTGTGCTGCAGCTCAGTGTAGAGTTTAAATTAATCTTTAAAAAGTAAAATGCTCTCTATTATTGTAGGTAACAGCTTGTCTGAACTGTCCAGAATGACTAATGAATAAGATAACAGAAATGCCTATCACTTCTGTATTGTGTTCAGCATAAAAGGCTTTTTTTCCAATTTAAGCCCCACAATAGCACAATATTTGATTTGAATATTGATGTTTCAGTCTGAAATTATGAATTTAAATACAGTTTTTCTTCATTTGATATCATAAGAGACTTCACAGAGAAAAATGATGGAGTAATGAGCAGCATCAGACTAATAAATTATGTAACAAGGCATCAGGAATAGTAAACATATTTAATCTTTGCTTCACATTTATGCTATTTTTACTCATGTGAGACTGAAAATAGCTGTATAACATGCTGGCTTTTGTTATCTGTAGGTTATGAAATTTAATTACGGGGAAGTTTATCTATAGCCTCCTCTCTGGATAGGACAAAACAATTCTGCCCATAAATCTTACTATTCACTTCTTCACCAAATATCCTCAACAAGTAATGTGCAGACCTAATAGTTTAAGATGGACTGTAGAACACCATGAAACCCTAATGGAAGATAAGCTGGTGAAAAGAATGCTGAAAGTTTTGATGTCTATGAGTTGTAACAGTTTTTGATAATCAGGAGGTGAATTCCTGATGATACAGTGTATAGTAGTTACTTCCATATAGTTGCTTTTAACATGTTTTTGTGGCATCATAGTAGATGCATTAATCATGTTTCTAATGTACTTTTCTATTGCATATTGTGTTTTTAATTCTGTAACACAGAATCTTTTTTTTATTTCCTTGTTACATGTAGCACTTCAGATTTTCTTAAGAAGAAAGCCACAAAATATTTCTAACTAGATAAGTTTTGTGATTCACTTTACAGAGAAATAATCTGGTGTGGATGTAAGTACCATTATAAAGGAACCCTTCAGAACAACTCAAAAGATAATATTATTGAAAAGGACTTAAATAATTGAGGAACCATCAGAAGTTTTGAAATATTATCAGGAAAAAAAAAAAACATTTGCCATTTTTTTCCTGCTACCTGTCTGGAAATAATTGATACATAATGATTTATTCAAAATTTAATATCTTCCTAAGGATATGCCTTGGCAAGATTCATTGAGTTCTGTCAAATGTTACATTTGTGAGTGCAAAAGATTCTCTTTATAGGATGGTTACTGATGGGAAATTTAGTCTAAGGAAACCTGAAAGTTAAACGCTGCTCTGAAAGTGGTAATTCATATAGTACTTCTTTTCATTTAAAAACTGATTCTGCCCAAGCTGGATGACAGAAGTTGGTTCTCAGTCCTACTAGACCTATTAACCTTATTGTTGAGTTAGAAGTGTAACAGGAAATGCCTATGAGACTAAAATTTATCCGTCAGCACAAGTCTAGATACAATGTAAGCTGCATGTGAAAAAGCAGCCTTGTGTTATGATTGCATATTTATGTTAATCATTGCACCCATATTTTCAGTCCATTATATTAGTTGAGTGCTTAATCCAAAATCCGGATGCATTCAGGCACAGCATTCTGTCCCTCCAGGATTCCTCTGAAGGACATGGAGCTTGAGATGCAGCTCCAGTAATATTTCTAGGTTTTAAAAAATCCAAATATTTCTTATGTCCTTGACCGTTCATTGAGTACATGACAAAACAAAGTTAATGGCATGAAGAACTGTGAGGTTTAGTCATACATGTAGAAATACATGTCTACTCATGGTTTTACTGAAGCTGGCAGTGAAATATATTTCACATTAGCTAGAACAGACCATACCAAAGAGAACTCGGAGTTGTTCTTGTCTTTTCAGAGGCACTGACAAAGGGACTGGAACACTCCTGGTTGCTGTCGTTTCAATTTCTTTTGTCTGCTGCTTAGGAAAAATGTAGTGAGGGATAGGGAGAAAAACATTTTTTTTTCCCCAATTAGGAAATGCCATAACAGAATAGTTCAGACAGTTTTAAGTATCTTTCAAGACCAGCATCTTAAAAAAATCTCTGTGTTGAGACATAAGTGATGGTAGATACAGTTATGTTTAGATGCTATGTGCAAAAATCCTCTGCGTGAAGGGGATACACAAACAAGGCCTCTTTCTCTCTAGCATAGTTGAATTCTTACATTTGTTTAGATAGCGAATGTATTTTTTATTGCTGGCAAGTCCTTGGGCTATGAGTTAGTGTACAATTATAAGTCATGCATATGTATTTACAAAAATGAATGAGTGACTGGTTACGTGGAATTTTTACCAACTTTGGTATCTGAGCATCAATGAATATAAAAAGCAAACAAATACACTGTTAATAATAATTTCCATAAGACTGCTCCAAAAGAGTAAGCTACATATTAACATGCTGAAAATGATTTAGGACAGAACATAAATGTCTCTATTTTAAGTCTTTTGCAGAGATAACTTTGCAAAATGAATACATTTATCTAAGGTGATGGATAATATTTCATAAAATCAGCAAATCTCCTTGCCAGAGGATGCAAGCCAAATATTTTTAACTGGTATATCATGAAAAAATAAAAAAAGGAGAGAAAAAATTTTTGCTGTTTTAGTGTATGTGGGCTAAAGTTAAAACAGAGAAAGAGTTTGGGGGAAAGTTTAGGGAAAGTAGGGACAAATATACAGAATTAGAAAGCAGCTGGAGACCTTTTACATAATGTAGTTACAGTGAAACCTAACAAACAGAAATCCCAATATTATTTCGATGTCCTAATCCTTTTGAAGTCAGTAACAACACAGTCCTTGATTCCAGCCAAGCTCACTCTGTTTATGCTCCTACATGGATGCATCAGTGAAGGAGAGAGGAGGTGTGGACAGGGTGGTGTGCAAGGGGAGCTATAACCATGCTTTTTTAAGTCACTGCTAGGAGATGCAAGACCCATACTGGAAATACAGCAAAGTATCAAACCTGTTCCTTTGAGTCACAAATCTCTTTTTTCCAAGACCTTCTCACAGCGAAGCATTTCTGCTTTCTGTTACACGTGTGGCACTCCTCAAATCCCTCTTCTGAAAGCACTGCACTTCAGTGGGGGGGGGGGGGGGGGAAGACTGACTAGGATAATGGGATATATATTAAAATAGCACTGGCAACCCAGTCCACCTGTGTTTTGTGTTGGGGGGTATAACTGCTTAGACATTATGAGGCAGGAGGTCAGCCTTTTCCAGGTTAAGGGAGGCTGCATTTTTGAGTAGGCTTTTGGAATGGTTAACATTTGTCCGCTGTTGGGAAAGAAAACAAAACAACAACAAAAAACACCCCCAAAACAGCCTTTTATAGTTTTAATTTGTATAATTTTTAATTTTATGCAATTTTAAATAGGTCACAGCTGAAATGTATAATTTAGCTGAAATTTGTACTGTACATTCAATTTGGAGTAAGTACCAAGATCAGATTCTGACTTCATGTTATTAACCTACTTAAAAACACAGCTCAACACAAGTTAACATAACTGAGGAGGATATAGAGGCAGAATGTGGCTCCTCCATTCCTGATATCAACCAAGCAGTTCTATAGTAGTTTTGGAATTTTAGGTTACTTAGTCAAGTTTTTGTCTGAATAGTTTTCTTTCCATCAACATCATTAAATTTTAAAGGCCATATTCTATGCAAAGTTTGTCATTCCAAAATTTAACTGATCAACATAATAAATATATGAATAATTTTTGTTCTGTCTTTTTTTTTCTTTTCTTTATTGTTAAGTAGCAAATGTTGCTATGTGTAGAACTGAAATTTTCTCAGAAGTTTGGATATTCCACTGAGGCATCTGAAAGGCTGTCTGCTTTGATAGAAGGTTTTTAATAAGGTGTTAACACTGTCATCATGATTCTAAAAGACCTTGAAATATATTTTTTTTTTCCAAGCATCCTTATTTTGGAAATGAGGAAATAAACACAAAATAATTGATATTTAACAAATAGAATAATGTATCTGAATTGTCACTATGCATATATCTGTGAAAATGCAAATTCTCCTCATTTATGAATTGTCTTTGATGACTCATCCTTTAGTTATCTCCATCTGCTGGCTATTTTCTGATTGTCTGATGAAGCTGAGAATGAAAGGAATAGTAAATGCTTTATGAGTTTCAGTTTTCTGAAATTATTTTCATTTGAATGATAAAGAATATTAACTGCCTTGAGTGCAAGCTTTGATTTTTCCCTAAAAACTGCAAGGTGATTTATCAGGGTGAAAGTGAGAAGTCTGAATTAAGCTTTATTTAATATTAATCTAATCTAAAAGGAAAGAGTTTAGAGTAACACGGCTAACCATCTGAAAATCACTGCCTGTCTCAAGTTGCTTTTCTTTTTGCGTGTAAGTTTTCCTGGGAACAAAACTTGAAAACTAAAATTTCCTTAGTGTTTTTTGTGATATCTTCCTTCTGCTCTTACTGGTACTTTAATCATTTCTATTGCCTTCCAATTGTCATCCACTTGTGTTATCCACTGTATTCAGAATAGGTATTCAAGTTCAGTTCAAGTTTTTCTATTGATTTTTACATTTATGTATCTTATTAAGCTTGCCATCCAGTTGGTTCACCTCTGCCATAATCATTTGAGTGTTTCCTAACTCTACAAAGTTGACAATTGAGATAGGAGAATATGCATAGCGTTTGTTATATCATTTATGGATTTTCGTGACACAATGTTTTGGGAAAACCTGTCTAAATAAAATAATTATCCAGATTTACCTATTTTTACCTGAATTCTTCCATTACATTATTTAGAATCAATTTCCAGTTGTTCTATCTCATATTTACATTACCGCAAAGTTATTATTTCTCTGCAACATCTAACCACGAAACTAAGACTTAAAAAAGACTCCTGCTGGTAGAATGGAAGGAAATGAAAACAATGGCTCCAAAAATAAACCCCCAAATTGGTAATAAATATATAATAATGTCTTATAAAATCTTAACTTTTAAATGGGAACAACCTAAAATAATTTGCCTTACTGTAATTGTTTTGTAATATTATTCATTTTACCTTCCAAGTGGTTTGATTTTTAGAAAGTGATTTTAGTTTTAAAATCAAATTTTTTGCATGTCAGAACCACCAGCTTGTCAGTGATTTGTGGATCAAGTCCAAGAGTTAATCCTAACTTTAATATTTCTAATTAATTAATCTTAGCTTTCAACAATTGTAAGCTGCAAAGGATGACATTGCTGCAGAGTTCATCTGCATAAAAAAATAAATCTGTTTCTCCATTATAATTATCTTTAAAACCAGTTTCTAGGACTTACTACTGCTTTAATTTTTTTTTTCTAAATAGAAATCACTCTTGAAGAATCATATTATTCTTTAAATAAACATTTAAAACACAGACCACACTTAAGAAAAATAAATACTTCAACAAATCATTTTATAAAAGCTCATATTAAGCTAAATAATAAATTTTGGACAGTAAGTTTAAGGTAACTTTTATTCAAAATAGAGTTTATTCAAAAGTAGAGCTCTTTAGGCTCTGAAAACCGTTCCTTTTCCTTTTTGTGCTACATTGGTAGAGCTTGGCTGGTGATGAACTGGCAAGGTTAATCTGCAGAAAGGCACACTGTCTTTCTGTAGGCAGCAAATGCAAAACAACTAAGCAGAGAGATTGCAGTGCATCCTCTCATAGCATCAAAAGCAGGTGGACTCACTAGTTATTAGGCATCAGCATGTTACACTTGAGAAATATTTGTTGATTCTGCACATGATAGAAAAATCTTTTTACCAAACTCATAGATGTATAGAGTCTAGGGCACAGCAGTAAGTTTGGCAATATTTTGACTGAGTAACTCTTCCTATGCAATGCAGTTCAAGTAAATTAATCTAACATCCAGTTCAGTGATAGTGGTATGCTGATGTAACCCAGTGTCTCCCAGCTGTTGTTGTCAGACAGATCTTTTGAACAAATAAAATGAATGCAGACGGGTCCAAAAGGAAAGTCTAAGATTCTATTAAGACTTTGACTATTATTTTATGTAACTTCTAGCTTAAGACATAAATGATCATCGGCATTGTCTACTAATTTTCTGTTTATAATGTTGTCTGGATTAATCTACAGATTTTTCTCCTTAGTAACAGAATCTACCCATTTAAATCAGTTATCATAATACAGTACATTACTGCATTCAGAATATTTCACTTGAGAATAAGAAATTTCAAAAGAAATGATTGCTGTTGGTTTTGGGTTTTTTTGTTTTTGTTTTTTTTTTTTTTTAAATCTTCATCTTGTATTAGAATGATTCTAACATTAGTTAAATTTTGCACAAGCTAATGCCATAGCACGTTGTCTCAGAACAGAGTACGCTGGATTTTAAAATTAGATGAAATAAACTGAGACTGACATATTGTCACACAGCTGAGTCATTTCAGCCTAAAAATGAATATATATATATTTTTACTTACAGAATAAGATTGAATGTTTCTATCAGGATTAAGTGACTGTTTTAATAATATTTCCTTTCAAATCAGACAGATCAAAATATATTAAAATCCTTTATAGTATGAATACTACTACTGAAATAAATTATAAATTAACATTTTGCTTTAAACATCATTTGTACTTTTTTACTATTATTATTTTTTTTAGCATAAAACTTTCTACTGCGTACATTCTCTTTAAAAGAAAACGTTTATATAGTTTAACTGATTGGACATCAAACAACTTTGTAAATGCCAGAGCCCGTCAATTACTGAGATTACAAAGTTTTCCACTCTAGTACATAGAACAAGGGAAAACATGCATATGTGCTTCAGGAGAATGGGAAATGAAAATACAAATATTTGTTAAAGTCATGAGTGATAACTCTAAAGGTAAGTGTTAAAATGACTTGTTTATTAAAAACAAAAACAAACAAACAAAAAAAAAACTGCAAGAAAGAAATCCTTGAAAATCACATCCGAACAATGAAAGAGTTGTTATATAAAGATATTCTAAACAATTTACAGTTCTATGCAATAGATGGAATCTGCTTATGAACATTAGTGCATTTTCTTAGTGAATCAGCAGAAATTTGTCATTATTGGTAAAAGCCAAAGTAGAAATTTTTAATAAAACTGGGGAAAAAACAAACAAACAACAACAACAAAAAAATTGCTGATATATTCAGATTCTTTGTGTAACTGATTTTTTCTTCAGTGGCTATCTGATAAATGGATAAAACCATTAAGCTAATAAAATTCCAACATAATAAATGCAGAATAATAATTACTGCCAGATGCATTAAATTAATTAAATCTCTTCTGAATCAATTTAGGTGATAATGACTATAGTCTTGTGGTTAGGATCTCTTAAAACAATATTTTATCAAAGTATCTGCAGTGTAGCAAGGCAAGTGTTTCATATTTAATTTTATTCTGAAAATTTATGAGAAAAAGGAATTCTTCAGATAGTTGGTTTGTTTTCTGTGCCTTGATTCAGATCTTTTTCATTACATTTTTCACTGCCACACTTTTCCAAGTACATTCTGTCCTGGTGTGCCTGAATACAGAGCAGTGAATATGTGGGATAAACTGGATAATGCTGTGTCATGTCAATATGGGCTTTCTGCATGACAGGAGATCTTTAAAATCATTTAAAGGGCATGCTGGCCCAAAAGAAGTTAATGGCAATTCCCCCCTTGGATTCCAACAGAGCCAAAAAACAACTTTAGCAATTTTTTCTGCCAGGTAGGAGACTTTCACATAACACATGAGTGATGGCAGAGGAACTTAGTTTTGGCTGGGAGTGTAGCCCTATGTTTGTCTAATGCAGTGTCACTTTAATCTATTTTTAGAAAATGAATAGTTTTATTTAATATCTTCTTTAATGAAATAACTGTATGAGAGGGAACTAGACAGCTATAGAAGAGAGGAAATATTCAGACATATAACACTGGTAAATATTTATTGTCCAGGATTTGCTGGTTTATTTTAAATTTTACATGTTATGCATATCCTTGATTTTGCTCTTGTGCTTCTTGAAGAAAGCCTGGTTTTCCTATTTATGTTGTATAGCGTACCTATGCACTCATGTATGTGAGTATATCAAGACGTACAACAAAAATATCATCTTCTAGCCATCTTAAAGAAGGCAAAATGTATATAGAGGAAATCGTTGCTTTATAAAAAGATATAATCTAATGTTTTGTGACCAACTTACATCCACATGTAATGTCTAAGTTAGTATACCATGCATAGTTTGAGACCTGGCAACATTAATGGATCGCCACAGCAAATTCTTATTTTATTACATTGGGGAAAAGGACTGGAATGCAAGATGCCCTGATTTATCTAATTCTATCCCATCTGCAAGTCCTTCCACTATTCTTTTCCTCTTATCTTGTCCGTCACCACACATTTATCTCAAAGAGAGTATCTGCCTATAGACTAACCTTGACTTCAGCAAAGCCTTTGACACGGTCTCTCACAGTATTCTGCTGAGGAAACTAGCCACTCGTGGCCTAGATAGGTATACCTTTCTTTGGGTAAGGAACTGGCTAGAAGGTCATGCCCAGCGGGTAGTGGTTAATGGAGTTAGGTCTGGCTGGCGACCTGTTACAAGTGGTGTCCCCCAGGGTTCGGTTCTGGGGCCCATCTTGTTTAACATCTTCATTGATGGCCTGGATGAGGGGATTGAGTGTACCCTCAGTAAGTTTGCAGATGACACCAAGTTGGGAGGTGGTGTTGATCTGCCTGAGGGTAGGGAGGCCCTTCAGAGGGATCTAGATAGGCTGAATTACTGGGCTGAGGTGAATGGGATGAGGTTCAACAAGGCCAAGTGCCGGGTCCTGCACTTTGGCCACAACAACCCCATGCAGCGCTATAGGCTTGGAGATGAGTGGCTGGATGACTGTGAGGAGGAAAAGGACCTGGGGGTGTTGGTTGATGCTCGGCTGAACATGAGCCGACAGTGTGCCCAGGTGGCCAAGAAGGCCAACGGCATCCTGGCCTGTATTAGAAACAGTGTGGCCAGTAGGAGCAGAGAGGCAATCATCCCTCTGTACTCAGCTCTGGTGAGGCCGCATCTCGAGTATTGTGTTCAGTTTTGGGCTCCTCAGTACAAGAAAGACATTGAAGCCCTGGAACATATCCAGAGAAGGGCAACGAAACTGGTGAGGGGTCTGGAGCACAAGTCTTATGAAGAATGACTCAGGGAGCTGGGATTGTTTAGCCTGGAGAAGAGGAGGCTCAGGGGAGACCTCATAGCAATCTACAACTTCCTGAAGGGAGGATGTGATGAGGAGGGGCTTGGCCTCTTCTCCCAGGCAACAAACAGGACCAGAGGAAATGGCCTCAAGTTGTACCAGAGGAGGTTTAGATTAGACATAAGGAAAAACTTTTTCTCTCAGAGAGTGGTCAGGCACTGGAATGGCCTGCCCAGGGAGGTGGTGGAGTCGCCATCCCTGGCGGTGTTCAAGAGTCTGGATAAGGAGCTAAGAGATATGGTTTAGTGGTTTTTCAGTAGCTATGGTACTGGGAGGATGGTTGGACTAGATGATCTTGTAGGTCCTTTCCAACCTTGTGATTCTATGATTCTATGATTCTATGATTCTAACCTATACTTCTGGCAAATTTACAGCATTATAAAACTGTTCCGCAATCGTACAGACCAATAGGTGATCCTCCTTGCCTCGCTTCTGAATGTTTCCTCTTTGCTACATATAGCTTCCTTACATGATCTCTTTTGTGCTGTCAGCTCCACATCGTGTCATTTCTGGTGGTAATCAAAATACAATTCAGAAAATGTGTCACTTAATGGTGATATTTGTCCTGCATCTGCTGGGAGATGTTCAGTAATATCAAAATTGTATTTCCAGTCTTTTGGTAAATGCATTGAGCCCCTTCCAATCAGGGAATTTCAGTGCTACTTAAAGCTGGAAAATCAAGGCAAATCTGTAAGCACAGATGTTATCAATACATACTTAGAATATATTCACCTGAAAAAACTGCACTCAATGTCACTTTGTGTACTCTCTGAAGAAAGGGAGTTTTATTTAGGAAAGCCTCTAGAAATGCTAACTTGAGCCCTACTTATTAAGTGGTGTTAACCACTCAAGTAGAGCAATTGAGAACAAATAGAAATTCCAGGAGAAATTACACAAGAAAGGGCAATGGAGGCAGCTGCCTCTGCACTCTCTCTGTGGCGAGCCAGCATGGCATTCACTAATATGCACAAGAGCAATGTATGACTATTTTGAGAGATCTTTCTTTAAATCTCTATTTGTAATGAAGGAAAAAGAAATGACAAATAGTTTCCACAGTTAAGTAAGAGCAAATCTGATCTCTAGAGATGGCATTATAAAAATTGCATGGCTTTTGCTGAATTTCTACTGCACGTGATATTAAAAGTAATTTACTCACATTTTTCATTACATAATGATTATGATTTTATCTGCAGACCATAATTAAGACATGATGGGATGATTCCAGTGGTTAAAATGCATTATAAGTTATCAGAGTTAGAAACAAAAACAGCATAGATTTCCCTTTTTTTTTTTTTTTTTGCATTTACACGTTTTTGGTTGGTTTTCATATGTCCAAGCAAAGATTCTGGTTTTTAGCTACATTTTCTCAGTGCCCCAAATTGCCAGGGCCGGTAATACTATATTGAGAAGAAGCATTTCCCATAAATGCGAAACATGCGACTGATAAGAGAATAAACTGAATAAATTTTGCATTTATGTATCCTTTTAAACAAGCTACCATAAACAGAGGAATGTGTGTGCAGAAGTAGAAAGATACTTTTATTTTTATTGCTTTAAAATAACATCATTAGAATGAAATAGATGTCCTGTATTAAGTGGTATCTTTCACTGTAATTTCATGGAACGGTTGAATGTACACTTTTAAAGAGTAGGTTAGCAAGGTGATTTTTCTTCGTTATGAGCATTTGTTTGAAATATTTGATTATGTGCCTATTTGATAATATTTTAATTTAGTACCCTTTGCTTATCATACAGTAAAAGCAACTTGACTGGTTATCCTTTCATAATGGAGTCAGGCAGGTTACCTTTTGCTCCTTTTCAATTCTTAGCACTGCACGTGGATTTCTGTCAGTATGTTTGCTTCTCACTTTACTGACTGTCAGAAATAATCAGCTCTCTGTCTCACATTTATTCAGGTGCAAATAGAAACTACACTTTGCCATGTGAATACCAAGGGATGAATCTGTAGAGTATTAGACCTTTAAAGTGCAGTAGTACAAACAGAGCAAGATGCATACAGATGCATAAGCAAATTCTGTATTCAGCCAAAAGCTAAATAAATTCTGGTTTACCCATTCCCAGCTTCCGTAGATATGTCCTGCAACTATCCAGAAGAAGACACAACTATTTTTGTTAACGAGTGAGAATATATAAAATTAAAATATTACATATTAATACTATATATTAAAATTAAACTTTTAGTAATACATATATGGTGCTTTAAACTTTTTTTAAAAATAGATGTAAAGATTTAATTAGTCATTACCATTGCACTTTGTTTTAAATAAGAAATTAACATTGCATTGAATGATGAACTGTTTGTAGAATTCTTTACTGTTCCTTTATAGAAAAGACAGTCTACTGTTTTCTAGTGTAAATACTAAATTCAGGACACGGAGATGTTTTTATTCTCAGAGTGTTGCTAATCATGAGAGAGTTAACATCTTTGAATAGAGAATATGAAAGAGATGTTAAGGCTTCTGTCCTGTACCTTTAAGACGTTCTGTCTTCAGGCCAGAAAGCTTCCTTGATGAAAAACAAAGATCTCTTAAGGGAATCATCTCACCTACCTACTTTTTTAAGCCATTTCTGATTATATTATTTACTTAAAATTATGGTGAAACCCTCTTACTGTCATAAGAATTATTAGTGCTAGTGAAAAATATACAACAGTATAGGTAGGGCTAAATGGCCACAAATTATATTACTATACTAGGAATTAACCAACACAATTGTCAAATAATATTTACAATTTAAATTAAGTCTGTATCTTAATGATTGTATTGAACAATGTCAACTGGTCAAACCACTAAGTGAGTATACCTAGTAATCAAATCAAGCAGGAGCTTCAGCTCTGTTTATGAAGCCCATTTTACACAGCTTCAGCACCTGAAATAAGTGAGAATTTAGCTGAGCAAAAAGTAGCAAGTTAAAGGAGTAAGCACAAGTACCTTTCTTAGATATCACTCTTTTACTAATACGCTCTTTTCATCCCTTTAATCACCACTGAACAGTTAAAATGTGGAATTTCCAACCATTTTTATTTGAGAGGAATCTTCAAATGCTTTTCCACTAATAATAATAATAATAATAATAATAATAATAATAATAATAATAATCTGTTCCGTTCCAGCACACTAAGGGAAACACTGAGTTAAGCCCAGTCCAGAAATCATCCACCAGTGCCCCTACTCACTGCACTGACCAGGTGCAGGCAAGAACATAGTCAGTCCAAAACCATGCGGCAAGGACAGTCCTCGTAGGCAAAATGGAAGATAAGTAGCTTGGAAAAGTACTGGTAAGATGCCAAGGATGAAGAAATTGACCTCCTTCTGCTTCCATGGTTTGATTTCACAGAATTGGGGCTGGATGATGTAATGGCTCTTGATGTCCATTGACATTCGTATTCTTTGAACACTGAAATACTAGTTAGAATGAAATGCTTAATGAATCTTGGCAGACTATCCAAGCCAACTACAGAGGTGCTTTCTTGCCAGTATTTATGAGTTTAAAAGCAAATACCTGACCTACCGTTTTGTTTTGACCCTGAAAATGTGTGAGTTTTCTCTTAGGACTCAACCTTTCCAATCAGTTGAAAATCCACTCTCTGGATACAGTCAGCTTTGCACTATATAATCATTCTGGATAGAACACAGCTGCCCATAAGAAAGCCATTGCATCAGTCCTTTAGGGCAGAATTCCTAACCCAGAGTTACAGGCCCAAGGCTCCTTGCATTGGAGAAGTTAGCTGTCTTAGAAGCATAGTCCAAAAATCCAGTATGCTTAACACCAAAATAATCATGCCTAAACAGTAAGATAGTAGGGAAGGTAGAAATTTTATCTCTATCTGGAGATAATAGGGTTGTGAACTACGGCTGCAGATAAGCATGTCCTACTCTAACTGTAGAGTTCCCTTTTCCACATACAGATAAGAGTGAAATCTATATCACAAAACATTGGTTGGTGTTGCTTTTTGTTTGTGGGTGTTGCTTTTTGCTTATTTTTCTTCCTGATTGAAACTTATTTATTTATTTATTTATTTATTTATTTATTTATTTTCCCCTGAAGAAGCAGGAAAACAGACCCAAAAGTCACTACTTCTGGGTCAGCTTCCTTTTTGTAACGACTCCAGGGTCATATTCCCGGGCACTCCTGTTCAAGAAATGGGTAATCTTTCCTTTAGATCACAGGAGAACATTTATTCTGCTAACCTGGATTTGAAGATCTAACATGAGAGATTTAAAGGGTGTGTACATATGGAACTGAATATTATTTGGTATAAGCACTCAGTCTAAGTTTAATCAAGTCAAATAGAATATTGTAACTATTCTGTTAGAGAACTACAACAAAACAACAATTGATTTGATAGAAAAAAATCTGCTTGAAAACGTCATTAATTTCTGTTGTACGTGGGGAAAGAAATGTAACCATCTAACAACTGAGATGGCTTTATTTAATAATAAAGTGCTTAAAATGTGTCACAGACTTCTGCATCCATCTCCTACTCCCACTCTCCCTCTCTCCTGTAGTCTCACTTTCTTGCTTACTGCTGAGCGCTTCTGCCAAGAAGACGTTTCCCACAACCTAACAGTTTCCTTTGACCTAGACTGATTTTGCTGACAATACCTGCAGGTCAGACACAGATATCAGGGCAAGAAAGGTGAAAAAGAAGCAACCAGTGGTGGAATTGCCTGCATTTCTAGCTCAAGTTTCATAATGATTACATAGGGAAAACTTCCTTAACATCTTATCTTTTATAAAAGCATGCTCCTGAAGACTGTACAGATAAAAAGAAATTACTCTTGCTTAACAGTTTTTTGATTCCATCATTTAGAAAATTAAAATTGATTTTTTTTCCTGCTTTTTCCATGTAAAGACTGAAAGTGTAGTTGTTTTGACATAGTTTGAGACTATTCATTATCCTCATCATCAGAGTACAGCAAGATGTGGATTTTGAGAGGTATAATCGTTCTTAGAATATTGGATATCTTTAAGAAAGGCATAACCTCTATGGCTTTCTATCAAAATGATGATAATTGAAGCATTAGCTAAAATTGACAACTCTGTATGCCTTCCTTCTCTCTGAGTTATGAAATCAGTTGATATGCACTAGATATATCACAATATACTAGTACAACACATCTGTACAGTGGCATCAGTACTGTGCACTAAGAAGTGGTTTCTCTCTTGAACTGCCAATGATTTAAAAAATAACAATAATAAGTCAATATCTATATCTGGAACCTATCAACAGATTAGCTTCCTGGCCTGGTTTGCCTGAGATTCCCTCTGAAGCTTTTCACAACATTGGCTATAGAAGCAGGAGAGGCAGCAACTTAAGGCTGTGTATCAGGTTAGGAAATATAAGAAGCTCAGATAAATTAGCCCTGGTATTTTAAGATGTCCACCGTCCCCAGTGCCATTAACCACTCAGAGCAAAAGATTAATAAAATAGTTTCCTATCATACGTTGTTTGTAACATTATTTTACCATGAATAACTTTTGACCAATTCATTCTTTTTATCATATTAACACTTTTACAGTGGATCCATTTTTACTCATAAATTAATAAAAAACATCAGAAATGTTATTGTAAATGTTGGCTTTTGTACTAGGCTACTTAAAAGGTGAAAATAGGTGTTTCACAAGTCTTTGCTTATCAATCTTGACTATTTTCAAGTATTCCTATACCACATGAGATCCTTTTGGAGAATAATGATTTGTAAGAAACAGATTGTTACATTCACTACTAGCATTGGAAAGTAAGAAATATGCAGGAGAAAACATTTTAAAGACCATATTTTGCAACTGCAGAAATATGGTTTCTTAACAAAATCTACATGATTTCTTGAAATTCTGTTATAATAGGATACAATTGGCATTTCAAAAATTCAGTAGGATACACTGGCATTTCTCTATCTTAATATGGTCTTATAGAAAGCTCAAACAGTATTCCAGCCTGAGACTTGCCTAAATTTACATGAGTAAACTAAGATAATTGGGAGATTTGTGTATGCACACTGAATAAAATATTTAATTGCTGAGCATCTTTACTTTGGGAAAAAGTGCAAATATTTGATACTGAAATGCATGAGATTATGTAGTGAAGCAGATAATATAATACAGTTTCTGTTTGGCCTATTGTCTTTTCAGACTTCTATCTTGAATTCCCTGAAAATATGACCATTTACTCGATGTAGTCTTCTCTAAACAAACATAACACTTCAGAGTGGGCTAGAAAAGGATATGGTGTGCATATGAGAAAGCTCTGAGCTTGAATACCTGCTCAGAACTAGATACAGATTCATAACAATGAACAGGCTCTGTGGATGGATCATCACTAAAAATCACTTGTTTTACAGCTAAGTGAATTAAATTACAGATTTGGAGAAGTTAATGGTTCTTGTATAAATTTTAAGATAAAAATGAAGAAATGATTGACCATTTAGGAAGAAAGACTCACTAGCAATACATCTCAACAGTGTCTGTTATTTAGGTAGGATTGGAGGATTTTCTATATGTAAACAAATCTCAAAATTTATATATTTTACCTACTCATTCATATAGATGTCTATCTTTTTAATTTAGTTATGTTTTTCTTTTTAGTTTGCTATCCTTCAAACTGTTTGTAATGCTGATGGGATGGAAACTTTTTACCTGAAACTTCCTGTCTGTCTCTCACAGTGTAAAAAGATTTAGCCAAGGTCAAACAGTTCATTAAGCAATTCACGGTAAAGAGCCCACACCCAACATGCTGCATGAAGCTGCAGACCGTATGACTCCATTACTCACACTTGCCCCACAGCAGGATAATCCAGACCTCATTAGTGCTCCTCAGGAGAATGACTTCCTAACTGGAACCACTCCAAAAATTCAGGGTTCTTAATTAATAACAGTCAGCAATATCTGTCCTTTATGAATGTTCCAATTCAGGTTCTGAGATTTAAGTGTCTGGTTACTCCTTTTTTGCCAGCTTAAATCCACAGAGACATTTATAGAACTGATCACATAAGCTTAATAAATTTCAGCCCTAATCAAAAATGTGATCCACTTAAATTCTTTTCTAATGACTTGCATGTAAAGGTGGTTACGTATATAACTTTTAGATTTATACTATTATCCAAGTCACATTAAGAATCCATAGTAATAAGACAACTTGGTAGTGTTGTAGCTTTGAAGTCATATTTTAAAGAGAACAAGAAAAATATAACAGGTAGTTATTTCCTCATGATATCCTTGTTTTACTGAAAGAAATTAGCTTACTAAGAAATTTTATAAGATCATCAATTTTAGGAAGTGGCAGTGCCTATGTATTCTACTCTGTGAAAGGTTTACAAGCAATTTTGCCTTCACAGGCATACAGAGCTCACAATATACAGAAAATTTGCTCATTCAGTGTGGGCTCCATAGTGGAGCTTGGGCAATATGGGTATGCATTTTGGCCATGCACTTGTATGGCATAGCTACACATTTTGTATGAAGGAGAAAAATGTGCAGTATTAACACATGCCAGAGAAAATACATGGGGCCATTCATAGGAAGCACAGGGTTTTTTTTTGCTATGTATTTATGTTTCTCTTATGTCACCAAAGAAGAAAAAAATCATTGCTCTTATTTAAATTTCCCTTTAAATAGTCATTTTCCACTTAGAAAACAAAAACATACAGTGACATTTTCATGCAGTGCTGTACCACAAAAGATTTATCTACTCATCCTGCTCATGACCCTGTCTTTCCTCATTCTGCCATACATAACGTGAAAAAAGTAACTATAATTTAAACAACAACAACAACAAAAACCATTTTATACTAGCACTACAAATCTGAATTATCTGTAATTATTCACCAAAGATAGTGACCGAAATGTAAATTTCAAGTTATTTACAAAGGAAGAATCCAGTTACTTTGTATAATGATTTACACAACATTTTCAAACAAACTTCTACTAACTGTTTACCTCTGAATATAGCATCCCCAGTGCTGATAGTTAATATAGTAATTACTCATATAAATCTACTTTGCAATCATTAAAAAGTATGGATTTCCCTCTGATTGCCTATATGCACACCTAGAACCCCTTGTTTGTCATCCTCTATATTTAAGCCAGAAACAGAATAATAAAATTCAGGGAACAAAGTGCTCAAAGCCTATCAGGTCTTAGGAAAGCCAAACCTGAATATATTAACCACAGTCTCTAAGAAAAATGGGAAAGTCTTCCATTGTACTCTCACAACTATATTTTCTTGTTTTTAGTATGGAATTAGTATTAGAAAAACACAGTAAGAAAAATGATAATACCATACATGTATGTTCATAAGTGTATTTATGCATATGAGAAAGTGATCATTTCTTCAGCATTTTTATTATTTGCTCTGTAATCTGATGATAAAAGCATATCCCTTCATTAGCAGTCTTAAAAAGAGAGGTAAACGTGCATTCACAAAGCAATTTGATGGCATTTGCCTCTGATTTTTCAAATAGGAAATGTCCCCACCAATTTAAGTGGTAGTAGTGTTAAAAAGAAGGTGACTGCAGTGCTGGTGAAGTTTAGAGTGGTTATGTTAAGATATTAGCATTTGTAAAATCTGTTGAATTTGCACCAAAAACAAACAAACAAACAAACAAACAAGCAACAAAACAATGTCCAAAGGAAAATGTGATTACTACTGTACACTTCTTTCCTTCCTGTTCCCAAGGAGATACAGATCTTTGGTTAGCTGCTCCACCTGGGTCACAGAGGCCAACACTGGCTTGAGATGACATTAAGTCAGAAGTGGATGAAAAATTTCTCAGACTGGCACTGGAAAGAAAAGGTCAGTTGTTAATTATATGGATGATGATAACATCTTGAGCAAGATTCAAATCTCAGTCCTTGGTTGATTTGGTTTACACTACTGCAACTGCAGCCTAATCTGTTGAAGAAATTGATAACTGTTTTTCTATTCGTAATCCAAGCTATTTGGTGCAAAGGCTTCTTCATATATTTATGTACAACATTGATTATAGTTCCTAGATTGATAATTATTATGTAAATAATAAATAATACTCGAAGGAGGCATCACCACAACTGCTCTATGTGGAAAGAACTTGGCTCATGTTGATTGGCAGTATATTTGGTTGCACAAAATGAATTATGATAAGTGTTTAACAACAAAAAATCAAAGCTAATAGCAAGCACAATACCAGAGGATATAATTTAGGGGAGTTGATGTGTTTCAAATGGTCACACAGCTGTATTTTATTTATTTATGCAAATATTATTGCTACTTACAATGCTAATTAATAATCACTTGAAGTAATAGGATTAAAAGTTGTCAAAATTCAGACTAAGTGAGTTTAAAGCCATATCAGCAGTAGCATTTTCCCCTCAGATTTCTGACTAACTAGGCAGAAGGGTAGCATGAATTTGTAATTATTTGTATGTATGCAAGGTTAAGTCTGCATTCTTGGACAGAAAAAGAGGAACCCACTATATGGCAGGCCATTGTTTAAAAGAAAAAAGGAAAAAAAATGAAAAAAAAGAAAGTGGAACAGTTACTATTATCATGTTCTTACTGACTTGATTGTAAGAGAAACTATTATTAAATCATGACTCATGAAATTCCTTAGACATATCTGTAACTTTAAAGAGACCCTTAAATACTTTAGATATCCAAATTAGTGTGTCCAATTTAGTACCCTCCCATTACCTGCAGTTTGTTTCACCAGAATTTGAAATGGTTGTGAAAAAAGGACAATACACAAGGCAATTATTAATTAATTCATTCATTTTTAAATGAAGTAAATGGCCAATGCAATTTATATGCTTGTGTGAAAGCATTGTGTCTGAGTAGACTGAAAAAGGTAGAAGTTAATTGTTTATCAGCGTTAGCTTATTTCTGTATAAATGACAGTGAAAGCAAAATAAAGAACAAAAAAAAAAAGGCATTTTTATTTAAATGGTACTTGTACATATATAAAGAAGACAAATAGCTGAAGAGGAAAAAGAATCTGCATATATTCATATGTTCATGTATAGGCAACATTTGACTTCAAATGTTCTGTTTTAAAATGTTTTGTGAAAGATTTTGCAAAGCCCTGACAAACCCCCAAGAGAAAATTAATTCAGCTGATGTCTTGTTCATCTCTGGAAGAGTCCAGAACAATGCCCAAGAAACAGTCAATTATGAGATGGGGCCTGGTGTCACTTCCTTTCATTTAGCTGCTGTCTAGTGTGTCTGCCACCCCTGGAATTGGAGCCAACTACATTTCCAAATAGGGCCTAGCAGGAGGAATGTCTTCTCCCTTTTTGCTTTGATACTTTAAGGAGGCCAGCCTACTCTATTTTCTGCTGCTGCCCCCACTATTTGCTGCTACTTCATCCCTTGCACGCCCTAGTGAAGCACCCACATTGGCATGCTCAGTGTTTGTCTCTGAACTGGTCACCCCTCAATCTCTTTTATTTCTCCCTTTTTCCTCTTTTCTTCTTAAAGTTGTTAAATAACTCAAAGCTTACTTGAACTTTGTATAAAATTACCATCTAAGAAGATATAATTGTGAGAGGGCCAATGAAAATAGGACAATTTTATAGAAATCTCCCATTAAATTTGATCTATTTTCCCCCCTTGAGTGTCATTCCGCCTTAATCTAATGGAGGATTTGCAAATCTTGTCACCCCTTCATACTTTCATGTGTGGGATGTGACAGATTTCAAGCTTTTGTTTCCATAACACTGATGTTTTACAGCATCTGCAAAGACAAAACTGAAAAAAGTCAAACTGGTAGAGCTGAAAGTAGTGAACATATTTGTAGTAAATTGTATGATTTTGTTGCAAATCTGGCTGAAAGTGTCATTCCTCGTACTTGCTCTTACAAGATAATGAGGGTCGCTGTGTTGTAGTGATGTGGTAGAAAATCACCAGAATCATCACTGCAAAAAGCAGGTTTTGAATGAACAAGTAGTTAGTGTCCAATTGATCTAAATGGAGTGACATTTTCCATTAGAAGCACCATGCAAATTAATGTGATCTGGTGAGTGCAGAGTATAGACAGAACAAGATAGAAAATATGATGAGTATCAGAATCACTACTCAAAAATGGTTGCTATGAAAGTCATGATCATATTTGGAGAATAAAACATTAGGACATGTTGAATGTACCTTTTTATAACTACTCATAGTAGCATGCTTTTCACTGGCATTTATTTTGGCATTTCATCCAGAATATTTTAAAGAAAAACAGTTTAAGAAAAACAGTTTTAAGAAAACTTTGTAGCAAAATAAAAACACATAAGAAGTTTCTGAGGGGGAATTTTTCAACATTTTTCTTCTTTTTTTTAAATTTATTTATTTATTTATTGGACGTCACCTTTGGAAGTATATTATTATTTTTATAGGAAGGACTTAATATTTATGAAATGAAAATTTCGTGAATCTTCCTGTGGACTCAGAGGCACATAGAAAATACTTGTGATTGTTATTAAATGGAAATACGTGTAAAGTCATTGTTATAGTTATAAACAAATGGTGATGACTTTTATTTATATTTTATATGCATCCATGTAATATTCAGTATTCTGGTAAAAGGGTTTCAAAACTTGAAAATCTGGAGATGCAATTTTTCTTTCTTTTAATATGTACTGATTATTCCTCTGTTAAGTGAAGCAGATACTTTTCTGTTACTTCCTAGTTGAGAAATCAGAAGTAACTCACCTTCACTAAAATATCAGAGAGAAAAACAGCTTGTTAAGTCTAAATTTACGTGAACATTTTGCATAGCTTTAGGACGTATGACTAAGATTCATGAAAAGAAACTAGCAGAGAAACATGTTCAATACAAGAATCTAACTCTTCACGTAATGAGCAATTAAGCGGTGAAAGTTTTTGCTCAGAATGCTATAAGTACTAAATGCAAACATAGGTTTGAAATCAACCTGACAATTTATTGAAAGGAGATACCTAGCTGAGAGCCATACAATGCTAGAGAAATATGTTTAAGAGTTTGAGGGGAGTCCCTCGGACTGCAACATTTTAGGGGATAAGTGAAGATTTGGTGGCTGTATTGTTCTCCTTCTATCCTCCTTCTTACCTAGATAGTCATCAACTCTCAAAGATAAGATATCAACTAAATTAACTTTTGATTAGAACAAGTGCCATTCCTTTCACTTTTTTAGGAATAGTAAATTTTTGGTTTAAAATAGAATTAAAATTGCATAACAACATAAAGTTAGATATAAGGAAAAAATCTTGTACAGTGAGGGTGGTGAGGCACTGGAACAGGTTACCTGGTGTTGTGGTTGATGCCCACCCTCAGAGACTTTCTAGGCGAGGCTGGATCAGGCCCTGGGCAACCTTATCTGGCTATCCTGTCCCTGGCCATTGCAGGGGAGTTGAGCTACATGGCCTTCAGAGATCCCTTCCAACTCTAAGGATTCAATGATTCTATAATATAAAAGAATGTTCTGTATTTCTAGAAGAGAGGCTGCGAATAAGCCAAAACTTGCATTTGTTCTATAAGGACAAGGCAGTGATTTGTTGGTGAATAAGTAAATGTGGAAAAGTTGAATATTATTATCTAGAAACATTTCTAGAACCACACTATCTCATTTTCTAGACTAAAGAGTACAAAGAGCTTAAAATTCAGTGTGTTTTATGTTTTTTTCTTTTAGATTGATTATGAAAAAAATATATCTTTAATTTAAAATTTCTCTCCTGGATCCATGCCCCCAAGAACATCAGCAACAAAATGACATGGGAATTTAAAATTTCATTTCTCAGAAATATAACTTCTGAAATTCACTTGCTATGAAAATTAATGTTAATGAATATTTTTGGTAATGCAAAAAGCCTATTAAAGAACAAGTATTTACAGCAATTAATGAAAGTATAAAGTTTCTACAAGAATATTGGAAGCCATGAAATATCCTCTTAAATTAATCTGACCTGTTAAATTGAAGAATCTATTAGAAATTCATTTTAATCCAGTGCTAATACTGTAGCAACTGTTTAGATGACTATTATTTGGCAATATGCCACAGGGTTACCATTACATTATAAGTCTTGGAAAGTGAAAGATGTGTTCTTTCTTTTTCTTAAAATAAAACTCAGAGGAAAAGTCCTCAATCAGAGAAGACATGATTTTTAGTACTGAAAGTAAAGACCTATTTTGGTTCTATGGTCTGGAGAGGATGTGACTTAAGCTCCTCTGTCAAACCAGAAGTTTTTTTTCTTTCTGCATCTACAAATATGAAGTCTATAGATGGTTATCACCAAATTTGAATCTAGACACAGCTGTTCATCATTATTAAGAGAATGAAGAAAGACTGATGCTTTGACCTTGGACTCAATAGGGTACCTGGAGAGTGACAGTGGCAACAGTGATAGGTACTAGTATGTTTTCTCTTATAACAATTTACATTCTATTTTTAATGAGACTTTCCATTCCAGTTAGATTATTTGGGCAATTAGCTGCTTTAAACACAAACTGGGATTCTCTTCCATACATTTGTTATGTTCCCTTTTGTTCACTATAGGATATTAAACTTTAGAAGTCCAGTATTAAGTATCCAGTATTGGTCCTTTGTCACAGATGGAAAAAGAATAAAATGAGTCATACAAAGAGTTTGTACTAAATCTAGGATTAGAGATTGCTGGCTGCTACTTCACTCTAACTCATTTATTTATACTTCTTTGTGAATTTAAATACAAACCTATACAAAATAGGATGAAGTAAAAATAATTGTTTAAATAAGAAAGAAAATATATTATACCCAATTTCTTTGTTTGTTTGTTTTTAAGAAAAAGATTAAAGCAATCAATATTTTGGCTGGGATAGTAGAATGACAGAAGCTGTAAAACAGAAATCAAATATAAAATTTTCCTTCTTCATCACAGCATTCAATGCTGCTAAGCATGAAGATAATAAGAGGCCTAACGGGAAAATGGACTAATGATTATAACATCCAGAATACTCCTGCATGATTGAAAAAATGGTGAAAAGACAGACTGAGCATATTTTTTTCCACGTAGAGTTGCAACTGATAACAAGCAAAGCACTAAATACAAATGGATAATTTATATTCTCAGTACATAGTTTACGTACCATTTTTCTTGCTTGCTGCAGATATACCAGCACATACCAAGATGTCTCTAAATACACAAGAGAGGAACAGAAGTTACATCCAATTTCACAGCGTAAAAACTGGTCATGTTCTGGAGAAGCATAGATGATGAGTCTTGTTCTGTCACTCAAATCACAGGGCTGAAAACCAGGGCTGCTCCCCACACTGACCTTCACTGGGATATCAATGTATGTAACAGATGGCCACTACCAGCATGTGCTGTATGATTCTGACACTTCACAATAAGCACAGGTGCCAAGTGCCAACCCTCTGTGCTAGTTCTAGGCAGATTTGGCCTCTGGGAATGATACTGATTTTCTCCAGTCAGAAGAGTCAGCACCAGTAGTTTCAGCTGAGTTATCACCAGAGACTTGGTGTGAAACCATCTTCCTCTTTTGTTCATTAGGGGAATTTCATCTGAGCATTAAAGAATGATGACATTCTCAAAAAGTGAACTGAGCTCTTTACTCTTGTAACTTCTGACAGTGGAGCTCTTAAAGACAGTACTCTGGAAGGTTTGGGTTAATTTTACCTGAGATATTACAATTTTCCACAAATCTTCTTGCTGAAATTTGGTGGATTAATTCAATACTTTAACTTTGCAGCACAGTTAGTATGATCACAAGCTGTCTTTTCAACCCATATTGATGAATTGTTTTTACAACAGGCAAGATAACCATGTCAGAATTAAGAATGACATTGTTATCTATGATGAGATGAATAAAAAGGGAGCTTCCTTTGTAAGTACAAGAATTTCAGAATTACCTTTTTTACCATTCTATTTTATCACAGTGGCCTTTTTTTTTTCTACTGATTTCAGTGCTTTATTCTTGTCTTGCAGAAATCATAAATGATGATCAATTTAGTTATACAAAAATACTCCTTTTAGGACTTTTGAAGCACAAAAAATTAGCGATTGCACAGAATTCCTTTTGGAATGCAGTGAGATTCAAAATTTACTGTAATTTCACAGTGCTTAATCATAGTATCATCAGGAAAGGTAAGCAACCAAATATTACATTTTATTACGAAATAGCTACTTTTTATCCTTGAAAGAGCAGCTTTCTGGCAGTTATATTTCCCAGTCCTCTTTATATCCTAAACGGTATTTTAAATATGTTCAAATATTTTAGCCAGTTCTAGTCCCAGTCCAATGGTGTATATAACTTTAGTGCATACATATTTGTGATGCAGAACCACATTATGTCTTCTACATGCAAAATGTATTTACTTTTTTCCCCCATAAATATATATATGTATTTAATTTTATATTTATATAAATTACATATATATAATTTGAAGAAAGTAAATATATAGTTAGAAAGTTAAAAAGAAAGAAAAGATATAGTAAGAGTTTTACACAGCTCCTGAAATAAATGAGATGTTCACACTATTTAAAATATAGAGGAACAGGTTTATTCCACGGGCTCTTGCCATTTTTCTTGATTCCCAGAAATATCTATTCACAAACCTTTGATCTCACTAATTAAAAGGCAATGAAGTCTGAACCTCCTGGTTGTGTGCAGATGACTGAGCCCTTAATCCATGTCTCCAGTTCCTGAACACCTGTTCTGCACTGTGTTCTGCAGGGAAAATGTGGTGTCTTCTGCTAGTATACAAGAATGGATAGATTTAGCAATTCTAAAACAGCTTAAAAGACATTTCCTTAAAAAAATAAAAATAAAAATGTACAGAATTCCTTCAATCACTTTTGAAAAGTCATGAGACACATTTTTCATGGAAGGTATATAAGGACAACTGACCTTTAATTAACAGTTAATATTTCTTGATCTCGGAAATTAATTAAAATCAGAGCCTAACAGGAAAATGTGCTCTGCCCTTCCTGTAACTATCTCCTTTCTCTCTACTATCTGCGTTATTCTGTCACTTAAAATATTGCCTCTTATAACCATCTTTTATACTGCACTAGCATGAATAATACTGCTCAGCTGATGTGCATAAAGTATATAAATCTCTCATCAAGGGAATAACAGTGTTTCAGTTGGGTTCAGTGTTGCACAGTTGTGGAGGATGACAGGGATGCAGTGCCAGAAGTGGACCTGAACCTGTCCTTTGATGGAGGATGCTCAACCACCTTGGGTATAGGCTCTAAGCAAAGCCTTAGCTGTCCTGTTCATTTCTTCTCCATTCCTGGTAAGTTGTTGTACATGGAACTGGACAGTTCTATAAAATATTTTGAGATGTCATAGCTTATGTGATATTCATCTGTCATCCCAAATAATATATTCATTTTCCAGCCTCCTGAAATGTTGAATGTTAAGAATATAATTAAGAATAAAACGTTGAATGTTTCAGAAGGAAAACTTTAACTCATTTTTTTTTGGCTGAGTTAGCAACAGCTAAGGTATTTATTATTCATTTCATATTTCACTCACACCAAACATAAGGGTCCCTTTATGTTTCTGGCTAATGCATTCAAAAGTCCCGTGGCTAGCCCAGTGAAAAAGAAATCTTCTTTCAGACTTCACAATTTGCAAAACTTCAGCAAAAGTAAACCTGCATGTCTACTTGATAGAGTTAAGAAATAATTTTCCTTTTTTCTGGCTTTGACTGATCTTTTTCTGGTCTGTCAATGGTGTTTACAGCATTTTTTTAAATAGGTGGAAGAACAATCAACCGCTCAATAGATTTTTAATAATGATAGATAAAAAAATTAAAAATCCAGCTTATCTCTCTTTTCATTTCTAGCACTTTCACATTAGTTTTTCAAGAAACTCCCACTTACACCTACAAAGAATTGGAGAATTTGTACAGATGTCAGCATAATTCATTTTTATAGTTTGCCATGCTATTGTGGTTGTCATAGTGACTCTTTCCATCATATGTAGATATTTGATTTTCTTGTCACTCCCCTCACAGTTCCACATTCTTTCTTTTTGCTTCATCGCTCCTCCTTCAAAATAGTAGTTTGGCAGGACTTTGTCAGGGCTGGACTGACAGAGCTGGATTCCTGGATTTTATCCTGGCTGTTTCAGCAGTTGAAATTTTTCTTTCATGAATCTGTAGTTATTATGTCTGTGAGTTAGAAATTGATTCTTCATGCAATTTCACATATTTATTATTTATTTATTTATTTATTTATTTTAGCAGCCCCTAAGTAACAGGTTTGTTTATTTATTTATTTATTCAAAATGTCCCTTTGAACTCAAAGTTCTCCTATCTAGAAATTTGGTCCAAGAGGAGAAAGGCTAGTTCCATCAACAGGTACAACATTGCAATTCTGTCTTTTCCAGGAATGTTCTTTGAAGTCTCAAATAATTTGTCACTGAATTCCTTCCACTTCTCCAGCACCTATACTGGTGTGTATATACCTATACTGGTGTGTATAATAATATACCCATTATTGCGTATCACATAAACTATAGGTAAGGGTTTTGAGGAAACTAAAAGAAAGCAGCAGATGAAAGGACTTTGATTTTTGCTTTCATATGAAGGAGGGAATCTCTACTTGAAGGAAGCTGTCTGTAAACAAGTTCAGACAATACAATCTGTGTTGGCATGTCTTCACCTCTTATTAAATTAGATATCAAACTGCATTTTGGAATAGCTCATAATCCTTCCTTACTAAAGCAAGGTGTGCCTACAATCTGTGAAATACTTTAGAAATAGAAATAATAACAACAATAATGATAATAATAAAATCTTTTTCCAGCAACAAAACATGCTTGTCCAGTGGGGTATATTCTTCTCAAGCATGTCAAAAGTCTCTGCCAGAATTTTTATCCCTTTAACATTTGCAAAAGTTTTTGCTTCTGTCCTCATGAGTCCTGTTGTTTTGTTTAAAGCTGGAAAGGGTAAATGTTGGTGCAAACTCATTTGCATCAAAAATACCAAGCTGATCGCAAAGTAATCTAAGAACAAATACTCAAAGCTCAGGAACATGTAATTAGCCATATTCTGTTTCAGTGTATATTACATGAAAGCCAAATCCATAGTCATATAGCTAAGGCCATATCCTAGAAGTTGAGAGTATACGTTGTTTTGTTAAGAAGTTTATGTTTAGGTATATTATTTATTGTGTCTCATTCATGACTAAATTGAAAGGTAATTTTTTTCTAAGAATGCTAACAAATCTATGGTTTTGCTTAACAGAAAGCAAAATGAACTTGAAACAAGACCTTTGTTCCAAATAACCTCAAGCATTATTTGTTAAGAGAATCTGAATCAAGCAGCTAGATAATATGAAACATTACAGCTAGTTCAGTAAAATTAATAAGTTTACAAAGGAAATTATACTTGATTGTAAAAGATAATTACTTTTGACTACTTCAGGGACAAGGAGTTCAAAGAGATGCAGTATGCAGAGCAATCTGATAGATGCAATGAAAGCAATATCTCTTTTGAGTCTGTCACACAGAGGAGACTGAGGCAGTAGGCAGCCCTGTGTCCAGTCTTGGCCTTATCTTCTTCATAAGACTACAGGGCCTATATGCCCCTTCTGACAGAGCAGTAAGGAACTAGTTTCAAAACAAGATGGAGATTAATTGTTTCTGTCTCCAGAGTAGCTGTCTTTTTTTGAAGCAATGCATTCCACTGTGAGGACAGAAACGCATACCTTGACAGTTACTCTTGTTTTTTGTTCTTCAGAAACAACTCAGCCACAGAACTATTATTCCCTCTTCTTGCTTGCTTGCTGTGGCCACTATCCAGAGTACTATTGAGAGTTTCAGTGTGAATTTAGGGTGTACTGAGCTGAGGCCTTTTGCATTTGCCTTGTCTGGGGAATCCAGACAGTTGAGTTTCTTAAGGAAAAGCAAGTTTGCTCCATGCAAGAAATCCTGAGAAAGAGAGGCTTTCAAATACACAGAAGGGCATATACTTAAATCTACTTTTAAGATCAGACTTTTTTAAGAGTAGTCTGGCTCCCAGAATTAAAAAAAAAAAAAAAAAAAAAAAAAGTCAAAGTAGAATGTACTACCATGGATTTCAATGGGAGGTTAAGTGCTTTTTGAAACTAAATCATCGCATTACCTGCATCATCTTAAAAAAAAAAAAAAAAAAACAACAAAAAAAACCAAATCTAAGAACTTGTTACTTAGCAGACATTCCCATTGACTTACAAAACATCCCCTTAACTAGCCCAGCTGGAAGTGATTCAGTCCAGCTGGCAGTAATAAGAATCAGCAACCTCCAGTTTCTTGGGGGTCTTCTTGTTGCTAGCTGGGTTTTCTTTGCTCTTACAGACCTATTGGGTGTGGAGTACTACTTCAGGTGTGATGTCTAGTAAGGGTTTCTTTACATATACAAGGTTTGCTCCTGCTGAAGGTAGGGATAATTCTTGTTGTTGAGTCTCCTGTGAGAGGAGGTTAATTATTTCAGTGTGGTAAGATGCTCTTTATCGTTATTATAAGGTATGTGTTAGTGAGTGGATATAGTGTTTTCAAATTATAATGTCTAAGGAGTGTTTGTTTTTAAATGGGGCTAATATTTCATATTAATTTGATGCTCCAACTTATTGTAAAGAAATTCATTCTGCACTTTGTTCATTGAATGAAGTTACTCTTTGTGAAGTCAGTGAAACAGAGTTACCAAGCGCTTTACTGCTTATCTGCTGTTGAACCATTTTATCTGCAAAGCCACTCCTTTATATTTCTAGTTAATAAATTGATTTTAGAAATCTGGGCCTGTTCAGTTTGTTTATGCAGTAGCTAGGTGTATAAAGCATATATGATGTAATATTAATTGTTTATTTCTTCCCTATTTTATAGTTTATAACTTTCAAAGCTCTTTTTAGCCTTATTTGTTTTCTAAACATATTTGTGAAAAACAAGCACAAAGGTGTGACAAGTTTTTCTGAGATGTTGGGTGCTCTAAGGACCCACTGAGCATGGGTAAAAGCAAACACTGGTAGCTTAGGATAGTCTACATATGGCTTTAGGTAATACATTTCAAGCAACTGTCAGGATGAAAGCCGGATGTTAATTTTAATTCATTTGTTGAAATATATTTTCTGTGGATGCTTTGTTTTGTTTTATAAAAACAAATGTGTTTGGGGTTTTTTTTCTCTATATTAATGTATGTTTTAAAATGTTGTATTATTTAAAGTTTTTTATGTTATTTTTCAGGCTTAATAAATGGCATGGCTAGGGCTGATGAAATGAAATTGTAGTGAAACGAGGTTGATAGTTTGCTTTTGAAAGGTATAGCACTAGATCAGAGTTCATCTATTAAAACCTTTACTCTGAATGATCGATTGATGTACAGGATTTCTGCATCATACTTTGTCCTCCAAAGGTAATGTAGGAGCTTGACCCAGGTGTATTTCACTGAACCTTTCATTTTCATGGTTCACAACTGAAGCTTACAATGAAGATATATTTCTTATTTGCTACTAAGTTGTTGGTTTTTTTTTTGGTTGTTTTTTTTTCCCTCTGGTAGAAACATGTCTTATGTATCTGCTTTTGAGGAAGGATATATTAGCATTTCTGTTCAAGTTTAAAACAGTATTTTGTTCCATAGAAAGAGTTCATTAAGACTGTGAGGGTGACAATGTATTCCTGGTCTGCTGCTTGAGTTTTTGATGCTGAAACCTCTACTACAAAGCATCTATTATTTATAATGGACTGCTGATGGATTGAATCCTGGGAAGTATATGTCACGGACGAGTTTAGTTAAGCGTAGAGATTTACAGTCTTCTATTTAAACTTATCTCAGTAGTCATGACTGTATGTTATTCTTTAGATTCTTTTCCTAAAAGGACCTTATGTGTGGAACAGCTGTTCAAATCAGTTTAGAAAGTACTGAATTTAACTAGTGAATGGAGTTTACAAATGCCTAGAAAGCTGTGAAGATAATATTTCAGTGTTAGAAGAACATTTCTCCCTCCTGTAATTGCAAAGCTATTACATGTAGATTTATTTTACCATTTAAGTATGAATCTTGTATTGGCAAAGTGATATATAAATGTGGAAAGTTATATTGAATCAGGAGCATACTAGAGATGCAACTGTGACTCACACAAGACAAATAGCCTTTTGAGTGCCTAATTCAAAAAGGACTTAACCAAGAGCAGGCCTGTGCTAATTGGCAAAGATTTAGCTCCTCAATTCTTAGACAAGCAAATGCCAGTACATTAGCCTGGCTTTGGCATGGAGTTATGTGTAGCAATGCTAATTCTTGGATGGGAAGAATAGCCCTTTGAAAATTCATACTGCATGATTAGAACAAAAGCAGATGCAGCTTTCTTTTTCTCTTACACAATTAAGAGAAAAAGAGATTATTTTAAAGCAACTCTACTGTTTAGAAATAATTAACAATAAATCACAGAAGGGTTGAAGCTGGAGGGGACTTCTGGAGGTTCAACCCCCATTCAAGCAGAGCCTTCCAGAGGAAGACGCTTACACCCATTTAGAGACTTAAGAAGATCTTCAAGGAGGAGACTCCACAATCTCTCTGTGCCAGTGTTCCAGCACCTCACAACACAGAATTGCTTCCTGATGTTCAGAATGAATTTCCTGTGTCCCAATCTGTGTCCATTGTCACCTGTTCTGGCATTGGGTAACACTGATAAGAGCCCAACTCTGTCATGTGTGCACCCTCCCTTTAGGTGTTTACAGACATTGATGAGATCTCCCTCTGGATAGGCAGCAAATTTAGACAATCTTCTGTTAAAGACAATGTGATTATCAGCTAATAATTCTACACAAAAGGATTTTTTTTAAAGAATTCTACTTTGTAATAATAATAATAAAAAATCTTTAAATATTAAGAACATGTTCCTGAGAAGCTAAAAATTGAAACAGTTCCTCACATTTTCTCTCCATGAAAACAGCTGTGGTACTATTACCTTCCCCAAGTGGGATTACTCTTAAATCCACAAAGGACTTGAAAAATTGATTACTTTTATAACTAGCATTTGTTATATGGGTGTTCACATGATGTGGTTGTTTTTTTTCCCTTGTCAAATTTATCATGAAATAAATTTTGCTGGCATAATTACTTACAGGAAATGAATAAAACACTTTAGAAATGCCACAGAAATGGATGTATTGCTTTTATTGAAATGAGAATTATAAATACATTTTTTATTATATTTACCCTCTTATTATTCTTAGAACTTAAAAGAGAACTTATTAATCTGCAGCAGCTATTATATGAATGTGGATGATTAAAATGATATGATTTGCAGCTATGATATTAGTAAGCATAACTAATCATTACTCAAAGTAAAGCTTGATTTTTCTGAAATATTGCTTATTTGTCTGAACCTCAGCTGGAACTTGCAGACAGCAATTTGCTTCCTGAATAATTTGTTTGTGCTCAGTATAAACAGCTCATTAGGAGCCTCTGTCAGTATACATGATTAGTTGAACCACAAACCTGAAGTCAGGCTATGGTATGGCAGACTGATAACCTGCATGTTTGCATTCACACTGGTAGATGTTTGAGTGCAGTGACATCTCCTTGTGGGCAAGGCTGTGATGTATGTTCTCTGAACAGAATTTACAAAGTTGATAAATCTATTGAGTTTTCTTCTCTAGAGTTTGGGCATTGCATACTTGCATGTAAACAGTTGTTTGGTTTGAACTTGAGAGGAATTCAGATATTTGACTCAAAGGATAGAATTAATACAGTGTCTTTACATCAAATAGCCATCTTCCTTTTCAGTATCTGGAATACTCTTAATTTTCTTTTCCTTTCACATTGACCTAAGAGACACGAAGTATGCTTGCTTAAAACTAAAAACAACTCTTCATATCTGACTCTTCCTCCAGATTTCGTCACTATTTCTATAGGACTTGACTGCTGTTTTTGTGTTGGATTTTCAGCTTGTAAGGGATCACCACTTGTAGAGGAACAAAGATCATCTAATTCAACTGTTTACAGGTATACCTGGCACCACTCCCAGTGTACGAGGTGAGAGAAAGAGGTCCAAGAAAATATGGTCATGAAAGAAAGGAAGATGGATTTTGTACTTTCTGAGCTGCTCACTCAGCAACCTAAGGATGTTTAAAATATGGGTGTAGCATGAGCTGGAGATGCCATTCTTAAAATGCCTGAGGCATATATTTTACCCTTTAAAACACAGTCACTATTTTGTATGCTTATAAGAAAGATAATGCAATCTGAAAGTGCTTCTGATAGATATTTTTTAAAACTGAAGTTGCTTACTTGGCCAGTTAATAAGATACCATTAACATCCTGAAATAATGAAATATTTTATTGGGCAATGCTCAGCAGAATTGCCTCACTGCTGTTAAAAATATTTATAAAATGAATTTGAAGGGCAATGTAGCCCATTAATGTCATCTCTTGTGACATATTATCAGGGCAACATAATACAATCTTATGTTATTTAGCAAAAACTATCAGCTAATGCCAGAACCTAGCAGGGTCTGTGCAAAGTTGTTTAGTTAAGTTGACTTCTAATGCAGAGAGTAAGAAAAGGACAGCTTACACTAGAAATATATTATTATTTTTATTATCTGTAAGTACTTATATATTTTATACAGGAAGGGGGAAAAAGCTATTAAATGTAGCAGGAAGGAGCATATAAAAACATTAATTCTAATGAACTGATGACAAAAGTCATTTTAAAATTGTTAAATGGAAATCTATGCATATTTGTTGGGCTTTAATTCTCACAAATTTCATGGTATTATGCCCACCATAGTATTAAACATTATTCATTCTGTGGACTTACTACATTATTTCCTTGTGATAGTGTGTGATTATACGTCAGGAAAAATCAAACGGGAAAATATAGCGTTCAGTGGGCAAACAGGTGGTGGACAAGAAAACTCCTCACTTCCCTTGCTTTTCTCTGTCTGCAATTTTCTGGTACAACCTCAGAATCTCTGACTCCAGCTGTGCTAACTCCTGGCTGCTCCCATTCTCTCTCCTGTCTTTAGCTTCAGGTTTGTGCCCATTGTCTTCTATAGGTTCTGCAATTTGTGCTAGCCAGGGATACCAAACCACCACAAAAATGGATCACTTGCTGTATTGGAGCAGCTTTCTGCCAAAAAAAAGCACCAAAATGACCTAGCACAGGACAGGTGTGCTGGATCCACTGCCTCACTGCAGTGAGGGGGAGGTTCTGGTGCTGGGGCAGGGTGTGGCTTCCTCAGAGCTGCCCTCTCTGCCATTTAGCTTGGGGGAGTTTCTGAATGTCTTTGGATATCTTTTAAGTCTGGAATAGCAAGAAGATTATACTGGAGATAATTTGGTGCTACTATTAGTGATGTAATTTTTTTTGTACTCCTGTGTGTTTCCTGAGACTGCACAAGCATATCAGGGTTGTTTCCACTTTCTCCTGTTAGATTAGTTTCAAGGAGTCAGAAGCATTAACAACTCCTTTGCTTTAAGAGCCCTGGCAAGGATTTTGGCTTCTCTCCTGCTCCCACACCTTTCATCATGCATTAGGCCCTGGGAGAACTATAAACCACTAATGCTGCACTAATATGACACATTGATAGTATCCCTGAGTTACCTGTGGCAAAGAGAGAAGGCAACATGGTGTACTAACTAGTGGAACACCTAGCTATGTTGACATCATCTATATACTAAATAGATTGAGGAAAGGGGCATTTTCACTAAAGGTGGAGACAACTTTGAGATATGCAAAGAGTGAAAAGAAAGAGAATAAAGCTCACGGATTTTTATGAGCTTGCTGAGCGGGGTATGCAGCTTTTAAACATAGGAAATAATGTTTCCAATGGTTAGTTTCAACAAAATAAAATGTTGGATGCATGTCAGAAATATGCTTGTATTTTTTTCCTAGAGAAAAGAACTTTGCCAGAAATGTAACCAAAAATATTTCACATTTTGTCTATCGTTTTGAACTCTTACAAACTATATTCAGACCAGGAAGGTCATCCGTAAGCAGTGGAACACTTGTCATGCTGTTAAATAGCAACATGTACTGGGAAAGATGCTTTATCTGGATTGTTGGAATCCTAACTAAAACTGGACTGTTCTTTCTTTATCTGTTTAAGAGTCATAAAATCTTCTGTCAGGTGTATAAATTACTAAGTCTCTTGAAAAAGCTGTCTTGTTCTGCTCAAAGCTCTATTGCTGACTGCTTCCGATCCAAGGTGTTCCTATGCTGATAGCATCTTGTTCTCCTAAATGAATTTCTAATAAAAAGTTGATGTCAGCTTTTTCTGTTTCAACAATTTTTTTTTTTGTAGTCATAACTTTCAGCCATTTATGTTCCACATTACAAATTCAATTATTTTATTTGCCATCATTCACCCCTGTAATATATGACCATTTGATATACTATGCAATGTCATTGTGAAGATTTAGCATAGCTATAAAGAGACACACGTATTCTGAAGCTATTTGTTTGGAGGTGTTGATATTTCAGAGTAGTAAATACATTAGTATAACACTTACTTAGAAAGGTATTTGAACATTTTGCTTATTTTGACACTCTTTTTCTAAAGCCCAGATAGCCCAGTTTCTCATTAACAGGCTTTGTTTGTTTCTAATATTGCTGGTGAAATATTTATCAATAACTATAATTCATTTTTGTTGTGAATTTTTTAATTGAAAAAAGAAAAGTTGAAGAAAAGTTCTGTCCAGGGGGGTTGTGGAGTCTCCTTCTCTGGAGATATTCAAGACCCGCCTGGACGCCTACCTGTGCTACCTGGTGTAGGGAACCTACTTTGGCAGGGGGGTTGGACTCGGTGATCTCTGGAGGTCCCTTCCAACCCCTACAATTCTGTGATTCTGTGAAGTAATAGTGATAACACAGATTTGGATCAATTACTATCAAAGGCAATGGCAATGTGAGATTCTTTTTTATTTTCCTTCCATGGTATGCTAACTTGATTTTAAAACAAATAAACAAAAAACCTACAAAAAAGCTGCTTTCTTTTTTGGCCTTGAAAAATTCTATTACTGACCAGTCATCATATCCAAATTTCTCTGCCTGATGGAATCTGACAGGATTGCAGCCTATGGGAATATGGCTGCAGGCCAATTAATTTTTTTTGTTCTTGTCAGGCTTACTCAAAAGGGTAAGGCCATCTGCTTTCCAGCGATTAGATACTCCCCTTTCAATTGTAATAAACTGTGACTCAAATAATTTATTCATCCCAGGGTAAACGTATACATTTGCAATACAGGGGAAATGAGGAGAACTTAGCATGACACATGAATAAATAGCTCCAGTGTCTCTTGTCCACACAGCTCTTCAGCAGCTCGCCCACACAGCCCCTGTGAATCATGTCTTCCCACCTCCCTTCTACTGCTCTGGCATGTGAAAGAAAGCCGTTATTACCTAGTTGCCTGAGGTGCTCTGGAATTCAGTGAAAATTTGGCTTAAATGTTTTCAGCAGCCCTTGAAGATGGAAGCAGATGGCTTTGAGAAGACTAAAGAGTAGATACCAAAAGAAATGGTTTGCAAAGCAATAGGGAATCAAGGAACTCCAACCGATAGGGATGTAGATCAATTAAGTGAACAAAGATGACTTCTACGAAGACGTATACACCCTACCACACCTTCAGACATCCAGCAGCAGCCCCCCAGTTGTGCTGGTGCAGCTTGCAGACCTCACCTGAGCACTCGGGAGATAGAAACAGGCTAGTAGGAGGAAACACAGACAAGTCCAAGCAAATCCTAGAACCTGACATAACACCACACTTACCCAGAGAAGCTCTGGTGATGGGTGGCAGTTTTCCACAACGTCCACCTGTGCCCTCCTCCAGGGATGTTTATACAGTCGACCTTTGTACCAGGAGTGTGTGTGGGAGGTGAACTTGACACCTGACAACAGTAGGAGGTACTGGTAAGTTTTACAGTTTAATGAGTTAAATTCTGTTATTCATGAAGATTTTCTTCATCAGTTTGGACATAAAGCATTCACAGTATTGTAACTGGACTACTAATATTTGCTTGTTGCGTTTTGATTAGGTGGTTAAAATGTGAATTAGGCAAACAGCGAGTTCTTGACTCTGTTTTTAGGTGAATTCCCTTCTCTCCACCACAAAATTTTCCATGTAACAAGTAGAAGAATTTTCTGCTTTGCTATATGTTTATTTTATGTGAAAATAAAACCTTTGACTGACTTTGAAGCACTTAGTGTAGAAACAGCCAAAACTAAAAATCTAAGGCTGCCATTAAACTGAGGAAAGAAGTCTTGTGTAGCATCTTGAAATAATCTGAGTCTGTCCTCTTCATTATTACTTTTTCTGTATAGAAGCTAATTATTAAAATGTGGATGTTCACTTAGCATTTCTCTGGAGAAAGATTCAGATTCCAAGGTTTTCTTCAAGATTTGAATAAATTATGGTACAAATCTGATCAGAAGTATCTCCTTGACCATGTTGTGTTGCTTTCAAGAACATACATCGATCAAATTTCAGTGGTGGAACAGGTTTTAGAAAGTATGCATCATTATATATATATGTGTGTGTGTGTATTCCTAGAAATCAGTCTTAAGTTATCATTTGCATCCATATGGTAGGGAACGTTAAAATGAGTCTGGAACTAAAAATATCAAAGACATTTATCAGAATTAAGAATATCAGTTCCAACAAAGCAGGTCCTAGAAATTAGAATGCTCCATAGAGAAATTAGAAGTTCTTTGTCATCATGGAAGTTAGTGTTCTAGACCCCGTACTTTTGTGGATTAGCATTTAATTCAATAAAGCTCTTGTAGTTTGTCATAGCTTCTGGTGGTGTTAAATTAGGGTAATATTTATGACAGTGTTTTCCAGTGTTCTGTTTCAGAAATGTGTAGATGGTCAGCAGGGGTCTGTTAGCTGTAGAAATGCATTAAGGAACATTAAGCAGAAATAGGAGGAAACTAATGGTGAAGATGACACGGTTATAGCTGTACATGCGTACTTGATCTGGAAGTACTTCGGTGGCATTAGCAGACTGAACCTTTTAGAGAAGAGGTAGTGTGCAGAGCCTTATTGCAACATTTTCCATCTGCTAAAAAGTTAGATGTTGCCATTAATTCCATAGGCTCGTGATTTAGCACTCTCTCACACCTGATGCTTTGCACTTGCCCCCTGGCAGCCATCAATTGCAGTGGAGACTGAAATTTGTCTTGCTTTAGGTGAAACAAAGTGATATTTACTGAAATATTAAACAGGAGAACAGATTGCAAAACCCCAGGCTAGACATCATCAGGAGCTTCAGAGACATCTTCAGGGCAATTTTTTTCTACTTCACTTCATAAGTAGGATAAGGTAAACACCTACCCTTTATGAGCAAACATTGCTTCTTAAAAACCCATAGGCAGAAGATATTTACTTACTCACAGAAGAAAGTTAAATTCTGATAGAAATGTGATGTATACTATAACTTAATGGAAATGTGAAGATTCATTTCCATTTTATGGAATGAACTTGCTTCCTACAAGTTCTTTGAAAATACATTCTTTGTTTTAAAAACTTCTGCCTAGCTGAATTGAGGTTGCAACCCTAAAATGTTTCTTAACACTAATCTCACATATTAACACGGTGATAATAACTTTCTTCAGCTGAGAATGGTGTAAAATGAACAGTGAATAGGACTGCTGATCTTTCATTTTTGTTCCTTCAGTCACCTTTTCTTAACATATATGTGATTAAACCTTTAGCCTAGGAAGAAAAACAAGGATTTGTAAACTCAAAGCAGTATTTCCAGAAAGTAAAAGCAGGTGAGAAAGGTGGATTTTATTTTTCTCTGTATATGCTAACGTTAATAATTTTTTTTTTATCAAAAAGTGGGGAAATCCCTAAGGCTAATGAATGCCTTAGAGAAGAGATTCAAAAGCTTCTGCAGAGAAAATTTTGTTATTGAGATTTTCCTTTCTTCTGAGCTATTCTTATGAAAATGTTTCCTCTATAGAGAGTGGGAATATTTTACCTGAAATATACAACAAAACTTGTTTAAACTCTTTTTATTTAAGAGAGGACATGGGTGAGCCATGGGCAGTGTTTTGTACCTAGTGTTCAATTGCAGTAGTGATATTTTCTAACGTGGTGGCATGCCCATGCTTCCCCGGAATGCAGAGCCCATGTGTGAGACAGGCAAATCCTGATGCCTTCACTGAACTTCCAGAAGGGGAAGTTATGTGCTGGAATACTTTTCTCTCACAGAGTTGCACTATGGGTCTGAAATATGTATGTAACAGTTGGATTTTTATGCTGAAGTTCTTCTGTGCATGTCAATTTACTGAATTGCTCTTCTGGCACAGTAGTGCAAGCTCAATACTCTTTTAACATAGTACAAGCAGTTTGACTAATTCCCAAGAATCCCAATCTCTTTTTTATTTCCCTTTTTTTTGCCCCTTTCCCTTTTTTGCCCCTTTCCTTTCCCTTTTTTTGCCCCTTTCTCTTTTTTTTCCCCTTTCCCTTTTTTTTTTTTTTCCTCTTTCCCTTTTTTTTCCCCCTTTCTTTTCAATTCATTTCTGGATCTAAGGCTCTGTGAGTTTCTGTGGTGATCCAAGGCCCTTGTGAAAATGGGGCTCCAAACCCAGCTCTTGGGGAAGTCTTACTGCAGTGTTGTAGCTGTAGCTGAGTTTGAGACTTGTGTTGGCTGATTCTTCTTTTTCTGTTTACAGATGGCTGCAGCTTCTCTTTGGTTTAGATGTCATCACTAGAAGTCAGACACAAGATGATGCGTATGCAGAAACAGGTTTTTTTTCATTTTGGTACTGCAAACCCCCCCATTCGTTCATTTCTATGCTGTTCCAATATGATCTCTGCAGATCAGCTGTCTTGTATGTCTCTCTCTCTTGCCCCTTTTATTTCCCTGTGTGGGAATTGCTTTGCAGCCCTAAATAACATGAATTAGGAACTGGCCACAAGCTGAATATTAACTCTGAGCTACTGACCACTGTTGAGGCAGTTTCTGAACTGACCCAAATGTCGTGGTTTGGGCTTTCTCCGTGATAGCCATGGTGTGAAGCATACAAGGCAGGTGCTGGAATCTGAAAAAAAGATAAAATCCAGAAATGCCATCGAGGTACAGGAGCAGGTCTAAAGAAGGTCAAAGAGGAGCAACTGAAGGAACTGGTGTGGTTTAGTCTGGGAAACTGGAGGCTGAGGGGAGACCTTACTCCTCTCTTCAAATACCTGAAAGGTAGTTACAGTGAGAGTAGTGTTGATCTCTTCTCACTGTTAACAGGACAAGGGGAAATGGCCTCAAGTTGCACCAGTGTAAATTTAGGCTGGATATCGGGAAAATCTTCTGTACAGAAAGGGTTGTTAAGCGCTGGAATAGGCTCCCCAGGGAGGTGGTTGTGTCCCCATCCCTGGATGTGTTTAAAAACCGTTTGGATGTGGTGCTCAGGGAAATGATTTAGCAGAGAGTTCTTAGAGTTAGGGTAGTATGGTTGGATTGTGGTTGGACTTGATGAACTTTAAGGTATTTTTCAATGTGAGCAATTCTATGATTCTATGATTGTTTTTGATGGATTCGATTATTTATGAAGTGACTTCCAGAAGAGAAAATGTCCAGGTAAGATTTACACTTTCAGTTGGAAATAATTAAGTTGCGATTTGCATAATATTTCATATTTAGATTCACATTTTCAGGATTTTACTTTCTGAAGAACTCATACCAAGTAGACTTACAGATCTTCTGTAGCTGTTAATCCAGAAAGCAGCCACTGGTGAGATATATAGTACAATGAAAGACAAAATAAGGGAACAGAAACTTTCCTGTCATGCTGTTATCTACCTTGTCTACAATGCAATATTTCACTATATGCCTGTAATATTTATATATATATATACCATAATATTTCAAAAAAATATATATATTACACTTTCATTTTAACGGTGACATTAATTTTCTGTGCTTTTCTTTTGTGTTACAAATAACGTAAGATATAAAATAAACCCAAAATCAAGTACTTGTTGTCAGAACAAGGTTTTGTTCTTGTTGTTGATAGGTTGGTTTTCTGATTGTTTTTGTCTGTTTTTATTATTTTTTATCTGTGACTTTTTGTGCTAATTTGCCTTTGACATGGTTCCCCATCACATTGTCATCTCTAAATTGGAGAGATATAGCTTTGAAGGGTGGACTATTCAGTGGATGAGGAATTTATTTGCAGCCAGAGGATTGTGGTCAATGACTTTATGTCCAGGTGACAAGCGTTGTCCCTCAGGTGTCTGTCTTGGTACTGACACTCTTTAACATCTTTCTCAGTGATATAGAAGATGGGATTGAGTACATGCTCAGCAAGTTTGCTCATGACACCAAGTGCGGTTGATACAGCAGAAGGAATAGATGCCATCCAGAGGTAATTTGATAAATTTGATAAAATGGTAGTCCCATGTGAACCTACTGAGGTTCAACAAAGCAAAGTGTAAGGTTTTGCAGTTGGGGAAAGGTAATCCCAGATATGTATACAGACTGGGAGAAGAAATCCTTGGGAATCCTGGAGGCATTCAAGGCGAGTTTGGATGGGGCCCTGGGCAATCTGATCTAGTAGCTGATCTAGTGGCTGGCAGCCCTGCCTGTGGCAGAGGTGTTGGAACTTGATGATCTTTGAGGTCCTTTCCAGCCCAAGCCATTCTAAAAATTTCTAGATCAAATATACAAACAGAATACTCTTTTATCAGTACTTTCACTGAGAAGTGTAGTAATTTATCATTTTCAATACAGTAGTTCCAAAATGTTTCCAAGGATTAACCTTCTAATCATTTTTTGTCATCCTTCGTGGTACTTTCTCTATGTTTAGGAAGAGCTAATGAAGAGACAGAGACCCCCTGTCCTTTCCATACTCCCCACCACCTCATTCATGTAAGTCACTGCTCACAACAGTGAAACTGTGTATATTAATTAACATTTAGAAGATTTCATGTTAATGTAAATGTGAGAATTAGTATACTTCTCCAAAGAATGGAGGAAAATCCTAGCTATTGACTGCTTACTTTGAAATATCAACTATCAGGTGGTAAACAGTGCCTCAGACACTGCATAAGCAGTTGTCATTTCAGTTGATGCCCTCTTTGTGGTTTTTTTTTAAAAAGTCAGTCATAAAAATAATTATTTTCAGTGTCTTTCTTCACATTTTGAAAATTCATAAGCCTTTTCTGCATTTTGTTTTGTTGGTTTTCCAAAAATTATATGAGTATTGTAAGACTGTATGGCTTATGGTATAAGACTGTAATGGCTAAATGCCGTTGTATTATTGTACATATTGTACAGGTACAGTCTAAAACTTTAGCAATCATTGTCACTCATTTTTTAAAAATACAATATTTTAAAAATAAATTCTAATTTATTTTCCTACAATTAAATGTAGGAACAATTCAGATTAGTGAATACAGATGGATTCATATGTTGATCTGAATTGTCTAAGCTACAGCATCTGTATCATGCCTGCCAAAAACAGCTAGATTTATGAGATATCAAGTTACTTTGGTTTACATAATTGTTTCACATATAGAACTTTGGGGGATTTTTTCATGCTCAGTTTTGTTTATGTTCTGTAGAACATAAATTCGGATTTAAGAAAGGTATCTGCTAAAATTCCGTCTTTTTCACCTCTGAATTGTATTCAATGATACTTCTTTGAACCACTGTTTTTAAGCATAGCGTTTCCTTGTTTCCAGTTATTCTCATCACAGTTTCTTGGAATCTCTTCAGCAGATGGACTGGTTTAAATGGACTATGGGGCTTCAGAACTAGTGAAGGAAGATGCTGAGTCAGCCATTTAGGGCACATGTTGCACAGGAGAAATTATCATGACAGCACTAAGATATTGGGTAATTAATATATAGATGCTTGAATTTATTGAAATAGTAATCATTCTCATGGGATTAGAAAGGTCTTTTCCACAGTTTGAGGCAGGTGAGATTGGGAATAGATGTCAAAATTGGTGCTTGAACTTTATGTACTGATGCAATTTATTTCATTTCTTATGTTTCAGGTAAGAGACGTGGCATACTTGTTTCTGTGCTATTCTTTTCACTTTGTTTCTGTGACCTCTTGAATGAACAGTTCTGTGCTGCAACTGGGGAGGAGGAGACTTCATCCACTTGCTGTATCCACTGGCTACATTTTGAGATCTAGCTTTTCTGTAGGCTTCAGGAGCTTTGGAAATCTTTGCATCCTTTTACATGGATACGAAAGTACAGTTGTCTTCCATCTCCCAAGAAAATAGATAAATTGGGATTTTGGTTACTGAGAATTGATGACTAGAATCTGTAAACTGTCCCAAGAGTATAACTAACTGGTAGCACACTCCAAACAAAAAGTCTCATAAGCTATTTAGAAAATGCAAGATATGGAAAGTACCTCATATTTTCACATAGTGGGTATTCTATATTTTCATTGTTCTTACTACTGAGAAGCTGTGTGGTTCCGTCTTTAATAAGGAGAGCCTGGAGGGCACCTATTATGTGTGACGAAGCAGAGATTTTTCTGTTCATTCATAGTACATTTCCTTGTCAGCAGGACTGTTTTTAACAGCATTGCCACAAAACAGAGAACAACACCAAGAAGCTTTGTAAGTCCTCTCTGGAAATCTGTGGAATTTGTTTGTTTGGATGTCTATAATTATTCATGCATCTTGGTCCAGATTGAGGATCATGAACAGAAGATAATCAGTATCTTATCTAAATTAAAATCTAAATTAAATTTACGTGCCTTGTGATTCGATCTTTTCTGTGTTTGTTTCATTGTTAGATTGAATTCACTCTTGTTTCAAAAAAGGTGAAAGAACACTAAAATCTCTAAAAGAAGCAGTCAGAACAAAGATATCCCAAAGGAAGAATCAGAAGAAATAAGCAGAGCAGTCTGGGGTATCACATTAGCTTACTCTTGTCTTTTTCCTTTCTTTCTGCTAGAGATGTGACATGACAGGAATACAGGGTACTGCTGCTGCAGGTTTTTCATTGACTGAGTAAAATAGGTAGATTCTTCCTACAATTGCCAAGCTACTTAATTTAAATGATTCTATATAATCGTAGTGATCACCTGGGAGACTAAACATGACTTTCCTCCTTATTTGACATCTGCCTTTAAAACTGGTTCAGTAAAGTGCAGTTTAAACATGGGTATTTCTGAAGGGAAAAAAAAAAAAAAGAGTGGTAAACACCATCTGTCTCTCAAACTATTGACTCAGTTTAACAAAATAAATGTAAAAGAAAAACCCTGGCTATATTTCTTGTATACAAAGTAAAGATTCAGGAGGTATTTATGGGGCCTGAAGACTGGATCCCACTTTTGTGACCTCGTGCTGGGCTACGATCTATGTCCTGAGAGACTGGCTTCTACCATGCAGGTGTGGAGGGGCCCCTCAGGCTGCCATCACCCTTTCAGAGTATATATTGGTGCTTTCAGAATTCAAATTTTAGCTTTCTTGGAAATATGAAAAATCCTGGTTTGCTCTTGCCTTTCTCTGTCTGCCCTTGCATAATAAACCTTGCATATCTCTTTGGAAAAGAGTTATGAAAAATCCACGCTGTTTTAGTGCCTAGCAGGGGACACATTTGTATTCAGTTTACAGTCAAGAGTAGGTTATGGTAAAGATTATTTAAAGCCACCAAAAGCAGAATGCTATAGTATGTCTAATTAAAAACAAAGTATACCAGCTTCAGCTAGTTCAAAGGCAGAAAGTATTTTAATATTCTATATGTCACAGTATATAATGTAAAAATGTACTGTTGCTGCCGTGTTTTGATCTACATCTCTTCCTATTGCAAACCAATGTTCAGGAGCTCTCAAGCTGCTTTGTTTTTGTGTTTGGTTTTTTTCCTGGGTTGGGTGGTAGCAATCCAGTAATTGTATTTAGTTCATCCAATCCAGTATAAAACATATAGTCAGAAATTGAGCACTGTTTCATAACTTTTTAAGAGCATCTTTCATGCTGTTTTGATGTATAAATACAATTCACATTTTCCTTTTTATAATGAGCCTGTGGGGGTAAAAAATATAAATCAGAATACTCTGTGGTATTAAAAGAAAAATGTAAAGTAGGTGTAATAGTTTCAAGGAAAATAGGAAATATTACAAGTCAAGTTCTTTTGAGGTGATCTTGGGCCGAATCTGACTGGAATGGAGTTAACTTTTTTTGTGGTAGTCCATATTGGTGCTGCGGTTTAGATGTGTGTAACATGGTGCTGGTAGCATACTGGTGTTTTGTCTACTGCTGAGTAGGGCTTGCAAAGCATTGAGGATTACCTTTTATGACACTCTGTCCTCTCCAGTGTGTAGGCTGGGAGTGAACAAGATGTTGGAAAGAGAAACAGCCAGGACAGCTGACTTGGACTGGCCAAAAGAATATCCCATAAGATATAAAGTCATGGTCAGCAGTAAAACGTTGGAGACTTTCTCTTCCAAGGTGGCTGTTGCTCAGAGGCTGGCTGGGTATCCCAGTTTGTGGAAGATGATGACTGGCTACCTTTGCATCACTTTTTTTCCCCTCTTACCTTTGCTCATTAAGCTGTCTTGCCTCGATTTAATAGTTTCCTTGTTTTTGCTCTTCTTTTTCCCTCTCTCAGTGAAAGGGAATGAGCAGTGGGATGGGTGCTAAAATACTGGCTGGGATCAGCCTGCCACAACCATAAAGACTCCCTAGTGTCACAAAGTGGGTAAAAATGTGATAATGAGGGCTGTATGTGGCCCTTGCATACATTATTTTTAGAGAGAAGGGCAGGATATATTTGAATAATTATGACTTATTCACTTTTATAACAAATGTGAAGGAGTTCTGCTGTAAGACCTAACTGTATGTCCACGAAAATAAAACAGAATTTCATTATACTACAAGCCACTGTGACAAGTTATGTGCATCTATGTTGAATATGGGTGAAAACACGTACAACTATGTGTTTTGCTAATTTTACTGTTTGGCAAGATTTGACTGTTTGAGAAGATTTTCTCTAAGGTTACTACTACATCCTTTGTTTCCCAGGTGTAATGGTATTGCTCCTTAAGAAGAGTTACCATGGGAGAAAATAATTGTGAATCTTCTAGGCTCTTGTTACTCACTAAATACATACATTTTGAGATCAATGTCTTGAATCAATGATAAGCATATTTAGTTTGCTGTTTGCATAAAATTACAATTTTTCTGTTGTTTCACTGAAAAAAAGAATTGATTTTACTATGACGTCTTTTCACTTAAAAAGCAAGAAAAAATTGCAATGAGGATATTTCAAAGGCTAAATACATCAAAGCCTAAAAGCTTAATAGTAGGAAAAGAAGCAGTTTCTACATGATACAACCATTCAAAAGGTCCAATGGAAATTTAGCTAGAAAATGAAAAAAAACCAACAACCTTGATGTGTGTATTGAACAGCCAGTTCTTAGTGAGTATTCTTTTCATGAGGTATCATGAAACATCTAAGGGGTAGTGGAAATGCAATGACTTAAGAATCAAAGAAGCTGAGGTGACTGCATTTGTTAATTGCCTGTCTGTTGCTTCATGCTCTCAGACCAGCATCATTTGGCTCAAAGCGCCGATAAGGAAAGATTTCAAAGAGAACTACTGAGTCAAGTCCAGAAACCATTTACATTAAGCTTTGTCTTGAACTGACTTGTAAAAGAGAGTTTCCCCTTTCTCTGAATTTCAACAAGTATAGTTTCTTAAATGGGACAGAACTTATGGAAGCAATGATACCACAGATATAGCCTTTTCTTTCAAGTCTTAAAAAATTAAGTTTTGAAATAATTATTTTTCAAAGTAATACCTGTGCTCTCTTAAAATCTCTTCATCGTCTTTCAATATTGACCATTGTTCTTTCCTGGCTTTTCTTTTGTCATTGCAAGAAGAAATTGCTCAAATAATTATCTTTTGTAAATGAAGAAAATTATAGCTCCATAGGATGGAGAGTAGCTTAGCAACCACATCAACCATCTCCCTCAAGACACTGGGATACATATTGTCTGGCCCCATAGAATTGTACACATTTAGTTTGATGAGGCTGTCTAAGACTTGCTTCGCTCTTACAGCAGGGGGATTTCACTCTCCCAGACTCCACCGGGATGTTCAGAGAGGCATGGTAAACCTGACTGCCAGCAAAGACTGAAGTGAAAACTTCTCTATCTCTGTTGAAGCTAGATCACTTTTCTCATTTATCAGAGGGAGGACACTCTCCTTTGCCAGTCTCTTCTGGCCAGTGTACCCATAGAAACCTTTCTTGTTATTTTTCACATCCCTTGCTGAGTTCAGTTCCACCTGTTTTGGCTTTTCTGATCCCATCTCTGCTTGTCTGAACAATGTCCGTGTATTATTCTCAGACCACCACCCATCCCTGCTTCCACTGCTTGTACTTTTCCTTTTTTTCCCTCAGTTTGACCTTGCTCAGCCATGCTGGTTTCCTGCCTCCACTTGATTTCTTATGCTGTGGGATGGAGAGCCGTTGTGCACTCAGAAAGGTATCCTTAAAGAGCTGCCAATTCTGTTCTGTTCCTATGTCCCTAAGGTGAATTTACAAGGGATCTTATTCAGTTATTCCTTAAACATTCAGATGTTTGCACTCCCAAAATTCAAGATCCTGACTGCTCTTTGCCAAACCCATGTTCCTTGAGATCATGAACTTGACCAGGCATACAGTCCAGGTTGCCTCTGATCCTAACCTCTTTAAAATTTTTTAAATTGGCTAAAAAGAGTTACTATGTGTTATCTGGTAAATTTAAGATATCATTGCTTCAGTTTTTACTTTCTGCAGAAAGTTATCTGCTGCAGTTTTGCTAGGTAACAAATTAATGATGTCCTATGATAAGCTGCCAATCTGGAGCAATTTATGTTTTTGCTGATCAACATACATACAATACGTAGCTGTATTTTTCGACCAAGATACACTTTCAAATCCACCTTTGAACGGTTCCTCAAAAGCGCCTCACATAATGGGCCGTTTTTGTTGTTGTTTTTTTTTTGCTAGGATGCAGGCACTGGGCTCTCTTTTGCAGTGCAAAGAACTCTGTTGTCCTTTTCTGCTTGTTCTTTCTGTGTGCCTATGTCAGTCAGTAACAACGCTTTCTATTTTTGTTTAGTTTTCTACAGTATCTGGTGTCTTTATTTTGTCAACAGTTGATGTAAAGATTTTTGCCTGTCTCTTTTTCTCGTCAAAGTTCAAGTGGAATTATCAGAAATATCTTTAAATTTAAAAAGAAAAAAATAAAGAAAGGTAAAAAATTCTCAGATATTTCTGTGTTTCTGAAAAAAAAAAAAAAATAGTGTGGTCTTTGAGCTCCTTTAAGTTATACCAGAGGAATCAGCCAAACACTTTCCAGCCACAGTCACTTTTGCTATGCACAGTGATGCTGACTGACAAACATGAAGGGCATTCAAAACAAAAATGAAATACTCTTAAACGATCGTGAGATAAAAAGTTTCAATGTATTTATTTCCTTTGGAACAATGCAGATCTGTGTCACTGTTATAGCAGCTTTGTAGCTATATAATGTAAAGAAGACACGTGTGCATATGTATTTGTTCCTCCAAAATGTACATCATATATGTATACCATACACATTTTGAGTCAACTCCATAGATAGATTTTCTGTTGAACAGTGTGAAAAAATTATGAAATACATACCAGACATTTTAGAGTACGCTAAGCTTTGTAGTGTTGATCAGCAAACCATATTGGTAGCATGGGGAATTTGGCTGATTGACACAAGAAATGCATTAAATAGCCAGTTGTGGACATGATTATTTGATTACAAAATTGACCATCCATCAGTTGACAATAGGTGTGCTTTTCTTTCTTTCTTTCTTTCTTTCTTTCTTTCTTTTTTTTTTTTTTTGAGAAGAAATTCTTAGAGTTTCGATCACTGTCCCACCAGAGTTTACTCAAAACTGCCAAAACATTGGTCTAAAATCTGCAAAATTGAAATTTGGTAGTTTGGAGTTTAAATGCTGTCTTGATCAAGAGGCTTGCACCATCAGCCTTGCTCTGTCTTTGTGTGGCCTCTGTGATGACTTCATTGACTTTGTCTGAAAACAATTGTTTACCTCCTGAAGAGGTAGGTGATATGTGATAATGGCAAACATCTTACCATCTACAGAGGTAAGTGGGTAGAAGTCAAGACCACTAGAGAGTAGAAATCACTTGCAAAGCAGGAAGAGATTTGATATGTAGTTGGAAGTACGGCATGTTCTGCTTTCTTGAGAGTAGAACAAGTTTCCTTGAGCTCTTGTTATGAGCTACTTTGGTAGTATAGAGATGATAAGTTTCTCACATCTCCCGCTTACACTGATGAGTAATTATTCTTAGATACTGATATTAGTCAAAATATGTGAGGGAATTACACACTGGCTTTAAGCATATTTTTTTAACACATTGTAAACAGAATTTTCATTATTTCAAATTGTGTTAAGAGATTATGTATTTGGGGAAAAAATAGGAAAAATGAGTTTGTTCACTAACTAGTGTGATGTAGTATATCACACTACATATAGTCTGAACAACTTCTGAAGGGCATGTGATGTAGTATGTCTCACTACATACTATTACATATTAACTACATGTGATGTAGTATATCACACTATATAGTCTGAACAACTTCTGAAGGGCACCATATGTATCAGAACATGATACCCATGTGGTATGCTCAGCTGCATCCCACAGTGTTGCAGTATTGCCTCTTTTAAGTGTTCTGCTCTTTCATTAACAGTTGTAACACACTTGAGAAGAACTAATGATGAAAAGATTTCCTGGCAAGTGGCTTCTTTTGTTAAATGGGGAATGTGATGTGTTTGGCATGTAAAATTTAGCTAATTTGTACAAGAAACACATTACTTAATCAGCTGTAGATTTGCTTATTGCTTGATAAAGATGACAATCCATTAATCAATTTATAGGCTTAAATACATTATTGTTCAATTAAAAAACAACAACAACAAAAACAACAAAAAAACACAACACGATGATTTAAACACCCTTGAATTAATAAATATAATTAAAACAATGGCATGTTACACTCATTTATTTGATTGTCCTACAGCTGTCTGAAGCATGGTGAGATTACTGAAGTGTGGAGCCAAACAGCCAACACTACATTTACTTTCATTTGTTGAAATAATGAAATGGTGTTAATAATAAAGAACAAAAATGTGTAATAGAAATTAATGTACTGTGAAATAAAATTATGTTTAGAAATCAAGAAGAGTACAGTAAAAGTTAAAACCTTAAGTGTATTTGGAAACTACTATTTTGATAGAAAATAATAGATGGTTGTTATATACAAGCTTTGAAAGATAATGGGAATATATAATAAACATATAAGTAAGATGAAATCAAATTACTTTATGAAAAGTAAAGTATAATCCTTGTTTCTTGCACTCCAGAACTTGAAATAAGAGAAGGAAATGATCATGATATACTACTTGAATTAAATTTGCATTTTATCATGTTCTGTCTTTTGTGAATCTCATAAAAATGATTGTTTGCCTCTAGTCCGAGGACCTGCACAGAAATGTCTGTAATAAACATGAATCCAGTGTGACAATACTCATGGACTACCATTTAAAAAAGCCCTGGAATGAGTGCATATGTTGAATGATGTGTGAATAATTAAGAATTATAATTAATCAATTCATTTCTCTTTTAAATAAGAGAAGTAAGAAAGTAAGATTTAAGAAAAACTTCAAATCTAGTAAAAATGTTGCAATGCTTAATTACTAGCTAATACTACTTGCTTAAAGACAATGCAATTAAAAGATGGTTTTATTTTAACGTTGTATGTTTCAGCAAAATCTACATCTATATCCCATCTATAAGAAGGGTCATAATGAGGATCTGGGGGAACTACAGGCCCATCAGCCTAACCTCAGTGTGAAGAAGCAGATCATCTTGAAGGAGATTGCATGGTATGAACAGGACACCCGGGGAATCAGGCCCAGCCAGCATGGGCTCATGAAAGACGGGTCCTGTTTGAACAACCTGATCTCTTTCTTTGATTGAGTGACCCACCTGGTGGATGAGGAAAGGCGTAGGTAGGTGTAGTCTACCTAGACTTCAGCAGAGTGTTCAACAAGTTGTATTTGTTGGTTCTGACTTATTATCTGCATTTCAAACGACTTTTTAGGGTGTGTTTTTTAAGCATATTTCTTTCCCAAGTCACTTTCTAGTGATGAGAAAAGAATGAGTGAATAAGATAGTGGCCTGGATGTCAGAGACCTCAAAACTATTCTATGAATGTTTTCTGTGTAACACTGGAATAATTACTTCTTTGGCTTTTTTTTTTTTTTCCTGATCATTTTCTATAAAGTCAGCTTCTGTCATGATAACAATACTATGTACTCTAAAGTCAGAGTGAGAAGCAAATTAAACCATTTATTATCGAAGAATGTCTGGCAACCTGTCTGATCAATAGACTGGTTGCTTACAGTGAGCTTACTCGTTTGCTAATTTGTATGACAATGTCCATTTTTCTAAAAGAGGGAACAACATTTGGGTCTTATAAATATTTAAGTAGAAAAATGAGTAAGGCCACAGAGGCATTAAAGCATTAAGAGTGAAATAGGAGGCAGTACATTTTCTGTGTACCAGTCAGTCATGGAAAGAGGTAGAGAAGATGGAATGAATAATATAAAATGAATTCAAAAATGTAAAAAAAATGAAATGTGCATACTTTGATTTTTCTGATTTACTTAACCAACAAAGACTCGTTCACACCAAAGAAAGTGCAAGCATTTCTGTTGTTATCTCTTGATACTTGTTGCACTAGATATTTGTTCCCCATGAGGGAAGGAATCATGAATCTTTGTTGGAAGTGACTGCTATTGCATGGCAAACTAGAGGTCTACAGACACCCTTGTGGAGTAGGGGCTATTTGCACCTTCAATTGAATGCATGAGTGAAGTCCAGTCAACTAGCTTCTTTGGACTGGGAGAGAAAGCAAGGTGAAATAAGCTTCTGGAAACAAAAAATCCAAAATTATTTATTGTTGTGTCCTTAAGAATTCAAATATTTCTTCTGGAAGAAAGAAGAATGAGCATAAAAATTCCTTCAGTCTTTATGTTCATAGGAGATAACTTTTCATTTTGTTCTGCTGGCTATATTGGAGTATAAACAAATATAGACAGTGATGATGTCTTTTCTTTAAAGGAATTGTAATCCAAAATATAACCAGAATAAGCAAATAGCAATAAACAGCAAACAAAAGGAAACAAAGGAAGTGTGTAGGTTTTGAGATGAAAAACAACTTACATTGCATGTTAGATGAGTATTATTATGGCTCCTAAGTACATCTAATGTAATTTTCTATAGTGTTATGTCAGTAAAGACAGCACACTGACAAAATATTTTAAGCATTACCCATATCCTTGAGATACTCAGATGTTGCATTATAATCACTCAATAAATACTGAAAAGAAACAAAAGAATAACTAGGAGCACAAAGAATGGAATCACAAAACCCAGTCTGAACACCTCTGCAGAGCTATTTTCTGTTTGGATATCTGGTATTTGTTTCCTCACAGGTTTAGACGTGCACCACACTTGTCATTGATTTCCAATCTTAAGGCATGTCAGTATTTACAGCTGTGCAGCTTCCCAAGCAAGATCAAGCTACAGCTTTTCTACCATCCAGCCTTGATCTTTACAGTACTTTATAAGTATCACTTTCTAGCCAGGTCTATCATTAACATTTGGCACTTGGTCATAACTTGCACGTTGAGGGTTTTAATTCACTAACTAAATAATAGGTGATGTAGAAATCTGATTAAATTAAACAAATGTAAAATTTGATTCTACCTTTCTGACTAGGATGGTCTCTGAGTACTAAATTTAGCTGTACAGCTTAACTGAATTTTGGCATGAATTGTATGACCTCTTTCAGGAAAGAACAATAGTTTTAGGCATAATATAACTGAGTTAATGTTTTGATTGCAAAATGAATAGTGGGGAAATGGAAAATACTTCACTATTCTGAGCTATAGGACCACTTGCTATCAGCTCTGCAATTGATGATGCCATCAGCAGGATAACACCAAGACAGTATATAGCACTCAGGAAGTCCAGTTTAATTAAAAGTTTATCTCTTAATACAACATCAAGCTTTTATATGACAAAGAAGTGTTTCCCACCATGTCAATTTTCACTGCATCTCAGGGAGCAGAAAGTTGACTTCTCTCTCTAGCACGGTAGAAGAAACTATTGTTTTGCCTTTGTTTTCTGTGCTGCTGGAAGAATGCTGGGCTTTGGAGGATTTCTGTTTTCTTTTCTACAAGCTTTCCAAGATAACCAGAGCATGAAAATCTGAGAAATAACTTGCAATGAAGCTTATTAAACTTGCATAAATCTGATTTTTATGGAGCCTGTGCCGTGACTTTCACTTATTGAAACTAACAGTAAGAAGCTAATGTGAACTTGCAGGCAGATTAGCAGACTCTTGTTGCAGTATGTTTTAGACTTTATGTTCAAGGAAGATGATGGCACTCAAGTTGCTTAAGTGCTCTGATTGTAGCTTTCATTTTCAAGAAGTACAAAAATTGCATGGAGAGCTCTTTGGAACTTCAAAATGTCAGAATCACTAGAAGAATAGTTCTTTTATTTGGAGGAAGAGGTTAGTATTGGAAAACCCAGACACTAATTCTATATGTTTCCAGCAAGTTCTAATGGTGACGAGTGATGTGATTTGAGAATGCTTTCAGACTGTAGTTTGCCATTGACAGTCTTTAAGAACTATAGGTGGAATAAAATTGAAAGATCTTTCAAATGTATTAAAAATATATATATATTGAAATTTGTTACTTCTTTGTATTTATGGCTTCTACCTTTAAATTAGTCTATTTCCAACAAAGGTCATACGTACATTATGAAAGTACTTTGTGAATGTACATCATTGTGCCTTCTGTCCATTCTTTTAATTGGGTCCAATTCACTTCATACAATGAACAACGCTTTGAGAAAACTCTATATTAAATGATCATAAAATGAACATGCAAAGAGATATTACACATGCTTATGATCTTGTTCAATCAGTCCTGTAGCATTATTCCTACTGTGCCCAATAGGAAAAGCATGCAGAGTAGAGTTTTAGTTGCATGAGGCCAAAGCATACCAAGTATCAAGAGCTTTTTCATATTATTTCCAGAGTTTCTAGGGTAGATACTGTATATTGCTATGGACTGATTTCTTTTTTTTTTATTATTTGATTTGCTCATCCTCATTTTGTTTATAAAAGGTTGCAAACTTTTCTCACTTACTTTTGTGATTATCTCATACTTTGAATGCAAAGTATGCTGTTAGGACCATACAAAAAGTATTTCAGAAATGTTTTTACAAAAACTTGCATGGTATTGCTTTTGTAAAAGGATGTAGCATTTATGTTCAAGTTGTACTACAGTAGTGGTCTGTGTATATGTGCAGGTCAAGAATATTATACATGTTGAATCAAGCTGTTTGTTATCCTATGCTGCAGAACTACAGAGAGCAGAGAGAATGGATATGCATCTCTTCCTTGCCTATCTCATAAATGTAATAATGTGTCCACATGGAAATAATAACAGTAGTATAGCATCAAAATTCCTAAATATTTTGGAGAAAGGTAAGGTATTCCACATTTTCTGTAGCCTCTTGAGAGCTTTTACTCCTCCTCTCCTTGATTAAAACTCTGTATTCTTATTAATGTGAAACATTTATCAAAACAGTTATAAAAAGCCTTTCCCGTGAAACTCCTTTGGCAGCTTTAAAAATACCACCCCACTTACAGGAGAACACAGGAAGGGAAACAATCTTGGGCTGACTTCCTGAAAAGGAATACTTAAAAAATAATATTCAATCTTTAAAATTATTATGAAACTAAGCATTTCCCACAGCTGTCAGAGACTTGTTAAACATCACTTGTACTTATTCAAAGAAATTTGAACTTTGCTGTGAATTATTAACTTGTTCTCGTAAGAGCTGTCAGAAGTGAACAGGAGTTGGTTGAGATGGCTCTCAGGTCAAAATTCCATTTGAGTGTGTAAGCTGAAAATGTGCCATAGCAAATACCAAACATGAGAGATCAAAGTACAAAATGACAGTCTAGTCAATGAATTTATATCAGTGATTAATTTTGGCACACAGGGATTTCTTTCAGAAATTATTTGTTATCACTGCAGTGAGCTGACATTGCAAATTTCTAGAACAGGGCATCTAAGGCAGAAGAGGGACAAGCAAACTGATCCCATCTGTATGGGGATTCCTTGTTGTCAGATTTTATTGCAGAGCATTCTGTTCCTGTGTTTCACAATTGTTTCCCCAAAGAAGTAGGTTACCTTTACTATGTTTATTATGTTGTTGTTTTGTTTGTTTGTTTGTTTCCTTTTAATCTGAACTTCCGTATCTTTGATATCATTGATTTGTTGTTTCATTTTGAATTGTCTTCTGCAAATCCATACACACACACGCATACATATGCACACCTGGCATATACTCAGAGATATATAAAGAGTATTTATTTTTACTCTCTCTCCTTTTACCTTTTATATCTAGATTATTATGTCACTGAATCAGGAATTATTTGATTTCTCTTCCCCTTTATTTTTTGTTTATGATATCCCTGGTTAATAGCCTGTAAGAGATCACGGCTATTATCTGCTCTGGAGACCTTTCACACATAGTCATAGCACATGTTCTTGGCAGCAGGAGCAGAGGGTATGTAATTGAGCAGGAAAGGATGGGCCATGGAGAAAAATGCAGAATTGCCCTTATCCTGTGCAATTTAGACATTTGTTACTCCGTCAGCCACTGGTGTGACAAAGCTGGGGAGCACAACTGGAGAGTGGTAGGTAGAAGCAGTACTATAAGGCTTTATCTAGATTTGTTTTACAATAAGAGTAGTTGTGTAATTTGGTTGACAATGGAAAAATGGTTCAAATCATGCTCCCAAAAATGTGCTTGCATTTTAGATGTACTCATCTGACCATTCCCCTTTCAGAGAAGGAAATCATTCCTATTTGCAGTCTGAACCTATGGCTGGACGTAGAGTTCACTCAGTGAGGTCAGAAGAGTCAAAATATTATTACTAATAATGGTAAGTCATAAAATTTCCCTGAGATTCTTCTACTTATGTTTTGTGCATTTCTTAACTTCTGAAAGTGGTTAATTATATCTAGAAAATATGCTAGTAATCAAAATTTTACATTCAATATTATTTTGTTGAGTATGTCAATAGAAATAGAGACGAACAGTGTTTGGTTCTAATAAACAAAATATTTTCCAAATTCAGCTTGTTAGTGTGCTTATCATTTATACCTTACAGACAAGTGGAGCTTCTGTTCCAGCCCGAGGATTCTGATGAAATAATGACTTTCTAATCCTACAGCCTATTTCATATTCAAGGAGGTGATTCAAGAGAAATGAGGGGAGAATCTGCATCGAGCTTTATAAACAGCTCAGATACATACTGAAGTTTCTTCATAGTAAGAAACATTCCTGAGCTGTGATATGCTGATATTCATCTTGAAACCTACAAATGCTGATGTGTTTGGATCTTGGGATTTAACTTGGGCTATTCCAGGGAAAAGAGCTCAACATAAAAATTTAACATATTCAAAGGCCTTTTTTCTTCGCAATTGGCCCCAAGCCTAAGTTGACCTTATTTCAGTGCCACTTCTTATTAAATATTCTGGGGGCAAAGAGCAAGAGTTTCTTGGCCCAGGAGAAGCAGTCTTATCATTATGAAAATACTTGCAGCGACTCAAAGTTCCTGGCACTTTTTGTTATGTACAGATAAAATTTGTTGTGATACGGGTGGCTGCAGAGTAACTATTAAGAAGTAACATCTCTAGAGGGGTGTTCCAGACTCAGCTAGAAGGCAGGACAAAAACAGCCTTTCTGTACATGAAAAAGATCCCAGTTTTTGATCTGCTTATAATATTGGTGTCTGTTAAATCAATATCTTCTGCCTATTATTTTCCATGATTCTCAAATTATTGTTTTTCACCACTTTCCAAAATAATCACCTACCTGTTATATACATATGGCTGATATTTTTTTCTTTTTTGGTTAAAATAAATGACTGACCAATTTGCATTTTTCCCTGCCTTTTCAAGTGCTTACCAGTCTTTCAGTAGAAAGTACCTCAAACGGCATGTCATCTACAGATCTTAATCAGTAGTATTTTAATGTTCACTTCCAAGTTATTATTAGAATAACACAGGTACATGAATTACTTGGTATGGGACACTGCTAGTATCATGGGGGTAAGCCTGTCAAAATATAGGTGTCTACTACCACGGTTGATATTGCAAAGTATCAGAGACATGGGCATAGTTCTGGCAGATGCCACACAGTGAGAGCTGCACCCTTGTAGGGTAGTAGTTAGAGCCAGGTGTAGGAATCCCCCTTATGGCTTCTTGAGATCTCCTTGACAGGATAGAAGTCCTTCTGGTGCATTGTGGGGTTATTTGTCCTTGTGGCCTCAGTGTTTAATTCTGCTACTCGCTTCTGTCCCTTCAACTCCTCTGTGGCTTTGATGAGGACAAGTGATCCAGATATACTATAGACAGGAGTTCAGCCTCCATTATCAGTATCTACCACAAGAATTGATATTTGTTCTTTTTTTAATACCCTTGTGTCAGCATAATAACATGTTCTGCATTTAATATATGAAATTAGGTTTTACTGGGAGAAAAAAGAAAAAAAGTGAGTTTCTTTATTGTTTTTCCTTTTCTTATCTTTTATTGAAGTCTCCTTGCTTACCTTTTATTTCTAAACGACATTCACAATATTAAACATAGACAGTTTTGTACACTATGTGATATTGCAGAATTTAATGATATGATTCAGGTGCAAATTGCGGCTGAAAATGAAGCATAGTGCTCCCAGTGTGTTCAGATAGTTCCATGTCATTATTCAGCTTGGTTGCACAGTCAAAAGTGTCTAAATAAGACTATAGGTAGAAAAAGAAAATATGCTTAAAAGACTATCAAATAAGACATTGAACAGAATGTATTAGCGTGTGCATGCCTTCCTGTCTACATACATAGATGCACAATGGCTGTGGGTCATCGCAGTTTATTGCTTATGAAACTAAAGCCAAATGATAATGTATTTTTCACAATACATGTTATTTATTTACATCTCTGTATCGCTGTAGTTGTTTTCAGTGGCTTGCTACTTCTTACATCCTACAGTAGTGGCATTAAGAAGCTGATTTCTGATTCTGTTGAGAATATATATTCACAAAACTGTTATGGTTACTGAGATGATTAACAATAATATAACTGAAACATTGCCATTTTTACTAATTCTCATAGTTTTGCATTTCTATTTGTAATTAAAAATAAAATGTTTTGCTAATTTCTTTTGCTGTAATTCTTAGTAAAAATTAAAAAAAAGAAAAAGAAAAAGAAAAAAATATCTTCCAGCAATATTAGATGTGCTTTAATCCCATTTTAGATATATTATCATTCCTTTCCACAAGAAGTAACTATTTTTTGACAAGATTGTTTGTCACTCAAATATATGCAAAAGGAACATGCAGAAAAATAGTAATTATAAAATAAGTAGGTAAAGCAAATTCTATTGTCTTGTGGGAAAATCACAAATCTTTTCTCTATTTGCTTATTGAACTACTTGGCAGAATAATTGGTATGCAATTAGAAATGCAGTAATTCAGATTGCAATACAGAAATTTGGATTGATTCTACTATTAAGTTGCACAGTAATGATATTGGTACACTATGGATGCATCAACATACTATTATAAGAGGGAATAAAAATATCTTGTAACAGTTTCACATAGAAATGTTTATTCTGTGTAATTACATTCAGGAGATGAAATTAAATGTTATTTCAGATCTTTTAAAAGATTGCATTTATTTATTGGCATGATAATAAGAGGGTGGAATTTCAGGTAGAGATAATTTTTATTTTTATTATTTTTATTTTTCCACAGAAACTGAGAAAAATAAAGGGTAGGTTCTCAGAAGCCTTTAAATTTGTGGTATCATCCTTTTTTTTTGCCTCCCACATGGATACAGATTGTACAATCTGTGACCAGGAAGGTCAATGTGTTTAAATATAATTCAAATCTACATTCAGACCTACAGAAAAACTGTCCTGTCAAAACTATCAATATTCTGTAGCACAAAAGAAAGTTCTTTGTTTTCTTTTCAGTCAATCTCTTTTTAATATTTTTATTTTTTTAAATTTTTTTAATGGAGTAATACATAATTCTTATAAAAGTGCAGTCTGAAGAGGGATGTAGAAGTAAGCTTTGGGCTTTGGTGGGATCAGATGATCTTGTACTGCAGTGTGGTGCTCCTTGGGTCCTTTTGCAGTGACCTGTGCTGGGGAAGATCTGCCTTTCCGACATCAAGGAATGCTTTCTAGTGCAGAATTACCTTGTTATCTCTTTTATACTGAAGATACAGGTCCTTATGGAGGTAAGCATTTTATCAAGTTGAATGCAATAACCAGATATTGAGTCTAAAATACTCTCAAATGCTCATCTTTCCACCTCACATGAAGTAGATGAGTAATGTGTGTTGCACCACCCAAAACAGTTCTTACCTTCACACAAACATATATGCAATAAGAAGTTTGTGTGTATATGTATAAAAATATACTTTACACATTGCATAGAGAGGGAGCAAAATTTACATGTTGCCTTCGTCTGCTCTTATGTGATAAAAGCATGTCATTGTGCTCACAGTAGCAACAACTAACATAAACTGAAAATGAATTTTCTTTCTTATCCCCAGTTTTTATTGAGTTTCATCTTCCTGTTTGATGCCATGGGCTATTGTTCTGTACACCTGCACTCAGCCAGAAATGTAATGAAAAAGAATCAGTCTCTGAAGAGAAAGCTATCATTAGCCAATAACATCAAGCCACTTTCATGTGTCCTGCATCCAATTGCCAAAATGCCTTACCATTAAAAACTGAAGACAGTATCTCAGCTGCTCTTCTTGGCAAGTCCAAAATCACTGTGTGCTACCAAGTTGATCTAGAACACGATGTTAATAATGTGGAATTCATTAGAGAATGAAAAGTGTTAATTCATGTATCCAGAATAGATTGCCTAAAACTTCAATGACAGGAACACCAGAAAACTATTATTTCTGAGAAAATTCATTATTCTATGTGCATTACCTTTGTGTGTGTGTGTGCATGTGTGTTTTCCATGTTACTCGTGCTCTGTTTGTGGTTTTCTCAGTTTAAAATTCAAGCATTGCAGAAATTCATTGATTAGTAGTAAACTTGCAAGGCATTCACAGAACATATTTATGTTCCAGGTGTTTGGACTGCATGTGCAAGTATTCTGATTGTGACTGGGTGAATACTGAGCTTGGAATCAGTTCCCTTGTGTTGTCATGATTAACTATCTATTTTGGATGATTAAATATATATTTTAAAGTAACTGTTCACATTAAATTAGTACATTTCAGCAAATATTTCTGCTACGAAACTGATTTACTTGAATGCAAATATACACGTGGTATGGACATTTTTAAAGCAAATATAATCTGTTTTTTTACTACATTTGAAAAGTATTTCTACCCTCTTGTGTAGAAATGATATATAAAATATGATATCAGTTCTAGAAGTATATTATTTCCATTTTCAGCCTACAGTATGTATAAAAATGAGTCTGCTGAGTCATCAGTTTACCTGTTACCATTGATATTTATTTGGATTCAGTATAATAATTGACTCTGAATGATTAAAAATGAATCAAACTGGACATTATGTTAACATTTGCAAAAGTCCTGCCACAGAGCAGTTGCACTTAGGAGGGAAGAAGCGATTTTTACTCTTCAGGACACGATGATCGGAAACAATATTAAGAGCAATTTTTCCTCTCTGTCTCCCTCCCCCTCCAAAAAAAAAGCAACTGAAGAAACTTTTCAAAATAGGTTTAAAATGCTTTTGAAATCTTTTCTTTCTTGAAGACATTTTTGAGAACATAACAGCAAATAATTAAGACATGTTGGAAGTGATATCTCAGGTAGAGTTCATTTCCACTGTGTCCAGGCAAAATTTGTCTGTCAGCATGAAAACTCAACCTCAGACCTTAAATTCTTCTAGTTTAACTTCAGCCAAGTCTACTCAATGCACAGCTTCAGACAACTTGACAGTATGTCAACATCCTTGGGAAAAATATTCTCAGAATCTGCAGATATTGGAGAGAAGCTCAAATAATAAATATGTCCTATCAAAAAGCTTATATTTTCATTTCATCTAAAGGTTTCTAAATTCTCAGAAATGAAGGGCTTACACAAGTTACTTGTTAGGGGTTATTTGGACAGAAATCTACAAGCACAGACAAAGATTTAAACTTCTGGAAAGTCAGATGTAGAGTGGTTCTGAAGATAACTGAGACATCTGATTAACGTTTATAAATATCTGAGGGGAGGTGGGAGGCAAATGGGTGAGGCCAGACTCTTCTCAGTGGTGTAGTGATAGGACAAAGAGTAATGGCCTAAAACTTGAGCAATAGAAGTTCCATACAAACATGCGGAAGAACTTTACATTGAGAGCGATGGAGCATTGGAGCAGGTTGCTCAGAGAGGTTGTGGAGTCTCCTTCTATGGAGATATGCAAGACCCTTCTGAACATCTGTGTATGCAACCTATTGTAGGGAACCTACTTTATCAGGAGGATTGGACTCAATCTCTTGAGGTCCCTTCCAACCCCTGCAATTCTGCGTTATATAGAGAGGACTTTTCACATGCTTAAACAGAAACTGATCTCCACAGATTGACATGTGGCAGATTATTTGTTGAGATTATTAAGTATTGCATTTCTAATCTAGTAAATGTCAGTGTTCTAAATTATTTCATTTTTCCTCAACTAGTTATTCTGCAGTGGTCTGCATCTCAGACAGTATGGCTGATGTAACTGTTCAGAAATCCAATATATCTGACAATTTCTGAAATATTATAGACTTAAAGTACATCCAGGGATTAAAAAAGGGGAAAAGTCATTCATGAATATGTTTAAAACCTTTGCTTCATTCCATAGTGGAACTGAAGTAATATTCTTTATGTGAAAGGTTTAGGTTGTAGTTTGATTCTGAATATAGCCAAGACTTCTTTTACCTTGTTGTATTTTTGAGAGTATGGAAATACACAAGCCTAATATTTTAAAACATGCAAAAACATTCTGCCTCATTGCATACATGCTAGCCTAAAATCTTCAGTAGATACATAGAGATTGCTTCCTGCCCGATACTGGCAGCAGCCCAGTGGTTCTCAGGTGACGGTCACAGTGGGACACCAGTTATGCCCAAAAAGGGGCCCAGCTGAAGTCACTTGGATGCGTGCAACCTACACCCTGAGTCAGGGTACAACAATGCTGATATTTGCCTTTGTCTGCTGATGAAGCTTTCCCTCCCTTTTGCATCCTCATCTCATTTCACCTGGTTAGGTTGAAAATTCTGATCCTTGGATCAGATATTTTGTAGAATTATTTAGGTTGACATTTGTTTAACTGGAAAAGCTATGTCTAGTCTTCATTAAGATATTTGGAAGACAAACTTTAAAGACAAGACCTTGCCTAATAAGAGTGTTTTCTTTTAAAAAGTGTTGTGATTAAATGTGGTCAATTATCATTTTATTCCAAACCAACTGATTATAAAGCCAATTATATGGGAGCCAAGAACACTCAGTTCCTTCTGGCTGCACTGGAAATTAGTCACACTGAAGCCAAATTAACTTTCTTACTGCTCTCATGATCTGTAAACAGGCTTTCAAAGATGAATCCCCATGCTCCCTGTGTTCCCTGCACTCCCTGCTGCAGCCTCCACCCTCAGCTTCTAAAGCTTCACCAGCTCAGCACTTGTGTCTTGTCGCTGAGCTAAATTCAGGGGAACAGATACCCACTCAACTGATACACCACATTTACATCCCAAGGTTTGAAATGTTTCCTCATCAACATGCAGCATACCACAGTGGTTTTCAGAACACAGATAGTTAGGCCAACGGCTGATTTAAGTTATAGCTATCTCTTGTGGCTTTTCTTGTGCAAATCTAAAAGCAAAGTATGTGCCAAATGGTTCCTATAGAGCAGTTCCTTTATATACTCTTTGTGGAGCTGAAGTGCTGCTTTATCTTGAAGAGAGATATTTCCACAGAGATGCACAATAAAAAGATTCCCAAAAACATAAATCTGCTTAATGGTGACTACTTGTTCACTCAATAAAATAAACTGATGTTATTGTATATGTACTTTTGGTAAGGTATTAGCAAATAAACAGCTTTTTTTTTTTTTTTTTTTTTTTTTTTTCCCAAAATGTCATTTAAAAAGATGAAAGAAAAGCAGAAAACGAATGTATGTTGTGCCTTTTCACCGAGTCATTTATTTCTCTCTCTCTCACTACCTGTTTTGTTCTGCGCCTTTGAATCTGGGTCAATACTGGGACTCTTTTTTTGTGGTTTTCAAAAACAAATCATATAATTTTTACTGTATTAAATCAGAAAGTGAGTTTAATTGGAAACCTCTAAACAGTTATATTAATTATTGGCTGATTAGGTATTGCACCTGAAATTGCTTGTCTTCTGGTCACAGTACATTAAAAGGCTACTGTAGGCATGTCAATTATTGAAAAATCAATTTCCACATGCAGATAAATGTTTTCCATAGCATATTTAGGGAGCCAGCCTTTGCTTCTTGGTTCTAGCAAAAAATCTTACCTTGTTGTCAGTGTTGCAAGCCTTTGCTTGTAGAAGGATCAGCAGTAGGTAAGCAAACAACATTCGAGGCTTTCTTGAATATTCTAAATTTAAAAATTTCCTCCAAGACAAAACAATACCACACTCCATTTAACAAAGACAGTAGATACTATCTTATTCATATACTCCTCTCTGAGCTTATTTTCTTTTCTGAGACTATTATTTACTAATTCCTTCAGTTTAATCAGCTAACATTTGGCAACCAATAAGCAACTTTGATTTATTGATGTGACGCATTAAAAGAATCAGAATTAAATGTGCTGAGAGTGCTCAGTGCTTGTTCTCTGGCACCATAGCAGATACTGGCTTCAAATAAGAGCTCTTGCTTTGGTACTGATAAGAAACTTCATGTTATTTCTGTATAAGAAGTTGTACTATGATGTCAACATTTACCAGCATGTATCCATTGGCTGTTATCCTGTGGAATTAGCCTAGCATGTGAGATCTAATCCAGATTTCAGACAGGTACTACACAGCCTGATTATCTGGAACAGAGAAGAAAAAATAGGCAGATATATATATATATATACATATATATATGTATTTTCCATTAGGAATCTACTTGATAACTTTCTTCAAATATTGTTTCACTTTATTTGCCTTTTTAATGGTTATCTTTATCATAGTAGAGGTGACTGAACTGGGTAGAGACTTAGGATTTAATAGTTTCTCGTAACAGCAGATTGAGTTAACAAAATTATCTTTTTTTTTTCAGTTTGAAATTATTTTCTCTTTTGTGAAGGAATAATAATTTTGAAATTGAAAATTCCTATTATTTCAGCAGAGTGGAAAGAGGAATCTGTCCTTACACATGCTAGAAGGTTACCCATATATTGTATGTATGAATGGTTGTAGAAGAGTTTCCCATCTTTTATTTTTTGCACCTTTTTTTTAAGCCTGTGATTCATTTTTAACTCTGCGTACTTTAGCTTAATTTTGTGCATGCTTCCTTTCCTATTTGCTCTTTCTTCCCACGCTATTTTCCATGCTCTTCCCTCAGTATGCCACTCCCATACATTATCACCCACTCTTTGCTTAAGGGCTGAATATCCTTACAGAAATACAACTGTATATTCAATAAATAAATAAATAAATAAATAAATAAAATGAAAAGAGAGAAGGAAACTCTAAGATGACAGTAGGGATAACTCTTACCTCATCCACACTTCTTCCACAGTTTATCTCTCCTTACAGTTTTTCTCTCTTGCATAATCCTGTATGGTACCCTTACTTAAGCTTGTGTAAAGTCTACTCACTCAAGTCTGACAGAAAAGGGTAATTTTTGGATTCAGAATGTTTTCTAAGTGAAAGGAAAAATAATATCTAAATGCATTCCATGTTCCCAGTCTAATTGAATTTCCCAGTCTTTAAATATTGAAACTATACTCATTAGCGTTTGGAACTCTGAAAGGTTTATTATTGAGAACAAAAAATACATTTATTTCTAAATAATAAATGTATAGTGCTGAAGATTGTTACGTAACAGCACCCAGACAATTATTAATTTCCAGAAACTAACAGTTTTCACAGTTTTTTATGGATTTCATCCAGTATGATTCCAATCTGATTGCCCATTTGATTAGCCTTATTCAAAACTCAATAGAGGCAAAGACTGTGGAACAGAAAAAGAATGGAAATAGCTGAAAAAACTGATAGGAACATCTAACTACTTTTCTCATTAATTACCATCTTTTTCTCGGAAATGTGGAGTATTTATACATACTTTCATTAGGATAGAACACAAGCTTTGTTACAGTAGCAAATTTGTTTAGGCGAATAAAACAAATATATGGTGGATTTTTTTTATTCTTTTGTTTTGCCAAATAGTTCTAGATGTTTAAACCATTCAATTCCTTTTGTACTTCTCCCTTTGAAAAAAAATCTGCTGAGTGACTAAACATTCAGCTAATTATTTGACGTCATTTAACAGGGAAGTAATACTCTGCTACTATGTTACATTTCACCCTAAAAGTCTGCTAGTGGTAGAGAAGAGTGTTAGGAACTTGTATCTGAAGCTCAGAGATCTTTTGGTCTTGCCTACAGGAGATGCTCTTTGAACTGCATCATAGCATTGCAACAGTCAACATCTGATCTGTGTGATATTATCTCTACATTGAATTCAGGGGACCCTAAAAGTTTTTTTCATTTTCTTTCTTTATGGAATTATATAATATATTGATCCAGAGCTGAGATGAGTTAGTAACTGACATATTTTTAAAGTATGCCATAATTGGGACATATTTTGAACTAACTGTTGTTGGGAAAAAAAATATTTAAGAAAGAAAATAGTTATAGTATTATAACATTATAATTGTGCTTGGGTTTTGGCCAAAGACAAATTTTATTTTGAAAGAAAAAATAAAATAAACTTAGCCAAGCAGAATTTAAGCTCCATGAAATTAATAGGAATAGCACTAGAAGGTTAAATCAATATTTTCTTAAAATCCTCATCACAGAAAAAAATCCTGCGGAAGTTTCAGTGCCAGCAAAGACAAAACACTTGCACAGAATAGGTGTGCAATATTTTCTTGCTCAGAGATCTGTCCAGTGAAGTTAATCAACAAGGTGTATACAATCCAGTGTTTCCAGCCATGTATATTATTTTTTATCTTGCTCTCCCCAGATTAAAAATTAAGCCTATATTTTGCCTAGCAGTAAATTGTGTTTATAACAGCAGAGACCAGAAACATATTTTGCTTCTGCATTTACCTGTTTAACCACTATTTATTTTTTAACTGGAATGACAACAGACTAATGCCATAATATTGCTGGTATTTTCTACAATGGAGAAGGATATGCATTCCCAGACTTTTTGTTTTATACCTAGAAAGGAACAGGTTTCTTTGACTCCCTAGACACACACTTATCAGCTAGAAAGATATGGCTAAAGAATGAATTATAATTTTTTTTTATTTCTTTTTTTTTGCGTTCCTAGAGATTTCAATAGTCTACAGAGATAAGGGCCACTGATGTGATTTGTTATCTCTTGTGTACTTTGAAGGCAATCACAATTCTTAGTTTTTCATATTCATTTTTTTTTTCCCCCATGGAATGTGGATAGGACATGTCAATACATATAAAGCATGAAAGTTTACACAAAAGGATATACAAGTTTACTCCTGTCTTTTCAAAGCCACTGAACTGGATTTCAAATCTCTGCTAACTCACATTGCAGTAGAAGCCTTTGGTATTATCTCATACAGTAACTTTCCAGACTGACACCAATTTAAGAGTCATTCTTTTACAAATGTTTTTCAAATATTTGTGGATTTGTGTGGTTTAGCTGGAGGGATAGAAGGAGGGGGAGAAAGAAAGGAAAAGAAAAAGGGTAAAGTAATGTGTTACAGAAATGGCAGCTATGTTCTTTCAGAACTTGCTAGGTGAATGGCCCATTGCTTGCTTTGCCTGTATCAAGCACAGAGGACCTCTCGCTCAACTGCTTCATCCCTGGGATATTCTAGGAACCCAACAGTTCAGTTGAGCCTTTTCAGTTGAGCCTTTAACGCCGGTGCTGTCAGCAAGATACAGTTGCTCAATACATCCTTAAAAAAAAAAAATAATAAAATAAAATAAAAATATATATATATATATAGTGAGTGGCTAAGTGATGTACTTGGGAGATGTGAGTACATCACCTTCATCACCTTATACCTTATTATGCTCCATTTATGCTCTATTGTGCCTCCAGCACAGCAATATAAAGCTACTGTACATCTTGGCATGCGAAATTTCTAAACTATGATGTTCTATTCCTACGATTAGATGATGGTTTGGAAGCAGCATTTCGTGTTTGGATTGTTATTTTTCTTTTGTTTTGCCGTACATTTACATTAAAGCAGTCACATTTCTGAAAGCAAACATGCTTGTCTAGTAGGAAAGATTTATATAAGCAGTGTGGAATATCTACTGGAAGATTTTTCGATGAATGTAGTGTGCAGATCATAAATCACTCTCACAAAATTCTGGTGTTTTTTAAACTATTATTATTATTATTTCTTCAGGTAAAGCAATTAATGTTAATAAAATTAATGCCAAAATCTGCACACTACTGAATCTATAAAAGATCATTGTAGAAGTTCTATTAGAAAATCACTGTAGATGTCTCTGTTCACTGCAAGGGAGTTGGACTAGATGACCTTTAAAGGTCCCTTCCAACTCAAAGAATTCTATGATTCTATGATTTAATGCATCTTTTATAAGGCATACATATTGTTCTGAAAACTTCATCACCACCCCTAATGGGGTACAACACAATTACTCTGTTTTGTTTGGAAGGGGGGGCAGGGGAGTTGTTTGTTTTCCTTTCCCTCCTCTGCCCATTTTTCTTGCTTCTCTGCCCCTACACAGCAAAGATTCACTGTAACAGAAAGCAGACACAGTATTAAATGCCTGTTATGTTTTTGTTTAATGTAGTGTGCAAAATATGACAAAGGTGAATGTTAGTAGATGTAGCAATAATCAGAATGTGTATTTTAGCTGTTATATCCTGTGTATGCAATAGTTAGAAAAGATGTTAAACAAGCAGGGAGAGTAAGCTGTAAATCTAAAGGTTGGAAATTTAAACTATATATATTTTTTACTGAATAGTAAAAAGAGTCGTGAAGTGCTATAATATCTCAGCCTTTTTAAAAAAAGAAACAACAATCATTACTGTATTAAGTTTAAGGAGTATTCATGACAAAAAGAATTATTATTTCCATAGGCACCACAATCTCTGTTTATCTGCAACAGACTGAAAATTGATCACAATTGCTAACCATTTCAGGTAGGTGATATTTGAACTATGAAATCTTAATTTTAATTTTATTCACTTTAAATGATTTCCAGTGTATTGCTCACAAACTGTACTAACAAACCATTCAAGTCTGACACACATTTTACAAACTGCAATCACTGTGAAAACATGGTTTAATTTATATCATTACTATACACTTGCTTTAAATGTTAAACTGTCACAACAATGCATACATTTCTTACATTTCCTATAGGAATATGCTATCTACATACACAATCCGTAAAACAGTTGCTGTCACCCATAAGCTCTGCTATCTTAGCTTTTATTCATATACTTGAGAGGTAGCTTCATGCCAATTTTCACAGCATTGCTAATCTGAATATATACATACTGGATGCATTCATTACCCTGGGCTATCTTTAGTATTCCAAGAAAAGATGCAGAGTAGCATATATTCATTGTTTCGGCGCTATAATTCTATTTGTTTATCTGTAAATTAATATATATTTCAAGCCTCAAATAGAGGCTTGCAATGTTAGATGGAGTCAAGAATCAAATAAGTGCCTGGCTTCTGCTTTGAAAGGAAATCCAGGTTTTCTTGCAGACCTTTAGATAGATGTACAGAAAGAAAAGATATCTCTGTAGGTGAGAAACATGAAACTATATTAGAAAAAGCTGCCAAGTAGGCTAACTTTAAAGTCAGTGTCAAGTGTAAATTTAATATATAGGAGGCGACACTCTTGGTATGTTTAAATTAGATTTTGAGAATCTGCTTTGCAAGGTATCAAGATCTCAGGGCAGAACAATTATCATGACTGTATACATCGAGAGTAATGGGATAGGTAAGCTTATTATGTAAACGAAAAAAAAATGTGAGTAATTACATAATTAATTGTTTCAATAATAAATGTCCCGCAGGGTTTCTGCGTACCAAAACTTAATTATGATACATGTTATTGTGGAAGGATTTGGGAAAAATAAACCCAGAGTTGGGTGAAATCATGTAATTTTCTAGATTTTGAAAAATAAACTTTCTTCCACTGGAATAAAGCACAATGTTTTTTAAATGCCAGTTTAGAAATTGATTTATATTTCTGGATTCTCTTTGTCATACAGCTCCTATTATGAGATGTCAAAGAGCCAGCCACAGTACTGCTTCCAAATAGCACAATTTCAGCATTGCTTTCAGTTGTGTTGTTGGTGCATGGTGTTTATATATGTCCTGGCAGCAAATGATTAACATTGTTTAACACTCATCTCCATTTCCCACTTATCTTGTCACATCACCTACCCCAAAAAAACTCAGGGCACTGGTCCAAAGCTACTGCCTAGTACATGACTTACACCAAGAAAATTTTTGAGCATCGACAGAGTAATGAATTTAGTCCAGCCAAAAGTACAATAATCAAGTTTCTTTTGGTCTGTGTGCCAGTCAAAATGTGCTAAACATATCTGCCGATGTTGTTGAACTTGGCTTTTTTTTTTTCTGTATGGTTATACATATTCAGTATACCCATCTAGCCAGTCCCAGTGCAGTAGCCAAATCAGCAATGCCATGCTAACTTGATGGAGTTCCTTCATAATTTACATTTCAAAATTAGAGAAGAATAATATTGCTCACAGTTAACAGCATTCATGGATGACTTTGGAATCTTTATGTTCATTCAGTACAGTGAGAGAATCTTTATTTTTTCTAATAGGACAATGAAATTACAGATCCAAATGGAATATTTTCTGTTATAACACAGTACTACTGTTTGGTAATAAATTTTAACATTTCCTTTCAAGGCTTTCTCCTGAGATGCATCAATAAACTGTTTCCTCTGCTCACATCTTTGAGAAACTGAAAATGTAAGATATAAAATGTATTATCTCATAGGAGAATTTTCCGTGAATTGCTTTACAGGATACCTGTCAGTGAGTATCTTGTCTTGCAGTTATAACAGCCCTATTTAAAAGCTGCAGAACTCTCCTCTTCATTTTCCACACTTTCTTTTAGACATTCATAATTAACAACAAATCTCAGATTTGATTTCTTCTTAATCCTTGCCAGAGGCTGTATGGGAGACACTCACTTCACAAACCTGCTGATCAGAGATGAGTAAATGAGTGCTTCTAGAAGGAGGACTTGTGATGATATGTCTTTGAAAAGTTTAGAAAGGTTTTATTTGGGAATAAAAGACAAACAGATAGAAGTTAGCCTGGGAACTTCAAAAAATGATAGGCCTACCTGCCAATCTCTTATTCATTATGCTGCATATGTTGAAATATTTTCCCTTTGAGCCCTGCCAAACAGAGTTAGTATTTAGAGGGCATTACATGAAGTGACCTGTTACGGCATGGGGAAAGCATAATGGAAGAAAGAAAGAAAAAGAACTTTTGGACAATACACAAGTGTATGCATGGGGAAAAGCTTCCTGACAGATAGATGTAGCAAAGTTCAAATGCCGAAAATACTGGATCAGTTTCAAAACTGCAGTATATATGTTGAGCTGGAGTTTGCATCCAGACATAAAAATATTGATAAATGGTTATTTAATGTATAAGCATGAAGGACTACAAAAAAAATCTTACTTTCTCTTTGCCTTATCATTAAAGGGAGGTGTACTGGTGAAAAGGAAAGCTCATATGGAAGCCAAAAAAATGTGGAAATAGCTAAGGGCCCATGAAGTTAAGTGAGAGAGGTAGTATTTGGGAGCTGTGTTCTTCTTTGATTTGACCTTAGTGTTTTTACATTCTTCATCTAAATGATTATAAGAGCTCATCCCTTGTTTTCAGGTAAGTGATTGGAAGAAGTACACACACATAGAAAGAATAAAAACTGTCCAATTGGCCAGCAAGGTATCTGTAGAAAAACATTTTATCTGCAATATCAATGATTTAGTTCAATAGAGCTTTGAATCTGTCTATTACCACTTTCTCTCCTGGTAATAACCAGCACAAGAAGCATTCTAATCTATTAATAAAAAGTTTTTTTAAAAAGCTAGAAAAAATTGCACAACTTCCGTGTAATTAAATAACATTTGATAGCTGTTTTTCATTGCTGCTGTTTGATCCTATTTAAAACAAAACAAATTTGTAGAGTAGGAAAAAAAAAAAACGTGAAAATTCTGTTTCTGTCTGTTAGCTTGCATCTTATGAATTTCCTTCCCCTGCAGCCTTACTGCTAGGTAGTTGCAGGCACAGCACTGTGTCTTATCAGTGACTTGCAAACTCAGTTAACTTTTAGCAGCTTTATTTGTTACTTTCAGGCTGCAGGTTCAAGGCAATGCTGCTAAAAGGTAGGTTTATCTTCACTGGTTAAACTCATTCACACACTAGATGGAAGTCTGGCAAAGAACTGAAGGAAAGAAGAACAATCAGGAGAAGAATAACACATCAGGGAGGCAGCAATAGCTAGAATCAAAGGGTCACACCAAGGTAGGCACCACTAGTCAAACCTGGGGAAGATGGAGATGCCATTTACTTTCTGGCTCAGCATTCATTCTGTTGGGACATATTTCTCCATCAGACTACGAGCAGCACCACAGTGGTGTTTTGTGCACAGCGGAACCAGTCATCATGGTGAAATTAATTTCTCCCATTTTCCTTATAGCCCTTGAAAGTCTCTCTTTTAGTCTCCAAAAGCCCTTTTAGGTTCCAAAAGTTGGTGGCAATCTCTTTCCATAGCAATGACTTCAGAACTGATGCTTGGCAATTCCAATGTTCAGAGTTCAGTATATTGTCCTGATTGACAGCTCAGTGAGGATAACTTAGAGAAGAATTAGAGATTCCATCTACAAAAGCGTTCCATGTGTCTAACTGCTGTTTCAGTGTATGGTTACTTCTGAGAGCAAATTTAGAATATAGGCTGAAATGGACCTTGGCATAGAAAATGCATCTTTCCAGAATCAGGACTGTAGGTGCTAATCACCCTCTTTGTCATTGTGTGACTAAATCAGACTTGATCTGGTGACATAGTTCAGTCTCCTCTCAACCTCTAATTATATCTGTTGTTGTTCTCCCTTCAATCTGCAGCAATATGTTAATATCTTTTCGTATTTGAGCCATTATGCCTAATTAGGGGATTGCAAATAAATAGGGGTGGACAGTTCCAAACATACAATAGCTGCAGATAAATACAGAGGGACAGCTCTCAACATATGGTAATAAATGCAGCCATAAGGCCTTAAGTATGTATTTTAACTGCCAAATTTTGTGAGCAGCTTCCAACTGGTTTCATTTGGCCTCAGCTATATGTCTGATAATCACTGTAAATACAGTTTTTGTGCCATATAATTTTTGTGCTCGGTGACTAGAATTTAGCATGGAAAGATCATTTGTGCTGTTTATTCAGACTGTCCAGAGAAGAAATATTTAACGCATGAGAAGTTAGATATTCAGTGTGGATTTTCACATTGCTTTTATTTTCCGGACTAATACAAATTTAAATACTATTAATATAGTTGCAATATTCTTTATATATTTTTAAAGATTATTTAATAATATTCAAGAAATAATTGACTACCTAGTCTCTATCAATCTAAGCTTAATCATCTGCTGTTTGTTGTAAAATAGCCTCAGTGACAACTCAACAGAAAAGAACCATCTCAAGAAAAACCGAAGATGCATGGCCTCTTTAAGGATTTGTTCCATGTTATATTCTTATGGAAATGAAGGGCAACAATTTCTGCTCTGAGGTCCAGTGACTGTAAAGGAACCGTAGAGTAGCTCAGTGGTGAGCCAGCATCTTTAAAGTCAATGTCCTGCTGCTAGGGTTGGCCTGGAGACAAGATCTTCCTGGAAAGACAGGACATGGGAAAGGTGAGCTTATTGCTCTTGGTGTCACTAGAAAAGGGAAATTGACCAGAGGAAGGGGCTGGGAGTGGTATTGCCCATTTGAGGAGGCTGCTCCAGCCCTTCCTCAGGCATGAGCAGCAGTGGCAGCAGCAAGCTCTAAGGATGCTATTAGGAAGTAAAAAAGGAAAGTAAAGGCTATATTCTCTTTGTGCAGAGAGTTGTTATAGTTATTTTTAAGGAAAATATTTAAAACTCCTTTTACATGAAAGATTATTTTAGTTGCATTTTAAATACTAGAATTTTGCTACCTGAATACTATGAAATGCACTCATTACATGACATATTCTTTATAACTAGCACTACGTAAGGTAAATTAGAATAATAACAGTAAGATGCAATTTCTTTAATTATACTACTGCAAATCTTAAATTCATTCAGATAAGGAGTAAATATGATTTGCATCTGTGAAACCAAGTTCAGAATTTCTCATGAGGAGAGACTGAACACCTAATGAGATCCTGTTAATTGGAAAAGCGCAGGTTAGTTCTGGCTGCTGTGTAGAAACACGCTATCCCCTTCTTTTCAAGTGACAGATAGCAGAAGAAGGTCAGCTGTTCCTCTTTCTTGCTAATACAAGTTATTTGTTTATGCCCTTTAAAATTACCATTTTTAATTTCCACCTGTCAGCTCTGAAATGTAATCTGAATTCAGGAGCCTAAAAATAATTTCTTCTTTGACTGTTTATTTCTGTTCTTTCCAACATCCCAGGGCACTGCCTCACTTAGACAGAAGCAGAGGAAGGTATGACTGCGATGTGCAAATGACGATGAGGGCTCACACAGGAGCAGGAGGTACAACTTTACACTGTCGCTGTCAGTGTTATTGCCATATGTCTTAGTCATGAGTGATGGTGGATGGCATCCTACAGTGATTCACTTGGTATAATGCCCTCACTAGGAAAAAATGCATTTCCTTTAAAGCTTGTTAGTTCTGTTTGTCTTCAAAATAAAGCTGGTTTGGGCCTTATAATTTGTAGAATTCATGATAACTGCAAGGTCAGCAGGGCTGGAATGAAACTCTCCCCACAGTACAGTCAGTTGCGTATTTTTGCTTCTTCCTTTGAGAAGGTATCGTGTTCTTCTCAGGCACATGGTTCTCATGGCACATGAAAGAAACATAAATAAATAAATAGACTGTGACTGGAGAAATCTGGGAAAAGGCAACAGAGGAAATCTTTATAAGGGAACATAAAACAAATTTCTATAGCTTGCTTATAAATATATAATTTTTTGTTTTCCTTTTTTTATTTAACTAAAAGACCTCCCACTGATTGAGAGGGAGAGAATAAGTGAGATTTATTGTCTGTCAAGCCAAATTTATGGTCATTTTATCTTACTGTGTGCACATTAATTATGTTTCTGCTTGTTGCTATTTGTCTGGATGTTAGTCAGTATAACTAACTAATATTATGGCTGAGTTCATCTTTTTGTCAATGATTTATTAACCACGAGGAAAACAAGCTTGGAGTACCCCACTGGACTTCATTAATAGAGTACTCTTTTTTTTTTCTTTTTCTTTTGTTTGACAATAGAAATAGCAAAATACAGATAAAATGTATCATTTGATTAATTTCCAACTTTCTTGGCAATTTCTCTTAAGTTTGTGGTGTTCATGTATTTGTTTTTGGAGGCTGTTGCCAATGTGATTACTTGGAAACAGCACCTTTTCTGCAGCGATACAGAATTTGGATGAGGATTGCTTGAGTTAGTTAGATTTTAATCTTTTTTTTTTTTTTTCTTGGTCAGTATGACAAATTGTTTGCATATCTATGCTAACAAAAGCTCTCAGTGTAGAAATCATTTTCTTTAAGGTGTCAATTATCTATCTAAATATGCATGAAAAATCACGGAGGTGTTGGAATTTTGGAACAAATTAAATAGAAATTCAGTGATATTATCCTTTGATCTGCTCTATGGAGGACAATTCCTGAACACATTTAAAAACAGATATTTGGTTACCAAACAATATTTATGCTACAATGCCGATGGAAACTTTGAAGAGGTTAATATAATCTGATTATATACAGTTACTTAATATTTTTAGAATATTGAATTAAAGTTTAAAATAATTGAAATGCTTTATAAATTAAATCCACATTCATATAGCTGTTTTTTATTCTGACACTATTTCAAATACATTTTCATGTCATTTTCTGTCTGCATACAATTGAAGATTTATTCTTTTCAGTGTAAGGCCTTAATTCAGACAAGAGTACCTGGCAGCTTCCTTTGGCATCTCTAGTAGATGGATCTAAGAAAATGTACGCTTTGCTACTCACATCTGGAAAATCGTAGCACTGGAGCTTTGCAAACATGATGGATGTTTTCTCAGATGATATTTATTGTGGTCATATCCTGAAGCTGAAATCCAGGGGTGTCAAGCTGACCCTCACCGATAGTTGTGCTGAAAGTAAAGTGTGTTCTACGTTACACCAACCACATATAATAGTGGTAGCAGGCCACGGTTTTCAAAAGGTGTTATTTTTAACCAGATTCTGGATTTTGGTTGTTTTGTGTTATCATTAACAATTCATGAAGCACTTATTGAAACTAATAAACTGATTGCAAGCTAGAAAAATGAATTGATTAATATGAAATGTAAAATGGAATAGTGATGAGCTCATTTCCATTGTAAATAATGGATAAAAAATCCAATAAATATCTGCTCTTTGGACTGCAAATTAAATGAACTTAACTCCAAGTCAGCCCATAATAGTTAGACAAAACAGGTTTATAGAGTGTTTCTTCTAAGCCAAAGCTAACAGAGAAGTCATGTTTTGAATATAACTTTTGGCAGCAAAAGTATGCCAGCCAATGACAAAATTAAAACTGAGAGTGTTTAATCGTGATTCTGCTTTTGGTGTGTAGATCTTCTTAATTCAAATCTTGTCTACATCTTTGTACATCTTAAGTCTATTTTACGGGAGACTTGTACAAAAGCCAGTTGATGTAGCAAAAGATCCTTTTTCCCTTCATGACATTAAAGGACTTCGTGCAGACTTTTGCAGGAAAGTGCACAACTTTATGCATCTTTACAGTAATAATGCATTCAAGAAAAAAAAAAAAAAATAAAAACACAGAATCATCTAGATGGGAAAATACATTCATGATTATCAGGTCCAACCATCAACCTGACCTGCCAAGTCCCATCACTAAACCACATCCTTTAGTGCCATCTCCACACATCTCTTAAATACCTCCAAGGACGTGGACTCTACCACCTCTCTGAGGAGCATCCTGCAATACTTGACTACCCTATTAAGAAATTCTTCCTAATTTCCAACCTAAACCTACCCTGGCACAATTTGAGATTATTTTCTTTCGTCTTACTAATTGTCACCTCCTCACTGCAACTTCTCTTCAGACAGTTGTAGAGAGCAATGCCTGAGTTTCCCATCAGCCTCCTCTTCTGCGAACTAAACAATCTCAGTTCCCTTAGTTGATACTCATAAGCATTATTTTTAATCCCTTCACCAGCTTCATGGCTCTTCCCTGCCCAGCTTGAGAAACTCAGTATCTTTCTTGTAGCAAGGGGCCCAAACCTAAACAATATTTGAGGTGCAGTCTTTCCAGTTCTGCATAGTAAAGGAAACAATAACTTCCCTCATCCTGCTGGATGATGAATTCTCTTTCTCTTTTCAGAGGCATAAAAAAATTAGCTAGTTAGTGGCAGATAAGAAATATGTTATCAGAACTAAAAATTCCTGGAAGACTGTTAAGAAGAAAATAATTCAAGATCATTGAAAATTTTGAGATGAAGAATGATCATGTTATATATTTTGAGTGCTGGCATAATGTAGAACAGTTAGTTAATAACAAACCTAACTTGAAAAATTTAAACAAAACAAAATGAAACTCTGCAGTGAGAATGTTTAAATATTCAAAAATTCAGTGACATTCAGCCAGGGCTGAATCATAACCTGGCCACCCACAAGACATTTAGTATTCTGTGTCTCTTGATTACTTATGTCATATACTAACTAGTTTCAAAACAGTTGTTATGTCATATTTTCTTGCTACTACATGGATTTAATCAAGAATAATTACAGCATAAGTCTGTCAGCACTGACCTATTTAAAAACAAAAGGACATGTTTTCAATGCACAATGCCAAGATTACAAGCCATCCTAAGTTACCCTTGGTCTCTTCTCCAAGATGCATGTATTTCCACAGAAAATGGAAAACACAGAAAACTGCCATGAAGTCCCCAGTGAATTAGTTTATCCCTATATACACACCTCAATTGATCTGTATGTATCATAAACAAATTGAAAGACACACTGAATGTCAGTTCTTATGTTTAGTAGATATTACACACATCAATAAATGTTGTTACAAATAGCATTATATATTTATAATTAATTCATTTCATCCAAAAACGTGGTACATAGCCACTGAAATGGCTACTCACTAACTGGGTTATGTTATCTAGACTTTAAATTTAATCTGTTCTCAGTAGACAATTTAATTAACAGGATCTTTTTCATATATAATAGATGATTTTTCTTTGTCTCTTTCCTTACTGGATTCCAGTTCTTCTGATGACTCATAAAAATAATTGTGGCAGTAGAGATCACTAACTAGACATGGAACTCTGTGTTTGCCAAATGCTATCCTTAAAGTAAAAAGAATTCCATATGTAACCACAAAGTTTGGGCATTTTTTCTAATTGCTAGAGAAATACTTTTCTCCAAGGCAACTTCCTGGGGCACCATATGGCTTCACAATTCTTCAGAAGTGAGATTTTCTGTGAATAAAATATATCTAAACCTCTTTGAAAATTGTATAAAGTAAAAATCCTTCACTATCATCTCATTGCTTCAGTATTCCTTGGTAGTCCTGGAGAAACTAGGTGCTAAACCTAGAAGTGTTTTCATACTAGAAAGCAATCTTATTTGATTTCAGTGTTTGGGTTAAGCACAAAGTTTTAAAACTGTAATGTTCATTTCTTTCAAATAAGTAAAAAAAAATGCCAAATGAATTTTTTAATTTTACTTTTAGTAAAGTGTTCATTTCAGCTTCTACTGTCCTTTTCTCTAAAATGGAAGTTTAAGAACTGAAATCTCTGTGGCCCAACTGATGGCAATTTAAGTATTCTTTTTCAAGCGGTCTACAATAAAATACATCTGTATTTAACAAAGGTGATACCAAGTATACTGTAAATAGTGAACTTTGCTTTTTAAGTTATGGCTCAGGGATTTTTTTTGTGAAGTTTTAATAAAGGCTCTGGGCCTGGAGCACGAGGTGCTGGAAAATGGATGACATCATAATTCAGAATAATTTTATTCTGAGTACAGTCAGGAACAAATTGGAATAAAAATTCCAAATCTGTCTTTAGATAGGTGAAAGTTTACTTTCAGTTATCTGATTGAAGAAATTAAAATGGTTTGCTCTTTTAAGTGTGAGTAGATTATCACCAGATCTCTTTGGGTAGAAAGTTTTGTTTTTTAAGCAGAAGTAAATGGAGGACAGGGAGATATATTTCCATTACACACAACACCTTGTACATTCTGATACAGGAATTTAGTTACTAACAGTAAATATATTTTAGTCTTGCATTTAGTATTTATCTTGGCATTTACCAGCTGCACGATATTTAACAAGAGCAAGTGCTGGATTCTGCACCTGAGAAAGGGTAACCTTGGCTAAATGTACAGGCTGGGGTATGAGATCCTGGAGAGCAGCCCTGATGAAAGAGTCACGTTTGATATCAGGAGAAAGTTGCTCACCAGAGGTGGTAAGGCATTGGAACGGGCTCTCCAGGGCAGTGGTCACAGCCCCAAGCTTCCAGATTTCAAGAAGCATCTGGACAATGCTATCAGATATATATGCTCTGATATTTGAGTGGTCCTCTGTGGAGCCAGGAGTTGGACTTGATGATCCCTTCCAACTTGGGATTATCTATGGTTCTTTATCATTTGAAGGAAAACACAGTTAAATTTATTTGTTACTTTAACCACAGCAGAGCATTCACTTATCATAAAAACCATTACATCAAAGAAGCACTTTGTTTAGAAATGATATGGAAACAGCCTCAGGAATGTTTATCCATCATTCATCACTGCTGTGCAGGTAAGAGATGCCATGAAGTTCTCTCAAGGGAGGATTCCTTACATCAGTATCTAAAAATGGGGACAGTAATTTGTGTTCTCAGGAGTTAACTGCAGATCTCGATATAGAAATAACAAAGTAAATATTTTATAAGTAAGATGTAAAATATGGAGATTCACCAACTGCAACATAAGATACTTTATATTAGTAACTTTAGCATCTCAGCATCACCTCAGAAATTACAGAGAAAAAAAGAACACAGACTTAATCCTAAAACATCTCTTCTCTGCTATTGAATTGCAGATTTCTCCTAGAAAAAAAATGGCCAAGATTTATGTTTTATGTATACATATATATATTTAAATCAAGCATTAGAATGAACCAGTGTGATTAAGTTATTAACCAGTTTATTAATAAGTTTATTATTACAATTAAGTGATTAACCAGTTTAAAAGACATGTAGCAAAACATTATAGGTCTTCAATTCCATGTTTTCAATAAATTTTAGCAGAATGTCAAATATTACTGAAGAAACATAAGTCCAATATTATTTTTCTGTGTTCTGTTTTATCTAACTAGTCTCTAAACTTCTGTGGGAAACACAAATTGCAGAAAGAGAAAGCAAGTAGTGCTGCTGTTACTTTCTAATTTCTTCTGCCCCCAGATTTTTGTGAGACGTCACTGCCTCAACAGTGGAGGTTGTTTCTATGGTATTTTGTTTCTTTGTCCTTTAGTGCAGAAAGAGGGAACAGCCTCACTCTGTCAGGAAGAAGACTTGTCCAGACTCCTGTCAGTGCTGTCTCTCTCAGATAACTTAACGCACACGCAATAACAATTTCAGTAGTGGCATGCATTTACTATGTGCATGACATTAGTGCTTAAGTTAGATTGTGGTAGGCGCAGTTCTTGCCAATTAGAAGAGGCTGTTCCTGTGCAAAAGAGCCCACAATTAAAACAAAGAAAGTAAAGAGAGAGGAAGGAGCACTCATATCTTAATTTTGCAGGTAGAAACTGGTAAGAGAGCTCATCATTTGCTTGACATAGCTTGTGAAGACCTCAGTACAGGCAGTAACCCGGATATCCTCAGTCTCAGTTCAATACTGTCGATTTCAGATCTTCCTTCCTCATTTTAAAAGTTGTGTAAAAAGTTTCTACACTAACTTCAATTTTCAAAAACTTCACGTGATGCTCCCATAGAGAAAAAAAAGTCTATTAGTTTTTCCTTTTTGTGTCTGGTGCCCCTTATGCACACCCTGGCCAGTATTCATACCCTGCTCATGCTAATGAAAATCTGGAGAGAGAATATTTAGAGAAGTGAAAGCATTGTAGAATGGGTAAGATGTAGTCTTTTGCTACTATGCCAGGATAGCCCAACAAGTTTTCTCAGTACCAATGCACAGTTTTAATTTGATTTCATTCAACAATGCTAATAAAAGAACACTCCAAGGCGAGAATTTAAAATGATTAATTACAGTGCTTTAAAAGATGAAAAGGAATCTGTGTGTGTCAGTCAACCTCAAGGGGCAAGGAATCATGAAAATGAAATGCACAGAGGAATGAGTTTTCTATTGTCAATGATAAAAGTGATAATCGCCTTGAGTCAAAGCAAAATGACAGATGAAAGAAGCCTATAGAACATCGCCTGAGGGAGCTCCAGAGGCTGGCACTTGGTACCACATATACACATGCTAGTCTGATATTTAATGAAGCTCTGGTTGACTCTATAATGAATGTTGAAGGCTCTCTGGAGCATCAAACATCATCTTACACTGCTAGAAGCAAATGCTTTATTTTCGTTTGGTGATGGGGCTTGGGGGGGCATTTTTTATTGCAAGTTTTCATCTCCTTCAATGAACAAACTGAATTTGGAAGAGTGAAAACATTTCTTCATGAAGTAAAGAAAAATTTTTATTTTAACATTTATATATATATATATAATCAAATATGAAATACAGCAGGGGTAATTCAATGTGTTAATGAGCAAAATTTAGACTGTTTATGAAGACTCTATTTTTTATGTTGGCCAGGGACTAATCTGACCCTGGTGATATAAGGAGTAGCCATTGGATTTCTAAATCATGTCTGCATGGTCTGTGGTAAAGCAACTGAAGGTGAAAAAGAAACTGAAATAATAGGTTCTCACCAATGATTTAACAGGGATGTGGTGATTGTACCATATAAATGTGTCTTCTGAAGACCTTTGGGACTGTGCAGCAAGATCAAGCCAGTAAATAACAGTTCACGTTATACATTGGTAGCCGTTCTGAAGCTCATAGTACTGACAGGCAGAATTTCCTATTTTTTTTTTTTTTTTTTTAACCTTAATCAAGTTATCTCTGTGCCTTTTCTGACTCTCCAGAGACATTTTTTGAAGTTAACATTAGTACATGAACATTTTGTTCAACTGATGGCCCAAAATGTGCCAGATTTGCCTCTCTGCACTCTGCCATTTCTTTCCAGCATACCAGTGTAATTTCAGGTAGAAACAATTTAGATATAATATGGCTTAATACAGCCCCAATCAGCAACTGCTATTACATGCATCCGTAAGGCTTCAAATGTGATACCCCCTGGAGATGTAATTACAAATTCTCTTTTTTTTTTTTTTTCCTGCATTGCCCAGGCAAGCAGCATACTAAAGACCCAAATAAAAAGGATTCTGAAAAAACCTTATTGGCAAGTGTCAGTCCATGTTTGTTATAATGGGTAAAGAAATCACAGCATAAAGGAAGGAAACATTGTGAAAGGAATAAGGCCTTCATTACAAACAGAGGCCTCTTTTTTTTTTTTCCTACTGTTCAGCTGTTTGAAATAATAGTGAGAGTGGGAAGAAAGCACTGTATTAAGGTGTTAACTCAGTCTTCAGAAAAAGTAGCAGAATTTTGTTTTGTTTTGATAATGGAGGAGGGGATTTGTAATAGTTTCTGTAGGAATCATTACACCACTGGTCCTTTTTGGTACTTATTTTGTGAATTAAAATAAGAGTTAATGAAAACCAGAAGTGATTTCAGAAAAATATTTAGGAGAGGACTGGGTAGTATATGATGTGCTATACTATATAAAGTTTATTAACAAACAGGAAAGTAGCCCATCAACACGTAAAGCCATAAAAAATGAGTATTTGAGGAATAAATATTCCACTATGGAAAATTCTTTTTCACTATTTGTTGTCAAACTGAAGGAAAATGTAAAGTTACACTTTTTATTGCTTACAAATTATTTAAAAAATCATCTTGAAGCTCAAAATTAGTATGATTTTTTTTTTTTCAAAGTGGTCAGAAATAGCATTTTTTCTCAAAATTATTCAAAAAGAGTGAAGACTATTCCAGTGGTCACATAAATCACATGTGGAAGTGTAAAATCAAGTGCAACCTACAGGATCACAGTTTACTGATTGTATCACAGCAGAAACATGACGTATCTGCAGTGAGATAAACATAACTATGAGTGTTTAATCTACAGAAATACTTCAGACAGAAAATAGCAGGAAAAATAGAATTTAAACAGATAGTCATTTTATTTTATTTTTTATCATTTTCTGACTGAAAGATTTTCATATTTTGTGCTTCTTGTCAAAGTTTCTAGGAAAAAATCCTGGGTTCAAGTGTTTTCCCAAGAGGCAAACTCTGAAAGTATTGTTTTCATTGTTGATTCTGTAAATAAAGAAAAGTGACATATAATGAGACTTGTCCTAGAATAGGACTTTTGTGAAACCAGAACCTGAGGCCAGGGATGAAGGTTCTGACACATTTAGGAGGTCGTATCATTATGCTTTTTCAATAAGCCTAAACATGAAATACTTTCCATAGGAATCCAGTCTTCCTGACGGCGTGATATTTGTCCAAAAGAGGAAAATATCCATGCTTTAACTTCTCTCTGGCTCTAGCTGATAGAAAAACTATCCCCAATTGTCCTTTTCATAGGCATCCTTGGTATTCTTTTTTCCCTCCAAGGTACATCCATGACATTTTATTGGAGCATTCTTGGCTGTATCAATAAATATCATCTCCTCCCTTCTTCAACTTCATTTAATTTTATATATACTTTTTATAGTCTGCACATCTATTATGTTGTATAAAAGGCTCATCAAGGAACTGTCTCCTATAAAGAAAATAAACTGACCCATTATCAGGTTCTTTCTTTGTTTGCAAATTAAAAAAAAAAAAAATTGTGTTGATGACTTACTAGGTTAAGAGAAGCAGTCATTCATAAAAACAGTGGCAAATAAGTTCCTGTTAAACCATTCAAAAGCAATTTTATTTATTTATTTATTTATATTTTTTTAATACTTGTCCTGATAGAGAGAAAGAAGGAAAGAGAAGATCTAGTAAGATTATCTAATACAAATTCATTCTAGTCTAGTGATAATGTTACTTAATCTGGCTGCTTATTGAAGGCAATGGAAGCAGAGGCACAATTTGACCCATAGGGTTACAGCAGTGAAGAAGAGCTGGATTAAAAGTATAACACTAATGAGCATGACAAGTTTAAAAATATAATTCTGTAGTCTCCAATTTTGCTGTTGCTGTAAATTTTCTGTTGGTCCAACACCATATTAGCTAAGAGTAGCAACTAGAAGCAACATCCCCCTCAAACATTTTACTAATCTGCTACTCTATTTTAATTTTGTCAAGGCATTAGACGAGGATTAATCCACCATTTTCCCAGCAAAGACTAATTAGACATGGATCAGAAGAGCATCAGTAAGTGTACTTACTTGCCATTACTTTTTTTCTTTTTTCTTTTTCTGAACTAATCTATAAAAACAGAACTCATGCCAGCTATATTTTATACGTATTAAGAATTACTTTTACTCATAGGTTTTCAGTTGCTATTCTGACTAAATGTAGCAGCTTTAAACTACTCATAAAATACTTTTGAATCTCCTGCCAAACCTATTAATATTTTTCTGAGTGAATACCAGCTCATCAGTGGCTGAGATTTGGGTTTTCATTTGCTTCAACTAATAGATTTACCTACCACACACACAGAACATACCACTACAAGAAGTCATACATATTGTTTTACAAGAATGTTTTTGCATATCTTAAGTAGCGACTATTTTTAATGTTCTTCTAAAAAAGGCACAATTTCCTTTATCAAATAACACATTAATAGGACTAGCGTACAACATTTCTGGATCTCAAAATACCATGCATAATCTGAATTGCTCTATGCTATTTTGAAAACTCATGATCATTTCTAGGCATTGAACTCATTTGAAAAATGATGTAGAGTATGAAGAAAAAAGTCAGAGTTGCTGCCATAACATGGATATACTTCACTTCTGACTTATGTAGAATTTGCATTAAACTGCTATGGATCCTGTATCTTATTCTAGCCCACCCTGTCCACAGAAAGCATCCAGCACCCACTCCCCAAACATTTTTTTATTATTTTTTTTTAACCCAGCTCTGAGGTCTGGGCATGTGTTCTGCATTGGGCACTGGCTGGAAATACAGCACATTTTACTCTTCTGTTTGATTATATTGACTGCATTTCCTACTGTGAATATAAGCAACATGGGATCCCTTCTTTGCTATCCCAAGTCCTAACAGTTTACCAAATATTAGTCTTTTCTACAGCAGTAGCTAAGAGCTGCATCACTCCAGAAGCATGAAGAAATATATTTAACTGTAGGTTAACAGCGTGTGGCAGAGCAACAAATCTAGAAATATAGTTTTCAGGTGCTGAAGAAGTGTGAACTTTTCCCTCTTAGTCCTGTGACACACTAATGAAGTCTATTCCTTTCCATCAGACTTAATTTTCTCTGCATTTGGAAGCATAAGTCCTACTTGAGATAGAATACAGGATAGTGGAATTTAACTGTCCCAAACCTTCCTTTGTATTCTTATATTACTGCCTATTTTTATGTACCATGAGTAGAGAAGGACATATGGCTTCCTTGAACACTACTCCTATCACTGCCTGAATTTCACTCTGTACCTGAACAAGCACAGTTTACCATGAGCTAAAACATAAACGAACCAACATAGAATTTGAAGAGAATCTAAAAACACATCATCAAAATAAAACTAACAAAATGTTGCCGCCATTTTGACACAGAGATCTCAGAAACATGTATCTTGTGATATGTGACATATGTTCAAAGGCATATAATGCTTTTTTTTGTTTTGCCAAAACAGAATGGATGTGTTCTGCAACAGACAACTAATGCCTTTGCCTTGCCTCTGCCAATGAAGCTGTGAATGTGGTTTCCTTAGAGCTGTGACTCTTTCCATCTTCCCTGCCACGGGACTGTGCCCAGGTGGGACCAACCATGACCCATGAAAGTAATTGCATTTGTTTCCAAAACACCATCTCCTCTCTGGAGAAGAGGTGTTACTGCTTCGGGCATGATTCTTCCTGCCTACTGGCAGCAAGCAATGATTCAACACAAGTGCCTGGAGCAGAATTAGTGAAAAGTTTTGTAAGAGTCTGCCAGGCAAATTCAGGATCATGGTTAAGGTTATAATGTTCATTTCTCCTGACATGCAAGAATTTTGTTAGATTTTTTTTTCTCTTTTATGTTATTCTAATGTTGCATAACTTCTGCTAGAGGCAGTGACTAAACTCGCTGGAAAAAAAAAAGCATTTTTCCCAAGAGAAGATGATAGGCAAAACCAATATAAAATATTTGGAGTACAACCAGGAGGAGCTACAGCATAACATAATGTGTAATTTATCAGCCAGGATGAAGAAATATAGCTGTAATTTATTTATTTATTTATTTGTCTGAAATGGATTACATTCTGAAGCCTTTATTTCACTTTCTAAGAACAGTGTTGATTTTAAAGAAATGAAACATATCTGAAGAACAGAAACTTCAGACTGACCCTCTGGAAAAGCACAGTCAAATAATAAGCTCAAGGAAGGTGTATTTCTCGAGGTTTATATGAATTAAGGAAGGAAGAAAATATCTGTAACACTGACAAACATATAAGATTTTAAATTAGAATGATACTCAGAAGAAATGTGCTTTGGTGCTTGCCTTGCAGTGAGTTTTCTGTATACATTTGCTCAGTTTGTAAGTAACTGATAGCTTTTTTTGTCCTCTTAACACCTTTTCTTGCTGTGACTGAATCATGACATTCAGGTTGTGGTCATGTTTTCTCCAGCAGCAGCACTGAGACATTTGAAGATGCTCTGTGATCTGTAGTCATATCTGCAGACATCCTCTGTCACCAGATAAAGCCTGTACCGCTGGGGAAATCACATTGCCATTGGCTATTTTCTTCAGTGTGGAGCTAATGGACCTTGGGAATCTAGATGATGATAAGAAACAGGAATGGAAGGAAACATCTGGGCATTGGGAAGGTGGTTGGGTGGCAGTCAAGTGACAGGAGGCACAGGGCTTGTGAGATAAGCTTTATCCGAGGTGCACAGTTCAGAAGGAACCTGCAGAGAGCCCAGTTCACGCAGAGAGGAAATGAAGCCCTAGGAGACTGTTTTCTAATATCCTTAATTTGATGTGAATTTAGGGAGCTGCATCACTCTTATTTTAAATCAAAATCAAACATTTATTTGATGTTGCTTTTTAATTGTATTTGAATTGCAAAGTGCCCCATGATATGCTTTGTTAAGAATACTCCACATTAGTATTAATATTGTTAGCAACAATAGTAATCAAAACTTTTTTCTCAAAATAGCCATGCATACTACGTTATTCAAACATGAATACAAAATCTCATGTGTAAATACATGCTCTGACTGCAGTACAAGACATTACCTGTCCCTGACATTTTCATAAAGACAGAAGTAAAACACGAATGGTGCCTTTAAAACCCTTGTAGCATTGTAATGTATTGGGAAACAGCAGATATCCAAATGCATTCACAAAAGTTTGCATCCCAGACTAAATTAAAATAAACTAACTTGAAACACTCATTTCAAGGTATGAAAAGATCATACTGACACAAACATGTATATTATTATATGCATGAAAAACAAAACATATATGAGCCCCTCTAGTGGGATGTAGAAGAAAAATATCCTGAGAATTGATACTCTCTGCAGGCAAATGATATGTGTGAAGAAAGAAGCTGCCCATTTTCCAGTCTCCTAAGGGAACAAGTTTTAGATAATTACATGACAAAAAGACCTTTTAGGATCTATGAAAAACACTCTGAAATGTCAAATGCCATGTTTCACCTGTAATAATAAAAGCAGCACATTGTATAACCTTTCTAGAAATAAATTTACTAAATACATTAGCTTAATTTTACAGCTCTGTAAATGTCCATTGTACTGTACTGTTAGAGAGCTGTGCTAAAAAAATAATGGTGTCTTGCCGTATGTCAGTATATTCTGGGATGGCTAAGAATTCTCTATGGAAAGAAAATGGTAGCAGAGCATAGTTTGAGGATTCCAGATAACAGCCAATCCACAGATAATTTTGAAGGGGAGCTGACCAGAATTTACCAACTGGGAAGCTTTTGCATTTTCCACTTTAAATACTATCAAAAGACTATCAAAGAGAGGGAGAAAAAAAAAAAAAATAGGTCTGGGAGGAGTAAGGCATTTTGGGTATTTTTATAAACTGCTTTCTCTGCCCTTGGTTTGAGGTAGAGCAGTGCCTGGTTTGCAGGCTACAGGCAGACCACTGGGAGAGTCTTAGGAACAGCAGAATCTGAAACTCACTGCCTCCTATGCAACATCACTGTCGGAAAGGTATGGCAATTTCCAACTTTGCCTTGCAGAGCTGAGCAGCAGTTCATTTGAACGATTAAAATCTTCATGTTTCGACTTAAAGCTATCAATTCAAACACCCTTTAAATATCCAGGACTGTTGTCAAATATCTTATGAAGAAAAGTATGAAGGGGGTTCATTTACTCAATGTGCAAAGCAGAGCTACATTATATAGAAAGTATACTGAAACAGATAAAATTAAATACATATTTTTCATGATGTGGAACAGAATTTACAGTGCATAATAAATCTGTACACAACATTCTGGGATGTGCTTGCTCATACTATGTAATTACTCTATATGTTTTACCTGTACAGGGTGTACTCCTTTTCAGAAAGGCTTTAGCCTTTCCTAGAAGTAGGAGCTGTGGCATCATCTCAGGACTGTCTGTCCCAAATTCTCCCCTGCCCAGGTTCCCAATGACACAAAATTATCATTTTAAAGCAAGGAATTTTTATTTTACAAATGTAATAACGTATAAATTGCACATCAGAGGGTGAGTCTGTGAATAACTTGTTATGTAGATGCTGCGTCGTTGCTGAGTTTCATTTTGGAGAAAATACAGACCACTGGTTTTCCTATTTTTACATTTAATTTTAATTATTTTATTGTTTTTGTTTCTTAATAAATGATGGATGACAAATGCTTTTTCCCTGCCTTAGAAAGAGTTAGTAGTATCTAACTGTTTTCTACCTCAGTGTTCATACAAATCAGAGGAGGAACAAACTTAAAATAGCTTTATTATTTTAGGATTTGGACTTAGAGATCTCTTATACCAATAAGACTGTCTCTTTTCAGCATATTTCTTTCTGAGTTAATATTCATGTGATACCAAACTAATGTGTAACTGCAGATATGCAGTTGCTTTTGTTCTCTTCTATCCACCAGCACTGCAAGTCTGTGGAGTGGGGGCAAGAAAACAAAGCAGACCTGTCTGACCACTTGGAAACTTTCTAGTGTGAATATAGCTGCCAATTCTGACACTGCCAGGGAGAAAGACAACTTCAAAATGTGTTATGTCTGGCTGGGATGAGAGCCAGGTTATTAACAGGATGACTTGTTTTGTGAGAGTAAGTGAAAAATTCAGTACCACCTATGCTTTCAGTTCCCTCTCTCGGTTCTGATGTCTGGAGACTTTGAACTGATATTTGATTATTTATGAATGTATAATAACCAAATGGCATGGCGGCATTAAATTGAGAGACATTATCTTCATGGTTGACATAGAAGCTCCACAGCTGCCCATTTTTCTTTTTTTTCTTTTTTTTTTTTTTCTTAATACACTTGAATGACAAGCTGCTGATAAAAATAAATACTTTGTGACAAGAGAAGAAATATGACTTGAGGGTGTCAGTGTTGGAATGAATATCACAAAGGTCTTCCATCACAGCTGTTAAATGTAGAATGGCATCTAAAACTCCAGAGCTCAATAAATGGCCATTATATAGACTATATTCGTTATCAGGGCATGCTATCTGTAGTCATATAACTGGGTACATGTATGAGGGAAAAATACTTCTAATACCTGAAATGTACTGCATCTAAGCCTCAACTTTCAGACAACAATGGATAACTTTCGAACAATATGTTTTCCTAAATCAATTTTCTTCTTATCTTTGTTGGATTATTTTCATACTGTGTACCTAACACTTTGTTATTAAGCCATCCATTCTGATTTTTTATTTTTTATTTATTATTATTATTTTTTTTTAGTTAGTTTCATGTAGGAAATGCAGCTTTAAAAAAAAAATAAAAATTCCATATAAGTATCCTGTAAAAGGTGAATGTATGTACAACAGGATTGGAGAACAAGTGGCATTACAACTAAGAAATGATGCTAGGTAGGAAAATTTCCCTTTAGCATTCATTTCATAAAATTACATCTAATGATGATGTTTACTCTGTGTAAATAACCAAAAATTCATTTCTTTTCTTCAGTGGAAAGCAACAAATTCTAAGTAATGTGTCACATTGTCTACAATGTTTTTTGTCTGTATTATTTTTTCCATCCCTACCAGTACGTTATCCCCAAATGCTGAACTTTCTTTGCAGTTTGTGATTGTTTTGAAAATATCTCCCTCTTGGTCTGATTAATTACTCTTTATCCAATGCCATAGTTTTTTAATCCTCCATTCCTTTGTATAGATTTGTTTTAAACTTTAATGAAGATTTATTGGAAGTTTAGACCTTTTTTTAAAAAATCATTTTACAAATTATGTTCTATCTTTCATAAAACTTGAAGAGACTTATATGGGATTTGTATTATTAATGCTGTTTTTGTCCTCAGCATCATTAATTTTACCTGTTTACTTTTATTGGTATGATTTTTTTTCATTTGAACCATCAACTTACAAAACATTAAAAATTCATTGCAGTGCATGAATGGCAGGAAAAGTAACATGGCATCACTTATAGCCATCATGTTCTAAGGCCTTATGCTTCCTCTTCTTAAAGTTACAAATGTATAGAAATATCACCTAAATTTACATCTTCCTTAAATGAATATTAATATTCCAGATGCTTGATGCTGAGAAGGCGGAAATACTGAATGCCTTCTTTGCTTCTGTATTTAGTGAAAAGGCTCTCCCTCAGGAATCCCAAACCTTGGAGGTTAATGAGAGAGTCTGGGGAATGGGAGACTTCCCTTTAGTCAGGGAAGAGGTGGTCCGTGAGTGTCTAGGAAACATTAAGGTCCATAAATCCATGGGACCTGACGGGGTGCATCCACGGGTGCTGAGAGAGCTGGCAGAGGTCATTGCTGAGCCGCTCTCTGTAATCTTTCAGAGGTCTTGGAGAACTGGGGAGGTGCCTGATGACTGGAGGACAGCCAATGTCACTCCGGTCTTCAAAAAGGGCAAGAAGGAGGACCCAGGTAATTATAGGCCGGTCAGCCTCACCTCTGTCCCAGGGAAGGTGATGGAACAGTTTGTGCTGGATGCCATCTCCAGACAATTGGGAGAAAAGGAGGTTATCAGGAGTACCCAGCATGGGTTCACCAAGGGGAGGTCGTGCTCGACCAACCTGGTGGCCTTCTATGAAGTTGTCACTGGCTGGGTGGATGGGGGGAGAGCGGTAGACGTAGTCTACCATGATTTCAGTAAGGCTTTTGATACTGTCCCCCATGACCTCCTTATAACAAAGCTGAGGAAGTACGGGATAGATGAGTGGACAGTGAGGTGGGTTGAAAACTGGCTGACTGGCAGAGTGCAGAGGGTCGTCGTTGGCGGTGCAGTGTCTGGATGGAGGCCTGTAACTAGTGGCGTCCCCCAGGGGTCTGTGCTGGGTCCGGTCTTGTTCAACATCTTCATCAATGACCTTGATGAGGGGATAGTGGCCACCCTCAGCAAGTTTGCTGATGATACGAAGTTGGGTGGCCTGGCTGACACACCTGAAGGCTGTGCTGCCATTCAGCAAGACCTGGACAGGCTGGAGAGCTGGGCAGTAAGGAACAGGATGATGTTTAACAAAAGCAAGTGTAGAGTCTTGCACCTAGGGAGGAATAATTGCATGCACCTGTACAGGCTGGGGGATGACCTGCTGGAGAGGAGCTCTGCAGAGAGGGACCTGGGCGTCCTGGCGGATGACAGGCTGGCCATGAGCCAGCAGTGTGCCCTCGTGGCCAAAAGGGCCAATGGCATTCTGGGGTGTATAAAAAAGAACGTTGCCAGCAGGTCAAGGGAGGTGATCCTCCCCCTCTACTCTGCCCTGGTAATGCCTCATCTGGAGTACTGTGTCCAGTTCTGGGCTCCCCAGTATAAAAAAGACAGGGATCTCTTGGAAAGAGTCCAGCGGAGGGCCACAAAGATGGTGAAGGGCCTGGAGCATCTCCCCTATGAGGAACGACTGAGTGAACTGGGTCTGTTTAGCCTTGAGAAAAGAACGCTGAGAGGGGATTTGATCCAGGTTTATAAATACCTGAGGTGTGGTGGTCATAGTGGTGAAGCTGGACTCTTTTCAGTAGTGCGTGGGGACAGGACAAGGGGAAATGGGATGAAGCTAGAGCATAGGAAGTTCTGCATGAATGTGCGCAAGAACTTCTTTATGATGAGGGTGACGGAGCACTGGAACAGGCTGCCCAGGGGGGCTGTGGAGTCTCCTTCTCTGGAGATATTCAAGACCCACCTGGACGCCTACCTGTGCGACCTGCTGTAGGGAACCTGCTTTGGCAGGGGGGTTGGACTCGATGATCTCTGGAGGTCCCTTCCAACCCCTACAATTCTGTGATTCTGTGATTCTGTGATTCTGTGAGATGTGGAGAAGTGAGTGAATTTAAGTAAGTTTGTAATCTTATATTGCATGCTGAAATTTCATAGAGTTGAGTTTGTAAGTTGTGCTAACCAAAGGAAATCTTGTGGAGTGATAATAAATGCCTCCAGTGGAAACCCATTAGAAATGAAAAGAGAAATATAAACAGAAATCTTGCTGACCAGTTTTTTATCCTTTCACTTTCTGCCTCCTCTTGAAGTCTGTTATTGCAAGAATATGCAAAGTATAACTTTGTGCTATATATTTGGTCCCAGCAGTGCACTGCAAACATTTAGTTCTAAAATTACAATTATGTTTACACTACAGATTTCTCTGTAATTTTACATCCTATGTTCTGGAACACAAGACCAGTGTAAATACAAACCATATAGTTTTACTGTAGAAGCTGTTATTTTTCATATAAATGTTTACTGTACACCTTATATTGCACCCACCCATAATTCTCTTAACGATGTCAATAGTATCCTGTGTCAGGAAGCTTGCAAGTTCATTGCACACTGTGCCTGATTCTGGGAAACTGAAATTAGTTTAAAATTTCAAATGGAAAGGAAGGAATATCTAAAAACTCCCCAAACAAATACAAACAAAAAATGGATCAATCTAACAATTGGCTTATTTCCTACTAAATGGTTCTCCAGCTATTTCTTTGTGCATTACAAGGTTATTAATGCTTAAGTGGTATTTTGGTGCTCTTTCAGGAAATTTGCTTCAAAAAAACTCAAATAAGACCTTAGTATTATTAATAATTTGTTGTGATGTTTGGCAACATATGTTTGGCAAAGAACAGGAGTAATAAGCTTTGAAGTGTATGCGTGTTCTGAGAGGGGATTTTTCACAGGTGCTGAAGCTGCATGGGTCTCAGATGTTCTTAAAGATCTAAGACAACAGAATATCTTTCCAAACCATTAAAGTTTGAAAAGCAAGCGAACAGATGTTCAGTCCTTTCATTTAATATTTCAAGCAGCTGTGTAACTTCACCATGTTGAATTTTTTTTTTCCAGTGTTTATTTTCTCCCCCCTCTCTTCCTCCCCCCCCCCCCCCCCCCCCCTTTTATTTTTTATTTTTTATTTTTTCCCACTCCTAACATTTAAAAACTAAACTAGGTTTAAGGTCAAGACTGATGACAGCCTGAGCTGGTGCTGACAGCTGTTTAAATGTTTGTGACATCTGCCTCAGAAGCTGGGACTCGTGTCTCTCTTCTGCCTGAACTGCTGCACGACGGCTTTGTCATTTCTCCAGGCAGCTTCCTTTGGTGAGCGACTTAAGGCGCAGGAAGCTGCTAAAAGTTTCTGAGATGTCAGTCGTTTACTCTTAACTGCTTCATGGTCTTTTCATCAGGACAGGCAAGAATAGAGATCTAAACCCCCCCATTTCATTAGCAACTAGGAAGAAAAGCAAAAGTTCTAAAAGGTATCCCTGAACAAGACAGAGACACATTTTGCTTCTTTTGAAGAGACCCATCACCCCATTTGTGACAATAGGTGGCTAATTTTGCAAAGTACTCAGTCACAACATGCCATTGTCCTTTCTTCACTCAAAAGTCTGTAACTAAACTGCCTCTCAAACTGCATCTCTCCATGCAGCATGCAGCGTGAGCAGTCGCCTGCAGTAATCCTGGCAGCTTGCTGATTAATCCTTAACATGGGGCTCATCTGTTTCTGTATTTAATTCTCAAATGCATCTCAAGAAGGCAGACTTCAACAGTCAAAACCTCAGCAGACAAAAAAATCATAGAACAATAAGAGGAGGAAGAGCTGGAAAGACCTAACTCCTCACGTAGTTAAATGCAAAAACACAACTCTGGGGAAGGCTTGAAAGTGCCCCAGAAACATCTTGTTAAACTGTGATCTTTCAGTCTGAAAGTCATTTCTTGTCTTCTTTCAGGAAGTTTCAATGGACAGTTTGTGTTATGCCACCATCAAAACACAAACCACTTTCTGGGTGTTTAGCAAATTGTTATTGAAGGTTGGGCTTTGTGCTCATCCTTTGCTTCTATGTTACACTGCAGGGTAACTTTCTCAATGAGACATACAAAATTTTTTTCACTGTACAAATTGTACACTATGCACCTGTATGAATGATGTCTTTCTTGCTAGAGAGTTGCAATTTGACATGGGATAGTAGAGAAAGCTGCCATTATTATTTTTTTTTTTTGCAGCATCTGGTTCCCTAAATCTATAATCATCCAGTACAGGGGAGCAGTCAAAAGTCCATCATCTGCAAGGAGAAATTATCCAGAAATGCTTCTACAGTGTGAAGTATCCAACAATGGCCTTATTTAATGTTTTCTGTTTTGTCCTATGAAGATTTCGTGTATGATACGGCTAAAGCTTTGCTGTCCTCTTATTTGTTTTTCTCATGAAAATGTTTGTCCAGTGTAATCAATTTGTTTTATCATGGATGGGATCTTATGTGCTCTGAACTCTATATTTTCTGTGTGAGCCCCTGTCATCGCTTTCTTCAGCACTGATGTGTTTCACCAGAATTGATGCCGCTATTACTTATGTCGTCAGTTGTTTTCTGTATGCCCGTAAGGTTTCCAAGCAGTCTTTGTTCTTTTGTTGAAACACTTTACTCACTGACCTTATTCCAAAAGGTAAGCAGTGAAACTTGTTTCTGCCCCAGGGTGTACTTAAAGTGCAGAGCTAATATCATTCTACATCTAATCTGACTTGACAGTATCCATCCTTCCTACCAGGATTACTCTTAGCTGGCTGGTTGGCTATCACAATTTGCTATCACAGCTTAGTCTTCTTGAAACCACTAGAATTCAGGTACATCTAGAATCCACCTTATCTATCTATCTATCTATCTATCTATTTATTTATTTATGTCTGATGTGATGCTGTTAGCACACAGACTCAATATTTGTGTATATATTCCCTTGTTCCCTTAGCTGTTGCTCTGAAGAGCTCTGACACTGCAAAAATAAATTTTACAGCTGGGTGTGAGAGGAATGGCTGAAGAATGCAGATATATATGTGATCCTCTTTAAGGTACTCGGCTAACTCTTACAAGATTTCTGGGTGTTTGTGGTGAGTATTCTGTGATATTTCTTGTCTGCTTTGCCTCAAAACCCTCCACAGCAAAGGGTCAAAAATTGTGTTTTCTTCATCCATTTCCCTTGTTAAGGTGACTTCAGAGTTTTCTCTGGGACTCTATTACAGCTCAGATAGTTCAGTTTCTTTATCCAGACTAGGAAACAGTTTTTATTTTAAAAGATGAACCTCAACTCCTGTGCTTATCTTGAACCCTTTATGTACACTTCTTGGAGCACTTTCTGCATGTGCTGTAGGGTTTGTTCTATTTTATGATACTACATCTACAAGATTAGTCACATCTGAGTTCAGCCAGGGATTTGTGACTTTTTCCCTGGGGTCTGTTTCTTGTTTTGAAAAGCAAGAATAGTGGTTACACATGCTGCATTTGTGACAGAAAATTTGCACAAACTTGGAGTAATGTTTCTGTCCATGTGAGAGGTGTGCAGGTTTTTTTGCTGTGACTAAAGGATTCTTAGGTCCTCCCTGCATGTTTTTGCATGCCATAGGATGTTGTGCAAATTTAAAATATTAGCACACCCCTGCTCTCTGTGTGGCACTTCAACTCTGCATATTATCCATTTCTGCACACCCAAATCAGCCTTCCTCTGACACCTTTATGCAAGTGATTTATCAGTGACACCGAACACAGTTTTATCCCTATGCATATCATTCTCAATGTTTTCTGACGCAGAATTTCAGGCTTTTTGCTTCAGCTCTATTACATGCTTTCCCATCTGCTCCTCTTCTTGGTTCTGGTGAGAACAGAATTGATATCATTCAAACACACGTTTGTTAGTTTGTTTTCACAGATCACAGTATTTCTGATGCATTGTTAGAGCATCCTCTGGCATAGGAGATTTTTCAGGTTGTTCTTCTGACACTGTGTTCTAAACCCTGGAATCTCCTGATCTAGTTATTGACTTCAGTGCAGTGGCTATTTTAAGATGATTATCTGCTTCTCCTTTCAGTTTGTTACCAAAATGTTCAACGTGGGCATAGAATCATACAATGGCTTAGGTTGGAGGGGAATTAAAGATCATCTAGTTCCAAGTCTCTACCATGGGTAGGGTTGCCATCCGCTAGATCAGACTGCCCAGGATCACATCCAACCTGATCTTGTACGCCTCCAGTGATGGAGTATCCACAACCTCCCTGCGTAAAAAGTAAAAGTCTCCGAGTAAAAAATTTCTTGCTAACATCTAACCTAACTCTACCCTTTTAGTTTAAAACCATTCTCCCTTGTTCTATCCCCGCGTGTGAGACACAGAACAGGAGATGACTTACCTGCTGCTCTGTACTTTTCCTGTCTTGCTTTCCAGAAAGAATCATAGGAAGCTATAAGTTGGAAGGGGCTTTTTAAAGGTCATCTAGTCCAACTCCCCTGCAATGAACAGGGACATCTACAATTAGGTAAGTTACTCAGAGCCTGGCCCAGCCTGACCTTTAATGTTTCCAGGGTCAGAGTACCCATTACCTTTCTGGGCACCCTGCTCTAGTGCTTCACTACCCTTACTATAAAAAACTTTTTTCTTATATCCAGTCTAAATCTCCCCTCTTTTAGTTTTAAATCATTTCTCCTTGTCCTTTCACAATAGACTGCTAAAAAATCTGTCCCATTCTTTCTTATAGCCCTCCTTTAGATACTGAAAAGCTGTCAGCAGGTTTCCCCAGAACCTTCACTTCTCCAGGCCGAACAGTCCCGGCTCTCTCAGCCTGTCCTCGCAGGGGAGGTGTTCCATCCCTTGGATCATTTTTGTGGCCCTCCTCTGGACAAGCTCCAGCAGGTTGATGTCTCTGCTGTTCTGAGTACTCCACATCTGGACTCAGTGCTCCAGGGGAGGTCTCACCAGCACAGATTAGAGGGCAGGATCACCTCATTTGAATGTTGGCCATGCTTCTTTTGCTGCAGCCCAGGATATGGGTGACTTTCTGGGCTGCAGGCACACATTGCTGGTTCATGTCCAGCTTCCCATCCATCAGTACCTCCCACGTGATTTTTGGCGGGGCTATGGCCTATCCTTACATCCCTCAGCTTGTACTGATAGTGAGGTTGGCACAACCCAGGTGCAAGACTTTGCCCTTGACTTTGTTGAACATCATGAGGTTCTCCTGGGCTTACTGCTCAAGCATGTCTATGTCCCTCTGGATGGCATCTAGTCCCTCAGATGTGTTGACCACACAACATAGCTTGGTGTCATCAGCAAACTTGCTGAGGGTGCACTCAATCCCACTGTCAATATCACTGATTGAGATATTAAAGAGCACCAGTTCTGTTACTGAGCCCTGAAACCACTTGTCCATTGAACAGTCCACCCATCAAATCCACATCCCTCCAAATCCATATTCCTCCAATTTGGAGAGAAGGAGGTTATAGAAAACCATGTCAGACTATAGATAGATAGTTTCAATGGCTCTTCCTTTGTCTGTTGATGCTGTTATGCAATCACAGAAGGCCATGTGAGAACCCTTCTTTGTTTTCTGGCTCAAAGCTTGCTTCCTGAGGTATTTCTTGTGATAAGACTCTAACTGATTTATGGAGGGGCCAAGTGATGGGTGCAACCATGTGGCAATCAACATCACTTTGTGGAGATTTGAAAGCACCTTCCTCCAGAGCTATTTGTCTCTGGAAGAGAGTGCTCAGGAGTGTTTACTAGCAGAAGATCTGGCCTGTGACTAAATAGCTCCAGCTTGGTATGGGAAAACTGAGGGAATTATACCATCATGTCCTGTGAAAAACAGGATGCAGGTGGGCATACCTGCTCCCTCTTATCTGCTGGCAAGGCCTGGAAGATGGGAACAAAGGAGTTTCTGCTGGGATGCCAGAGCCAGAAGCTGCCACTCCAAGGAGAGCTTACTCAACCACTTTGGATTCAAGCTGTCACTCTGAAGAAAGCTGACTCAATGACTTTGGGCTTATAAATAAGTTTGTACCACCATTGGAAATTGTCACCGTGGTCACCACCGTCATCAACGGCACCACAACGCCTGACAACCCACCACTACTGAATATCAATGACTGAACTACAAACCATGCTGGATCCATGGTGGTGACTGTTTTCCTCTTGCTTCCTACAAAGACTCCTTGCTTCTATTATTTCCTATCTTTTCTATCGCCTGCCTTCCCTTCCCCAACACCCTAAATTGTAATAGTGTCCGTCCTCTCCTTCCCCATCTCCCTAAACAACTAGGATTTGTAATAAACTGGTCAGACTAACATTCGAACCATTGTTTCTTAATCTCATGCTGGGTATACATATATCAAAGAACCTCCTCTTCCTCTTATAAATTGGAGCAACACAGGCCACTACGTTGGTCAGACAGGACTTGCCCTTGGTGAGGCCAAGCTGGTTGTCTCACATCACCTCCCTCTCTTCCATGGGTTATATGCTGTGGTTTTTGCTTACATTCATACATTTACTGTCCTAGAAAAACCATAGCAGACCTGCTCTCTGTCTAGCTGGTGGTTCTTCTGTTACCTTTTCTCAGGAACACTGACATCAACATCACTAATATAAAGTCTGAACTGTAACTCTATTTTAGGGTAATAATAATGACTCCTATGGAAACTCCAGCTAGGCAGTTTCTTAGCTGCTATCAGACTCAGGAGATGCACAGAATCTTTGTTGGGGATTATACATAAGTACACCTAGAGAGACCATATCAGTGTAAAAAGTTAATCTTCCTTGACCTACAAGCTACACCTCTAAGGATAACCATGCCTCTAATGCTTAAAGCACACATAAGCACCTTCTGGAAATTAACTTTGGATTAAAGATGATTTGGTAGAGAAAAATCAACGTCTAGTAATGATACATAGCACTGAAATTTCCTTTATCTGCCACTGACAAGATTGTTATAAGTAGGTAACACCCATAAATAAATGTAAACATGTTTGTGTGAAATAACCCTGTAAAATTGCGTTGAGTTACTTGCTATTGGTTTTCTCCCAGTTTTCCAGTACTTAAACATGTCTTTAAAGGAAAAACTGACAATTAACAGTTGAGGCTGGAAAGACAACACTGATACACTAGAAGCACACGCTTGCCTCTTCTTGTACTGTCCCTTCAAAAGAGAAACAAAAGAAATTGACACAGCAAATAATCAGGAGAAGCAAACAAACAAACAAACAGCAAAAGAAATGCTTTATCAGTGGATCTGGGTTTTTCAGATGTACTTAGGACATTCTTCTCTACTAACAAGTCAACCTGGGTTTTGTACGGCAGTATGATTAATTAATTTAAGATAAATAGTTCTTAAATGTTTAAGTATTTATGAGAATATTTCCTATTGTCAATTCTATGACACAGCTGCTGAAACCCCAGGACAATTTCTAGTTGTAGATCTGCAAAAAACAAACAAACAAAAAAAAACAAGCCCTACCCGCCCCCTCCAAAACCAACCAAAACACCAAAACAAAAAAAACTCCAACCAAACAAAAAACATAACTAAAACCCATTGAATTCTTTCCCACTGAAATTTCTGTGAATTCCTCTAAGGTCATAATTAGAAGATCATTTAAGAAACATAGTATTCATAGGCTAGATTGAAAAAAGCTGTGACCTGTATTAAGAAATAAATGATCATTGCAAGGAGAAAGGAATCCCAACTCAAAGCATTGCTTCTGAAGGAAGGTCATGAATTCATCATTTCTACCTCTCATTTCAAGATATGGCACTCTGGGTTTTGTTAAATTGTTCCCACAGTCTGTGATTCATCCTGTGGTGAAACTGTTGTCATGAAAGTGTTGACATAATACTGTAATGATGACATCTACCAAGAACTGGGTTGTTTATGCGCACAGAACTGTTACTGATTTTTTTCTTTCCTATCACCATGACCCCAAGCTTGCTAAGACAACTTTTAGTAACAGAACAGGAAGTCAGAAGGAGGAGTAATGCTAATATGCAACTGCAAACATCATCCCTAAGTTTCTTCTTTGTTTTGCACGCGTCCTGTCACTCATTTCTTACCAATTGCTAAGATTGTTTCTAACAGTGCCACCTGGTGATGCCTGCTATAGTTATAATATACATTTGCTACAGATCTAGAATAAATATATTATTTTCTCTGGTGCTTGCTTATCAGTTTGTGCTCAAGAGATGCTTTGAAGTTTTCTGTTTAAATTAGGTGACATTTTATAGCTTTTGCAATTAAATTTGGTCTGTGACTAACAAATTGACTTTGTTTTCAATATCAAATTATTTGAAATGATTCCAGCAGATTTTTATAAATGAGAGTTATTTATAATTATGTGATGGGGACTGTGCATATATAAAAGAAGTATGCACTTTTTTTTTTTTTTCCTACCTTGTGTATCTAGAAGTAAATCACAACTGAAGCCTCTGAATTTATCCCAACAGCTTGTATCCCAACTGTGTGAATAGGTCACTCTAAATAATCTAGGTTTTACAGGACCTCAAAGTGGGGCAAAGTTCCACAGTTAAGAACAGAGTCCAAGAAAATAATACATTTCCAAGAAAGTAGTGCAATTTTCCTTAATCATAATAACGATAGTTTGAAACATAATGTGGAACTATATGGTTCTGAAAACCATGACTGTAATCTCAAGACAAATTAAGGGATAGCAGTTCAGTGAGTAATTCAGTACCTGATACTTGTTCTTCAAATTAAAATTTAAATATAAACCTTTTTTTCCTTTTTTTTTTTTTTTTTTTTTTTCATTTCTCTTTCATCGTTATCTTGCAATCTAGAAGAAGACGTTTCTATAGCTATATTGTCAGGCATGTATACTTAGAAAAGATTTATCTGCTTTTGGGTTACTACTGGGCAATAAGTGAAATAATGTATTCACAAACACGATCATCAAATCCAGCAATTTTACACAACTATGTTTGCACCAGACTTTCTTTGCTTTTCCATTTACCATGTGGAAGCTGCTTTTTGTAAGGATGAAGGTTTAGGTAAGAACAATTCATGTAAATATGGATGTACGAGCAAGCAAACAGAAGTGTTTATATGCAAACAAGTGTGTACAAACAAGTATGTTTATAAGAGGACTTTTATTTGTTGTTTTTTGAACTCCTTTTCAATGCAAATATGGCAAGAATGAAATGAAAGTGAAGTCTGTAAAGCAGGAATAAATTATTGTTCTTTTTCATACTTGCTAGTCTAAAATACTGAGCTAACATACACTTTTAAATGTGATCCAAAGCCCAGAAATCTAAATAATTGTTATTTTCTGTAGAACTTAAGTCATTTATTAACTGAATATGTTGTATGTTTCAATATGACAAAAGACAAAAAAACTGCACTATGGTTCTCAAATACTAGTGAGGCATTTCTGAATGGTAAAGTCATGACCCCAACACATTTGAAAATTGCTGTTTGAATAATCACGAAAAATTAAAACATTTGTATAAAAAGCATGAGCAAATTAGAGACAGACAGCTACCTGCAAAAAGGAAGATAAGCATAACAAGAATTATGAAAGTGACCATTACAATTGTTTATGCCCAGTAGCAGCAGCTTAAGACTTTTTTATTTCATGTTTATATAGACAGTTGTCCAAGTTGTATTCATGGTACTTCTAATTACAAATTTGGAGAAAAACAGAATATATTTTTTTGAGAGCTAGGACATAAAACAAGTTCTATTTGTTGCCCATTTGTGCCACAAAGATATGCAGAAATGTGAATCGGTGGTAACAGAACTCCGTGATTATTTCCAGAACAGATTTTCTGCTTCCCCTACAGCCAGAATTTCCTTGTGCTAGTACTAGCTCATATTAGGAACTGGTGACTTGGAAAATCACTGAATTAGGGAAGTGATCACTTAATTAACATTTGGATTGATATGTAGAGAGTATTTCATGCACTTTTTATGTAGATAAAAACTACAGTTAATCAGTACAAGCTGAAGTTGTGTGAGTCAACATCAGGAAAACTTATTTAAAATAAGCAATGATTTTTGAATCACAAAAAGAAGGCATTTGTGCAGTGGTAGGAAATATCAGAGACTTGATTTTGATGTAGCTAAACTTTAATAAAACTATTGGTAAAACTAAGCTATCATATCAATAGGAATTGCATCTTCATATTTCAAAGATTAACCATTTGTTGTAAAATCTGTTTGAAAGCAGACCCTGTATTGAAATGATCAGAGAGAATCCCTGCACTGTAACGGAAATATGAATGAAAATACACCCATATTGAAATAGTATGTTTCATATTAACGTGCAATCTAATTAAGATAACATATGATAGATGATGGATACTTTCTGAATTGAGGCAACCTCCCACCCACAGAATTAGCATACATTTTTACCTCAGAGTTGAGCAGAAATGATAAGGAATAAAGAACATTACTGCTGTGAATTGTCTTAGCTATTTCCTTGTTGAACACTATTGAGAAACCAATAATACAATAAAACTCCACACTTTTCACACATCTGGAAGTCCCACACTTATTTTGTTCGGGAGAATACAAAATGCTGCTGTGTAATGTTTTCCATTCTGCTTTTTCTGCTTTACGTTTGTGTTGGCATTGAAAGATTCTGGCTTTTTTTTTTTTTTTTTTTTTCTTCTCTTTTTCCCTTCAGTTGTGTCACTTGCTATTCGATACTTCTCTCTGGTGATTTGAAATGCATTTTTCTGTAGATCTGTATGCATACGCTTGCACAGAGGGAAATGCATGTAAATGAGGAAGTATTTGCACTGATTGTAGCAATTAAATCAAAAATACAGAGGAGAATAAGAATTAAACTGTATGTGACATTGCTGTGAAAGTATTACAGTGTCAAAAGGCAAGGACACAAATTGCAGTTTGCCTACATAACATAAGAAATAGCAAGCCTATTATCATTGATAGTGTTTGGTTTTCACAGAGATATACAGATACATGCACTCACATACTATAACATATTTTACAGCTAGAAACTAGCAAATTAATTCCAAAAACATACTGTGCAAATCTGACTGCAAAAATGAGTACAGAAAGCAGATGGTCCACTTGTAAGATTGTACTTTTGGCACTTAATATGTATTTCTTCCAAGATACAGACTTGTTTCATTCAAAAAAAGACCTCTTAATTGTATCAAAAGTGTTAACAGACAGTTAAAAAATGAATATTTCTAGGAATCTCAAAAAATCATTGTGTTTGTCAGAAAGATGCATACAAAACTATTAAAACTATTTTATTGCTAGATTTCCACCAGGGATTCACTGCAAATACCCCCAGTCTACCTGAGACTACTCTAAGCGATATTCCTAGCTCCTTAGCCTCCTACCCTTGAAAGTAATAACTAAATCTCTAAGCCAACATATGTATCTAAGTCGGGTACAATTCTTAAAGCCACAGCACCTACCTGAATTTTACTTTTTGTCCTTTTTAATTAGAATTATCTAAGGAATAAGAATATCATGTCAGAAAATGCAGGAGCCTACTTAGATCATAATTGAATTCATATCCTATTTTCAGTTGAAAGCCTTTCTCGATTTTTCTAAGTGAACCTCAGCAAGACAAACATTTTTGCAAGAAAATTATTTGTTGAAGTTAAATAATCCCATTGTGATTGACACCTACTATTAAAATAATCAGCTTTGTTAAAGAATCTATTTGTCATGCCTAATGTTTTGTTAGAAATCTCTATGCACCCATAGAGATTAATAAAAGAGAGTGTCAAATAATTTTAAGAGCAGACTATATTGAGCATTTCCCTCTGATTGTTTTCAGTACATCAGAGCATTCACTATAAAAGAGAAGTCACGATGGCCTCTATTGTCTGTCCCTACTGGGAAATGAGAATAACCATAGACAATCAAAGAACAAGGAAACAGAAAACTTCTTATTTTCAACTGTTAATCCAATTTCAGCATTAGCTCATTTGCAAACTTAATATGCAATAAGAAATAAATAGAAAATTGTTCCATATAATTCTCTGCATAGATAGATGGACAGTGATGACAATAAACTTGATCTATCACCATCTATTTCTCTCCCAAATTGCTAAAATATGCACTGTGAAAAAATTTTCATTGAGCTATCTGCTCTTTGAGTAAGGAATTATGTTTTAGAAAACAGATAAATGAAAAAAAAGAGCATTTCTACATCTGTAGGAAGGAGCAAAATTAAAATCATTAATACTTATAGTTGTGCTGCTATCACAGAGTTGGTACTAGGCTACCAGGTTGTATTTCTTCTCGTGCTCCTATGTTCTTTATTACTGCAAGCATAGCCATGTGTAAGTTTTAAAGGTCATGGAAGAAGAATAAAGGCCAAAGACAGGGGTGAAACTCCTCTTCCATGTTTAGCAGATCTTCATGTCAATTTGGAGATCCAAGACATAAACAATGGAAATACAACTTACAATGAAGAATGACAGATCTAGAGCAACATCTTCTTGCCTCAGATGACTTAATTTCAATTCATAGTACAGTGGACATGTAGATGATTTAGATAAATGAGTAACCAGTCTTCAGATATTCTATGAAAAGTTAGCACTGGTATTAAGGCTCATATCACAGTTACACAAAGAGAGATTTTTACTGAACCAAGAATTCCAGAAGTAAAGGTATAATATTGAAGTTGACATATACATTAGCTTTGTGTTATTGATGTTGTGACTTCTATTTCTTTGCACCTTGGATGTAATGTGAATATCAAATAGAAATTCAGCTGGCATCATATAGCAAATTGACCACTAGTTAAAAAAATCTAAATCTTAATTTAGTTTTCAAGGTTTTCTGTCTTTATAAATAAGGTAGGCTGTTCTTCAGAAAAGAATTACATAGGAACATTACCTAACCATGTTTTAAGAGGAAAGAACGGCAAGCCTATCTTTTTCATATGGTTTCGAAACATGAATAGAAACTCCTGTAATTCATAATAATCAATGTGTGATTAAAATAAATCATGTTTCCATTAAATACAGCTTTTCCTTCCAGTAGAGGGTGTAATAGAGATAAATTTCTGTCTAAAGTTTCAGGTATTTGCTATAGAGAAGACAGAATTAAAACTCAGTGTTATTTTATTGAGTTTATGGATGGAAACAAAAATTGTACCACAGTCAAATGAGCACTTCAAAGTGCCGCATATTAATTATGTGGCTATCACGTGGTAACTATACGTATATCATGTACAATTGTATGCATAAAGTCAGACATATAGCTGTGAATTGCAATACAAGTTGGTTTGTGGGTTTTTTTGTTGTTGTTTTTTTCCTTTTTAGGTACATTCCTTGTTATATAGTTAGGTAACAATTAAAAATAAATGTAGTGTCTTGATGTGTGTCTGGCACTATAAAATAGTGAATTTGTTAGGAATACTACTCAGATTGAAGAAACTTGATTTCCTGGTGCCACTAGTGATAAGGTACCTTTTCTGCTATTAATTCTGCATAGTTTCACCTACTGCTTATTTGCAAAAACCCAGGAATGAAAAAACAACCTGCCTAACCACTCCCCGGAAGTACAAAGAATTCCATTTGTATGAACAAGAATGCATGTATAAGATCAGAAGCAGCATCCTAAATACTGATTTACATTTAAAAATAATTATTTTGTTTCTAAAGGCCAGAAGATCACTCCTTATATTTGATAAATACTCTTCTCAAAATGTCAAGAAGATACGTGTGTTTCTTCCACATGAGGGTTCCCTTAGTGTAATACGAAAGCTTCAGTTTTAGGTTTCCTTGTCAAAGACAACCCCAAGTAATTCCAATTTTATAGGGAAGCACTTTCCTAAGGAGCTGTATACTTAGGATGTCTCATTCTGTCCAGGTAAGAACAGAAATGACGAAACTTATACTTAATGGTGGAAACTGATATTAAACTCCTCAACAGAGTAGAAATCCACTTGCAACTACCCCTTTCCTTAATGTGTCTGTTCAATCTGATATTTTTACTGTTCTTAAAATAAAGAAATAAAAAATAATTTCTATTCACATTATTTACTTGTCATTTCACAAATCAGAGTTTTTGCATTCAATCATTGGTAATGTTAAAGTAGGTTTTACAAAAACCCCCCAACATTTGCAGACAGTATTTGAAATTTATAGAGATTGGACAGAGAGATTGCATAGTTACAGTTGTATTCTTCATTTTTTCTGCATACTGTTGACTTGAGCTTATTTGTAAGATGGAGATTTATATTCTGAGGAAGCAGAATATATTTGCTTTTTTTATTTGAAAATTTAAAATTCCTTACTCATTGTAATCTGTAATTTGACATGCTTATAAATATCCTGTCACACTCTGCCTTGCACATTCCTAATCTTTTGTTGATAGTTGTACTGACTTCCATTTATACCGCTTCACTCACGCCCATTCATAGTGAATCAGGCTTTGTGCTTGGTTGATCAGAGTGAATGAAAGCCATTCTTTGCCTTTCAGACTTTTATATTCATAACCATCTGTATTTCTTTATTCATATTCTCTGCTTCTGCTTCAAACATTCATTGTGTATTACCCTAAGATATTTCCAGCCTGTATACCTTCAAAAATTTAAGGCTTGGTGTAGGTGAAAAGAACATCCATGAAACTGATATACTTATGAAAAATCTACTTTCTGTATTTTCTTCTTTTGTAAAAAGAAAAATGGAAAGTTTTAGTGAACTGGAAAAAGTGTGGAGAAATGCTAAAGTGAGATATTTGCTGCTCACCTAGGGCCAGCTGCTGAAAGCCTTGCAATGAAGAGTTCTCCCTTTGAATGTGTCTTGTCTGAGTTGATCCACTCAAAATACAGTGAACTACTCAGAGTGGCTAAGGATGTCAAAGACCAGCATTTGGAGATTTATAATTGAAAAATTAGTTTAAGTGTGTCAAGATTATAGAATCTGCTTGGCAGCCCTAATCTGAGATGTGGAGGTACTTGTTTTGAATATGGAGATCACTTCCGCTTGAAGAAATGTTTTTATGCCAATGGCCTTTACTTAAGATGCACTATGATACAGAAGAAATTTGTCAGTATAGAGTTGATATAAAAATGCAGAGGCTCCATCCACCTTCTTGTCTGAATAGCACTTAGCTGGCACTCTCTGCATTATCTGTGATATACTCAGAGTTGAGTGGTATCATGCATGACAAAAAGCTTTCAAATACGACACCACATTACCTTTTTATTCATTGTTCAGTTTGCCATTTGCCAGATGTATACTTCAATTATAACACACGCTCACAAAAATGTATACTGAATTTGTGCGCTACATTATTAATTTATGAAGCACAGTGTATCTGAGAAAAGATTTATATGTTCTGCAACTTTGCATTTTCAGTAAAAGCTACTACAGCTTATTTGTATCAGTTCTATTATAACTACCCATTTGTCTGTAAGACAGATCAACTCTTTCATGTAGCTGAGCCATAAGCTCTTATTCATGTTGAGAAAAACAAAACAAAACAAAAACAAGCAAACAAAAAAACCTCTTTGTTTTCCCATCCTAGCTGAATGAGGTAGTCATGATATCTGAAATTTCTTCTTTGCAAGAAGAACCAAGATGGGTACTAGCGTGAGGAAATCTTTGCTAGGAAAGCCATAGATGAGTGACACCTCAAAATCTGCTCCATCAACTCCCAGTTCTCTGTGGCTAACATGAAGCTGGGCAGAAAATTGACTGAAAATGCTACCTTTATTGTTGTGGGGAGATTTACTGGAGGAGACAGCTGCCACCTGAATGTTCTAAACCTTTCTAAACCAGACTGAAGTTAATTTGGCTTCTATAAATCACAATAAGTTAGGGGCCATTGCTGTTTAAGGTATGCTAGCGTGCCACACACAGTGTAGGCCTTTGTTGGTCACATACTTTTTTTTACTGAAGTATTTCATCCTGTTATGTAAAAAGGTCAAAATAAACCTGTTTTGTACCATACTGAATAGCCACTATTAAAAGGACAGTAGCAGTGAAATAAAGCTTCATTTGGCACATGTGGTAATTTTAAAGGCATTTTTAAAGACTCTTAAAAATAAAATCCCAGCTGTCAAGGCAGCGGAGGCTCAGTGGGTGTTTCGGGGGACAAGCAGTGCCTATTCCTGGGTGGCCTTTTGCCTCTTGCGAAGGGCTAAGGGAGGACAGAAAATGTACACACATATATACATGCATGAGGTTGCCAGTGCCCCACCTTGTGTAAGTCTTCAAGGCTTTACGGAGTGGCCTGACACTGAAAAATATCACTGGATATCATTTGCTACTGTATCATACACCTGTTTTTCATTGGCTTGGACTAACAGTGGTTACACAGTCCCACAAAGCTATTTGTGAATGACTTGTGTAGCAGCTGAAAAGGGTTTGGGTTTTTCTTAGCAGAGGGGAGGGGTATTTGGTTGGCTGGGGGCATTTCTTCCCCCACAGTAAAGGGTGCAAATGTCAAATTGTCTATCATCAAGCTTGTCACAGCCTGCATGATTCAAAAAATTTTAACCAAATTTGTAGTGTCAAGGAATTTCAGCTGCTCCCAGAACTGAACAAAATAACTAGCTGGTATGAATAATGTTTATAAATCTGAGTAATAGCACTTCCTGGAAAACAATGACTTTTTCTGTATGTGTCTTTTTATTACCTGCAGCTCTTTCATCAGCCACCATCTGCTCTTTGATTCAGCTCTTTCCTTTTTCCCATGCTAATAGCTGTTAACACTGATCCTGCCCGTTACAGTTCAGGCTGTAAACAGCATGAAAATATTCAGCATTGCCCGTGTCAAGAATCTTCAGTGTAGTTGCAGACTTTAAAGTTTCATTCAGATAAATAGGAGATCAGTTTTCTGTCATGTTTCAGCTTGACATTCCTCAGGCAGCACAAATAACCTACTCAGTAATGTGTAAAAAACATTGAAACAACAGATGAAAAGTTTGGTTTTGGTGGTTCTGCTTAGTAAAAATAAAATATACTTTCATGATAAATAGCAGCACATCTTCATATATATATTCCTCTTCAGTCATGAATGTGCAGCTTCCTATTGGATTCGTTGCTGAAATTATCTTTTTTTGTGAAAGCAAAAGGGGGAAAAAGAAGAATCCATTTAACCTGTAGCACCAACCCAAATCCATCAATTCAAATATGCCCGTGTCAGTGTAATTTGCAGGCCACTAATTTAACTGTTTTTAAGCCACCTGTAGCACACCCAACATCACACTTTTTACATTTGCAGAGCTGAGTGCTGCACCCATCCAAGAGGGCCAGGTAACTCCTTGTAGTTGAAGTAATTCACTTACAGCCAGGATATCCAGCCACTGGTTTTGTTATAGTACCGGTATAGCATTAAGAGAAATGTTTCGGAAGTGAGACATGATCGGGGCAAGCTACCTATGTATCTAAAAGACAGAACTATTGTCACTTCTTTTCTAGTCTGCTACAATGTGCATGTTATGTCAAGGATCAGAGGTATGAAAAAAAAAAAAAAAAAAAAAAAGATTAGCCATCTCTAAATGAAGATTTTGGATATCCAATGGCTTGCAGAACAGTCTGTAGACCTCTCTGCATCTTTTAGTCGATGAATTTGAATTTGTTTTACACCAAACCAGTTCTACCATAGCAACTTCATTAATTAGGATCAGAGGCTCATCTAGGATAAATTCATGTAAACAAATTCAGCAACTTGTAACCGTTTATCATTGATTGAGGTTTATTTAATAGACTAGTTTTAGATCCACTAATTCATTATTTACCCAGTAATACAGGTTTTAAAGAGCAACATGAACAAGGTCTGTTTGCCAAGAAAAGAAATGGCATGCCTACTAATATACTCCTACAATACAAAACACTGATCTGAAGATTGCAGTCCATAAATATACACTTCTTTTAAATAATAGATGGAAAACCAACGCTCTTTCTGCTCCTCACTGCATTGATGGGTGACTTTAATTCACTTGCAGCAGAGTACCTGATGCAGCGCTGCCAAAGTCTGGATTCCAGGTGAGGAGATAAGTACACGCAACCAAACTCCTGTAGCACAGGCTTTGATTAATGCTGTCATAGTTGTGTGGGAGGAAGTGTAGGGAGCTGTTTTATTTTGTTTTCCATCTATGAGAATGTCAGTGACTCAATATTGTGGCTGGTTTGTCTGGACAAACGAGGTTTACAAACTGTTTATCTTGCTGAAATGAGGTAGATAGTCTAAATGGAATGGCAATCATGACACTATACATACAAATTGGTCCCCAGTGAGTGCATGGTCTATTCGCTAACATCTGAATCATGTATATAAACTTTCTGGTAAGTCTTTCTATATATCTTTACTGTGAAGTAACTTAGCTTCTGGATTTAAGATCAGCTGGCTTTTTTATAATTGTGGATTTTTTTCAATTCTCAACAAACACAAAGGAGATGTGTTGACTTCTACATAATAGAAAATGAGTCCAGTGTTCTAGATTATCTGGCTAATTGTATGCTCCTTATTCTCTAGGCATGCTCATTGTCACAGTTTTCAAGTAAAAATTCATTAATATTAATTAATGTATCCTCATATAAACTCTTGTGAAGTAGGAAAGTTTGATCTGTACTTCATGAAAGGTGTTCAAGTGTTTTTTGAGCTTCAGAATTGCAGTCCCTCTTAACTCAAAAACAATCCTTTTGTCTTGTGCTCTCTATCCTTTAATGCCCTGTCATTCTATGATGTTCCATCTTTATTTTGTCTGCAGTTTATCTGTTATTCCTCTCCTGTGGGTCTGTTACTAAGAAGCAGAATACGCCACTGAAAAGGAACAGATACATAAATATGCTTTATTTCTTCAAACATCAGTGGTTAAATAATGTATTGATATTCTAGTAATTTATATTCTATTTCTAAATTAACTAGTTATTATACTAGCTGTTGAAAAATTCAAAAAGTTCAATTGCGTGCATTTTACTTAAAATTAATTTAAATGGCTAAAGATTATGTTTCATGAGCATTTAACATGTTAATTTACAGCATACATCACTGAGGAATCCTTACATTAATGAAGTTCTTCTACACACGTTCAAAAAGTTTGCTATATATATGTGTAAATATAGAGGTACATATTTCTGAAATTAACACAATATGTTTATATATGTATGCAAATATGCAAATCTCACTGCATCTATACATATTTAACTATATTTTTACATAAAGTATTAGGTGTACTATTTGTTCTGAGTACTACGGAACAAAAGGTACATTACATACAGAAATAAACAACAAATATATTTGTATACATTCCACTCACCTTTATGCATACATAGGTGCATACATGTCTTCATACATGTTAACATAACTGTCACTTTTCTATCATTGTTAATTAAAATTCATAGTGGTAGTGTTGATAGACCCTTAACAAATAAAACATGACAGGCATTGCAGTTTTGGGCAATTACACTACACCTCAGGTGGTGTTAGATGGCACTAAGCCAAATGACTGTAATCACAAAAGAGCTCTAATAATCTCCCAGCAATGTTTTAGTTTCTGTTCTATTTTGAAATGTTACTTGATACATAAAAATCAGGAAGAGAATGGGTCCTAGCTACCTTATTGGAGATATAGTTCTGGGAATGACACCAATGTCAGATTCAGAAAGGTTTAAATGTGTTCTGAGCTATATATTTTTCAATTAGTTATATCAATATTAATAGATGTCACTGTAGTTTATACTTTATTTTTTTTTTTTTTTTCAGTGTGAAATCTGCAGTAGAATAGATGGTCCAATGAACAAATGATTTTTGTTTCTTCATATGCGAGAACAAACTCAGACAAGATTAGGAAGAGCTCTTTCAGATAAAAATACTTTCAGTGTCTGCACCAGTCAGGTACAATTCCTATACAACACGTTTTTTTTCATTTTTGAATATGATGCTTCTAAAGCAGGTGTTTGTAAGCTACTTTGGAAGTCTGCTTCTTTTAAAATTACCTCAAATTGACTTTGCGAAATAGAGTGTTACATTAATTTTTTTATTTTATTTTATTTTTTTTGTAATAATTCTGGGGAAAAGGAAAAGTTCATGGATTACACAGATCCAATTCCACAGAAGGAAAGGAAAGAAAAAAATAAAACAAGCAGAATATGAGTAGCTGCAACCTGACCTATAGCTTACTTTCCAAAATCTCTCACAATGTGTGTTAGTGCTTACTTCCACAGATAGTCAATTCTCCTGTAGACAGTCTGAGAAATACGCAGTAAGGCAAGACTGTGTATGGAAGATCAGCATTGTCTTTAGCCTAAGGAAATCCTGAGATATCTGCCATTCCTCTTGATAGCAACTTTCTTTTCTGAGAGTCACATTCAACTCCTAAACTGGAAGGTGTTCTGGAAGCGAAGAAGAAATAACTGCATTTCTCAGCATCACAGAGTGGAAATTCTTGCTTGCAAGTAGAAGTGGCAAATAAGCAGCTCTGCTGTCCTCTGTCTCAGCTGCCTGATTGCTGGGCTGCAGTCCCCAGAACACAGGCTGTAGTCATATTCTCTTTTAGAGATGCACACTTCTGCTCTCCCACATCATATCACTACATATGTTAAATCTCCTCCTGCCCCTGTAATTCATGTTCACATGTGATGGATCACTGCACCTTCTTACAGAAACAGCTGTACTCTAAAATTCAGCCATAGGCCTGAGTATGAAATATGTATAAAATATGACTAAGTCTTCCTGCTGAAATAATGAATTTCACCTGACCAACAAAGTTATCAATAAAAATAGTTATTAAGTGCCAATTACTTTGTTTAGTAATTAACTAATATCTAATGAATTTGCTCATAGCTGTCTCCTTTAAAGCCAATTAAATGCTTGAACAAACCTTCCATGTTTAATAAACTAATATGAACGATTCATTCAGAGCATATGCATTTTTGAATAATTACCAAGCATCTGTTCTTATCTCCAGTATTTTTATTAAACCTCAGCAATCAGCTTTAACAATAATTCAGTATTTAAAATGCATGATTGTGGAAACTTAGTTATATTAATTTGTGTTGCTTCTGTTGAATAAATTTATTTTAGTGTACACTGTGATTTGTCAACATGTATAGAATTTAATTTTAATTGCTAGTAATAAGTTACTTAGAACTTAATAGTTATATTGCAGGACAATGCAATTTCTTCTTATCTGTAAAAAATTACCATACAGATTCTGCTCAACAGTTCATCCAGCCCAGTATTCTGTTCCAACTGCAGTTGTAAGCAGACAGAGAAAGCAAACTGCGTTTCTGGATTGCACAAGAACCCAGATGAAATATGCATTCATGTCATCCCTTATAATCCTTTGTTTGGGAATCTTCTCACCTCTGTTCTTTGTGACGTTCTCATTTTGGAAGTCAGAGTTTACCACTGAGTTCCATTCCCTTTCTTCTTGCCAAACCTGATTCAGTGCACTTTGATCCACCAGTCTTTGCTCCTCCAGGCTGAAGACAATAACATTTCTCAGCTACTCAAAGTAGCAAGTTGCATGCCACCCGTACAAAATGCTCAGCAATGCCCTGTGCGTACCTCAGTTTCCTTGTTTATGAAGTGAGAACAACTGTACTTTCCCACTTTTTTCAAGGACTTTGACGTGTTTGAAAGACTACTACTAACCTGTTCTACTTAATTACACCTTCACACGAAGAGTTATTATTAATGCTAAAATTAAAACCCTGGAGTTTCATTTATTCCTGCTTCTTTGGGGTTTACTATCTTTATACTTCTTTGGCAATATAGAAGGCATTTGAAATAGATTCACAATGTAGACCAACATTTGAAACAGTTTGGCAAACATACAGGTATACAAAACAAAGTATAGATAAGTATCAGGGAAAGTTGTGGGATCATAACATGAAGTAGCAGAGAATGTATGTCTGGTAGAACCTAAAATTAATGCATGACACGTTCCAATTTTTGTGCTTCCTGCTGGTGGATACATTGAAGAAGACTCAGAGGAAATCAAATCAGAAACAGGTCAGCTCATATTCCTATCTTATTAAAAACAAATGAATTTGGATAATGTGTTTTTCTTCTTGCTAGAAAATCAGTAGTGTGCAGCAATCAATTTGTCCTTTGGAAGAAGGAACAGTAAGAGAAGTCCATTAGGTCATCACCAATCTGTTAGCAGAGAAGTTCATCGCTGGGAACTAACCCAAGCTGACACAAGAACAGCTGTGGGTCCCAAGCAGTGGATGGCACATACAGACTGTTTCAAACATGAACAAAAACACAGGCATTATGCATTTCTAATCTAATCCTCATGTACAGACATGCAGGATAACAAATAGCAATATAAATTTGAAAGCACTTACCGAGAAGAAAAATGAAGAGACAACTGAAAGAAACTAGAGCTAAAAAATAATTTAAGAAGTTATTACATTTCTTCTTTTTCCCTAAGTGAACTATGTAATGATGCTGAAGGACCAATTAAATTAATGTGCTGTCTCCGGGAATTTTCTCATTCTGCAGATGCCAAAGTTTGTCCTTTATTATACAATTTAGAATTTCAAGGGTGTACACTGTATTATAGGAGCTACCTCAGCCTTGTTAGCTTAACAAATCTAAAATTATTTTGAAAAAATATTTTGACCTTGTTAGTCACAGTGGAAATGCTAGGTTATGGCCTGAACCAGCGATTGAGCACCTGGTGGGAAGGCAGGGCCAATTCAGGGGAGCTCAGGCACATGCAATGCTCCTGAGTGACCAGAAGGGGTGGAGCCAGGATCCATCCCTTTCCAGACTTCATTTAAGGCCTGGAGGCCGGGCAGTGGAGGTTTTTGTTTGTTTGTTTGTTTGTTTGTTTGTTTGTTTGTTTTTTGTTTTTTTTTTGCTAGAGATCGCTGCCTACCTGGGGCCTCACAGAGGTAAGCAGCTCTTTTCTCTCATTCCTGTGTCTGTTGCATTTGGTCTTGTCCTCATTTGCTGCAGCCAAAGACTTTACCACCCTTCTATCATCATGGTATTTTCTATCGTGTTACAACAAGTCAACTTGTGACTTATTCAATCAATGTCTGAATTAACTATGCTGTTTAGTGTATTCATGAGGTTTTTAAATACATGTTCAGTACTGAAGAAACAGAATAGGTATGGCCTGATTTCTATTGAGAAGTATTTTGCAAACTATGTTCCCTGAAACTACATTCCCTCAAATTTATCTTCCTCCCAATTCCATTATAATTCCAATTTTTTCAAACATTTTTAATATAATCTAACTGAAAAATTGTATAATTAGAAAAGTTTATAAATTAAGACCATGTGTTGTCAGTTAAAATACAGGAGCACTTAGGAGAGAACCTATCCCACTCAGTTTTGTCAGATTTCTTCAAATGAGGCTTAAACCTTCATCCCTTGATTCTTGTACAGAACTACTTTCTTTGTTATGTATATGAATAAACATGGCCTATTAATTAGCCCTAAGAAAAATAACGATCTTTCAGTCATTTAAGATCAGATATATCACATCTCATTTGAACCACATTGCTTTGTAAAAGTAAAGGAATGGTCTTCTGTCAGGACTAGAAATGAAAAAAATATGAGATTCTTTGAGTGGTATTCATGCTATGATCATCTTCCCTTTATTCAAGAGGATCTCCTGAGACTCAGTGTAAATAACCTCTTTATTAATAGTACATTTTGGTATTGAAGGAGTAATGACAAAACTAACCAAAATGTTGTGTCCTGTTCTTCATTTCTTCTACCTTCTGAAGTAGACAAGAGGGTAGAGAGGTTACAAAGGGCCAACTTCTACCTTTCTTTGATTGTCCTAGGATGTGCAGATGGATGTAGTGTTGTTTTTTCTATCCATTTGGAAAAACTCAAAGGAACTAGAAGGAAGAATTGTTCCAGGTTTTGTGACACATTAAGGCTTAACAAAATAATAGATGTTTATTTTGAAAATATTATCACTTCATAATAAATGAATATTGAAATGTACATCCAGGCAAGTTTCGATCAAATATACTGATTGTACATATTAGAACAATGGCTGATGGAGTAAAGAATGTTAATTTTCTTGTAATGGGTTTCTGCTTTCTATTTGTGGTCACCTAATATCCTGCTTTTATGTCTGATCTTCTTGTAGTGTAGTGTATCTAAAGAAGGTATTTATACCATTTTGTGCTTTATAATGATTATTCCCACTGCTGGGTTTGATACATCTTGAAATATTTCATTTCTGTTTAACTAGAAAGCACATTAAATGCAGCAGTGGATGGAGGTCTAAAAAACCCATTTCTCAACTTATTATTTTGAGAAAACCTTGCTTAAAAAGTTGGTAAACTAGAATGTCAACAGCAGTGAACAACAGGAGCTCTGTCTTTCTAGCACACTTTCTCTAATCAAAGGAGTAATTTATTTTTTGAGGTGTGTAAACTAATTGGCTCTTTAAATGTTCTGTAGACTGAAAGAATGAATGTCAATAGAAGGGGGGTTGGAACTAGGTGATCTTAAAGGTCCCTTCCAACCTGAATCATTCTGTGATTCTATCAAATGTAAAAATAATCAAAATCTGGTTTTTTTTTTGTTTTTTTTTTTAATAAATTACATAGTATGTAATACATTGATATTTCCTGTCAGTGATGAAGCTCAAATCCTTCTTCCCTTTAGATCCAGCAGTACACAATGAGGGAGTGGAAAAGATGCTTGCTGGAATGATATGTAGAAAGCCTAAAATTATTTTCCTGGCCTGTGTTCCTAACTAGGAAAGAAATATGCAACTCATGGTCCTTAATTTCCCAGTTATCCAGATTGATAAACAGGCCGGGGCATCGCAGTTACCATTCCATTTCAGACATAATGAAGAGCATGGATCTTGCTTTAAACTGCTTAAGTAGTTAAGATGCAACAGGGAAGAACCCCTGAGCTGTAAACTGAGGAGAGTGCTTTCCTTCTGCAGTTCAGAGTATAAACTTCGTGGTCACTCAGAGCAGTTAAGGAGCATGGAAATGCTGAAAGCCATTAGCACTTATTGCCTGATAATAATTCTAATGATAGGCTGTCATTTCAGGAGCTCAACAAACTCTAAGCTCAAAGAACTCCTATTTGTTTTGTTCATTTTATAAAAATTTGTAAACATAAATATATATGTATATATGCTTATCAACTTTATTCAAGAAGACCCAGGAAGACAATCTATTATTATATGACCTCGCTTTACTACTCTTTCCCATTATTTTTACTGGCAAAATAACAAATCCAAAACATAAATCAAGGTCTCGAAAACATAGTTTAGGTACTTCAATATTAAGAGTTGTGTTTATGTTCAATGAGCAGTTCTTATTGCAGGAAGATTAAAATATGTCTTATTTAATGAAAGAATTTTAAATCAATTAAAATAATTTAAATCAACAACTTTAAATTGTTGCATAACAACAGAAATCAAATCAGTATTGGGTTACTTTCCATGTATTAAAAGTACCTGACTTTAGCACTTAGCATTTTTCCCTCTTCATCAAAAGGTTATCTTCCTTCAAAAGCTGTGGACATCCTTAGTGATTGCAGTGAAATCAGAAGAAACAACAGGTGGAAAGCAGAACTGTGCAGTAAGAAGAAAAATATTTTTTGGCCTTTGCAACATTTAGTATCTTTGTTGGCTATTTTGTCTAGTATATGTTTAACTTGAATATTTTATGATTGTACAGGAGATTTTTATAGCACTGAACTTCTGCGAAAGGTTGCGGAGTACTCAGACGAAATGAGTTCCACTTAAGAATACTGAATATGCAACACAGTGAAAATAAATCATTTTCTTCTTATTTAATCTTTTTGTCTGCTTTTACCCTGTTCAGTTTTTTTCTCTTATGTATCACAGTCCTGTTTCTGTTAGCAGCAGTGCAAGTCTGTATGAGATTGACTATTCTCAAATTTGAGAAAGAACATTTTATAGCCTTCAAATTATCCATCCTGCTTACACAAGTAGAGTCATTTCCATTGTATTTCAAAGAAGGCTTTTGTTCATCATTTTTCTTCCTTGACTGCAGTAAGTATCCTTCTGTCTGATGTTTCCTTTGAGGTATTCTAAGCTTGTCGTAAATAAGTTATTACAAAACAATCAAGTTTTTAAAGGTACTGTGTGCTGCAGCTGTAGTGTGGTGGGTTCTGGAGAGAGTGGTGGTACAATGATTTGGTAATAACTGGATTGTTTGCCTCTGTTACTGAGACTTGAGAAAAAAGAGTTCAACTTCCAAATTAAACCTGAGGAAAAGCTGCCCAATGACACGCTTGCAAAACAGGGAAAACTGATGCAGTGCAGTTAAAACGGAAATATCCCACATCATCAGTATCACTACCCCATGGGATTAGATGGTCCTGTTTCTAATGAAAAGGAGAGGAAGATGTGTAGGTTGTTTCTTTGTAACTTTCCAATTGCTTAAGGTTTTTCATTTTTCTGGAGAGGAGTTCCATCTTTTTCAGACTGTAAGAAATGAAATGAAACTTACTGAACTTTTAGAGTGCAAGGAGTAGTTTCTGTGGCAACAATCTCCCTTTGACAACTCTTAGAACTTACCTTTGCCTCCCATGACTTCTTTACTGTTCCAGTAATGCAGATGGCAGAGGTGAGATCAGGAATTTGTGCAATGTCCATTCATAATAGAGAGCATAAAAATACAAGTATCAGAAAAGTTTAAGTGTGCAACAAAGGAAAAAAAAGATTTAGATAACGTTCAGGTGATTTATTGAGTCACTCCATAAAACACTGGCAAATTAGTGAACAGACTACAAGACATACTTCTCAAATAACTGTTTGGTTGTTTTGCAGCATCATGTTTAAATTTTTTAAATTAAAAACATGTTCACCTTTCATGTTACCCTCTGTTAGTCATCCTTTCATCCTGTACCTGTGCCAAGCATCTGCACACTTGTGCTGTTACTGTTTTCTTTGATTTTGCCAGAATGTACACCAGGATTACACATTCCATCTGATTACAAATACAGGAACCATGTGCTTTTGTCTGTGCTCGACAGTTTGTGTGTGCCATTCACTTCTCAGAACCCACAGCTGTTCTCATGTCAGCTCAGGTTAGTTCCCCATGCTGAACTTCTCTGTTAACAGATTGTTGATGACCTAGTGGGTTACTGTTAGTGATCCTTCTTTCAAAGAACAAATTGGTTACTGCACATCTTATTTTTAATGGGTGGTGGATGGAAGAGAACAGACATTACCAAATTCAACCTGGTATATCCACCAATAATCAGAGCTGAATTTGCTCAGGTTTTATCTTAATTACTCTAAGTAGTTTCAGATACTTTCTAGAGGAAATAGTATCTATTTACAGATGGTAAAATGTATTTCATTTGTATTTTCAACAAGTAGGAGGAATCAGTCTAATTAATGAATTGTATCATAGCCTAAAACGATAATTGTATTAACTTTAGAGAACACTGTGCATAAGCATATAATTTTAGGGCGTTAAAAAGCCATTTCTCATTAAATAACAATGCTGGTTATTACTGAAATAGCAAAAAAAAGTTATGCTGAAACAGTATGAAAAAGCCATGTCTTAATCTCTAAATACCTCTAGATTTATTTTATTCTTAGAATTGCACAGTGGGAGCCACAGTTACACACTGTCACCACAGAATGCATCAAGAGACCACCAAATGACAGATAATGGTGTAAATTTGATAATTAGTTATATTTCACTATCAGCTTTCCAAAGCCATTTAGCACAGGCGTTCACAACTCACCAGTAGTATCTTCGGTTACTGAAAATAAATATGTCATAAGCCATTAGAATTTGCTGAATAAGAGAAGAAATCCTAAAAATCTTGATAGGACAGGGGTAAGGGATCCACTTTTGGAATATTTAGGTGTATTTGGTGAAAGGGAATACAAAGTCCTCACAGGACAAATTATGATTCAAATGACTGAGAAGCTCAGTTCTACTTTTTCAGAGCACTTTGTCTCCGAAAGCATTTCTATAGGTTCATAGCTATCTGATAGTATCAACCAGAAATTGACAGACTGAGGACTCATTTACAAATTGTCTTTGGTAAAAGACAGTAATGTGGGATGTTGCCTCAAAGGTAAATTCACAAGGTGGCAATGAATGAGATGTAAATACTTGTAGATATTTCCATCCTCACTGGCCGTAGCTGAAACACTGGTGTAAACACTGGATCCTGAGCAAGGTAAGGTAGGGGAGACTGACAGAATTCTTGTGCAGTTGTTGTCGCTTACATCAGTTGGTGACATGTATGTTCCTGGTTTTAAGAAATGAGATCTAGACTTCTTCTTGCAGTTAGGCATACTTAGTCATGGTTTGAAATGACTACTACTCATTACTGAACAATAAAGCATTTTGATTATTCTTTTGTTTTCTTTACCTAATGTTGTTTTTAACTATTGAAATATGCTCACTATTCCCTCTCTCATCCCACTTACTTTGGATATATTTATGGGAAAAAGAAATGCATAAAGAGCAGTGCTAAAAATAGAAATCAGCTTTCTGATAATTCCTGTTATATTTTAAATGTGGATATATTTTACACATTCACAGACAGTCTACATAAATAGGTACATCTTTCATTTACAGCCCTTTGAAGTTTATCGCCAAAAAAAAGAATTAGTTACATACAGATTCTAATTCCTGATGCTTGCTCAACTTGCATTGTATTTGGAGATACAGTTGTGACTTTTCACAGAAAATTTAATTACAATGGCTGTTCCAGGCTTGGATTGAAAAATTAATAACAGGAAAAAAGAATGTATCTGTATTTAGTATCATCTTTGAAATTTCAGGAGCTGGAGAGAGCAAGCAAAAGATTTAAAAGCTGCTTGAATAAGTCCCTGGTTGAGCTGGTTCCAGCGCTGAGTGACTAACTTACATCTTCTACCTATTATCTTTGTAGAATATTCACCTTGCTTTTGGCATTCTGTTTATCTGATTGCTTCGGGCAGAATCAGATTACTGAACTCGTCACTTGGAGTTTCGCTTTATTCTCAGCAGAAAGCAGGCAGATCAAACTCATATAAAAGATCAGCAATGAGACTGCTACTGGGGGAAATTTATTTTTTCATTTACCTTTTATTTTCCTATTATTTCTTTGGTGAGATTGTTTTTACTAAGATATGAGTGAAAATTGAAAGCTGGGTGAAATAGTGGTAAAACAATGCAACTCTTTTCTAAGAAAGAGGGAAAAAAAGGCAGCTATTTCCTTGACGGTACATTAATTTTCTGTCAAAACTTGTGTATTTGAAAAAAATTTTAAATACCGATCATTTTATCAATACAGTGGGCTTTTGGTTTTGGAGCTAAGATGGTCTACATATTGTCTGGGAAACCAAACTTATATGTACAGCATAAAATAATTACTGTAACTGACTGAACTGTGTGTAATATTTCAACAATTAGAAGAAGACTACTTCTTTATTCTCTTCTAATGATTAATATTAAGCTAATCATATATGAGACTATATTTTTAGGTACTATGGGAGTATTACTGTAGTAAATAAAATCCATATTTCCTGTCTCCGTGCGTGTCCAAGCTGAATTCTTCAGAAAGAAATGCAAGGAAGCTCAGCGAAATGTGCAGTCAGTTTTGCCTGCTGACTCTCCTCCCCTTGACAGTTAGGTCAAAATTGTCTCAGATTCTGAGACACCATAACCAAAATTTTATTGGTGGACAACTGTTGACAAATAAAAGATCGGGAGTAGGACTTCAAAATCTGGAAGAGGAAAAAGTAGAAACCGTAACACCTGATTACTTTGCTTTTCTCATCCCTCTAATCAGGAATGTTGACTTTCAGCATTAAATTACTCATCCCACACCCTGATCAAATGCAAATTCCTCTTCTATGTTTCACCTACATCAGGAACATCTCATCTTAGGATGATGTGCCTCATCTGGTATCTGCCAAGGGTGTAAACTATTTCACTGCAAATCACTTCAGTAGAAACATTAAGATAATGTGCTAATTTCACAGCTTTTATCCCCTGCCCTTCTTCCTGAAGTGCCAGCCATCCAGCCTTCTCCTGACAACTTCGAGTGTAACTGGTACTGAAGAGTAGTGTGCAGACAACCTTTCTACAAGTCTGTAGTCTGCTAGGAAGTGACTGAAATTTCTTTGATGTCAAGGAGTGTGACAGAACTAGCTATGTAAGTAATGTCTCACTAGTTAGCACACAGTCTTTGCATTTTTGTTCTAATGCAGCTGACACAGTTTTCTTAACTGCTTGTTAAAATTAGAAACATCTAATTAAAGGGTAGGCTAAATTAAGTTTTGTTGCCTTCAGAGGAAGGTGCCATGTGTTTCAACATGGATGGGTACAAAGAGGTAAGAAAACAGAGTGGCAATGGGTTACAGGATTTACTAAATTATAGCTTGGTGGGACATGGCAAACTGGAAGTGGCAAAAGCTGCTTCTAAGGAAGAAGCCATCATCATCTATACTTGCCTTCTGAAGGATTTAGTATACATTGGTTTTTGCTCCAGCAGCAGCAAATCTGCCTTTCCCAAGCTCTGCCACTAACAGCAGATTAGTGGCCATTCTCAACTCCCATACTGCTACCCTACGCTGTGTACTTTGATCAGATATATTTCGAACTGCCCCTGATTCAAGGTTATAATTAACTCAAGACATTTCTGCAGTTTGCATTTAAATAAAACTGCCTTGGATTAGGTGCCACCACACAGAATCTTCTGAAAGGTCAACAAATTTTATCACACAGAGGTGGTGATTAACTTCATTCTCATAAAGACCAATTAACAGAATTATAATTATGTAGTAACTATTGTTGCTTTATTTGTTTGCATATTTTTGTTTTTCATAATTCTTTGTTTTAATTTTAATCAGATATGCATTTGAAAAGAGTGTATTTAAAATACTAACATTCAAAACCCATGGAAAGTGGTTCCATGTAGCTTCCTCCATGGCAGAGTCAGACCAGTAGGGCTTGAAAAGTCAATTGCGCATGAAAATAAAAACAATCCATCAATAACTAGTAAATAGTATCCGAATATCACAGGAGGGATTTGCTCACAGGCCGATCATCTTAGGCTGCCTTTGGCTATCTATCTGACCAGGATTCTTAATTGGCAGCATCATATGGCCATCTTACTGAATAAGGTAGAAATAAATTAGTTAATCCCGTGGCTTCGTTATTTAATATGAAGGTATGACATCCAATCTTGTTAATAAGTCAAGGGAAGCAACAGCCAGTAAGTTTGATAAGGGTTTAATAAGTAAAATGCTTGTATCTCACTCTTTATTTGTTTATTTTAGGAGACAAGTCTCAGACAAATTGGCCACAGTACTTGCATTGTGTTTGTCCTTTTTTCAGATGTCTGTGACAATAGCCTAGCCTGTGAGGATGATTAACGCTAGAAGAAAGGGGGAATTATTCATCTGTGTTTTCAAGCAAATATCTGCAATGTTGCTGGCCACATACAAACAGCAACATATGAACCTTCGGACAGAGGTTCTCACAGTGACTGTTCTTGGTCAAGCCTCTTGTTGTTTCTTCCTGTCCTTTAACCACAAGCTTCCACCTTTAATATTGAGATTCTGAACATATCCTTGCTTCTTGCTGCTTTATGTCATTAATCTTTTTCCTATGATATTTCATTTCCTCAAGTATTATAAACTGGGACATTCACTGAATACATTTGAATTAGATTTAAAATGCTTAACAATTGAAAGTTAGAAACATTCCTTTACTAATTAGCAGGGTTTAGTGGTGTTTGTTTGTTTGTTTTCTGGGCAGTGTCACATAAATAGGTAGGAACAGTTTTGCTAAATACCAGAGGTAAGGACAAAATCTAGCTTATGTATTTGAACAAAAACTAAGTAAGAGCATAAGTGGAGTTTATTTTCAATTCACGTTCCCCTGTATTGTACGTTACTGAGGTGCAATTAATGTATATAACTTCAGTGATGTAAGACTCATCCTACGAAGTACTAAAAGTGCATACCAGGGGTGCAAGAGCCTTTGGACAGTGGTGTTAAGAGTGTGCAAGGCTTTATGAGTGGGAGCCGAAGGACAGGGCAAGACAGAAACAGAAGTGATGTAACATTTAATTACAATTACACTAAGAAAATGATCAAATGTATGAATACATTCCCAGGTGAGTCCATTGTTCTATTCTTGTAACTGATGCTTATTTTGGCAAATAAGTTTCCTGTCAGAAAATGTATGTTTAGATTTTGGTACATTTATGTACATGCATTCAAATACTTACTGAATTCTCTTTGGCTGAGTAAGCATCACCGGGGTTATCTAATTTCTTAGGCTGCATTTGTAATAGATATGAAGATAATTATATTGTTCATGGAAAAATTTGGAAGTCATTGCTAAATTTTGTAGACAATCTTTGTGTCATACTTTGTCTGTTCTCTTCAGAGCACAACAAAAGATAAATTTACCACACTGCATTTTCATTAGTGCATATCTCTATCTATGTATGCATATGTAGTATGTAAATATTTTCCCCTTCAGAACCTAAGCATAGTGAAGACCTCACTAAATACCCCTGAGTGAGTACTTAACATTCAGAAGCATCAAAATTAATACAGTTTCTTAAATAGTTTACAGTACATGTTTATTTAACAGTTTTTCTATGTTACTTACTTACAAAAGGTCACTGTGGTTTCAAGCAGCTCATGTTTAAAGTGCTTAGGAGGAAACAAAGAAAAAATAAAAGTCTGTAGTACTCTGGTACAGGGTTTGGGCAGATATTATGGTCTATGTTGCTTTGTTCTTGTTTCCCTTGGGACCCTTAGATCCCAGGAAGCCAAAGACAACATAGCCATTAAATAACTAAATTGACCCAGAAGACATAATTGCTCTGTTTTCATTATTTGGATTTCTAACTGATTGACTGATTTCCTGTGGTACACTGAAAACAAAAATATAAAAATTAGTGACTTTACCTAGAAATAACTTTTATGTTTTAAATATAAAGTGGGGAGAAGCATAATATGCCAGGGAGGAAGAGCTTTAACCGACAAACTTCTAGATAAAATTGTTAAGAGTTAGGAAAAAACAGTTAATTAGCCAGAAAAGGAGGAGTAAAGTTCCAGTTTTAGATACTTCATTAATTCCATCAGTCCTCCAGAAGGTTTAGAAGTTTACTGCTAAGGTTAGGAAGAAAAACAAACAAAAAAAAAAAGATACCTATTAGCAACTTTACTTGGACAGTTTTGACCAGGACACAGACAGATCTAGATGCCTTTGGATATCTGTCATCGTTATTGTAAAAAATATCACAGACAAATACCTATTAAAAGAATATATATTAATAACCATAGGTTGGAGATAGCCTCATACAAAAATTAATTAAAAAAAAAGATTTTGATACATTTTGGAAATAAAAAGTTTATTTATATGTATATTTTTGCTCTAGGAACTGTAAGAATATCATCTCAGGGACTAATTCTGCTCCTCTTCCTCTGGAATATCAGGAGTAACATCACAATGGAAAAATAGTATGTGTCTACCTTTAGCATATGGAGGCTGGATACAGGTTATACAAATTTGTCTTTCTTAATGCTAGCAATATTAAACAATATTTGCTGAGAATTGCATGTCACCTTGAATAGTGTCCACTAGTACAATGAGTATCCTATTCCTATGAAATGGATAGCAACAAAAAATGATGAAAGGTACGAATGTTAGCATAATACTTAGATAATTTTATCCCTTCTCATTATTAGCATTTATTATCCATTATTTATTCCATCGATGAAACTGTATAAATATGTCTCTATTAAATGTACCAGTGCAGGATGCACACTGCATGCTGTGCATGTTAAAGATGATTTAGAAAGGTATAATGCCCTTAAAACCTTATTAATTTTCTGTGTTTCCTGACTTTTCATCAATTTGACAGTACCTCAACATTCAATTGAATTGAGCAAGCATTCAATTCATTAAGTTCATTGTTACATGTAGTAACAAGGAAAAAATATTTCCGGAATCCAATTTCCTGCAAAGGAGGACATTTGCCAAGCTGGAGATATGCTAATAGTTGTTTTTAAAATATTTGCAAATGATTTTATGACCATTAATAACACCGCACTTCATCCCCATGCAGATAACCCTCTGGAAAAAAAAAAATACCATCTGTTCCCTTCAGCAGCATTTTAATAGTACTTACATATGGCTCTAAGAAAATCCTTTTGTAAGATTAAAATCTTAGATTTGTCAAAAAATGAATTAATTTTGTTGCCATTTGCAGATCTCATTATATTTTTGGCAGAAAGTGAAATGGTTTTGTGTTATTTTCTGTTCCTTTTACAGATAAATTTACTTCAAGTATTGAGTTTCGTGATAATTCACTCTACAATGGGGCAGCACTGATAGAACTGCAAATTCTACAAAATTAGTTGACTACTACACATAAACATCGGAGGAGGTAGTATAGGTATTGCTTGTTTCTCATGGTAATTTGCATACAATTTTTTAAAAAGCTTGTTATTTAACTTGAATGATACCACATTTACTGATGACTCCTGAGATTACTTTGATTTAGAGAGCAAACAGGAAAAAAAAAAAAGGCAGCAATACAGAAAAGCATAATTTATGTCTTTGTACAAGATTTAGCTATATAGCATTTAAAAGCATCATAGCACATAACAGGTAGATAGACAGCTGACCAAAATGTGTTCGACTGACTGGGAATACAGCTGTTTTTTAAAATCAAAACTGGAGTTCCTCTCTATTCCCGTACCAGAAGTCTCTGCTGCTCCAAAACAGCGACCTGACCGTGGAAGCGCTCCTACAAACTTATCCATACATCAGAGGAAAACAGGTTGGGAATGACTTCTCTTCACTGTTATGTGAATTTAGTACATTTTAGATGAAATGACCTGAATCTGAAAGCACTTCAGCAACAAATAACATGATAAAGGGTAAGCATGGTCAAGCAAATAGTTTATTTATTTTTCCTTTTAATATATCCTTCGTATACTGGTTTAATAAGCAATTTTCTCAAATCTGAAGGTCAGTAACTTCTGTGATCATCAGTCCCTGGAGCTGTAGACAGATAAGGATGTCTATTGGTGTTGTAAACGCTATGTCCATAGTGTATGTACATGTAACTGAAAGCACAGCAGTCTGCTTTCCCTTCTCTCAAATAAGGTTTCTTAACACTTGAGGCACACCAAACCAGTCTGGGACACTCACAATCACCATGCTGAAATGCAGTAAATAACACTTAGACAATAGCAACAAACCAACTACTGTTCCACAGAATTGCTAACATCACACAAGAAACCCATGCTCTTTATATTTCTTCACTAGATGCCTTTTTCACAATAATGTGCCTCAAGGGATATTTGCCAATTGCAAATATTCTGTTTTGGAGGGAACTAAATTCTGAAGGTGTTTTCCTCAATGCTAGATGTAAGTAAAATAACAAGTTATTTATGCTGTGGAGGCCTTTGAAGCAAGATGAGGTGGATACGGAGAGATTACAAGGACCCAAGGGAACCTGGACAAGTTTGAACTAAAATATTCCCCTGAAATGCAACAAATAACAGAACTCTGGTACAGTATTTGTGGGAAAATTTCATACAAATTTTACTTTTGAAGTCTTCCACTTTTAACTGTGTTTTGAGACCAGATACTGGCAAAATGGTTCTTTCTGATCTAAAGGAACCGTTCTTAAATTTTCATGATCTGATTTACTATCACTAGTTAGTGGTTATCATTCCTCGGATCGTTTTTATGTTTTTTCCATCTCACACACAAATCTGGTAAAAGAATAATGTTAAAATTCTGCTTATTCCAATTTCTCACTTCCTTGGAGAAAAAGAAAGCAGAGACAGATTCAACACGTTTAGAATAGATGCTGTCATAAGAGAAGCTAAGCCATTTTGTCCTTGATCTGAGGTGGGGAAAAAAAAAAAAAAAAGGGGGGGAAAAAAAAACACAACAAATCAGAAAGCATTGAAAGTGTGGCTTCTTTTTTTTTTTTTCAAACAAAACTGAAATCTAAAAGGAAAATCATCATTTACTTCAGAAAAGTGAGTGTAATAGTTTAGATCCCCCAACTAAGAAGTCAAATGGTTAGTCTTCTTCAAAAGTCTGTAAACTTACTCTGAAGACATGATGTTTAAAGATCAGTATCACTATAGAAAGCTAGTATAAACAGAACTATTTGTTTAAAAAGCCCAATCAATGAAGTATTTCAAAATCAAAAAAGCAATTATTTTAGAAGAGCACTCCATGCTATTCTTCAGGAGGTGAGCTTTTTAAATTCTTGAATATTTCAGTGTTGTTACATCTCTAATCCAAATACAGAGGTACAGTCTGCAGTTACTAATGCAGATTGCCAGCACAATAAGATGAAAGAAAATATCTGAAAAATGTTACACCTGGATTTAAAGTGCTGCAACTCATTGCTTTATAAATGTCTATAAAATATTTTTAATATGCGGACACACACACACAAGTATAGACACACAAAATCCTAAACTTGTTGAAAGTATTTAGTGAGCTTGACTGTATTCTTACGCATCTTTTTCACATAATTGCACTGTCTGTGCAATAATATTTCTATCGGAAATATACCGATCTATAAATTAACTTGAAACAATTTACTTGAGACTAATCAAATAGAAGTTTGCTTAGTGAGCAGAATAAAGATATGGCTAGCAAAATGAAAAATCAACGTATTTGTTACATTTTTTTTAATTTAAACTTCATCTAATTTTCTGCCTGCTCAATGTAAAAATGCACTTTAAATATACATTTTTTGTTTTCATGGTAATACGTAGTGTTAAAACTAAAAAAAACCCTCTGGACTAACAGAGTACTGAAGCAAACACAAGCACAAAAAAAAAAGAAAAAAAAAAAAACAACAAACCAGACATTAAAAAATGCCAAACCACAAACAACAAACAATGTACAACTGGGCTCAGAGTCCCATTTTATTAAAAAAAAAAAAAAAAAAAAAAAAGTTAGTTATGTGATGTTTGCGTATTTTTTTTTTTTCCACATGTGGCAACTTCATTTAATTCAGCACTGTAAAAAAGATTAGAAAAAGGTTTTATTTGCTGGAAGTTTTCATCTAGAATTCTAGGTTATTATTCCATATTACTCCCACTACGATTTCTTATTTGTGAGTAGGAAGCATGAGATACTGCAGAGGGACCAAAAAGGTAATCATCAAAATCTCCCAAGTGCTTGACAAAAACTGATGAGGAAAATTAGAGCTCTGCATTCAGCTCTCTTTCTTTGAAATAGGCAATGCCATCAGACAACCATACAGACTTCTTTGAGAGCAGACAGTGATTTTTTCTACATTAGTGAAGACTGTGGTGTTGCTTTCTTTTAAAACAAAGAAAATCTGTGATCCATAATTAATCCTATTGCTGTTTAATACTTTAATGTTCACAACAATATTTCATTGGCCCTTCAAATAAAACAAAGTTATTCAATCAGCATGTACTAAATCTTTTTCTGTAACACATTTCAACGATATTAGAGTCCCACAGCTACACCAAAAAAGTTTATATTTTCAAACAACAATAAGATTTATTTTAAGAAAGTATAGTCCTTTAAAGCTCTATACTAAATGACACACCAACTTGTACTTCGCCCCAGCTTTATTAGCTAGATTTAAATGCTAAGAGTACATGCAAATTTGGACAAAGTACCTTTCATACCTTATTTTGTGTAATCTAAAGAGTATGTTGATACTCCATCCAAAGAAGAACAGCTACAGCTGGAGGGCTTGTGTGCATTATCTTTCCTATTGCAGACATAATCACCTTGTTAGTGCCTAGGGAGGAAAAAAAAAAGAAAGTTTTAGCTCAGCCTGGAAGGCAAGCTAATTGAGTGGGAATCTGCATTAACTATAACAGGTTGTGCATCTGATACACAAGTTTGGCAGATATGCTTCAAAAACTCCCTGGCTTATGTACATTCATGTAATTGGTAAATGTTTGAAGAGGTATATAGCATTCTTAGTATGTGCACAAACAGATCTTGATATATTATGTCATTACTTTTGAAAATCTGGGCACAAATATTGGAAGACCCTGTGCATCTGGCAAGAAATATATGGGAACTGCAGTTATTCAGTTTGTACCAAGATGCCTATATGTGATCAACTTATATCTTTCACAGGCATTTTCTGCTTGTCTGTCTGCCTGCCTACCTAAGCATGTAATTGTGAATGCTGAGTATTTCTTGTATTTTGGTCTTCATACAAATAAATGATGTTCGGCATCTTGAGGACTGGACCTCCATATGTACAAAAAATTTCTAATGTAAAAAAACAAATCTATAGAATGTTGCTAATTAGATTATTCTTCTCATATTTGACAATCCTAATTAATGTTTAGAACAAGACGATGGTTACTGAATGTTTATGGTTGTCTAATCTTGCTTTTCCACATTAGTACTGAACAAGCTTCTCTGTAATCAGATTCAGAATGAATTTAACAGTTAAAACTTTCTGCTAATTGTTCTTGTCCATCTCTTCTTTATGCACAGTTGAGACTTTTCAGCCTTTCCTTTTTTTTTTTTTTAATTTTTGACCATATGATATATTTGTCGTTTTTTTTTTCCCCTCTTGTTTTTCATTAATCTTTCAACAGTCCAGATAAATGCAGTTCAGTGCCTCTCTCTTAGTCTCTTGACCCTTAAACACTGCCTTTTTCAAGGAAGAATTATGATCCACTTCCAAGGAACCCAGCTCTTCCTAAAGCAGGACATCCAGGGCATTGGAAACTGTTGTATGACTGAATCCTTTACAAGGTTCAGATAATAAATATTTAACTACACCTCTTTGTTGTCTCTTTTTTCCTCCTGTCTTTAACAGCATTTTATGGAGTGATAATGTCACAGCAGTAGGCTGTGACTAGGGTGTGTCACCTTCCCCTCTCCTTTTCAATGGCGGCTACATCTTATTAAAAAGTCATATTACCAAATCTCTTCATTGTAGCTCTCAAGCTCTCATAAATTTCTGCTCTTGTAAATATATACATTTTATTTCAGTTGCTGCATATGAATTACTATTTCATGTTTGACTAAAAACTTAGAGTTCTTAATATACTTTGTGGAGTCACCCAAATGTACGCTATGTTCTACCTAGTCAAATTAAATAAAAAATCTGCCACAAGTGCTATGCTTCTGTACATTCTTCTGTGGAGAATTTAGGAAGAGTGATGTTTAAGTGGGCTTGAGGAAATGAAGTTCATGTGCAAAATTGTAGACCAAGCAAACACACACTTGCAAAAGTCAGAAATGGACACTCGTTTTCTTTGCAATGGGTTGTACTTTGGGTGGGCTTTTAGGATTTTATTTTATTTTCTTTTAATGAAAGGGAGAAAACCTACATAATCTAAAGTACAGAGTAAATACTATCCCTCTGAGACCTCAGAAATCTGCAGGTTTGGCATCTTGTTGCAAGTGTATCCCTAACTCTCATGTTTTGATGGTATACCATCATGTTGTTTGTCGTTAATTCAGATCCTTCTCTTTGTAAAATTTCCGTTCCTTTCATTTTCTGTTCACATGAGCAATAAACCATCTATGATAACAACACTGCAAATGAAGCAGCACCCCCAGGGGAATAAACAAACCTTATTTCCTATTGATCTATATACTTTGCAAATTCCCTTTGGTGCACTTTTGAAATTAATCTATTTTGGTTACGATTTTCCTGATGAAATATTATGGCATTAAGTTACGCCTTTGAGAGACTCTCAGAGCCTTTTATTTCAGATGACGAAATTTCACTGGTTCTTTTTGCAATGACTGACTTGCAAAAGCTCCACAAACAAAACAATTCAGAAGAAAAAAGAAAAGATTCCACAGGCAAGTATTTAAGCTAACATGAAAAACAGAAATAGGGTTTGCGTATGGAAGCAAACAAAAAAACAAGCAAACATACGTAAATAAGGAGGAAGAATATGAGAAGCATTATATTTTTTTGAGGGAGATTAGATTTAATCTAATTTAATTTAACCTACAGGTTGGTTAAATAGATGTTAAATACGATGTGTCCCATTCAGGAAGATATTTAAGCAGTACCAGAAGTGCTAAAATTAGATACACAAGATTGCATTGCTTAATGTTATAAAATCTCGTTTAAAAAAAAGAAAAAAAAAAAGGAAAAAAAAAAAAGGGGGGGGGGGGTAAACAATTTTATCCTTTTTTTTTCATATCTGCTCAATGTTCTTTTTCAAAGGAATTACTGTCTGGGCTTATTTTTGATCACCAAATACAATTATCACAGTGCTCTTTTTCCTAAAAATAAATGATACAGAAGAAATGCGATAACTTGGTGACCAAGACAGTGACAAATGATATGCTTTTAAGAGTGACCATTCACCATAAATCTTGCTTCCAGTGTATGTTTGATGTTATACGCTGTCAGTAAGTAAATCTTGTTATTTCAAAAATCCAATCATCACCAGAGTCCTTTTGAAGCCTCAGAGCAACTTATTAGCAAAGGATTTATGGCAATTCTGAATTGCTTTCAGAAAGGTATATCACATTTGCAGCTGCAACCCAGTGTGTATAACAGCTGTCCCTACAGTGTCCTTGTACTGTATTGGTGTCATCCTGGCAGCACTTTAAAATCTAAATGCATCTGTTTCACATTTAATTTTTGTACTCAGATGACTAACTTATCTGTATTACATGCTAGTATGGGATGTTTCTGTCATTATTTGCTGTACATAGATTAAACAAACAAACAAACAAACAAAACCCAGCAACTTTGCATATGTCACAAAGCCCTTGTCCCCAGCATTCGCTGTTCACAGGACTACATACAGACATACATTTTGGTAAACCACTTCAGGTAGATCAAAAATGAAATTGGAGTTCTCTCTGAATTTACGCAAAAGGGAGCAAGCAGATTAAATGCTTAGAAACAACTTCATTTAGTACTGGAAAATTGCCATTACTGTTTTACTAGTGCTCTGACAACTTACAGCATATATCTAAGTCTAATGCATCACTAACTCTGACATGCTAAGTCATTCCCTTCCCCTGTCATGGGTATAATATGATTCTAACAACAGCCAATGCATGTCAGCTGTGTTTTGTTGAGAGCAAATGATCAGTATGAAATAATATAATTTTTAAATTTTCTTTTTGAAGTTGATATGAACTATGAAATAGGGAAAGAATGAATAAAAAGTTGTTGCCTCACCACCTGTTGCCTCATAAATCTGAGGACCATTTCAAATTCCAGCTTTAAATGAAAACATATTTAATATAAAGTAATTCCACAAGCAAAATGCTGATGTGATGGAATTTGAATTTTGAAAGTACCTTTTATATTACTGACAGAAATTGACAACACATCTGCAAGAAGAGGGAATTGGGGAACTAACATTTCTTCTTGCAGAAAACAGAAAATCTTAGGTTAGCAGATTGGCTGATGGGCAGCTGAAGTACTATAAATTCTTTACTAGCTACACTTCTTTGCAATCACCTACACTTAAATAAGTTCTTGAATAATCTTAAACAAATTCTTGTGTTATTTTGCTACAGCAACATAGTAAAAAGAAGCTTGAGAAGCTGCATGACATTATTTGCCAGCATTTCTGTGATAAAAAGTGCCAGTAAATTCCAGATGTGCCATAGACACTAGGTTCCCAGCATCTCCTGACATCAGCAGCAATTACTGTGATCTTTCTCTTCTGTTATTAGAAATCATAGCAATACGTATAAGTCTTAACTGCAACATTTCAAAGCTCTCGCAAAAACTATTGTTTTATGATTTCCAGTTTTGTAAATTTATGAAATGAAATGTTTATGCATGATCCTAATTTCAGAAAGAACTCAGTTTAACAAAGGGAATCTAGAACAACTGCTCCCTTTTTTTTAGTTAAAGCTGGAGTTTTGATCATAAAGATAAGGTCATCTGACTTTTAATTTTTTAAAAATTATTTTAATAATGAACTAAATTTATATTATTATATATGATAAATTATGGTATAATTACATAGTAAACTGTAGGAATTTATCATGTATTTTTAAGAGACATTTTGCATCCTAGGAACTAATATTTCAGAATACACAAATGAAAAATGATATCTTGTATTACACAAAAAGTATCATGTCTATTTGATAGTAGAGAGTCCTGAAATTCATGGGATATACCAGTCTCTGCTTTCTACTTGTTTTTCTGGGCAGTTATCTTCCCTGCATGAACTTCCTAGCTCTCATTCCAAACTAGGTTCATTTGCTTTAAACAACAAAATGCTCTTCAGCTCATCACTTCTGTCATCTGTTTGCTCCTGTTGTAAAATTACCAGTTTAAGTTCAGAAAGTTATAGACATCCAATTTTTATTTTTTCTTAACAAGCACATTTACTATCTTCCATATTGCAGTCTACTCAAGTTATAATTGAATGAATAAATGAATAAAAAACATCATGAAAATAATTAACTCCTTGAACCATAGATTGCAAACTGTTTCAGGCTGTCCATGGAAGTATTTTTGTTCATGGAATATTCCACAATTTTGGCAAGAATTGGTTTTGGATTATTTTTTTTCAGTTACATAGAAATCTACATTCTAAAAAATCACAGAGTGCCTGAGTATTAATTACAGGGCTAAAAACAGATAGATTAAATCAACTGTAGAATTTTAAATGGTGTTTTAAGATTCGCAGGGAAAACGATGTCTATGTCAGAGAAAGTGTAACCTGAAGGTGCAGTTCAGTACAAAGACTGTACTTCTGTAGTTCTTGGTGACCTCGTATAATACTGAAGCCTAGAATGAGTTTTATTGTTGACTCCTGGAAAATATTCAAAAAAGAACAAGATATCCTTCTCTCTTGAGGATACATTACTCTTGGGACTTCCTAGTTATTTTATTTTTGCTGGAGGGCAATACAGAACAAAATTTCATCTTAGTTTTTCTCATCTTGAAAATGATTTAATTTCTGAGCCACTTAAACTTTTCCCAAGGCTTTCTGAATTAGCTTAGCAAACAAAAACAAACAAACCAAAAATATGTATATTAAAGAGAAACAGAAATGCAGATACTCTGAGGAAAAAAAATCATCCAGCAACTGAGGTTGTTCTTTTTTGTTGTATTTTTCTCCGATGAATCCATGTAGACTGACACCAGCCATCTCTCTGGAACACATCACTCCTTTCAATCTCTGTAACGATGAACTAGTTCTTAAATCACTGCACAATTTTCTTTAGGGAACTGAAGGCATTAGAACAGGAAGAAAGGGATACCAATTCTTTTTCAGAACAAAACAAAAGAAAAGATGATTCACTCTTTGAAAGAGCTAACTCTGTTCAGAACCTTTTGTGCACACATGAAGGCCAATACTGAATGTCAAGGTAGTAGAATTCCTGACGAGGGACATAGTGGTAGTTGCTAATTGCCAAAGTGCTTTGAATAGGCAGCTCTTACAAAAGATACATACACAGCACTCCTGCTACTTGGCATGTACTGTAAAAAATCTGTTGAATCTTTGTTGTTAGAAGCCCTGTGAACCAGAGCCTGTTGTTTTTGTGCAGACAGGAATAAAGCCTGAAAACATGTTTATTATGCCTTTAGGCTGATCAGCTGCAGGTTGGAAGAAGCTGGAGCTACAGAGGGACACCTCTCCTGTGCACTTTCATTGCTCCGTTCACTGAGCAGGTTGAGGGTGCTGCCTGTAATCAGTGCAGGCTGGCTTCTTGGCAAGGAAAGAACATGAAACAGTATCACATGCTGAAATAGACATACTGCATCGGTGCAAAACCTGTCAACATATATGATCTAGGATAACATTTCCCCAGTTGAAGTGTAGCTAGTGCTTAATGTTAAAACAAATAGAATTATGCCATTGCTTCAGAATGAAATAGTCCCATAGTGTTTTGATAGCCAATACAGTGGGAAATAAGGAAACACTGTAGACTTGCATAATTCACATGAAGACTGAAATAATAGTGTAAGTAATTTCCCTGCCATTTCTCTGTGATCTTCAGAACAGATTATATGAATTTCTTAAATTTTACAACTATCTGTAGTTGTAGTAGACTCAGAAAAAAAATCCAGATCTATCTTTTGCCCTTCCTAAATACACACAGGTGCTTAGAGAGCTTAGCTTTCCTCAAAATAAACACCTGCATCAGGAAATTTAAATCTAGGTTTAAATCATGTAAGTAAAATTGAAATCAATGAGAGGGCTGCAAAACTATAAAAAAAACTTAGAAATACTTAAAAGATTTTTACAGAGATTCTGTTTTGTTTGGTTGTTGGTTTTATTTTCATTGTTGCTGTTGTTTTGTTTTGTTTTTAAGAAACATATATTCCATGACTTCTAATTGAGATTGGAATTATTCTATGATCTGGCAATCCTCTTTAAAGACTCTAAGCTCTTTCTTACTTAACTTCAACAACACCATTGAGACAGTCTAGCCTAATTTGTGCTTTTTACTGTGAAAGCAGGCTTGTTGAAAATCAGCTTTCTAAGAAATTTTTGCGTGGCTATAGACTTCCATAGTTTCTCATTTTGAACAAAATAAAAAATAATAATAAAAAAGAACAAAACAAAATAAAAAATAAGTAACTTGTTGCCAGTGATTTTGTAGTTGCCTGGAACTCTTCCAGTGACCTGGCAAAATAGAGAGCCTCAGGTCTGTCATGAAGATTGCAAAGCAGTTCCCAAGATGCATGTTCCTAATTCCATTGTAAACAACCTTGTGTATCCCACCTGGCTTCCCCATCAAGTTCTGGCAGTCTTCTTTGAAATCAATGTCATTATTCTACAGTGAGTAACCAAGAAATGGCAAGTTATCTCAAATGGTTACTCATTCATTCCATGAATGAGTAACACAACAATGTTACAGTTCAAGTCACGGACTAAAGGGAATGTTACTTTTGTGTGAATCTGAGTATTTACCACTAGCATAAGGTCCTGACAGTCTAATCATAATGCAATTAATATCTTTTATTAGACCTTTTACAGTGCTGCAAACACTCAAAAAACAAATTAATGTAGAAAAAAACCCCTAAATTTTAAAAATTATTTTTAAAACTATATATTTAAAATTATTTAGAAGTTATCTAAACTACCTATTTATTCGAGTGTAGTGCTCACCTTTGGAGGTGTGCATTTGGGTCACAATGTCCACAGCAGCCACCTACCCATATTTATAGGTATAAGAGTTACATCAACTTATGAGTATCCTGTGGACTTCTCTGGCAGAAGCACGGCATTCAAAGTAGAGTCTCTCTTCTCAATCTTGGATCTGCCCCGAGTTATTAGTACGTTTTCTTGAGGCCTTCTACCCTCTTGCATTTTTTCCCCCACTGGTTCAAATCTACAGTTTTATGATCCTTGCCTTCTCCTTAATAAGGACATACAACAGAGCTTCAGCAAGTCCATTATCAGAAAAGACCTTTGTTTGTTTGTTTGTTTTGTTTGTTTGTTTGTTATACAGGGACTGCACAGGTTTGCTAGGCCTTTTTAACACATTTGGTATTCATGGAGATAAGCAAAAATGAGTTAGGTAATAGTTTTCTGACAGACAGACAAAAATGAACTCAGGCCAAGAAGAGTCCAAGCAAGTCCTAAGCCTGACACCAGTAGGTTAATATAAAGCATGTGACCTTTAGGAAAATCAGAAATAATCACATTTGTAGAGCTACAACAGCAAACAGCAACTAGATTTTGATCCATTTTCATTTATTTTTTTTTTAAATCTTTTTGCGGCATTTAAAGTTAGCAAACCAGGCTTTTGGTGCAGTAAAAGCACAGGCAGATGGAGAAGCAGATGTAAAAGTGGTCAAAAGCAGAAACAACACAGGCGTTAAATGAAGGGAGAAGTGCATTAAAGGGATTTTTGACACTTAAGATTCATGAGAAGGACTCAGGTGTTTATCTAGATTAGTCCTTGAGTCTTGTGTATACAGTTTTATAGCTTTTAAACGTTAGATACAAACACACACACCTAGGTGTTTGATATAAACCTAACGTAGGTGTTTTGTTTGTTTGTTTGTATGTTTGTTTTTTTTAATTGCAAAAAGGCAAAGGTGTTTGTTTACTCATGAACTTTAAGACTGCAGAACTCACTCACCCACCAAACAAAACGAAAAAAAACCCCACCAAATAAACTAAAACCACACAGTGAACAGCAAATTTGTACATAGAGAATGCAGGTAGGGAACACAATTATCTTTGGGAATTATTTTTTGGGGGGAAATTTGGAAATAAATAAATGAAGAAGGGTGTATTTTGAAGGAGATATCATGATTTGCTGTAGCTACTTCATGTTAGTTTGTCATTAAAATAGTGATAGTAGATACTACTCATTCTCCTGTTCTAAGAACATTCTGTTTTGTATCTTAAAACTGTTTAAATTACTCACCTTTCTGCTGTTAAATATACATACTCAGCTCCCAAAGGATACCGTGGAAAAGCTGACGGTTCATATACTTAAATGTCATTAGTTAGGAAATGTCCTATTGCACCACTGAATTTAAGGGATGAATCTGTGATAAATAAAAATCAATTTCAATGCTCCCTGTTACTGTTAGGCTTTTACTGGCATATGAACAGAAAAATATATATATTAACAAATATTAACATATTCTAAAAGCATGAATTAAAATTTCTTCCAAGTTACTACACCTCTTAGCTAGATGATGATGAGCAATTATTTACATACTAAGGCTGTATGCCTTAGGCTTTATACGAGATGGAAGATACTGTAAGCTGCTTTAAATAAAAGGTATCAGAAGCTCTGAGAATTTATAAGGAATGTATGTAGAACTGCTTCTCAACAGGAACAGCTTTGACCAAATATGATCAAAAAATCAAAGACTAAACATTGTTGTGCCAGAGCCAACTGCACTGATTAACACAGGGTCATTTTTACCATGGAAAGCTGTTTCCTGTAGCCCTCTACTTAGAATTTCCTGCTTTGTGCACTACTAGTTTCAATCCATGTTTCCAAAATGAAAATACACCTTGTCTTCACAGGCATAACCTATGTGAAAACCTGATAGGAGCCAAACAAGATTACGAAATAGCGTAATTAGGACAGCAATGTATAATTTTTCATCTTTTTGTTTCAGAGAAAAACAAATATCTGGAGTGTATGTTCATAAACACACTGGAATTAAACTTTTAAATCACATACATGGGCTTGTTTCCTTTGGTACTAAATGCTGTTTTTTCTTTGGATTTTATAAAATAAATACTTTCTTTTTTTCTAACTTCAGCAAATGTTGTGTGAAAAAAGTATGTTGCACATGTGATGGTTTAACTGGGAAATAACTTTATTCTATTGGCAGCTGAAAATCATTATGGAAATTATTTACAGTAGACCAAAATAGATAATGCTGTTGTTAGTATTATCTATTAGAATGGCTTTTAATACTAAAAATATTTAGGTAGTATGCGTGATTATTCTGTGAGAATAAACTGAAACCAAAATCTAAATTGACTTTTAGACATCTGTAAGGAGCCCTTCAAAGAACGTGTAACTGAAGAGACGTGACACAAGTCAATCAGAGATTGAAAATACTACTTGACAGCCCCAGTTTGCATGAAATTCTTTTCCAAGGCTTTTCAAGTTATTATTAAAAGCCTGTTTCACATAGTACATTATTAAAAAACGCCATTTTAAAAATAAGAGACAGTAATCATGCTAATACTTCATATAGAAACTTCTCAAAATTAATTGTCAAGAAATGAATAAACCAAAGTAAAGTACGTGTAAATGGAATCTCAGGTCCTGGAAGAATAACACATTTCCCACAAATAAAACTCATTACTCTGTTTTGTTAAGTCAAATTCTCTGTGGAAATTTGGGTTTGGGGTTGGGTTGTGGGTTTTCTTACAATTCCCTTGTTGGATTTATGATGAGGTTTTTTTGTTTGTTTGTTTGTTTTGTTGTTTTTTTTTTTTTTTTGTTTGTTTAGCAATCTAGCATGGGAAGTTAACAGTAATGGGAACAGTAATGTTTGTCAAAACTACTTACATCAAAGTCAGTGAGAAAGGCACACAGAATATGGGGAATCTGTGCAAAAAAGCGACCCCTATTTGCACCCTGAAAATCATTGAGGAGAACCATTTGTAGCAGCTACATCTCTACAACCTTTCATTAAGTAGAATCACACTGTTTCCTAAATAACAAATCCTTACAAGAATATATCACCTGACTCCGCAATCCTTCCTTTGTATGAAGGGTGCAGACTTGGAAATCTGAGAAAGAGCAAGAAGGCCTCCACATAAGAAAATGCTTTATTTTTCCCCAAACAATTTCCTTGTCCTCCTAAAATTACTCCTGAGGCTACTTCAGAACATTTCTTTCTTTTCTTCAAAGCAGTGCTTTGTTTCAGCACTCTGCCACTTTTATGAATGGAAACCCACGGTCTAATTGTTATCTCATCTGCTGTGGCTGGGCTAAGAATCTGGTAATAAAACAAAAACATGTATTTCAGATGGAATGGCAGACCATTAATGAACACTGAAAAGTGTAGGAAATTTGTTTTTAATATCACCCAAAATAAAAAGCAATTTTGACAGATCAATTTGTCAATTTTGAGATATCTTCTCACATGTTTATGTGTGACATAAATGTTTTTCTGTTTTTAAATTTTGGGGTTTTTAAGGTAATTTGATTTACTTTTCTCCATGTTATAATTAAATCATAATGTGTAATATAAATATAGTATGACTAAACCAACAAAACAAAGACCACACTTTATCTCTCAGCTACCCGAACAGACATTTGTACCTCAGTCAGCATGAAGATAACAGAGGTTACTATTAAATAATAATCACACAGAGCTGACAGATATAAGTTTAGAGAGACAGAGGGCTTTGTATTCAGTTACAGCAAGCAGATGAAAAATTCCTGAGTTATTTTTGTAAAGACTTTATTTTGAAATTTATGGGATTTCAAAATCAGCACTTGGCTATGTTTCTAATAGGCAGTAATTTCACTTGTTTTTTCATGTGTGAATATATTGGGACAGAGCTGAACTCTGTATTATTGATCATCTAGAAAATCTGTATATTTTTCTTGCAGTAAAACTGAGAGCAATACATTGTCTGAAATGAATTTGTCTGCCAGTCAACATGAAAAAATCTTGAGAGAAGGAATATCACGCCACAATCATGGCAATGACAAATCCTGGTTTGTTCTCAGTTATGGTCAGAATTTTGGTCTTTCTCACCTTAAGTGCTTGATTTTTCATAAGGCAGCCATATGATTTTCCTTTGAAGGCTCATGATCTGATATTTTAATGTAACCAGATTTATATTTTATTACAGAACTGGGTTTGTTGGCAGATTTAGCCAAATGTTCTCAGAATATCTTTGATGAGATGAATGGGATAAAAGAGATCTGCAGCCTTCTTTGTAGAGGATAAATGGCAGAGGCTCAGCTTCATTTTTATTCCTAAGATTTTGGTTACAAGAAACGAGGTTCTAATCCCACAACTGGAGTGAGAGGAGGGAGCCAATTTGCTTGTAGAGTTTCTCACTGAAATAAGTGACCGATTCACAGAAAGAGGTTTTTTTTCCTTTTTTTTTTTTTTTATCTTCTTATCTTTTTGTTTGTTTGCCTGTTTGTTTGTTTTCTTTCTTATAGCTTCCCAACTTTAATTCTTTTGATGCTGTAGGCAAACACCTGATGATTCTCTTTATACAGTAACTGTTGACTTTGAGGTAGAAGAGGAGAAAATGAGAAATTAAAAATATTTGAGTAATCTGGAAAACTTGGAAAATGTGCTGAAACGTGACCAGAAGACTTGCTTGATTCAGGCCTGTACGTATAGAGTCTGAATCTTGAAGTTTTTCTCTAACAAAGATTAAATTGAATGTCAAAAGAAGTAATTGTGCATGGGTCTTACAGTAATTCTGTCTGGAGTAAAAACTGTCAACTGAAGTCTGAAAATGTAAAAGTTTAGTAGAACCAGAATTCAAATTGTATCTTAATATCAGGATTTCCTTTGGATACCTATAGACTTCAACTGCAGTCAGAGTACAAATGTTGTGTATTGATTCTGAGTGGAAAGAAATATATAATCTCATCATTCATTAATTAGTAATAGCATTGATTTACAGTCTGTGACCCTGGGAAAATGTTCTCACAGCTAGTGATCATTTTTGAAGGATTTTGAGATCTAAACCTATGATCTACCCTATTATCCATTTTCTAAATGCATATTAAAATGCACATTTTTCTAATATTGCATCAAAGTTGCACTATTTTATTAATTTTATGATTTGGAAGGAACGGTAGAGAGAAACCACAGTGTAATCCTTCACTGTCTACTCCTTCACAGAAGGGTCTGAGTGTAACCTGCAGCGAGAACAATGAGGTCTTTAGTGAAAAGTTAAGCCCAGGAAATAGGGGGGGGGGGGGGGGGAAGAAGAGTAAGAAATAGGTAGCAGTCTCTTAATTCTTCTAACTTAGTTTAGAATAATATTTTGAGTTTGACTGAAGTTGTACAAAAAATACAGCCTAGAAATGAGAAACTATTTCCCACCAATGAGTGAATAAATTTGCATAAGAGAACATATCAAGACGACAGTAAGTTTTCAGTAGCTGTGAATATTCATTTCCAATTAACATAGAAATTATTTCAAAATTAAGCCAGAGAATATGACTTCCATGATAACCGATCAGTTTCTGTTGTGAATTGCTGACACAATCTATGTGGTAGGCTTATACATCTAGGCTTACCTTGACAATAGAGAAGGTGATTCATTTTGTAAGTAATATAATCTATCAGTTGTGTCATTATATTTCAAGGCAAGTTTTTGGACTGTCTTTTATCACTTGTTAGAACATTAGAAAAAATTAATAAATTGTACATTATGAATTCAGTGATGCAATTATTGACTAACTCAAACACTTAGCCTTGCTAGGGACTTGAAAATCGCTGGAGATACTGATGCATCACTTATACAACAAATGCTTTTCCAAAACTGAATAAAATTTTATCAAAAGCAAACCTGATAAAAAATCAGGTCAGTGCTCTGCTCTTAACTTAGGAATGGCTTATGATGTTGCATCTCTACGCAATCATATACTGTGAATGTAAAAATAATAATAATAATAAAAAAATTGGCTCAGCCTTTCAGCCTTTGTTGATTCATTTCTACCATGGACTGGCTTGGGTTGTAATGGACCTAAAAGATCACCTTGTTCTAACACCTCTGCCATGGGCAGGGCTGCCACTCACTAGATCAGGCTGCCCAGAGCCCCATTTGGCCTGGCCTCGAACACCTCCAGAGATAGGGCTGTCACAACATCCCTGGGCATCCTGTGCCAGTGCCTCACCACCCTGAGTAAAAAATTCTTGCCTCCAATATCTCATCTAAATTTCCCCTTTAAGTTTTAAGCCATTCCACCTTATCCTATCACCATCAGGCTGTAGCAGAACTGCTAAGTCATGGCCTGAAGCAGTGATTATTGAATACCTGGTGGGAAGGGTGAATGCACCTGAGTGATTGGAAGGGGTGGAGCCAGGACCCACCCCTTCCCAGACCACATTATTTAAGGGTTGGCAGTGGAGGAAAGGGTGCTTCAGTAGAGGTTTCTGCCTTCTTAAGGCTCTCTAAAGGTGAATAGTTCCTCCCTCAGAACATGTTACAGTATTTCGCAGATCATGCAAGAAGTCAGTCCATCTCCCTCCTGTTTTGCACTCTAGAGAGATCCTAAGCACTTTAATAGAGGGTAACGAATCTAAAAATCTAAGAGCTCAAATACTCTGCAGAAGTGCTTGGAAGAATAAGGAGAAGGAACTTCTCTGTGGTTGTTCATCTCTTAGCTACTAGACATCAGATTTTCTTTTTGGTTACATTTTGATTTTTTTTTTTTTCTTCTTCCAAATGATCATTTGTACTCAAATTCTTCTCATTTTACAAGCAAAAATCTCACTTTGTTCCTGTAAGGCAATAATTGCTACCTGAAGAATGTGGTAATTGCATTGCAGAATAAAAAACTTTTACAGGGTGATGATAGCATGATGATGTTGCTAAACACTTACCTGAACATGCAGTTATTCAGTTTCATGGGAGAAGGTCAGTTCAACTCTAAGCAAATCCATCTGAAAGGGGAGAAAAATTTAGCCTTGTGATCCCTGAAAAATCTTGAAGGTAAATTCACCTTTCTAAGTATTCCTGAAATTCTCAACTGTTTCTGCAGGTGGGCCTTCTTAATGGCATGAATTTTCTGTGGGGTAAATAAAACTAAGAGTTCTCCAAGCAGAGAATACATGGTGGTATTAATGATTTGGGCCATAAAAAGAGTTGTGGGGTTTTTGTTTGTTTGTTTGTTTTTTGTTTTGGTTTGGTTTGTTTTTTTTAGAAAATTAAGTGAAATACTCTGAGTTGGAGGGAAAAAAACTGCCATTGCAAACTTGCATCTGGAAATCCGATTTGTTGGAAACCAGTTAGTTCCTAAGGATATGGCAATTAAATTTCTCTTAAGAGGTAGATAATTGCATTGTCTTGGAATCAAACAAATTCTTCCTGCAGCTTTTCTAAGTAAAACCTCAGATTTGACATCCTAACTCACAATAAATAATGAAGAAGACGGGAGTTTGGGGTACTGACTAGGGAGCTCATTTTTCTTTCTTGGAATTTGACCGTTCTTGTGTGTGTTTGCTAGGCTCATGAAGCTTGTGGGATCTTGTCTCTTGGGAAATGCATTTAGAAGAATAAGCAATTCTAATTCTCTCCTGGAAGCAGTTCTGCCTGACTTCTTCAAGACTGGTGTATCTAGGCATTCTAAGTAGCTTACACTGTAAGCAATAAGATTTGAAATACCATATCTGAAACCTTCCTCTTTTCCTATTTCTACCAGTGGTTTTTGTAGTGTCAAGTACTTAAGAACCTATAAACTGCTGAGAATCGCTAAATCAGGTGAAGACATTAAAAAGACTATTGTCTTGGTATGGGTTATTTTTATTTTTAGTTCTTTTTAAATAAAGAAAAAATCCCCATCGTTTGACAAAGGTCAGATTTGTGAAACTGCTCACAGTCATGCTCTTCATTGTCGCCAAGCCTACATGAATGAATTTATTTCTGATTTATCATAAAAACTTTAAAAAAAAAAAGAGAAAGCATTTACTTTTGTTCAGTGATGGGGGCACACACTTATCCAGACTGGACCTCTGGCTAAAGAGACAGTAAAGAGAGTTTATACTTCTGTTTCTAAGGGAAGTTATAAAGACCGATACATTGGAAGCTCTCTTCTGATTGTGTTTGCTCAGGAAGTACATTACTAGTCAGTGGAAGGTTTTTTTGGTAGTTTTAGGCTTTATAGCTGCAAACTGTACTTCTCACTCAGCCATTCTGGCTATTAAAAGCAGAATACCTAGTAATGATGTTACTACGAAGAAAAATTTGAATAGTAAAATGACTTGGACTGTAGCGGTTAAAAATATTCAAAGTTGGGCAGGAGAAAATCGTTACTCATTAGCTATGAATGTATTGCTGATTAAAGACTGATCTTGTTACGTTCCTATATTAGGGGGATGTGTCCATTAACTTCAACTGTCTAATACATTCTGATTCAATAATTGCTATCTCTTCTGTTTTTTAACTGTTCCTATGAGTTTATTACTGCTCAGCAATATCCAGCCACTTAAGAGAATGCCTGGGTTACAAAAACTGGATGTCTTCACCTGTAGTCTAGTTAAAAGCATGTATTATACATTTGAGTATGTAAGGAAAATCCCTGTCAGGCAAGTGGATCTGAAAACTAAATCCCTTGTGAGGACATAACCCTTTCTAATTGTACATCTTAAGACAAGCAAAACACTAAACAGTTATTCAGCCCCATACAAAAGAGACTCAAAGCATTAGAATAAATGAGATTGCAAGAGGCTGGCAGACAGTCACAAGTCAGATTTCACAGAGGTTAATTTCAGGGCCCATTCTCTTCAGTATTTCTGTAAATGATCTGGATATGGGACTTGAATATGTATTAAGTATGTTTGCTAATGCTACAAAGTTAGGAAGAGCTGTTGACTCCTCAGGGATAGAAAGGCTTTGCAGAGATGTCTTGATGCTTTAGTAGGCTGTACAGTCACCAACCACATGAAGTTTGATGAGAGTGAGTTCTGGATTCTTTGCCTGGGATGGGCCAATCCCAGCTATCCACAGAGACTAGGGGATGAGAGGCTGGAGCCCTATGGAAAGGAATCTGGGGGCTGTGGTCAATGGCAAGTTAGTTAGTTAAATCCAAGTCAGCCACATGCCCTGGCAGCCAACAGAGCCAACTGTATCCTGAGGTGCATTGGGCCTAGCCCTACCACCCAAGGGAGGGAAGGGATCATCCTGCTCTGTACAGCCTTGCTTTGAACACTGTGCAGGTACTAAAAAATAAACCTCTTACAAATTGTTCAAGGAAGGGCTACAGCTCACTCTCTATAGATACCTGAAGGGAGGCCGTAGTGAGATGTGGGTCAACTACTTTTCTCAGATAGCTAGTGATAAGAGGGAATGGTCTTAAGTTACGTCAGAGAAGGTTCAGGTTGGATGTTAGGAAAAACTCTTTCTCCGAAAGAGGGGTGAGTTATTGGAACAGGCTGCCCAGGGAGTCAGTGGAGTCAGCATTGCTGGAGGTGTCTGAGAAAAGGGAACGTGTTGAGTAGAGTTACTTGGTTTAGTGGTGTGGTGATGACGGGTTGCTGGTTGGACTAGGTGATCTTAGCTGTCTTTTCTAACCTTAATAATTCTACAGTACAAGATGTTGAGAGCTCTAGAGGGCAAGATATATGAGAAGCTGCTGAGGTCCCACTATTTGTTCACCTCAGAGCAGAGGAGGGCTGAGGGGAGGCTTTGCAGGAGCCTACCGCTCCTTGCAAAGGAAGTGGAGGGGCATCACTTAGCTCTGCACTCCAGTTGCAGTGACAGGAGTCGAGGGAACAGCATGGAGCTCCATCAGGAATGGGTCAGGTTGAATATTATGAAAAGTTTCTTCCCCAGAGGGTGATCAGGCACTGGAATGGGCTACCCAGGACAGCGGCCACAGCCCCAGTCTGACTGAGTTCAAGAAATGTTCAGACAACACCCTCAGACACAGCATTTGAATTTTGGATGGTCTCATGCAGAGCTAGGAGTTGCATGTCCCTTCCAATACAGGATGCTTTGTGATTCTCTAAATGAAAGAAAACAGACATTTCATGGATTTTTTAAAATAAAATTTACCTCACATCTCAGTAATACACATTTTAGACATCCCTCTGGAAAAAAAATTATGTTCTGTATAATATGAAGAGTGACACCTTAATAGCCTGTGGACATCTTCTTGAGCTAATTAGTAAAATAACCTAATAACTAATTGAAACTCTGTTGAAGTTAAGGCATTAGGAAAGTAGAATCACATCCTGAATTAACTAGCTGTTGTGCTTTGATCACATCTGAATGGGATCATTAACTAATTAACAGAGAAATGAATTAATAAATGCAAACTCTTGTATAAAGATACAATACATTATATGCGAACATCTAAGGCAAAGACAGAATCCAAATGCGATTCCATTTCTTTTGTTAAAAAGGTAAATGCAGAATAGGACATCCTTTTGTCATTTGTGTTGGAGTTCAGATGCAGTTTGGGAGGAAGGTTCGCAGGAACCAACTTACCGAGATTTGACACAAAGGATTTCACTGAGAAGCACCAGTTTGAGTTATCTAACTAGAAACTAAACATAAGAAGTCCCACTTCCTTAAAGAAGGAAACCAGAAGGTATTTTCTGTGAGACAGTCAATGCCACTCCACTCTCGGGACAGTGCGCGCCAGCCTTCAAGCTTGGGAAGCTCTACTGAAATCAAGAAATGCAACCATTGAGAAATTCAGCTGCAATGATACAAACATTGGAAGCATACTCTGCCATTTTATTCGGTAAGTAAAGTGATTCTGATGCATTGCAGTTTTGAAGTAGATAATTTGTAAAAATATTTAAGTGCTGCTTTTGAATTTTTTACTAAAGTGCCAATTGCGAAAGGGGTCATTCTTCATCATAAAAAAACAAACAAACAAACAAAAAAGAAACAACAAACTGTAATGAGACAATAATTCTTCTAGAAAATGGATTTATCATCACCCACATCCCACCAGGTCATTGTAATCTTAACTGTTACCAGTATTTTGGGGGCATACATTGAAATGATAAGAACAGAGCTATATGTAGAAGTTCTTGCTGAAGCAAAACTGCAGAGAAGTAGATAAACAAAGTCAAAGATGTCTCTTTTAAAAGGGTGACCTGCCTTTTTACTTTTTATATTTACAAATTTTTAAGTCTTTAACTTATCTGCCCACTGATTTGATTCAGGGCATTTCACAAGAGGCATCTGAAATACTATGAGTAAAACCTTATCCATGCAAAGTGATAGTTTTCTACACTAGTTAGTTTTTCTATCTTAAAAAAAAAAAAAAAAATTGTCCTTGTTATAGACATCTCATGAGAGGTGGTTTCATAAGCATTTCCATTTTTTAATTTTCCCATTAGACTGACTTTTTTTTCCAAGAGTAGCTGGCAAAAAAAAAAAAAATAAAGGCTGCAGAGAGCAGAAGAGCAGCAACTTTCCTCCTTGGTAACCATCTCAGTCTGGTTAGGTTGTTGCTATTGTAAAACAACCATAGTGTACGCAGGCTGTATATTCAGACTTATACTGTGGGAGTGTTTACCTCCAGCTACTTACCCAAACACTTTTAAAAGGGAAAACTCGTGCCCCCTGGGGCACAGGAAGTTACTACAGTCACAGACCAAGAGTTCTCTCAAAAAGGTTTTACCTGAGGTTGGAAATAAACTGAGCTTTCTCCTCCCACAGGACACAGAACCCAGCTCCTCCGCACCCCATCTCCTCCCTTCCATCCCAGGACCAGGAGCACAACCACAAAGCAGTCATCACCACACAGGAGCTACACCCCCACTCAGGGGGAGCCCTCGCATCCAGGAAGGGCTCCCACAACAGGGCCTCCCCACCAGCATCCCCCCCAAAAAGCCAAGTCCATTCCCCTCATCCCCCAAAAATAATCTTTTTGAGATGGTGCACACAGGAAACAACCCCACAAAAAAATGGGAAAAACACAGTCCACAGAGCGTATGGACTGTTGTCTCCCTAGCCACCTTTACAAAGCAAAATCCACCAAACTAGCACACAACCAATGCCCATCTCTATCTCCACAGAACCATACCATCACCAAGGTTGCAAAACACCTCCAAAATCATCCACCTATCACCAACACTTCTCACTAAACCATGTCCCTCAACACACAAACCTCTAAGGCAAACAAACCGGCTTGCCACTGCCTCACCATCCAGCCCACCCCATCTCTACAGCCTATGAAGCCACAAACCTCAAAGTGAGATCAACCAACCTGCCACACAAAGAGGCTCCAACTCAACTATCGCACCCCACCTCAAGCAGAACAAAAACATCCATAAGCAGTACAAAACGCACACCCACTTGGGTGGAGTGGGGGTCTGCCACAGCCAAGGGACCACCTACAGGGCACACCACAACACCCAATAGCTGCCTCTTGGGTCAACTCTGCTGCTTCTACCTCTACACCAAGGGCATGGTCTAAAGCCTTGAGTGCTGCAGCTTCTAATCAAGGGTACTGACATTCCTCTTGGGACACCAACTTCACCACGACCTGACAGAAAAGAACAACTCCAGAGGGCTAGATCCCCAGACCTCACTGAGGGAGACAGACAACAAATGGCACAGGGACACCAAACTCCTGCAGACAAGGGCTGCTGGAGCCCTGCCACAGGCAGTGTTTCTCACCTTTTGCTCCATCAATTCCATTCCTCCAAGACAGCACCTGCCACACACCTTCAGGTCTGAAAGGAAACCTCCAGTGAGACCCAGGTCTGCCACGCACAGAAGGGGCTTCCTCCTCTGGCACCTTGTTCCAGCCATAGACTCGATTCCAAGGTCAATACACACAAGTCAGGGACTGAAGGACAATGCTCACTTCGCTCTCTGGAGGCAGTCACACCACCAGGATCCTCACTTCAGCCCTGAACCTGCAGGAAGAGCTCCAGGAATTGCTTGCGAAGGGCTGCCACAGTGGGGGTGCTCATGCACCTGGGCCCCCATTGCTCACCTCCTTCATCCCACTGAAGATGAAACCACTCACATATTCAGGCTGATGCTCTGCTGTAGCCCTTGCCCTGCAATGAGATCAAAATTGCGGAGCTGTAGCAATTGGAAAGGTCTCTCTAGCCATCATCCCATCCCGCTCCCTTGCTAAACTAGCTTCCCTACAACACATAACACAGCAAAGCATCAAGACACAACTTGAATATCCCCAGAGAAGGAGACTGCACAACCTTTCTGGGCAGCCTATTCCATCACTCTAACAGTAAAATCATTCTTCTTTCTCTTTGTATAGAACTTCTTGTCTTAAAGTCTGTGCACAGTGTTTCCATTCTACTGCTGCACTGCTCCTGTTCATGTCCAAACAAGCACATCGACTACACTCCTGCACTTTAGATATATTCTAACAGCAGTGAGATTTCCAACCCAACCCTTCCCCCCACATCATACCTTCTCTAGGCCAAACAACCATAGGTCTCTCACCCGTTCTTCAGAAGAGAGATGCACCAGGCCCCTTGTCTTCTTTGTTGCCGTATGCTGGACTCTCTCTACAAGTTTCCCATCTTTATTGACCTGCAGAGTCCAAACTGGGCACAGTAGTCCACATGTAGCCTCCCTGGGGCAGATTAGAAGGGGAGAATCCCCTCCCTCCACCCGCCGGCCACGCTCATTTTAATGTCCCCCAGGATAACACTGGCCTTATCGGCCACAAGGCCATGCTGCTGGCTTGCAGCTGACCTGTATTACTTGCTGGGACCGCCAAGTCCTCCTCCTCGGGTCTCGCTTCCATCAGACAAATCCCTAACCTGTACCAGTGCATGTGGTTATTCCGCCGTAGCTGCAGGACCCTGTACCTGTTCTCAAAATTCATCAGATCCCTCTTCGCCTAACTCTCCAGCCTCCTGCCATTTTTGCTCAATTTCATACTCTAAGGGATGCACTGCTCCCAAGCATGGAGGAATTAATGCTCGAGTGTCAGCAACTGCTCACAGGACCCCTTCCAATGCTCTAACATGAAGGATACCTCCAAGTAGGTCCTTTAAGAGGACAAACTTGGCTCTCTCAAAGTGCAGTGAGAAAAATCCTACTTATTGCTTTCCATCTTCCACACAAGATCCTGAACTCCTCTGTCTCACAGCCTCCATGCTCAAGGCCACCCCTAGTCTTCACATCCCCAGCTGGCCCATTCTCGAGAGGGAGAACAAACTCCAGTAGCACCCCTTTCCTCATTGGCTCCTCCATCTCCTGTGTCAGAAATCTTATCTTCAACACACTGCAGGAACCTCCTGGAATGAGCATACCTGGCAGTGCTGCTTCCCTAACAACTGGCAGGGTGGTTTGAATCTACCGTGAGAACTAATGCCCACAGCTCTGAGGCTACTTTTACTCATGTGAAGAAGGTCTTATCAACTTCCCTATCCTGGCCTGTAACAAACATCCCCAGTATTTACCTGCCTATACGTAGGCAGGTAGGTAGGAGGGTATACGATATGTTGTCATGTTCTCTAGGAGAAGAAGCACATTCGGTGATGGGTCTACTCACAGCTAAGCAAAATCCTCACATTTACTTGAACATTAAAAGGGAATCATTTTGGGAGACACATAGATTCGTAACACAGAGCTTACAACTGTTGGCAAGAGCCAACGATGATAAAGACCTTCCCTTATGAAAATAGTTTTGGGAACAACTTGTGAAAACATTTGCCTACTGCTTTTCTCCCAAAGCTATCTAGTTAATGTATTTGTAAACTCCACTGATTGGTTACTTGCATGTACAACTACTTGGCTTGTAAATAAATTATTTACAAACTTCCCTTGCTTTCAGAACCTACTATCGTCTGCGAATGGACACATCTGCCCAAAGGAAATCGGTCCTGGGCTATAGAATCTGACTGAGAGGCCCAGAGAAGTTGCCAGTGGGCTCCTCTCAAGCCACTTTGTGCCTACAAACGACTGGGTGATTTAAAACCACCAAAAACTGTAGTAAATAAAACAGAATGAGTTCCTCGGGCCTTATGTAACCTGCTCAAATTTTCTGAGTAATTTGTTGTTGCTTAGTCATTGTTTCTTTTAAGAAAAAGGAGAAAAGTTCTTATCCATTTCTATTTGAACTGCAGCGAGAGGCTGATTCCAACTAGTAAGAAGCAGCTGATGCATTTATGTAGCATGATTTTGTATCCCTAGCTAATGTCTTTAAAAGCATCCTGTTTGTAATCCATACGCATTTAAATTTGATTAAAAATAAACAAATGAGACAAGTTATGAGGTTGTGGTTTTTTTGTATGTTTGTTTTGTTAATGTTCGCATAAAAGAACTGATCATTTGTAGTAATCAGCTCAAGCAAGAAAACTTTTTTTTAAATGCAATTTTGCTTGGAATAATCAATGAAATGACAATTGAGCAGACATAAATTTGAAACTTTGAAGCAATACAGTGATTCTTAGAAGATGGGAACTGAGTGAGTCGAGCCATTTTGGGGAATTTCAGAGGAGTTGGACAGCAGTTTCCAATGAACTTCAAATACTTGTTAAACTTGACCTGAGCATTACTCAACTGGAGACTGCTTTTGTTAGGAGTGCTGCGTGTTGTTCCAGAACAGGGCTGACTTGAATATGGCAGTTCCAGGAATCTGACAGATGCTGTTCTAAACTACTTACTGTATCTTGAATATTTGCTGAAATATGATATTCAGTATAAGATTGCACCCAGAAAACTTCTACCGTAATGAAATGAGCAATATTTTTGGTACTGGAAAACTGTGAAACTAAATGTAAAAACACATCTCCCACTTTCAAGCAGTGAGTGCTCAAATATTCATTTTTATTAAGTAAGTGCTTAAATATGCAGGCTATTTAAGTAGTTTAACCTCAGCTTGTGTAATAACCAGCTTTATTCTTGCTATGATGGTCTTGGTAAATCAGAGCCATTCCTATATTTGGGGCAAAAAATGTATAGAAAGGACTAGTGTGGTTGGTTATACCTAGGTTCATATATTCATAATAATAGATATATAAGGGATGTGATATTCAGATGCCGGTCTGCTCATTAGCAGTCAAAAGCCAATTGAAAGTGCAGTGCAATCTGGCCGTTGAGGTGGCTGACATGAAGCCAATAATGGAGAAAACAGAGTACTGCTTCGCTTCTTGTTCATGCTGTTTTCCTCTGTGCAATCTGACTGTCATGGGCAAGCTGAAGATTACCTTTACGGCTGTCATCTATCGTACTTCTAGGAAGAGTTGGACGTAAGGCCAGTGTGTTGTTGCTACAGAAATAATGGTGCTGATGACAGGAGGTATGGTATGCTAGATCTCAGCCTACAGTATAGTCTAAATAGCAGCTCTGGTATATGCAGAGCCAAATTTTATACCTGACCTTGTTAAGCCTGAAGCATTAGAAATGGTTTTTTGCAAATCTGACTATTGGTTAGGCTTGGAATCTGAGTGCATCTAAGTAATATACTACCATCACTTCCTCAATTTGTTTTGATTTGCATCTGATAATTTTGAAATTATATTAAAGGAGAATGAACTTATTTGTGGTATCATAGCACTTAGACACTCATGTTCAATACCTTGTCTAATTAAACTGACCCTATAAATGGAATTTAACTGACGTGTCTGCTCATAACAAATAGTTAGGAAAACTGTTTTCATTGCCCTTCTTTGCTTGCATAGCTGTATTCTGGAGTTTGTTACTAAAATTGGGCAGATTGCATTCAACTCCATATATAAGAGAGATTTTTCTATTAGCACTTGTCTAAGGAGGGTAGAAAAAGGCTTGAAATAGCTTGGGAGGCAGAAATTGAATGCAAAAGGAAGAAGTGCCAAACTAATCTTTTACAGCTTTAAGTCAAAACAAGCAAGGTACTAAAAAGAATTAGTCCAATTTTAAATGTAAGACGCAGTAATAATTATATTTAAAAGGTAAGCTTATCAATGTAAGTACTTGAGTTTCCTGGTCTTGCCTTTCATTTGAGAATTGCTTCTGTTTTATACAGTATCACCTCAGAGTCATGCTCATATACATGTATGCACATTATTTGTTGACCTGGAAGCTGCTGGTATGGTTACGTAGGTGAGCTTTACAGTTACTTTGGGAATACATTAGGAATGAAAGATCTTGTCTTAGTATTAATGAAATACTTTTCATTGGACTTGTCTGCTTACTTGAAATTTACCTAAGATATACTTAAGCTGTATACTAAGACTCCATTGCAATGTTAGTTTATTTCCCAGAACCAGGGAGCTTGGAAAGATTGATGAATCGCATGATCATAGGTGTTGGAAGGGACCTCTGGGGATCATCATGTCCAACTCTCTGCTGAAGCAGGTTCCCTACAGCAGGTCGCACAGGCAGGCATCTGGGTGGGTTTAGAATATCCCCGGAGAACGAATCTCCGTAACCTATCTGTGCAGCTGTCTGTAATGAAGTCACAACTGCTTTTTAAGACTACACAAATGGAAACTACATCACTCAATTTTATCTATTTTCAACTTATATTTCAAAACACCACAGTAAATGACACTAAGTTGGCAAGGAGTGATAAAGAAATATGGAAAGTACTTCCAGACTATGCAAATGCCTGTCTACAGCTACTTATGGGAGCTGTGAAAGGTACTTTAGTCCAATAAGAAAAGAATATAGAGAACAACAGAAGAGACAAATGAAGTGACAGAGATAATCTGGCTCATTTCATTTTGGACAAAACAGTGTAAAGAGGAGTTCTCTCGTTCCTTATTTCAAGTGTTTTCTAACCAAGGTATATATCTTTTTAGGCCAGGTGTCAGTGAGGTTTCTTTAGTAATTGCTTCTTTTTACTTTTTGTCATTGAATAATAGCTTAATTACCATTGTAAATTCTCTGTCCTAACTGCTCTGTAAACAAATGAGACCTCTTCTTTGGCATTTTTTTTCCTCTCGTTTCATCCTTTTCGTTCAAATTCCTTGATTTTTGAATAATATAATTCTGTGCTACGAAAAGGTCAGTCCCTTTTTAATTTGCCATTGTCCCTTTGTGCTCTGCTTCATTTCTCCTGTGCATAATGGAGTGTTTGTCACCTGCACAAGGGAAAAGGCTTTAATGAATTGCAAGGGGTGTGCTTTAATAGACAGTAACACATTTTGTACATTTTTTAATTAAAACTGTAGAACTCCCTCATCTGGCGTGGGTAATTATTTCCTGAATTATGCCCTTCTATTTTTGTCAGTTTCCCTAATCTTAACATTTGAAATCATCGTCATTTGCATGACAGTGAATGTGTATACTTTAATCAGCATGTAATATTTTCTATTGTTTACAGGTTTTATTAACGTGAAAAATACAAATGGACTGCAGAGGGCATTATATAGACCGATAAATTATTTCAGAGGGATGACCAAATCATAGAATCATAGAGTCATAGAATTACTCAGGTTGGAAAAGACCTCAAAGATCATCAAGTCCAACCGCAGCCTAACCATAGTACCCTAACTCTAACAACCCTCTGCTAAATCATATCTCTGAGCACCACATCCAAACGGCTCTTAAACACATCCAGAGATGGTGACTCAAACACCTCCATGGGGAGCCTATTCCAGTGTTTAACTACCCTTTCTATAAAGAAGTGTTTCCTAACGTCCAACCTAAACTTACCTTAGTGCAACTTGGGTCATTTCCCCTCGTCCTTTCACCTGTCACCAGTGAGAAAAGACCTGCCCCGCTCTCTCTGTAAGCACTCTGTAAGGTCTCCCCTCAGCCTCCTTTTCCCCAGACTAAACAGCCCCAGCTTCCTCAGCCTCTCCTCATAGGGCTGATTTTCCAAGCCCTTCACAAGCCTCATTGCCCTTTTCTGGACCCGCTCCAGTACCTCCCTGTCCTTTTTGTACTGAGGTGCCCAAAACTGAATGCAGTACTCAAGGTGAGGCCTCATCAATGCCGAGTACAGCGGCAGGATTACTTCCCTAGTCCTGCACACCACACCATTCCTGATACAGGCCAGGATGTCATTGGCCTTCTTGGCCACCTTGGCACACTGCTGGCTCATATTCAGCCAACTGTCCATCAGTACACCAAAGTCCCTTTCCATCAGGCAGCTTTCCAGCCACACCTCCGCAAGCCTGTAGGGTTGCCTGGGGTTGTTGTGACCAAAATGCAGGACCCAACACTTGGCCCAATTGAAACTCATGCCGTTAACCTTGGCCCATCGATCCAGTCTATCCAGGTCCCTCTGCAGCGCCCTTCTCCCCTCTGGCAGATCAGCACTCCCTCCCAACTTGGTGTCATCTGCAAATTTACTGAGGGTGCGCTCAATCCCCTCATCAAGATCATCAATGAAGATGATGATCTTCATTGATGATCTTGATCAAAATACAGATGCAGTTTTTCACTACATTTTAAAATTGAAATAGCCATTAAAAATAAATATATCCTTGGCCTCATTCATTCATAAATTCAAGGTAGGTTAAGGTCATCGATGTGTAGAGGTTTACTAGAAGTGCAGGAATAAATCCCATGTGAGCCCTCTGGGCCCATTCATTGCTTGTTGAAGTCAGTGGGATATTTTTCTTTGAGTTTGGCTCAAATAAGAGCCATTAATTATCTCATTCTGAGCAGTTCCTGAATGAAACAAATAAAGAAATACATTTTTTAAATATCGGTGTGGCTAGTTTGAATGATGTAACAGTACTAGCAAAAACCTGTTCTCAGTAATTTATACTCTGTTGAAAGGGAGAGCAATACAGGAGGTACAGTGAAGGGAACAGAGTCTTTCCCTCTGAATGGAAAATGGAAACAGAACAAGGCAAAGTCCTCTGGGGCTTGTAGTATGTAGTTCTTCTTTTCTGAGAACCAGGTACCCAGAAGTATCCACAATCCATGGAGCTGAAGCATTAACTCTTTAATTCCCAGTGCACTATATGATGTTATGATGTGGAATGCCAATAACCAAAAATCATAAAACCAAGACAGCTTCTTATAGCCAGTTAATGATGAATTTTTACAATTCTGAAAGACAAAGGCAATTTGCAAGCAAATGGGAATTCCTTCGTAGGCATGTGTGTGTTTTTGTAAGCTTTGTCTGCCTTCATCTATATATCTAAAAGAATAAATCGCACGTGTTTTCTCGTGGAGCAACTGGTAGAAAAATGAATTGCAATACATCAACCCAGTGTTAATTTCTATAAAGTACTAAAAGAAAATTTAGACATTCTAATTTTGATTACTTAGACCCAATACATCCTTTTTATCAACATAAGACAATTTATTAAGTTTCCATTGATCCAGTAGTTTTAACTTAAAACAAATTACTGCAATGATAAATCATCCATAGATCTGCAATGGAATAAGTTGTGCATTTCAGTCTTCTCACTTCAAGAGGAGTTCAATAAAATACACAATTCAGAGGTATTGTTAGATGAAGCATGTTTAAACCATCAACATTTGTTTATTTAGTACGATCCTTTAATGTTAGACTATTTGTATCTCATATTAACTCTAGCCAAGACTATGAATTTTAACCAACACATGAATTCTTACATTCAGTATTCCACAATCAGTCATTTCAAGCAATTCAGTAAAATAATATACAGCTGTTTCTATAGTAATGGATAAATTTCAAAGAAGGATATAGCAGAGTTCTTTTTGTTTTTGTTTTTGTTTTTGTTTTAATTAGATGGCTCAACAAAACGTGGGCTAATGTGACAACATTTCCAAATTTTAGGCAATTTCAGAAAGTGTAGCGTTTATGAAAGAAAAACAAACAAACACAAACACACACAAAAAAACAAACAGATGAATAAATGACAACAACGGTTCCAGTAAACACTTCTATTTTGTGAAATTCTGACATGTTTGGAGGGAAGATAGAGAAAAAATATAAATATATAAATATAGTGTTTAGAATAGAGCTTCTCAACTCTCCCCTTCATCTTGAAATTCAGTGTGTAACAGTAACTTGACGGTTTTGTTTGTTCTGATGGGCAATATTTATCAGATGGGGGCTGGAGTTTTGAATAAGGAAACAGGCAGAGATATATGTATATATCAGATGGGCTTTAATCACGTGGCTCAAACTAGACTAGATTACCAAGGGGGACTTAAATCTAAAGGAATAATTCTAAGGCATTCTTTCTAGCTCTTCATTCCAATGCTTTGCCACTGTCTCACTGGATTTTCATCATACTCTTATTTTAATTTAAGAATTTGGAATTTGAATTTTTGTTTCAGTATAGAACAAAAAATTGCATAAACCCTGAATGTTTCAGTTAATTAAGATAGTTGTTTCTTGCTTGTGAGAAGACCGAAGAAATAAAAAAAAACAGTTTTAAGTGAACAACTGGTTTTACTTTGCAGTGCATTATTGAACATATCACAGTGTAGGGTCTGTGTTCTTTTGTGTGAATATTTTCGTATATGACTGTGTGTTTGTAGGCAGATACCATCTAAAACTTTCTCCTATTGAATTCTCATTTAAAATCATTGAGTTACTGAAATAATTTGCAGAAGTTAGAGTTTACGGTTATCCCCCTGAGCATATCTGACTGCTAAGCACTTTCTCTACAACAAATTTTTTGGAAGTCATTCTCAATGTCCTCAAACAGCTTTCAGGGATATCGAAATTAATCATGTACAGAACATTGTCCACTGAGAGTTGAAGTGATGAAGACTGACTTTTTGGTAGCAAAGTTAGTTTGTTGCATGAGATAACAAAGTATACTCCAATATGTTAAGAAATAAGTAAAGCTTTTAAATCACATGTTGATTTTGATAACTGTAGTTTGAGTATTAATCATGCTGACAGTACTCAAGAAGTGCAATTTATGCCATACGTTAATGGCATAACACCATTCCCGCCTACCCATGACTTTACAGAAAACATGGTGATCTGAACAGATTTTAATGAATACACCTGGTGAGAAGCAAGAGGAAGGCTAGATAAACAACATATACCGTTACAAAATGGAAAGTACTTCAAATCTCTTACAGAATGTTTATCTCTATTTGTGCAAACTTCTACTTAACCATGTCAGTGTTAATTATACCCACATCCAGAAAAGACAGATTTTATCTATCTTTTATTTATCTAAAAGAGCAGGTAGCTACTTTGTTTATGTACATATTAAAAGTGCTTAAAATATACAGTGCCTTCTTTTCTTAATGTTTTTCTTAAGATCTTGTAAGATAATCTTACAAACATAAATATCAAGGGAGGAAAAACAAAACAAAACAAAACAAAAAAAAAAAACAACACCTTGTATAATGATCCAAGTATCTATGTAGATTGAAATACTCACATAAACCACTAATCCAATGGTTTATAGTCAACTCATACCTGTTTTGTTAGGGAGGAAGATCTAATTTCAAGCCATCCTTTAGATACACTTAACTGGCTTCACGGAGAGCAGATGCAATTGCAAATACATCAGTTTCTCATACTGGTATGTTTATGATCCGGTGCCACTGAATAAGCAATTGAATTTTAGAAACCTCATTCTCTGACTTTGTTCTGAGAGCATTTGGCACTTAGTCAACCAAATCAGATTACTCTAAACTTCATAATTTAACTATTATAGTTTACTATTCAGAAGAATATACTTTACTAGCACTGACAATCTTCTTGTGAAATTTTTGTTCAACTGGGTGTTCTTCATGAGGACTTTCTGCTGCTGCAGAGTTTCCCTAGTTGAAGCTGCCCTGTACTTCAGTGGTCACGCATTCAGAAGACCCACATGCTTGCTACTACTGTTACTTCAATATTGTTTATGGAAATCCTGCAGGAAAAACTTACAAAGAATTTTAGAGCTGTGACATTTTGAAAACTGACAGTAGGTTGAAGGATGGGAAGGATTTGAGAGGTTTAGCTGTACGCATTGACATACTGAAGCCATTTTTAATGCAAAAAAATTCAAAACCCAATAGCTTTTCCTAATTAAGGATATGATGTTAAACCGTATCTGTAAATAATTGTTCTGCCCTGACATAATATCAGTGTACAAAAAATTAGATGGACTTCTTTTCTGCCTTTTTCTGCACTTTTCTGCTGTGAAGGAAATGTGGCTGAACTTGCGAGGAACTAGGAGCTAAACTTCAGTAGTGATATTATTTGTTCTGCTCGTAAAGTCTAGACAAGATAACATTGAAAAACTACATTTAGTTTTTTATGTACAATCCTTCTGTTCTGCACTCTAAGCGGAACACTTTCGTGACACTATGTGAATCACCGATGTACATTTATCAGGAAATTAAAGGGAATGGAAAAAGACAATGAATGCCACTTCTCAGGAATGTTTGACATCAATTTACTGCCCTGTTTACTCCATAAATATATTGTCCAGAATCTGTAAGATGCAACTTTTCTGTCTCTCTTGAAAGCTCAAGAATCCCTTTATTCTCTTTGATTGCATGCCCAACAAGCCTTCTGTATTATCAAGCTAACTGGCTCATATCAAGCAAGTCCAATAGAGAAAGATTATTGGTAGTGCAGACATCATTTCTCACACTTGTCTTTGTGAGATGTGATTTTCTGAGTGTAAATATACTTTTTTTGTCATGAAGAAGCTGCTAAAAGTTCAGTCTTTAAAATGTTTTGTCAAATTTGCCTTTTTGTTGTTTTTTTTTGTTTGTTTTTATGAGGTAAATGAGATGCACTGGCGATTAAACTCAAAAAGTTACAATCTATTCCTTGTTAACTTTAAATCCATTCTCAAAAATACATTGTACCCTGGAGAGCTATTACCTATCTTCTTCTACATTTTGCTAACAGTGGAAGATGCTCATAAAAATTTCATCAGTTTTTGAATAGGTGGGTGACCAGTGATATTTAGAAAAATAAATAATAGACAAATTGTCCATTAATAGCACATAACCTACTATTTTAATTCTGAGCTTGTAATTTTACATTTAGTGTTCCTAATACAGATGGTTCAGAGATCTCGATTATTTAGTAGCAATTGACAATAAGTTTGCCTGCAGGAAAGAAATTTGTAAATATTTGGAATTGACGAGTGCTTTCTACCCAGGCCTCAGTGGAATTACATAGGGTCATTATTTTAACTAAAAAAAAAAAAAAAAAAAAAAAAAAAAAAAGGATGAAGATAGATAGATAGATAATTCTGACGTAAATAGTGAGGACTTATGCATACATGCAACTTTTTCAAGTTCTTCCAAATGCTACTTTTGATATTTCCACATTTGAAGAATATAAAAAACTAACTCTGTCATGCTTTAAAATGATGAAAAATCACTGAAGTACAGTTAGAAATATCTTGAGAATAGCAGTTCTTCTGTTTGTTTATACTCAGTTATATTATGTCTTTCTATCTTGCTTTTAGCATTGGAAGTAAAATCATAGACCAAATATCCTTCAATGCTGGGAAGAAAGACTGCGTTCTGCTAGTTAAATATCTAGAACACAGGGAGGCAATCTGACAGTTTGAACAACCTAGGCTAGCACACTATAATGATACAAAGGCTTTTAGATCATTAATTCCTGTCAGATAGCATGCTCCTATCATTTCTGCTGTTTTTTTCCCCCCCACTGCAGCGCACTTTCTTCTTCTGTACTCAACAAATTAAAAATAATATAGAACAGATTGACTGCAGCTGGCTATGGTTTGCCACTGAAGGAATTCTAAGATGCTTGTTCAAAACAGTTTTATGACTTTACAATACCAACTGGCACATTTTCAGAATACCAAATGAATATACCGAAGTCTGTTTATATTGCAGGCTTCCAAGGTGGTTGTATGGTAGCGCTGATGCTTGCATTATGCTGAAATCCTGTAGGATTGGCTGCTCATCAAGATGAGTTTGACGGAACCTCACTGAAAGATTAAGACCTTTCATTTTGAATAAAATAAATATAGGGTTAGCTATCCAATTGCATATTTTTTGTTAATAATCTTAGTTTTTGTGCTGAGAAAAGTTCTGAAAGTTTCCATCCAGCATTCCTTGGAGAGGGAAATGATGTAGAATAAATGAATTCAGAAAAAGGAATCTGTTGAAAGAACATACCCTTTGCTCTGAGAATACTTGAGGAGCATTCATTCTCTAGTTTTTCCAGATTTTAGAAGCTTGCAGTAGTGTTTGTTACCTATACGCTCAAATATAGTAACTTTTATATAAAACAAATGGTTATGTCTAGTAAAAAAGACACAGTAGTGGATATGTTCCATTTGCACATACTTCTGGGTTAAGTAGTGGTTTGCTAGAGTTACAAGAACATTCCTAGTGATACAGAAACAAGGACATCATGTCTGGATTCTTTAGCATACAAGAATGCTCTGATCTTCCAAAAGAAATGGATCACTCTAGATCACTTCTTGCACCCACTGGAATAATGCTTCTTCTGTCTTCAAATGCTGCAACCCACGATCCTAGTTATAGGGTCTCACCCTTTCTTTTGATAACTTATTTTTATTTCAGTCACTTTTAGCTCTTCTTCTCTTGTATTTCAGTGGAGGGGCATAGCTGATTGATTTGGTGTAATACACAACCTCCTGCCCTTTGGGAAGTCAGCGAATTCTTTGTTGTTGAAGCTTTTCTAAGAGATATTTCCAGGATGCATTTCAAATCTAAATTTGATTCTGCTAGCAGTCATTTCTGTGTGACAGTTTCATTTACTTCCCATGCTAATCTGTCAGATAACTTGGCGTCTCTCACTGCCTCCAGATTCACTGAACTCGTTTGATAGCTTTACGTTGCAACATACACAAAAGTAGATTCACCTTAATGCTGACCCTTGTCATTACATTTCAGACTCAATCCAACTGCTGATGGTTTGGGGTCATAGTGCTCTTTTATGAAGTCTATAATCTCTGGAAATAGTTATCATTTAGTGTTTCAGGAACAATTGTGTTAAATGCTCTCAAATATTTAAAGTAATCATCTGTTTTTGTGGCACACGATATGATTTGCATAAAAACAATGCCTTCATATATTTGTGAGCAGTTTTTCAGAGTTTACACATTATTCTTACTGTACTGCATTGAAAACAACTTTCAGTGATTTCACAGCACTCCTAAGATTGGCAGATTTGATGTCTGCTCTTCTTCAGGCATCTTATTAAAACACTAATTATGATCGTCATCAATAAACATGAAAGTATGCTTTAAAGGAATCAAATACCAAAAATGGCCAGCCATTTCTTATTGGCCTATTTTCTGTTAATGTGTTATTACGATTATTATAATTATTATTAGTGAGAATGGACAATACTTACTTTTACTCAGGTTCCAATTCATTTGAAGAGGTAATGTTTTTACAATACAGAACTGCTTTAAATGAGCTCTGTGGATCAGATCACTGGTTGTCACACATGATTGACATTTTGCAAGTTGAAATGTTCCAACGTAAGCGCGATATTCCAATGTGTGAAAGGTAGATTGTGTTTTTGCAGTGGAAGTTTCCAGTACTTTCTGTATGTAGTGTAGGCCTCTACTAAACTTATAACCCTCTTGTTAAACAGTTACATTCTACAAAAGAAAGTTGTTGAACAGAGTAAAGTTAAGATTGGGGGCGTTCTGACTTGGGTAAATATGCGGGATGGGGAGAGCCTAATTCTTGGAAACATTGCCTTCCTATCTCCATAGAAATGTACAAAATATACCAAAAAAACAACAGGTTGGTAACATACCTTATATGGAAATGCATCATAGCAACAACGTTTGGGAGATTGTGAGCCTGAGATGCTCAACCAAGGAGCTAGCTCCAGGAGACCATTACCTGCATCAGATTTAGGATATATAACAGAATGAATTTCACTGACCGGCGCGCAATTTCTCCCTTGCCAATTTCTCCCTTGCCAATAGGGGTCATGCGCCCACAACTGCAATAATGAATAAACTTCACTGCTACCATCAAGATCTCTGCCCAACCTGAAATTTTTGACTTTGAGTGTTTCTTACAAATGTAAAGGTGAAAAATGTGCTACATCTCAAGAGATTAGGCCCTCTGTTAGGTTTGATGGGAATGTGAGGTGTCTATACTCCGGCTCAAAGAGCAGTTCAGTGGATTGTGTAAATGTTTTGTCTTTTCAAAGGCAGAAGACTAAGTCACAGGGGACTCAAATTTCCTGTTACCGTGCATTAAGCCAGTAGTTGACCTAGTTCAAAATTCAAACCTCTTCATCCAAAATGAGTATCCTGTCCGTTTCTCTGTTTCATTATGCAAAGTGAGGCAGAAGAATCACTGTAGATTTCTGTTTGGAACATAAGCTGGCTAAAAAAGCAATCATAAATTTCAGAAAAACTTGCGCTTCATTTCTCTCAGAACTTGACTAGTGGGATCATCACAAAACAGCAATGGAGAGGTGGTAAATATTGATAACTATTTGGTTTCTCATACTTGAGACATCTGGATGCTTCTTAGCAATGCAAATGCTGGAAGCCAATTTGAAATTAATATTTCTAGAATCAAACGACTTTACATTTATTGTTTATTCCTCACCAATTTTGTGCATGATTCCAAAGAAAGCGTAATTTAATGAGATGTCAAGATTTTTTGCTTTTACAGACCAGTAAAGCAACACTGATGGTCTGCATCTGCTTTTGTTATTTTCATTCTACTTGACCTAGTGAATATTTGGCATTATTTTCATGTCTTGTAGCTGTTTGCTTAGGATAGAGAAGTGTTTTAGAACCGTGGTATTTGAGAGGAAGAATCAAGGCATTTTGAGAAAGATACAGTTATGTCTTGACTAATGACACATCATTTTCTGTTGTCACTATAAGGTGCCAATATTTTAGGTGTGGGGGGTTGTGTATTTGCATGTGGCTGTTTGCTGTTATTTGCTCCAGAGTTCATTTCTGCAAAACTGCAGTGCATGAAAGCATTTCTCAAACCCATTTCAGGTGCACATATGTTAATGATGCATTTAAGTGCATGGCAATGTGGAATTAATCCCCACGTCACAGTCTCCAGTATCATCATCTTGTACTAGTTCTTAATTTACAGAGCTACAGAGCAAAGGCATAGGGGAGAATACTAACACTTAGATAATACATTATGTAGCTGACTACGAGTATATGCATTCTTCTTCTGTACTCTTTTTCTCGCCTGCAATTATTTTAGATGTGCTTAAGCAGTAAGCTGTAATGATGGCTATAGACATCGCACTGAGCAGTGGGAGATGCTCGCTGAGCATTGTACTTTTTGCATGGACTAGCTTCCTCTTGAAATTTATAAATTATAAAACAAGGGAAAGAGCTGATGAAGTGAGAGAGACATTTGTCATTAATCACTACAGTGGAACCTGACAGAAAAAAGCTTTACAAAAACAAAGACATGGAGTAACTTTCAAAAGGTAAAAATACTTTATGACCTGTGTTACTCAACAGATCTAACTAAATTTATAGGACAGACCTACAGCTGTTTCACAAAAATGGAAACTTTGATCTGCTAGCTACAGAATACTAGATAACAGTGATGCACAAGATCTTGACACCTAATGAAAGTCACAACTTGACATTCCCAAACAGTATCTCTGGTAAGTAGGCAATGAATATTACTAGAATATGTCCATACAGATGTTTAAGAGCTAGGCTACAGGTAAAGAAAGCACAAAATTTTAAAGGTTTTGTGAGCAGAAGTTTAGCTAATCTACACGATAGTCTAAGACTTGATCAGTCTTGAATATTGCATATTCATGCAGAGTGAAAATAGACCTTGCTGGACAACCTGAGCTTACCAAGATCCATATTAAGAACAGAATAATCAACATTTCTTCTAAATGTAAAGAACTACACTAAAAGTGTACTAAAATATTGAAATAAACTTTTCATGTATGCTGCATTTACATACAGTTTTCTGTATTTGCACTTTGGAGTGCTTGCCCCAAATAAGCAATGGTAGTTATGGTATACAGCTATTTACTGATCCCAATAAGTATGCCTGGAAGTATTCTGTCTGAAAGTTAAGGTGACATCCAAAGTTACTGGATGCTTTAGCAGCTGAAATAGAAATGCTGTTCAACTCCCCAGCTGTTGAACCATGCTTCTAACAAGAACAATACACTTGCACGCACTGTTGAACTACAATAGGACAGAAAAGTGATCAAAGTAATGAAGCATAGTGTAGTATCTCTCTTGTAACATACATTAAATATGGAATGGAATATAAATGGAAATGACACGAATTTTGTACAGCTCACCTTTGCTAAATCATGTCTTGATGGAAATTAATTTCAATATTAAAAACATGTATACTCATTTTCTGAACTTACTTTCAGTGCTTAGTCCAGTCCCAGTTGCACTGTCCAAGGTCTGTTAGTTCAGTGGGTTTACATACATTCCTCTATTCATTCAACTGGTTTTCCCTTTGTCTCTTCAAACTGTTTAACAGCAAATTCTATAGACAGTAAGTTACATTTTAGTATCTTTCCAAACATCTTTTGAATTCCATGCTATTTTAGTGGGTACAACTATTTTTTATTAAATTCAAACTATTGAGTACCATCATTTTGCCAGCCCCTTGTTTAACTTTGATTTATAATCCCCCTGAACAGAGAATGTCAGCACGTTTGTTCAAAAAATATATATATATTTTTTTCTTTAATAATAATAATAAAAGTATTCATTTATGTTTCATTTACCACATAGTAGTGGTATTGGCAATTGGTGAATTTATGATTTTATATTTTCTTGGGAGAATTGATAACGTTAGTGAAAAACTGTTCAAGTTTGCAGTTTCAAGATAAAATGTAAGGAAGATGATGCTAAATGAATATAAAAGAAGCTGATGTGTTCACACAATATTGTTTTGAAAACAATATAAGAGTTGACATATACTTAGCTCTAGAAGTGCAGAACATCCTTTCTCTTGAGTTGTATAACATTGTTTAACAGAATCTGTTTACACTTTTGTAAGCATCAAAACTAGTAACATTTCCACATGTTTTTCTTTCTCTCTTAGGGGAGATAAAAATTACATGCTACCATTTAGGAAACACCTATTACTTTTCAGCTTTGGTTGGTTTATTCAGATTTGTACATTGCTTTTGCACCATAGATTCCAGTGGTTTTGGTTTTTGTAATAATTATCATTTCTAAAATCATGCTCTATGATATGAAAGCACTCTTTGTTTAAAGGAAGAAAAACAGTTTGAATAGGGCATGGAGCCTTATATACAGCAGAAGATATTTATGCTTTTAAATGACTCCTACAAAACACACATATAAGGGGTTTTTTTGTTTGTCTGTTTGTTTGTTTTACTGGAAACAGGTAAGCTATAAAATAAATTGCCAAGGAAGTTTCTATAATTTTTGGCCTTATTGCTAGACAAGATCAAGATAAGGAGGAACCAAAAGGGTTTGAGCCAAAGGAATCTCGAGGGGCTTCTAACAGTTTGGTTCGCTGCCACTGATCTCAAGGTGCTTGCAGCTTTTGGTGCAGTTTGGCCCTTATTTAGAAGGGTCAAGCAGCCTTTCATTTGGTGCTAGAGAAAGGCCCGTATATAAACAAAGTGTGCAGCACAACTGCCTGACAGATGCAGCAGTTTGTGTCATGGCTCATCCCAGCTGCCTAGCAGGTGTCCGTGTCAGCGAAGAAGCTATGACCCAAACAGGGACTCAAATGAAAGACTAAGTAAAATGTGGCTCTGTTACTGTATGAGGTGGGTCTCTTGTGACACAGAACAGAGAAAAGGCTGAGGTACTGAATGCTTACTTCACCTCAGTTTTTCACTTCCCAAGACTGTCCTCTAGGAATAATCTCAACGACAGTAAAAAGGGAAGATAAAAAAGTGAGCTTCAGTTTTAAACCTCCTCCATATTTCTTTACACCTGGTGATCTGGCACTAGTAAAATGCTGTCTGTTCCAAGCCTTCCTTTACAACTTATTCCTCAAACACAAAATGCTATTTAGCTGTTATACACTCTTGCCTCAAGCTACGCAGAATTTTTGTGAATGTTTTCACTTGGATACCTTTCTGTACAATCTTTAGCCACCAAGCCTTAAAGTAGATGTGGAAAAACATACTGAATCATTTATGAGCTGATATTGTGAAGAATGTATGGAAAATAACTCATTGGAGTTTTGCAACCTCAAAATTAGTTCTCAGGACAAACATAGATGATGACAAAGTTCTATTTAATGCACAGATTTCTAGTAACACTATTATTTCTTTCCAGTGATCAGTACTGATAATATAATATCATCTCTCAGGCACGGCATTGTCTAACTGCTTAATACTGAATGCATGCAAGTCTATTTTGCTCAAATACTGCACATAGAGGTGGTATGAGTACATGTTGTTGGAGTTGTTGGTGGTTTTGTTCGTTTGCTTTAGATTGTTTTGGGTAGAGTTCATTTAGTGGAGTCCTATATATGATACAATTGCAATGATTATTGACAATTGCTAACTGAATTGAGAAAATAGGAAGAACAGAATAGCAAAATAACATCTGCAAAGGTTGAAAAAAAAAAAATAGCTGTTTTACTAGTTGATGCAACTTAAAGTAGATTACTACTGCAGCCTCAGTTGGCCTGTTATTTGAACTCTCTGAAAGCCTCCAAATTCTTCACATTGATCGAACTGAATTAATGCTACCAGTTAGAACCAGTCTGAGTATTGTGTGTTCTCAGTCACTGATTCAAATTTCAGTGAATTTTGGTAGCTTTAATATTCATTGTGGTTATTTTGTTTGTTTGTTTGTTTGTTTGTTTGTTTTTTAACTGACTCTGTACTTCTTCAGACTAATACTGTGGTTCACAAAAGAGAACTGGATGAATGTAAAGAGCATTGGATTTTGAAAATTTCAAAGCTGTGACAAGGGTATAGTATTCTGAACTCCAAAGACACAACCTGGATATTTTTCTTTGTCATCAGAATGAGGGAATGGCTCTAGTGAATGACAGGTTCCCTTTATTTCTTCCATCTGCTAATAATAAAAACAACTTCAGTTGAAGTTTGGATTATATGATATTATTTTTAATTGCATATTAGCTCATCCTAGTCTTATGAGGATGCCAGGCTCTCTTAAAATACCGCCCTGTCTATTGCGATTCAGGCTACAAAACTACTTGTTGATCATTCACAAGTTTGAGGAAGAGTGTCTAAAGGGAATATTCAGTGTTTTTCTATTTAGATAGAATCATAGCCTTGATTTTCTGAACTGCAGGGAGGATGAGCAGCTTGAAGAATGAGTGTCCAATAGGTTGTTGAAGAAATACTTTACTTATCTGTTAAGTTTTCAGTTACATGCTTTGTAAATTAGAGAAATGTGAGAAACTTTGAGCAGATATATTGGGTACTGGCTGCCAGAGAGTTTGGCAAATATATTTATTTTTTTTCTAACCTGCTCCATAGTTACTGTGAACATTTATAGGAGTAACTGAGGCAAATGTCCTATAGTGCAAGGTAAAGAGCATCATATGAAAAACTTGTTTCAGAATTTTATGTCTCATTTAAAGTTGTCAATGCTGCAAGAGCTCTACCCATTTCTAAAATAATTCTTTAAACCTGAGTGTTAGGCTGATAGCAAGAAAAGTCCATGTCTTCTCTGCACAAGTAGCAGTCTGGCATACAAATATACTCCTCTCTTCTATGACTATAGTCCCTAGGATGTGTTCTTGTTCTTTGTAAACTGCGGAAATCATTGCATAATTGTATTACTCTAGCTATTGAAGTCATAACAAATTAGAGCAATCTTCAAGAATTAAGTATTATTATAGGTTTGTTGTTTTTTTTCCTCAGCAGATGGAACAACAAGTAACCTGTTGGTTAAGTGAAAGCTGCTGCAACTGGGGGCAACAGGGAGAGAAGTGATGATGAATGTGCATCATAACTCTGCCCACAGAAAAGAAAGATAATTCTATTAACGTTCAGTTTTTGTCTTGACAGAACTCCCAAAGATTCCCATAGTTGACCTGATGTCTTATGATAGCGAATGCTGCCAGAAGGTCAAAGAAAGCTATGCCAACATTCCGCAAGTCTTAAAATATCATTGAACCTGATGTGATCAAACTTAGCAAAACTGCTCTGAATTTTCTCATTTTTTGGAAATGAATTTTTAATAACTTTGTTTTGAATTTCATATAACCTCTTAGGCTTCTGGATTTATGGAAAAACTTAATCTCTCTTAACTGCATAAGCAAAGCTTTGAATTGATGATACATTTCATTGCATAAAAAAGTATATATGTATATATATTTATATCTAATTGTTTGTACCTTTTGTTGCTTGGAAAAAAAATAAACTGCAACATCTTGTTTTTAATCTCAGCATTTGTCAAAGACATAGGATAATGATAAAAATATTGCATTTACACCACTGTGCACTCTACTAAGGCGCTACTGAGACTTAATCTACATGTAACATCTTTGCAGCACGTGAAGGCTTTAATAAGAGAGAGTCAATGAGCCTCATGTACCTTTTATAAAACATGACATAAGGCAATATAATTAAAACTAAACTTATTTCCTGTGATGAAATTAACTTACAGAAATGAAGGTGTTTATTTATTAAATAGGATCTCTGGAGCTCTACCCTGATTCTTACCCCTCCTGGGAAGGTTTTGATTGTTGGCTTCCTTTCTCTTGCCTGCTTGCTGTGTAATTTAAAACTGATATCTTCCTTTGGGAAACAAAATTTGATCGGAGAACAGCCTGCATCACCACCTAAACAAATCACCAATGTTTTACTCGCTTTTCTTTTCCTATTCTATCCCCTCCCCCACACCCCCCAACAATAAGAAGAAAAAAAGTCTGCAGAAGTATTAAAAATGTAGTTGTATGAAACAAGTTATTGTTTTCAGATACAAGGAGGACCTTTTCTTACAGGAGAGGTAAAAAATTATTTATTTATTTATTTTTCTTTCAAGTAGCAAATAAGATAGTAGGAGGTTGCCCTATATTTTCTTTGGATCTTTTTGTTTCTTTCTTTTACTTACCATGGTCAAGTTTAGATATTCATGATTGGGCTTTTAGAACATAAAACAGCTGATTGCTGCTGATTTATGTTAAAGAACATATAATTTTCAAAAGTATTAAACAGTTATATGAAGTGCTGTTAAACTGGTTAGTTTAAAATTATCAGTGGTATCTTTATAATGATATATTTAAACACAAAGAAATGCAGTAGTTTTGCTTGCTTTGTTAAGAAAAACAAGTGGCTAAAAGAATGATTACAGCCAAAATCAAGAAAGAGTAACCGTTGTTTGTTTTTTTTTTTTCTTTGTCTACTCTAGTTTCTGATAAAAATTTGCAAACAGAAGTTTTCTTTTAATGTAAAAGCACATTGTTATGGAAAGAATCAAATATTCAAGTTCAACCGAATGAGTATAAACATGGGTTCTGTACGGATCCAAACTACACAGTTTGGATTTCTGCAGTAATGCAGGTGAAAGAATAGTTAATAATCTTTTCATAATAATTTCATGAAGCATATTTTCATAACACTGCATGCATAGGCAGAAAGTTGAACTATGTCAACCTGATGGTGCTTACCAAGAATTAGTAACTTTTGACTGGCTTTGGAGACTTATTAAAAACACTGCCTGTATTAGGTTTATTTGTTTTTAATCATCCTGCTTTTCTTGTTTGTTGTAGTACTGAGAAGGGTTAAGAATACTCATTGGAAATGATGGGCTATTAACATTTCACATTCCAGCAGGAAAGAGAATTTCCTTTTTTCCTTTTTTTTTTTTTTTTTTTTTTTAGCAACGATTCTTGAAATCAGAGTAGAAAATTCAGAGAATAAAAATCAGCACTCAGCACTCCATCACACTGTGAGTGAAAGGTTTTTACAACTAATATTCAGAAACAATGATTTCTTGGTTTGACTGAAGAAATTTTCTGTCATAGTGACATATGATAGTATTTTGACTGTTGCAGTGATTTTTCTGGAAGAAATATATCACGTTTATTGTTTGCTTATCTGCATTGGTGCTACCTGCACTTTAGGTTTGGTTCTAGTCTCATGTGAAGCATTCATTCACTAGCATAAGTTTTTAATGAGATGCAAAAATAATAAGAAATACAATCCAAGTTTTGATGCTTACTTTTCACCATCTCCAAACCTTAGTGTGTTGGTCCTAAAGCTAAATCCTGTTTGTGTCTTGAATGTTTGTTGTTCATAGTGATGTTCTGTGAAAATCTGAGAAGAAATGATTGTCATTTGAAGTATGCCAAATGTGCATTTTACTACACAGTGCAGTTCTATATAATAAGATCCACAGAACTGTAATAATGGAATTTGAACCTTGGTTCTACACACTGATTAGAGGAATCAAATAAAGAGGGGGGAAGACCACAACAAAAAAATAAAAATTAAAAAAAAAAAAAATCTTCTGCCTAGACAACTCTCATGAATCCGTAACTTGTTATTCAGGCTTCTGGATCTCTGATTATTCAGGCTTGCTAAATTTTAGCATACTATTAATGTAGTCTCAATAACTCTTTGAAGATCTGAAGTCAGCAAAATATGAAAACTCTGAGTTGCTGTAAAGATTTCAATGAAGTAGAGAACTGGTCTCGTCCGTGGTCTGATTCTTTAATGCAGAATCTTGTACTTACTGAAAGAGCTCATACTTCAGATGAAAGACAGTTATTAGTGTAGTTCACTAAACAGGTAGAAAGTTTGGAGAAAGCTAGATTTCACTTCACAGAAATGGTAGGGTAACTCATTAGATGTCTGTTGCCTTGTGTACTCCTCATAAATAAGGGATAGATAACTCCTTTGCTGTGTACAGTAAATTAGAATTCTGGCTTTTTTTTTTTTTTTTTTTTTTTTCTGAAATATGCCTGCTTGATTTCCTGAGTTAGTAATACTTCCTGCCTCTTAACAAGTTGATGGCTTCCAATTAGAAGTAGGTATTTATTTTCTTAGAATTATCAGTATGAGAATTGTGTTGGAATTCTTGTTTTCATACTACATTAAGTAGGAACAAACTAAAAACTCAAGGGACAAAAAATAAGTTGCATTTCTTTAAATCAATAAGTTAACATAAATTTCATTGTATCTGAAAGACTTAGGTTTATCAATATAAAATTTTCTGAAATTATTAAGTATGTGATTCTGAAATACTGTCATAAATTCTTATTTCTTTCCATAGAGCAGTGATCACATGAATTACTTTACTTAACAGGAGTTTGAGATTATTCTACAAAATAAGAATACGCCATGAACTCCCATATGAAGGACTTGTCATAGGCAGGGAGTGGACTAAAGATGGTCTTCTCGTGTCCCAAAGGTATATTTAGAATAATAGAATCCTTAGAGCTGGAAGGGACCTCTGCAGGCCATCTAGTCCAACTCCCCCCAAATCAACAAGGAAACTACAGTTAAATCAGGTTGCCCAGAGACTGATCCAGCCTCTAGCGCTGGCTGCAGTAAACTTATTTCCTACTGCTTCAGCTCACAGACTGTATTTTCTAACTTGATTTCTATTCCTGCTTTAATTTCATTTTTCATGCTGAAAATTAACTAGCTCCTGAGTTGCTGTTAGACCATAAGCTTAAAGGTTACTTAGCTTACTTGCAGATGTTTGAGAACTGTCTTTCTACAGTTTTTATGCAATCCTAGCATCTTATTTCAAGTGTATTTTCACCAAAATGTCAAGTTATTTCTTGAAATACACAGAAAGATGCTACTAGTTGAGTTTTCTTAAGACCTCATTCTCATATTCTGAATCATCCTAATTTACTTAGTTTGACCCTTAATGTTGGATTATCCAGTTCTTTCTGAAAACTGTACCGTGGAAACTGAATTAATAGTCAAATACAAAGTTATTCTCATCAGCAGTGTATGCCTAAAAGTAATCCATCTTCATGCTGCCCACTCAGAAATGAGCATTTAGTTACATATATTGATAGTGAATATATTTACCAGCCTGTGTCAGACGTTTGATTTAATGCGTCTAATTGGAAGTTTTCTGAGGCTTATCTTTGACTGTGTTGAGTAGCTGCTTGAGTGTACTGGTGTCAAGGCAAGGCAGAAGTACTGTTATTACTTTAATATGTTAAAAAGAGAACACCCCTTAATGAAAATTTAGTTTTTATTTTGTTAATCTATGTTAAGATGTGCCTCTGTATTAAAGGCGCACTCCATTAACCTTCCCCATGCAGAGTTTGATTACAATATGGAATGGAGCATCAGAAGGCCTTTCAAGACAAAGCTGAAAGAATCCCTTGTGTAGTACATGAAAGGTTGGCCTTATGCCATCTGGCAATTGCTTTGATCATATTTCTCTTCTGGGAAGATGGTTTTTATCATACTAGACTCTTACAGGTGTCTTTAATAAGCTATTACAAATGAAACATCTAAGCACAGCTAGTCTTTGTACATTTATCAGTGATTATTATGAGGACTTCAATATGAAGTAATTTTGTTTACCAACAACAGTCTAATTAAATCAGCTAACTAAATAACACGGTGTAGAAGGAAAAAAAAAAAAAAGCCTTCCTTCCAGGAAAAATTGAATTTCAGATGAGGTTACATATTCACATATTATTTACAATTGTAAAAGAACTTTTTCATCAATATTTTCTGACAGATTTGTATTGGATTTAGGTCCAGAATATTTTCTGCAGATACAGGCTTTCCAAAAGCTGTTGTTTTAGTGTCTCCCCCCCCCCCCCCCCCCCCCCATTCTCCCACAGTGTATTATAAATGGCTTGTTTTCTTTATTGATTTCTCCTTACTTCATTCTATCTGAGGATGCATCTGCAGATTAACATATTCCTATTGGGTCCAGCCCCAGTTAGTTAGGCCTTTGTAAACTCTTCTTGTTTTCGTTGTTGAGGACTACAGTTTTGAGTACTTTGTATATGGAACTAAAGATTTATAATCTGTGCAGTGTTCATTCACCAGTCTGACATAAACACACAGCATGTTCTCCTCTCTCCTGTAGATAAATAACCTTTAGGGTGCAGCACTTCATTTTCAAGCATGTCTTAGTAATTTATTGCCTTTAACAGATACACTTGAAGATGGATTTTTCTAACTCCTCAATGATATTTGATTTCATTTGTAAACAGAACAAATAATGACTTGCATCAATACACACTAAAATTACTTTTTTTTTTTTTTTTTTTTTTTTTTTTTTTAATAAAATTTTCCCCCAGAAGAGGAATGGGAAGAAACTTTTGTTTCTGTGATGTGACTTTTTGGATTTTTGTTCTTACCAAAATTAATTTCATTAATGCCACAGACACTTCAGAAATATTGTAAGACAAAATTGAAATTAAAGGAACACAGAAAATTAGGGTAAAAGGATGGAAGGAAAACAAGAATGGAAGGGCTTTCAGAAGTGCACATGATCTGGCTTTGCTACTCCTGCAATTGTGATAATTCTATAGGCAGTTAAAGGGATGTTAGTGTGATCAAACGAAAGAGAACTAACTTGAAATTTTAGCTCAGCCTAAATATCTTTGCACATCTCATCTTATATGAATATCCATTAGGTTTGGAATCCCTTGAGACAGGTCATCTACAGGAAGGTGGACCATGGTCTTCATTAAGTCAACTCTTCCGAAATACAGTAGTTTTCTTCTGTAGTTACACTGATCTACTTTTTTTTTTTCTTCCCCCATCAAAGACAGATCTCCATCTCAAAATGCACATCATTTTCTATTCTAACTTTTATACGTCTACACAGTAGGCTTCTTGAGGTCCTTATCTGCACTTCGTAATGACTTTCTAGAGGAGTCATCATTTGATTTGAAAATCAGGTGGCTGTAATGTCAGGTTTATGAGCTAGTTGTAAGTGGCTTTGGCCATGCACAACTGCTCTGCAATTATACTGTAGTTTCTATGATGCTGTTTACTGAAGTATGTTATTTCTCATGCAAATATACTTATTCACAACTTTCAGATGGAACACCAAAAATTTATATAAGAAGTTTATGCCAGAGCTGCTTGCTTTTTTTCTACTTGCTGTTTTCTTTTTTTCCCCCTCAGACACTGTGTATTGCAGGATTGTCATGGTTTTGTAATTTTTGCTATTGGTATTCCACATCATAACATCATGTGGAGCACAGAGAAGAAGTACTACACATCCCAGGGGACCTCGCGGCCAGAGAGGGAAAATACATCACGGAAGCGACGCTCGCTTCTCCCTCTCTCTCACAGCCTGGCAGCGGGTGTGGGTGTGCTTCCAAGCCGCAGCGCCTTCAACTTCAAAGTAGGCTTCTCAGTCTTTGGAAACCTCTCTCTCTCATTATTTTTTGTTTATTAGCTTCAATTCTAATTATATTGTATTATTGTGTGTTATCTTGCATTCCGATATCATAGTTAGTAAATAAGTTTTACTCCTCAGATCATTGCCGCTGCTCCATTTGTTCCCTTGAACTCCCATCTCCCTGCCCCTTTTCCCTTTTTCCCTTCTTTTTCGAGGGGGCCGGGGGGCTACGGGCCTACTGCCCCCTCCCCTGTCACGGACACAGATTGATCTTGATAACCCCGTGACAAGGATAATTATTACAACCATTGTACAGAGAAAACAATAGACCTAGTGGAGTAGCTCACAAGAAGATTAAGAACAGGAAGACACTGGAGGAAAAAAATTGTTTCTTACACAAATTCTGTAGATCTTTTTTTTTTTTTTCAACTAAATATTTCCTCTGAAATGCTTCCAGTGCCAGTGATCGATCTAGTTACTGGTCATAGAATCAAAGAATCATTAAGGATGGAAAAAGCCACTAAGATCATCTAGCCCATTACCTTTTGTAATGCAACAGAAAGCAAAACAAGATGGCAGAGCAACAAAAAGTCTTAAGCTACAGCGCATGAGGATTTGTATAAACATGATAGCAGTAAGCACAGAAATAAGAGAAAAGAACTACTTACCTCCAGAAGGCCTGTGAGGGCCCACACTTAGGCACACTGCATGCCCCTGAACAACTCTGGGTTGGCCCTGCCTTCCTACCAGGTGTTCAAGCTGTGACATAGCATTTCCACTACTGCTCTCATTGAAGATATTTGCATACATTTGATTCTTCAAATAAGTCAAATGCTAAAAATAAAATATATCTGTACAACAGATAGATAGTATTACACAGGTAATGCTTGTCCAAACAGAAAGGAGTGGCACACATAGTCTGAACTATTGAATGAAGTCTTCACAAGCAACTTTATTTATATCATTGTTTTTAAGCATTGATCGGGCTTCAGATTGTGTTTTCAGTTTTGTACATAGGACTCAGGACCTGCCTTACTAAGAATTTGTACTGCGTAGTCCAGTAATTCATAATGTTACAGGTGAGTGTTCTGAAAATGAAAATCAATCATTGACAGTACATTCTAAAAATATAGTCTTTTTTTGTCTTTGCTTTTTGGTTGCATCCTCAATCTCATTCTTCTGAAGAAAAGCTTTCTTTCAAGAAATGAAACCATGAAACCATGTTAGCTGAATAATGAATATCTTACTCAAGACTGCATTTTTTAAGGACAGTCAAAGAGCAGTCAAAGGACCACATACTTCTCCATGTGCTCCTTCGCTTAATTTGTCATGTGCCTCTCTTTTCTTAAGAAAAAAGACCTGTTTTTCAGGTCTATCAACAGTCCTGCTGATATTTTCTTGTCTTCCACTTTTTTTAGATTTTATTAGATGATTTATCCATGACAAATGATTCCATTTTATCTAGTTCTAATTGATAGTTGTGTTTCCTCTAGGCAAGAGATATTCATGAAAATAATAAAAATATGTATTTATCTTACAATAAAATTAAAAGAAAATTGCTTCTATAAACTGTTATAAGCAGCTTTGTTTTAATGCCTACTGAGAAACTTGGCACTGAAGTGAGCTGTAACCACTTCAGAAAGACCTTGAGACTATTTAGCTTCATGACAGTGAGGCAGGACTTGTGTTGGAATGTAGTGGATGGCTAATTGTTAAAATTCATCTTCCCGAATTGGTCCCTGACTTTCTGCTGTTATGGAAAAAGAAAAGTGAAAATGTATGCCTTCCTCAGTATCAAATATTTTAACAAAACCTGCTCCTACTGTCTCTCTAAATTGCTAAAAGTCTCACCTGTCACAGCTTTGCACTTTCTTTGACAAATTATGTAATGACATTTCATATTCAGTGTAAAAAACTAGGTCAGAAAATGTGTTTTGTGTGGAACCAGTGACAAAAAGGAGTATTGGACATGAGAGAGGAGGGACTGGAGGATGGTGGTGCTGCCTAATTTTGTGTCTGCCACAGGATAGAGAAGGTACAGGACAGTGTAGCATTTTTACAATGTCTTTATTTATTCCAGTTTTGCTCTTGGCCATTTTAGAAGACTGTAGAGTATCATTCTGCAAAATGAAATTAGCAGTTCTGAGAGTGGCTAGTTTCTGTGAAAATATCCTTGCTGGTTCTCCTGTGGAGTAGCTTCAGTAGCTTGCCTTCCTAACTGTTCTTAGCAGCATGAAACGTGATTTTACCATGTGGAAGCAGACTGTCACAGCAGGGACTAGACAATGTGCATGTGTAGCTGCAAAAAAGCTGAAGGAGTCCCAAATCACTGCAGTCTCTGCAGGGTCCACCTTTATGCTTCAGTTATTTTTCTATCCATTAAGATAACTGCATCGACGTAATGGAGATTTTATACACTGATTTGTAAAGGAAAATCTAAGTTCAGGGGAGAAAAATGAACAGTGTGGAAGAAGTGAAAAACAGGGAGTTAGGATGCATAAAACTGAGACCTCATCTACATGAGCTGCATGACATATACATTGTAATTAGAAGCACAAAATAAGATATATAGATGGTTATTAAAAGTCACTGCAGAAAAGCAAGGCTCCACAAATTTTGCTCAAATATATTTTGTGTTTAAGTTAATTTAGGTCAATACCAGATAATCAAAAACTGAGTCAAATGAAAAATGTGGAAAGGATTTTCATAGTGCTAGTTAGGATTTTTCTGGAAGCATTAAAGAAGAACAATATGATGCTCTTTTTGTTTTAAAATGTGGAATCAGGTTTTATTAACAGCCCATACTTATTTTCAGAATGGCTACTGATACCATTCCTCAATAGGCAGGTATTTGCGTTTAATTAAATCAAAACCAAAAAGGAAGCAACGCAAGCTACTGTGCTTTCTTCCACTGTCATAATAAAATATTTTACTGGAGGTAATAGGAGATAATAGTGAGCAGGAGTGTTATTTACTTATTTCTTTTCTTCCATTTACCAATTTATTAGGCTTCATGAATAGAACAGGTCTGGAGGAGGAAGAAATGGAGTTAGAGAAGTAACCATTTCATATAGTATTGGGGGGAGCTGTGTGTTGAAATCACGTGAAAATGCTATCTCCAAGAACTAGTCTGAGCTGTACTGTAATGGACTATTTTGATCCAGGAGTGTGTGTTTTTCCTTCTGCTTAAATTTATTTTTCTCCCAAGGCAAAAAGTTTAGTTAAATTTCCTGCTAAAATTTGTGATCTCTGTCTGTGGTGAATGTGTCAAGATATTACTTCCAGGTTTTGAGTAATGTTCAAAGATTTGGTGTTCATCCATAGTACAAAGCAAAAATTTTCCAGTAGCTATTTAAATTCAGTTTCTCTATTTTCTTTTATACATATCTACAGAATTTATAAAATAATGATAGAACATTATATTTGTGATTGCAGTTTTCTCCAGTGCTTTAAGGTGAACAAAACATCAGACAGTTGTCTTTGTGTTTTCAAAGTGTAATAACATCCAAAAAATAATGATGTAAGGCTTTCTACTTGGTTCTGTGCTGAAGGGGTGATACAATCAAACGATGGAAGTGTCGCTATACACAATACTGTAGTCATATTACAGCAAATTTTCTATTCTTACGGTGTAGTTAAGAGAAATTCATTGCACCCCAAGCAACTCTGAATACGTTTGAAAATACAGTGTTCTGAGTGGAAATAAAACAAGCTGAAGTAAAACCCAAACTTGAAACAGGAAATGCTATTTCAGAGCAGTAGTATGTTCATACTGAGAAGGCTGCTGTTATAAAAGCAGGAAAATACTGTTTTTCTATGTCAGTACGTTTGTAAGTGCCGAAGGAAGAATTTCAGAGTGGATGGCCTCAGACTTCCGTGTCTACTGATGCTGGCTCTGCAACATTACAGCATTTTGAATAGGCAGAAAACTACTGTGGAAATGGCAAAAGCCTCAGTTCTCAGGCATTAAATATGGTGATGAATTTCAATGAGAAAGTGAAAAAATGCCTTGCTAATCTCTGTGTCACTGTATTTAAGGTAACCACATAAAGCATCTTCTGCTGGAGCCTAAGAAGGTGACATAGTGTTGTTCAGATCATACTCATGCTATTTTGGCACAGAGCTCCTTAATTCAGTTTTTGAATTGCAAACAACATTGTAACAAATGAAACTACAGTTCCCCAGGGTGATAATGTATAAGCATAGTATTATGTGAGTGAGGGGAGATGTTATTATATCTATTTTTTATCAATTCAAAAAGCATTCAAGAAATACTAATTGCAAGGAAGATAACAGGCCTTCAGAATTGTTCTGGCACCATTGCTGAAAATTAATGACAGGACCAGATGAAAGTACACAGCATATTTATAGCTAATACCATTTTTTGTTATTTGCACTAGCTTCTCAGCATGAGCCGAACTCTTTATCTTCCAGCTGAGACACCTTGGGGAAAAAAAAAAAAAAGAAAAAAAAAAAAGAAGAAAAGAAACAAAATAAATGAGAAGTCTAGTATTCATAAATAACACCACTATATTACAATAAAAACACCTTTTGATCACCCTTTTTCATCACGTGAAATGTAATGTACCATGAGCCTTTGCTCAGCAACTGAACATTTTTCTGTTCTTTTGAATATGAAACACAAATCACATATATTGCAGAAAAGACTAGATGTCTTAGTGTGTTTGCTAAACATAAACCAGATCCATGGTTATCGTACTTGCATGAATGTGTCTGGAAAGAAGCCTACAATGTTTGTGTATAATATAGCAGCTTGTTATTGTAATACACTCACTTTATTCTTCTGTATTTCGCAGGGGGGAAAAAAAAAGGAAAAAAAAAAAAAAGAAAAGAGAGAAAAATAAAGATACTTATAAGTGTGATATACAAACAAATTATGTACATTTCAAAAAATGTTTAATGTGCAATGTAATTCTAAAATATCTGAAACAAAATTCTTAGCAAAAAATTCCCAGCTTTATAGAGAAACTCACATCAGACTACTTTGTGTATATTACTTGAGAAAGCAACTTATGAGCAGAAATATCCTATAAAACAGCTCTCCAGTTTAGTATTTGATGGCAAATTATTAGGAAAAAAATGACAAAAGTTATTATATATATCTTTTTTTATACAAATAGTGTATAAATATAAACTTACATGTGAACATTACATGTATTTATTTGTTCGTGGAGAGGTTCCAATCACAGGAGCTCTTTAATCTAAAAATGAGTGCGCAACTAGCACCGGAAACCTTTAATTAATACAGAAATAAGAAATTGAACAAGCATTCCAAAATCTGCAGAGCTACATTCTTTTCTAATCTAATCTAATCTATGCACTCATTTAAGTATATGCCCTCCCACATACCCTTTGTGTGCTTAACTGCTTAAAAAATTCCGAACAGGCTATAGTACCATTTTGCCAAATATAATAGCTGTGAGTAGGGCTATGTATCCAGAGTTCTACTATTTGATTAAATGAACTAAATGACACTAGAACAGCAGAGATTAAAATAGGATTTGTGTGTTTTCCAGAATGGTGCTGCTGAGTCCCAGCATGGCAGTGTTCATACTTATATTTGTCTTTGCTTAATGAAAGCAGCAAGAGAGTCACTGTTAGGATCTGCTTTTGTAATGTGACTTATGAAAAATAACCAGTGCTTCTTTTTCTCAAGTATAACAACACATTCCTTGAAAAGAAAAATCAGACTAAATTACCTTTTAAAAAAGACCAGTAGGCCTTTTTCTTTTGGTTAGTAAATGCAGAGTATATTTACCATGAATCAGGAGTGTGCTGCCACATTTACATGGCTTCTGGGTTGATGCTGCCTCATAGTTTCTTGAAGTGTTTAGAGAGCTGTGCAGATGTATCTACACATTTTATAGAATCTTGGAAGGGTTTGGGTTGGAAGGGACCTTTAAGATCATCTAGTTCCAGCCCTGCAATAGGCAGGAACACCTCCCACAAGACCAGGTTTCTCAAAGCCCCGTTGCAGCCAGGCTTTGAATGCTTCCAGGGAGGGAGCATTCACAACCTCCCTGGGCAACCTGTACCGGTGTCTCATGACCCTCAAAGTAAAGAATTTCTTCCTAATGTCTAGTCTATGTCTATCCTCTTCTGGTTTAAAAGCATTTCCTCATCCTGCCACTACATGTCCTCATAAAAAATCCCTCACATTTATGTGATGTGTAGTACTACTGCACGTCAATATGCTAGAGTGCAAGCTACCCATCCGTCCATCCATCCATCCATCCATCCATCCACAGAAAATAGAAATGGAGGATTTAATAGCCCAATGAAACAAAAGTGAAAAATTTACAGCATCTTACCGTATAAAGTGTACCTGGCCCTAACTATCAGAAAATATCTAGAACAGTTATTTGGTTTCTTCAGTTCTCCATAGGGCCATTAACAATATTGGGTTTAATTATTTAATAAATACATTGCGGTAACTGAAAACATTAAATAGGATTGGTTATCATTTATACTGATACAGATGGAAAGTAACACTCCTGTCAATTCATTTTCTGACAAGAGAGAATGATCTGGTTTGTTCTGTCTCTAGATCATGCTGTCACAGTAGGTACGAGTAGCCTCAAGTTGTGTCAAGGGAGATTCAGGTTGGATGTTAGGAAATACTTCTTCCTTGAGAGAATGGTTGGGTGCTGGAATGGGCTGCCCGGGATGGTGGTGAACTCATTGTCCCTGGAGGTGTTCATGAAATATTTAGAAGTTGTACCGAGGGACATGGTTTAGTGTGGAAATACTGGTGGTATGTGGATGGTTGTATTGGATGATCTTGGAGGTCTTTTCCAATCTTGGTGATTCTATGATTCTGTGATTCTAAGTGGAAGAAGCAATAAACATGGTTAGATTATCCCCATGTGCCTCATTCAGCTGATGTTTCCATAAAGACAACTCTGGCCCATCTGTAAGATCATCAGGAATTTCTGTATTCATTACCCATCTTCCGTCACCCCAGCAGTACCAGTGCCAGCTGCATACTCCATTGTCCCCCTGGGGCCAGCCAGCAGCTGAGGTGGGCTGAGGTCCCCCTCAGCTCTGCCGCACAGGAAGTCCCTCCAGGCTCTGCTGTTCCTCTGGAAGAACAGCCCTTACTCTTTCTGTCTTTCCCCTCTAACCTTGTCCGTTAAAAAAATATTTTAAAAATATTTTCTCTCCTTGCCTACTAAAACTGTCATTGATTTCCAAATAAACCAATACATACAAGATGGTCAAGCAAGCCTTCTGTCACAAATGTTAGGATGTGAGGGAAAAATCATTCACCTGGACATGAATGTGTATTGATGCAAATAGCCATGCTTCTTCAAGGACAATCTTCTATACAAATGTTAGATGAACAGCAAAAACCAGTTTGAGATGTTGCCTCCTGAGAACGCCAAGCACTGAATGCCAGGTACTGTACTGTGATCTGAAATTAGTGCTAGCCCAAAAGATCTGCAGACACCAGTGATGACACTGCAGCAAACAGAAAAGCCTACAAAAGAGATATGATTCTACATTAAATAGTGAAAAAGTATGGAATACCATTTGCTGGATAAGAGAAAACTAAATTGAGATGAGGATGAAGGTAAGAGCTGAAATTCACCCTCTAGAGCATCGATGTGCCTGAGAAAGGAAGGAGAACACAACAGAATTTTTTTGTTTTTCTCTAAAGGGATTCAAATTGCTAACAAGAGCACTAACCACCACTAGTGGTTACAATGCATGCAAAAGCAGAACAAGTGAAAATGTCAACCGTCAGCACATTAAGTTTTTGAAATCACTTCACCTCTTTCTCTATCTACAAGTTTTTCTTCAAAAATCCCTAAATTTGTACGGAGTTATTTCTGTGTTTTGAGTATCTCAGGAAACACTCTGCGGTATCTGAGATAATTTAAAAAGGCATCTTTATGCTAATATTATTTGGTTTAGCTGTAACAAGTGTACCTTCCTTCCTCTCTACAAGTCCATGGGAAAAAAGCACCAGAGCCACAAAACAGCCCTTTGCCACTGAAAATACCCAGGGAAATGTAGCTCTGCTGTCTTCAGCCTCTGCAGCAGTCTTGAGAACTGGGGCCATAAGCATCATGGCTTTGCATTTAAAACTTTGGAACTAGATGTTAGTGCATTTCAGATGAAATTGTCTTAGCTCTGAAGATGGGTACTGAAGATCTGCCTGCTTTAAAGGCTTGAGGAAACAGATGAGTTGTAGTTCACACTATAGTATCATACTCACTGACTCCACTGTGGCCATAGTACTGAATATGTTTTGTTTTTTTTTTCATTTGGATGCCTTGCTGAGAAGCTTTTCTTCGACACCCTAGGGAAGTAGATTCCACTACTCTATAAGGTAATTGGTAAAGTAATGTGGCTTATGACATAAATACATTACTCTCAGCATCTGAAAAATAATACGTCTTTCTAAAAAAGGTTAACCTGTGTTGAATGAACCAATCACTTGAAAGCTACTAGATTTTTTTTTTCTCACCGAATATAATGACTTCTTTCTTCCTTAGGATAGAATTTGGCTAAGAAAATGTAATTATATACCCCAAAGAATGTAGTTACACTGTTTTCTTGTTTAAAAAACATGTATTGTTCATTAAATATTGAAGCACTGTCTTTTAAAATTCTTTTGCAAATGAAATATATTTCTTCATTCCGCAAAGCCCCTGATATTTTTGCTAGTAGTTTATGATTTCACAAAAAAAAGTCATAATAGTGTAATAATTTTATGACAGAATACTGCTTTCGCATAGCAAAACAAATTTCATAACCAAGCTGAACTGGCAGGGTGAACATTGTCAAATGCGATACATCCCAGTTAACCTAACGTAATATGAAATTCCATTAGCAAAAAATACAGCCTAAAAAGAGGCTTAAATCATATTCAGAACTTCTAAGACAAGACTCGTTTATGACATTCTCTCTTAGCAAAGGTTCCTTTGAACATGCAGAAACAGACTGAAATTTTTTGTAGGATTTTGTTCAGTTAAAGAAATAAGTTTAAAGCTATCCAACTAAGAGAGAAAAGTTACAAGGTTTTGTACAGAGGAACAGAGTTTGCATCTGTAACTGGATTTTTGTTTTTTTAAGATCCTAAGGGAGGAAGTGCTTATTTTGAAGGATTCATGCACACAGTCCTAGAAATATCTCTCTCAGGTAATTACTCTTTCAAAGTGCTATATCTTTGTAGAAATACAGTAACTTCCCTCATTCTTTTTGCTCTGCAGTTTGTATTAATTTGGGGGGGGGGGAAAGATTTTTATATTTGAAAAACAGTATTTCCCACATCAATTTAAATCCAATAACTCATTAGGAAATTTTATAAATGTAGAATTGCACACAATGCTTAGGAATGAAAGCTCTGCTGAGCCTCGGAGTTCTACTGAGTTGTTCTTCTTCCAAGGTCCACAATTTCATTGGAGAAAATCCATGCTCATTATCCACATATTGGCTAATAATAAGCAGTATGTTACTAGATCCTGACAGATCTTAATTGGAGCATACACATGCATCTCTAACCATGTTTCATTTGGTATTCTTTTTCTTCCTTTTTCAGTCAGTAATTAAGAAAAGAGCCACTGAATAAAAATATTTTCAATACAACATTAATATATTTAAATACAATATTCTGCATAAAACATAGATAATTAAGATGGGAAAAGGATTATATTTATGTACCTGATAATGGATTTACTTTGATAAATATTATGGACACAACTCTGCTGGGTACTCTTACAGAAAATATAGAGAGCTCTGCAAAGCAAGCTACAGAGAAGTCCAGAGAGTAGTGAAATCACAGAATCACAGAATTGCAGGGGTTGGTAAGGAATTCAAGATATCATTGAGCCCAACTGCTCTTCCAAAGCAGGTACCCTGCAATAGGTCACACAGGCATCCAGTCAAGTATTCAGTATCTCCATAGAAGGAGATTCCACAACCTCTCTGAGCAACCTGTTTCAGTGCTCCATCACCCTTACTGTAAAGAAGTTCTCCTGCATGTTAGTACAAAATTTCCTATGTTCAAATTTTAGGCCATTATTCCTTGTCCCATCGCTATGTACCACCAAGAAGAGCCTGGCCTCATCTTTTTGCGTCTCACCTCCTGTTAGATATTTATAAACCAGATCCCTTCTCAGTCCTCTTTTCCCCAGGCTGAACAGGCCAAAATTAGTCAGCCTTTCCTCATATGGGAGATGCTCCAGGCCCTTAATCATCATTGTGGTCCTTCGTTGGACTTCTAGGAGATCTCTGTCTTTTTTGAACTGGGGAGCCCATAACTGGAAGCAGTATTCTAAATGTGGTCTCACAAGAGCAGAGCAGAGGGGGAGGATCACCTCCCTTTACCTGTTGGCCACTCTCTTTTTAATGCACCCTGGGATACTGTTGACCTTCTTGGCCACAAGGGCACACTGTTGGCTCACGGCCAACCTATTGTCCACCAGGACCTGCAGAGCTCCTCTCCAGCAGATCATCCTCTAATCTGCACTGATGCATGTGGTTATTCCTCCCCAGCTGCAAGACTCTACCCTTGCTCTCATTAAACCTCATCAGGTTCCCAGTGGAAAACGATATGGTGAAGAATGTGTCTTGTGCATAGAGGGTGTCTTAAGGTGGCATCCAAACAATTTGAACATTTTATGAGAGATGTGTTTTGCAGAGATTACCTTGACATAGATAACAAATGTGCTTGACAGGGAAGGGTTGTCTGCAAAAATTATTACTATTCATGTTGTCACTCAATCTTAAGCCTTTACTTAGCTCTTATGGGCAAATTCACCCTGACTGAAGCAAAAAACAAAACAAAACAAAACAAAAAAACCTGAGAGACAATCTCAAAATTATTCCAGTATCTTAAGCATCATTTTACACCCATTTGCAGGGAAGATCCATTTAGTATGCTGGGACAAAAATCTTAAAAGCTTCGAGTATAACGGGTGATTCAGATGACATCAGTAACTATCTGCACAGTCTCAGTATTCACTTCTTTACATCTCATTTCTTAGGATCCACTGCTATACATTTAACTACGTGTATTTCAACAGGATAATAAAGAGCTCAGTTCCCTCATCTGTCTACCAGGTTACTTCTGAAGGGGCACAAGTATTGGGATACCAGACCTCCCTGGAGCACCATATCCTGCCTGGACAAGAATACAATTGTTTGTAGCTATTGTGTTTGCCTTAGAAATAACTTTTTGGGTTTCCCTCAGACTAAACCATGAGTTGTTGCACCTGCTGCAAAACAGTGAACAATTCAGATAATATGATTTTAACCAAATGCCTATTAAAGAGGAAGGCTATGTTAATTTGGTATACGCAGTGCAGTTATCTGATTTCTGTCTGCTTTTCTCTCCAGATTTTGTAGGCATACATACCAAACATCAGAATCCTACTATCCTTCCAGCAATCAGTCTTCCTTCAAAATACGCTTTTTAACATGCATTTCCATCTTTGTGTTCATATCTACATACAAACTATGCACTTTCTTTCTTTCCCAATAACAACAACATGGCAGCTTTATGTAACAGGAATTATTTATCATCCATAACCCTTCAGATTCATCTAAGAAGTTAAGAAGTAGGTTAACACCAGAACAAATTATTGAGTGGTTTTTTGTTTGTTTCTTTGTTTCCTTTGAATTACGTACTCGCTACATATAACCAGAATGCTCACAGTCTGCAGGTATTGACCTAAAGGGCATATCATATAACCTTTTTGGTAATTAACAAAGTGTAGATGGCAAAATTATCTCATCAGGACAATCTTCAGACAGTTCTTCAAACAGTTTCTTACATATGACGCATACTTAAAGCAGTCACTCATGCAAGAGAATAATTGTCAATATTGTATAATGAGAGATATTTTATATTAATAAAAAATAGTATATCACATGATTTTCTAAGAAAGGCTTAGGTCAACTTAGCCACGTACAAGAGCCTTATGTACCTTGTCAAATATTGAAACACCAATTAATGACTAAATGAAGGTTATTTTCCACTCTAAATGGCAAAATATGACCCACTATCTGTTGTAGATGACCATACAAGTGGTACAGTCTATTCATTATCAACAACTAAGCTAATTCCTTTCCCTATCTCTGGATTGTAAATACAGACTCTTCTCTTGAAGGAAGCTGACTACATGAGACTTTGGAGAGACTTCTACTGGAAGCATGTAACTCTAATTCTATACCACACAGATGCTCACTGGAGCAGCTGATTCAGCTCAATATGCAATTCTCAGACTGCCTCATTGATCTGATTAGTTTTGATCTGCTCAAATTGAGATCCTTTGTTCAGTTCATAAACATGAGCAAGCTCTTTACTTTGTGATACTCACTAAGTAAATTTACTTCAATAAACATTTTCTTTGAACTCATTCTTTTCATTTTGAGTACTGTATTTTACAGCTCTGCATTAGCATGTTTACTTCATAAGCATTATATATATATATATATTTTTCTTTAATTTCCATTGAAGGTATTGAGAATAAATTATCTGGTACCATCAGTGCTACACACATCAGGTATCTGAGGAACAACAGCTGAGAGCAATAGCTGTGTAACAAGACTGACAGATTTAATCGCTATTGCAGATTATCCCCAATCCTACCTAATCTCTCTTTCTGCCTATTCACCTGTGACATATACAGAGTGCCAATCAACATCATATCTCAGCACCTAGCCCTAGCAACTTCATCTTCAAATATGTGTCTGTACTCTAATCATGGCTGTTATAGAGGCACACTCAACCTTGAAGTTTCTTGGTAAAATCTTTGTGAAAAAAGATTCAAAGCAAACAAATTTTTACCTTTTAGTTGTGTGCTATTCTAAAAGCAGCTACTGATTCCTAAAAAAAAATATTAAAACAATTCATGAGAACTGGGATGCAGGGTGAAACTTTCATACTATTCAGTTCTAAATTACTGGTTGTGGTAGAGGTTTTAAAATTCCATTTTAAAATGATTCTTATACTTCAGTGTTTTTCTATAAACATAATCTTGACTTACACTCAGTAACTTGCTGTAGTTTCCTTCATTTTGTCCATTAATTAAGCCAAGCATCAGGACTGTAAACAGAAGTAAAACATCTATTCTGTTGATCTAGATTACTTTTAACTTGGATGTATCTTCAGATCATGAAATCATCTTTCAAAAAAAAGATACTTTTTCCTAGGTAAGTGTCAAGGCTTTAGTTAAAACACCAACACAGTTTCTCTGCACTTTCCTTGTGCTAAAAAGCATTTTTGCAAAGTGAACTTGGTCTACCCAGTGAGAACACATTTAGCTTTTCTTTAGTTTGCTTGCTTTCAAAATCTGTTTTAATCACTTTTAAGTCTGTTTCTTCATCAAAGCAAACACCATCCTGATTATGGAAACTATCTATCTTTATTTATTTATTTGTTTAGTTGGTTGGTTAGTTTCTGACTTTCTGAGAAATCAGAGCTGAAAACACAAAGCTCTCCTCACTGTTGGTTTGCTTGCTTTGGAGAGTGGTAGAAATTAAAAAAAAATAAAAACAAAAATAACATTAAATTAAAAAATTGAACTACAAATGTATAATAAATAAAGAAACATGAATTAAATAAATGAAATCAAATAGCATTAGGAAAGCATTTTTCAAGCTTCCTTTTGTACTACAGATGTGAAATAATCAAATGTAATGTAAAAATATTTTGTCTTCAGAACATTCACACTGTCAGAATCATGATGGTTGGTAGATATGGGAAATACTGATTGCTATAACAATTTTCAGGAAACAGAAAGAGAGAGAAAAGTAATTCTTCCTCCAAAACTGTATTATCATTTTTTAACCAGAAAACTTTCTATTTTAAAGTTAAAATTATTAGCTTTTTCCATCAGGTAAAGAATAGAAACATAATTGTATAAATAATGTTTGGGCTTCAACCAGAGTATTTTTACATTGTGGTACTTTTGATGATGTCTTTAACTGTTGTTTGTAGAACTCTGGACAAGTTGGTGAATAGGAAATAAATCAGGGAGTGGAAAATTTAAATTCATTTCATCTCAGGAAATGAAGCCTATGAGTCAAAACAGACTTTTTTAGATAGAGGAAGCAGATTAAATAACCTCAAATTTTCTGTATAACATCAGAGTGTCACACTCAAGAAAACAATGTCCAGAAAATTACTCTCATTCATCTCCAGAAATACTTATGTGCAAGGCGCATATTAAAAGATAGGGAAACCAATCGTACAGATGAAAAGCTAGCCGCTGCAGTGGGATCTGGCACAGACAGAAGTTCGAGAGATACTGCTCAGGCAAATCCTAACATTACTAAGGAATAGTTTAGTTTCCCAAAATAACATCATTTTTATTGGGTATTTTTGAATAGTCAACTCTGTTTAATAGGTCAAGTTGGTGTTTAAACAGCTAATGAAGAAGACAAAGATTAATAACAGTAGTTCTTGTGGGTTCCAAAGAGTTGGTGATTATTGCAGTAAGAGTGGAAGCAATCCTTTTTCCTTGAAGAGTAATTGCAGAGCAATCATATCTGAACATACATTTTTTTTCAGATAAGAAAAACAATAAGAAAAAGTAATGCATAACAAATGGCACTCTGATTTTGAAAAGTCAGCTAGAGGGCAGCATAGCCTATTTGAACCCTAACCCCTCCAAATATCTGATTGCACGCTGAAGTTAGTATACAAGGGAAGTTGGTATGAGATTATATCATTATCATAGTGTTTACACAAAGTGACTTCTGTTACTAGAATGACAATGCTTTTACAATATAATAGCATACTTGACAAAGAGAAAGACAAATAATGCTCTGTGAAGATATTTCTGTGCTGAATTTATCATTTTGAAGATCCAGATAAATTTCAGTCTTTAAATAAATTTTTGCCTTAAAAAAAAATATGACATCCTGTGTATTTGCTTGCCCAGATAATAAATCTTCAAAACTTTTAAGCACTACCAATTATTCACAGCGACTGTGGTACAAGCATGAATGCTTGCAGTTATTAATTTATGGCATAAGTTCAACCGACTGAGGAGCCTTGAAAGAACAGTAAAGTTACGGAAAATGCATTGTGGCCTGAACAGATGTTTACTATTAGCTGGATTTCCTAAACAATACCATCCATACCAGTTTATAGACAAATTCAAATCTATTGGTGAGGAAAGTCATCTGCTAAAAACAACAATTTTATTGCAACTGAAGACTGTTTAACTCATACCAAGTTCACATGATTCAGCTGCTCAATTCTTTCTGTATAGGTCCTGATTCACAAAGTATTAAAATACATATCCAACTTTAATCACCCCAATATGCTATGACAGTAATATTTTGGCCTCAAAGTGATGAGATTGCACATACATACTTTGAAGATTTTGTTCTTGAAGAGAAATTCTATGAAGAAGTGTCAAAAGCATCGTAGAGAATCAGTTCAAAAGCCTGAACAAATGCCACAAATAAATGACAAAAAAATTCCTATAAAAATCACATACCAGCATATTATTTACTCCATATCATGTGCAGCAAGCGTACTCAAATTTTAACATAATCAGACTTTAGTAGCTCCTCAGTTAAAGTCTTAAGAAAGGGAGAACTGGCCCAACCCAAAGTGATTGGAACTTCTATACCGTCAAAGTATCCGGTGACTATTCATTCCTAGATTTTTTTCCCTTTTCCTTTTAATGAAGGAAAAGACCCTCCTTGCATGCTTTCTAACCAAAGCTCATCATGAAGGCTGCTGTGGGAAGGTACCCCACACACGACCTCTTCCCACCCTCATTCCCTGTTTCCACTGTAACCAAATTATTTTCTTAGTGCTTTACAATAAGGATATATAAAATATAGATAAGGAAATAGATAATTGTCCTGAAGTTCATTGACCTCTGTCATGGGCAATAAGCTAACACAAAGAATTTCTGCATGTAATTGATTTATTCAGCTGAACTAATAACCATCAAAAGCTCTTTGTATGTTGAAGCGTGTACAAAATTTGGTACGTAATGCCATTGCTCACCTTTCAGTGTCAGTTATGAAGGTTCTCCTTTCTCCTGTATTTGATCAAAAAGCAGGAAAAATACAGCACAACCTGAAGTTTATTCTATTGGTGAAGAGATGTCCAGAGCAGGGAAAATAAGCAAAACCTCATCAGATCTGCCTGTATTACAGATAGATCAATATCTTCTACTTCCAAGTGACTGATTCCACATCTTTCTACTTTACAGAGGTATCTCCAGCACATCAGGAAGGCCATATGGAGGACCTTCTAGCCTGGCAGGACTGTTCAAACTACAGTGATTCAACACAAGATGAATACTGAGATTATTCAATAAATCCCTGTCAAAGAAAAGATTGCATAGCCACAGTAAAGACCTTAATTATCTTATGTATTTGATGTTACTTTTTGACGTAATATGAGGCTGCCTATCAAATAAATGAGAAATGACTTGATGCAAGGAAAACATTTTACTCTTGATATAGCAATTTATATGCATTATTAGTCATCTCTATTCAAAAACGTGCCCTGGTATTTAAAATAAATTTATACATTGTTATTATTGTTAGTCAATTTTATCTAAATTAGTCCTTCCTAATATCACTGTAAAATATATTTTGAGGTCAGCATTTCTAAATATTAATTATAAAAAAGGGTTTACTTTTATCCATGAATATCTTAGCCTCCAACTCAAGTAATTAATTTCATACAATCATAGAGTGGCTTGGATTGGAAGGGACCTCAAGGGTCATCACTTTCCACCCCCCCTAACACAGGCAGGCTTGCCAGACCCTAGATCAAGTACTGGACCAGAATGTCCAGGGCCACATGCAACCTGGCCTTGAACACCTCCAGGGACAGGACATCCACAACCTCTCTGGGCAACCTGTTCCCGCACCTCACTACTCTCAGTAAAAAGCTTCCTCTTGACATCTAATCTAAATTTCCCTCTCTTTAGCTTAAAAGCCTTCCCTTTTGTGATATCACTATCTACCCATGTTAAAAGTTGATTTCTATCATGTTTATAAACTCCCTTTAAATACTGGAAGGCTGCAATGAGGTCTCTCTGCAGTCTTCTCTTTTCCAGGCTGAACAAGCCCAATTCTTTCAGCCTATCTTCATAAGAGAGGTGCTGCAGTCCTTGGATCATCTTTGTAGCCCTTTTCTGGAGCCTATCCAAAAGCTCCATATCTTTCCTGTATCAGAAGCCCCAGGCCTGGACACAGTACTCTAGATGGGGCCTCACAAGAGCAGAATAGAGGGGAACATTCACCTCCCTTGACCTGCTGGGCATCCATCTTCTGATGGAAACCAGGATACCATTGGCCTTCTGGGCTGCAAGTGCACACTGCGAGAACAATATCCATAATAATGAATGACATGCTATGTTGTTAATTCACATTGAAGCAAAGCAAAATATATTAAAATAAACATAATTATTTAAACATATTTCACTGATTAACTTCCAGGATTTCACTGTATTAGTACATTTAATAAATTAATTAAAAATGTGTCTTATAATTCCCATGTATCTTGAATTGAGCAACACTGGCTGAGTTGCATTTCCAAGGACTTTAATCCACCACTTGCCTGTGAAGTGATATTCACTATAAATTTGACGCACTGCAGATCAAATTGAAGGGGTGTGGCCTCATTAATTTCCTAATTGAGTTTCATTGCGTGGGTTATAACCATGCTACAAAAGAGTGGCAAAATATATTTTCCTGATTATCCTGATTAAAGGATAAGATAATAAATGTCACTTCAGAAGATGTTAGCTTTGCAATCAGTATTATCTGATATTGTGATATTTTCTTATTAAAAATATTTTCTTGTTAAAAAAAGACAAACAACACCACATTGTCTTTTGTTTGATATTCAAACTAAAAGTAAATGGTGTGACTTACATAAATAGATTGCATGACTAAGCCTCATGCGTACAAATTATCATAAATGACAGCAACAAAATCTTATTTTATACGTGTTCTACTAATGATTATTATGACAAACAAAAAATTGAAAATTCACATTTTTTAATAGGAATTAAAGTGCAATCATCACTGAGGGTATAGCAGCTTAGTGTTAGAACCTGTTCTTCTAAACACATACAAAACCATAAACCATATTATCATAGTTTAAAATTGCATGATTATCTTGTGCAGTCTCATTCAACACTTAGTATTATTTAAGTATGACTGCACTGGCATAGTGGTGCTTTCAGCTAACTCTTTTTCTCTCTAATTATTTGCAAAAAGAAAGAACAATAATATTTTAAATATTTCCTTCATTTTAAAGACAATTTTAGAGTATTTCCTTTAAGTAATACCAGGCCAATGGAAAGTCCATCAAGTAATTTTTTCTGACATGAAAAAACAGCAATGGCGCAATACAATGAAGTGACTTGTTTAAAAAGAATCAGGAAATGGAAGGACATTTTAAAGAAAGCAGGAAGACTAAGAACTATCATTTTTGAAAAGAAATCTTAAGCTAAATGTGTCTATTCTATTCCTGTTATTAGTGTATTCAATAAAAGAAAGTATGACAAATGATTATACAGATTATGTAGAGACACTTGGGGAATAGGTGAAATATGCCATTCTCTGTCAATCAAAGTAAAAAATACAACACCGATCAATGAAAATCCTTCATTGAAAATTGTGGTTAATAAGGATGTTTCTTGTTGCCAGCTATACTTGGCGGGAAGTAAAAACAGATGGAAAAAAATCTTGTAGTTATAACCAAAACCAGAATCCTCTTTGAAAATTCATAGATTAATAGAAAAGACTGCATTTGACATGGCATAATCTCTAATTTTGAGCGTCTCTTAATTATTAGTTTTCATAACATTGAAGTCAGGGTTATATTGTACTACTCAAAGAATAACAGAATAATAGTTCCCCTGAGAAAATTGAGAATGGTACAGTCCCTCTCCAGACATCCAAATAGGTACCAGAAGTAAGCAAATGATGCATTCATTTCCTCCACAGCATGCCTGGCAATTGATATCATGGTTCGTGGAGCCCATCTCTCTAATGTCCTTGGAGCAATATGTTAGTCCAAGGGAGGGAAGTAAGAAGAATCTGTAGCTTAGATTACATCTTTTTCCTCCTCCAAGAAAGAACAACTATTGTTGCCTTTCTAGATCTTCATCTCAATGGAAAGACTGTCCTTCAGTTTATATGTACTGTTTACCATGTAGTCTGCTATTTTACTGTTTGGAATGCAGTAAGTATTGGCAAATGCTGACTTTGCAATGACTTCTGCTGTAGCATCATAGTTGAGTCCATAGTCTGTGCTCAAAAAGCTGAACATTCCCTTCTGTTTTCTTCAGATATGCTCCTAATTTTTCTATTTGTGGAGTAAATACTTTTAACATGCAGCCACACTAAGTGAATCACCTCTAAAATCATCTCACCAAGAACAGGACTCCAGGACTCCAGTTAAAGTACAGCTTCAGCAGGTGGGTTACCATGAGGAGAGCTGCTACCTCACAGAAATGAAAATAAATCTTAACTTCTAGAGTGAAACTACTGTGAATCTATTATGTTTAAGAGGCTGAACTTTGGATATTTCAGGAATAACCAAAAAACATGTTGTAGTTCACAAACAAAGGGGAAAGTAAAAAAAAAAAAGAGTCATGAAAGCATCCCTTGAACTAAATTCATTCGTTGAACACACTGAGAAACACAAAATGTGTAAATAATAGAAGACAAAAATCTATTTCAACAGTATTTTCAAGGATTAATTACAGAGCTAAGATAAAAAAAAAAAATTGAAACTTATTTTCTGTTGGAAGATTAATTGTGAAATTTTTAAATGGGGAAAAAAAAAAAGCAGATATTTTGATGAAATATTCGAACATGAAAAAATCTCATTGCTTGCAAACAAAATGTTACATGACAATTACAGTTTTCATACCTTCAAGCAAAGGAACCTTAGCCTTAGTATTTCATATAGAGTTAATAAAGTTGCAAAGAAAGTGTTTTCTGAAACTGAAAATTCTATTGCTCCACTCTGAAAGGTTAAAATGGAACATTCTTATTTTTGGATGAAATTCTTTTCAGTTTGCCATGTTTCCACACAACATATCATTTTAAATGAATCAGCAATTTCTAACTGAAAAACACTTCTTCTAAGAAAATTTTAGCCAGCTCTACTCAAAATGACAAAAAAGCCTTCTATTTAACAAGGATTGCCATCAAATCAGATCACTGTAGTGTGATACATCAAGCAGCTAGCTGCGCTGGAGCTGAGCCAGACTTGCTATCCACTGTCTTCCTTCTGCTCATAACCCGTCATATCAGTGCCCTCCCCTGACCATCTTTTATCACAAAAAACAAGGCACCAGAATATTCTTCAAATGAGCAACACAAAACTGAAGCAGTCAGAAGGATTGGCAGAGAGATGCATCTACTTGTAACGAAGATTCGACATCACCAAATATCTAGAAGAGGTAAATCATTCCCTAGAAGGAGATCCGACCCATGGAGTTGTCTGTCCTCTTGAGTGTGGAGGAACTTGGCATGTAGAGCACTATCAAAAAGCCAGAAACATCTGTAAACTAGCAATATGTGATATTGAGAGTTGAGGAACACTACACTAACCTAGAACAGACACCAAACTTCTCGCTATGAATTCTCATAAGATAAGCTAGTAGAGATAAGTAGAGGTAAGAAGTCTATTGAATTTCAAACTCATGAAATCTTAAGACTATCTTTAAATCTTTTGTAAAAGAATGTAAATTCATTGATTTGATCTGGCATTGACCTTTGAACTGTACTATTTGAAGAGTGCATTGCACACACAGTTCCCACTAAAAGGAGCTGAGCGTTTGTGAGGATCTCACCACTCTATGGAAGGAAAGCTTTCACATTTACACTTAGCTACAAATGTCTGAAAATTGTTTTCCAGTTTTACACAGGAAAAAATACACAAATGCCTTCCTTTACAACTCTGATTTTGAAATACTTTCTGTAAATATTTGCATTTAGCTTTCACAACTTTTGGCCATTATTTTTTTATCTTTCTTGACTTTCATGGCACATAATAGGGGCCTTGAAGGCAAAGGATCCTTAATTGAAACACAGAGCTAAATGTTGCTAAGAATAGACAGTTGTCTCCTTCACCCATTACTCTGGAAATAACTTTGAAATATCTTAAAATGCAAAGACAAAAAATTTATATTCAAGAGTATTTAAGCTAGAAATCACTTGAAACACTCATTAGCAGTAGTTTCAAACCTGTGCTAACCCCACTGTATAACATCTCTTCATTATTAAAACAAATCATATAACAACTCAGCAATCCAGACTCCATTTCACTATATGATGTGTTTGCTGATTTACTATTTCCTCACATTTCTTATCAGTTCAAGCAGTTTTGTCCCCCTAATGCAAATTCTCATAACAGAGAAGTTTTTGTCTTTTTTGTGTAGTCATTAAGGCAGACAGGAATATTTCTACTAAGCTTTTTATCTATTTCTCTTTGATGCACTGTACTAAATCCATCCAAATTTTAGGAATCAATCTTTTACCTATGGAAGTGAGCTTACAAAAATAAACAAACCCAAACACCCACCTTCCAGTGACCTGATATGTGATCTAAAATATATTTCTTTCCACAGAATCAGAGTCCAAGTTCACTTGATCTCTGACTGCCTAATTAAACTGCGGGCAGTGAACTCTAAGTTATAATTCTGCTTCTTACAGAGTAACAATTCATCATTTTGCCAGGAAGAGTGTGTTGTCAGGACAAGATTTTGCCACATGAAACATGTCAGTTTTTGTTTCTATAGGTGACTTTAAATGAATCATTATTCAATCATTGGTATGAATGAAGTTAAAAATCATAAATCCAGATCTACAGCATTTATGCTTTTGGAAGTGTGTAAATAATTACTTACGTAGATTTATAGGAAAAGCATAAATGTAACAGGTGGTGTAATAAGCTACCTGATGAGCACATGTTATGATGAATGCTACTGGACTGGTTATAACTTCTTTAAAGTATTTAAGATTATATCCTTGCAGATCTCATAAAGTGAGTAATGCTTCAGTAATTTCTAACAACTGAGTACAATGATAGCTAATTTGCAGTTAGTAAGAGATTTTTATGGTTACTGCAATTAGTAAGTGAGCACAAGCAGAAATCTTGAATAGCTCAAGTCAGATATTAAAAAAAAAACCTGTAAAATCAGGGAATGTATTTAAAATGTCTAGAGAGAGAAGGGAGAGCAAAAAACAGATTAACAGTCAAAAGCCATTAAAATGTTCAGTTTAACAATACAGAAACCTTCCTAGCTCTTGTGTTATATCAAAGCAGTATAGCAACATACTCAAGGTCTCTTCCTACCATGAGCACATCTATTGATGGTAAAAGCCCTATGGTTGAATGGAAATTGAGCAAGAGGATAAATGTTCTCCTCTACTTCATGAAAGGTTCCTCTTTTTTTCCCCCCCCCCCCCAAAGAATCCAGCTGTTTTCATTATGAACAGACTATTTTGAATGTGAGCATATTCCACATTATAAAATAATACATAGATTTTTCAAGTTCATAAGCTGTTTTTTTTTGTTTGTTTGTTTGTTTTAAAGAAATCAAAGCTTTGTTGGTAGTAAGTTGTATAAGTTGTTGTTGCCAATAATGACTGTCTAGTGATTATTGGCAACAACAACTTATACAACTTACTAAAAAAAAAATTTTTTTTTTCTGTTCTTCCAAGGCACCTGAATTTTGTAGAGTCAAATAAACAAAATCATTGCAAGGTAAATATAGATGAATGTTTAAAAATCAGGTTCCTGATCAATCTCAGATTGATACATCAAAATTGGTCTTTCTGTTTTTCACAGACATGAAGAAGGAGATTCTCCCTTATCAGCTTTCTGAGATGTGGGGATTTAGAACACTCTTTAACCCTCTAAGTAAGATCCCTTATGTCTCAAAATCACAGGGGCATTTTAACTCCCTTCCTAGCCAAGCCTCAGTTTTGTATCATCTTCCTTTTCCCTACCTAATTTCTTCCTACTTGGGGCCATGGGCTTCATTTACTGTATTGTAATTTCAATTACATTCACATCAAGTATGGCTCCTAAAGACAATAATTTTCCAGCAGAATATACCAGCAGCAGGGAATCTTCATATCTAAGCGCAGTTTTAACCACTGATCTGGCTGTGATGAGGTCAATCAACCAAAGCAGTATCTTACACAATATGAAAAAATATTGTTGAATCAGTTCCTCGGGGATTTCTCTAGATACTAGGTATGTCAGCTTGTGAGAGAAATGACATGTTTCCTCCTATTGCCTGATTATACTCTAATAATATACATATATTCAGTATAACAATTTTTTTTTCACTTGATTTTTTTTTTTTTTTGTATTGATATTGTGCAATTGATATAATAGTTCTAGAGAATTATTTCACAAAAGCACCATGAAGGCAGAGTACATTCCTCTTATCTTTTTCTCCAACATTTTAGATCTTTCCAGCCCATCACTCTCCATACTGCAAAACCTGTTTTCAGATAGTTACTGAAGCTAACATACAGTTATTTGGCTAACCCAGTTTAATCTTATAGAATAATTTGGAATTAGCAGTCACAGTAAAAAACCACCCATTTCATTATATTTAGTGTTTTTAATTTCAATTATGTTGAAATGCATGATGTGAATAACGTTGACTAACGATCATTTTTTACCTTGAACTAGTTCAGAGGGAAAAGGTTGGTTAAAAAATGTCTGAAGTAAGTTTCAACTAAACTGGCAGTCTCCTACTTGCTTGTCTTTTGCATAGCTTATTTACAAAAGGCAGTAACAAATTATTTTTTTTCCCAGTTTGAAGTCTTTATTTCAAAAAGTCATCTTGCACCCAGCTTATGTTATACTTCAGAATTTATGGAGCAACTCTATGTTTTTAATCTTTCTGAAACTGAAATTTTGAAATCAGAGATATTTATCACTCCATTTAACCCTCTATAAAGATATGAAAAAATGTTTAGGCAGTATTTCCAGAATTCAGACACACAATCACATGTTCTTTCCAACCATTAATAGAGATTTTACCAGCTTTATCACTTAATGCAACTGAAATGCAATTGACAGAATGACAAATCTTTTTATGAGGAGTCTGAGTCATATCAAGTTAGTCACACAGATACAGTAGTAACATATAACCTTCAAAGATGCAATGTCTTTCTGATTTTATACTTTCCTTGTCACTATTCAGTCACTGCTGTATAGATAAAGATAGAATGTCTTTCTGATTTAAATTACACCTTCTTCCACTTGAGCAAGGTTTTTAATTAGTTTTAAGACAGGGCAAAGAATTCACATAATACCTAAAGATGGAGATGTAAAAATGTATCTAGCAAAAACTAATTTACACAAATATTACACTATTTATTACATACAAACTTTATTATGTGCAGAATTTTCTTTAGCTCGAATCTATAAATCAAACCTCATAGGCAAGTTGCTTGCAATATATGTTCTGACTGGGCTATTATACCTAGATTATATTAGAATCTTATTCAAACCTGGTCTCTCAGAGATATTTGGTGCTCTCAGTTGGACTGATAATTTGACTCAGAATATGGGTTGCCTTGCTCCAGAACAAATCCATAAACCAACAAAGAAAGCATAAAAACCACATCATGATCCATTTGTCCCACCAGCAGCCCTGAGATATGCAGTTAAAACACAATGTCAGTCTCAATGGTATTGTAGCTTACTGGGAAATAAGTCTTTCTGACTCCATTTCATGCCTTGGCAAAGATACTTGCCTAAGCGCTAAAAAGAAACAAAGATTTTTGTAAGCTTATTTTCAGAATAAAGGGCAGGAGTCTGCCAGAGGTTTCCCATTACTGAGCATTACAAAACACAGTTTTAAACACACAGGAGCCCACCATTAAAAAGGAAGAAATAGGCAAAAAATATTTAGAATTTAAAATGAAAAATTATATTTTTGTTTATTGTACTATTATGATAATGACTTAAGATATTAAATTTACTCACAGTCATGCTTAGAGCACTGCTTGGGAAAGAAAGCACTAACTCTGAGAAATAGCAACGAACGTATAAGTACTTAACACAAGCACAGCTTGAGTAATGTGCACAGGCCAGCACTGGCTAGAGCAAGCATCCTGGAAGCTGTTGTCAAGACCAAATTTGTGATTATCCAGGTTGGGATGACTATGCCCTCCAACATCTCACATGGACTTTGTTCCATTAAAGCATCCCAGCGGACACAGCTTGTTCACGAGTGGTCTAAATCTCTGCCTCCTCTATTCAGAAGAATTCAGGAAATGGTAGTTTCAGAAGATTTAGTTTGTTTAAAAGTGTACAAAACCAGAACATGTCTGCGTTTAATATTGTTTACATGTATGTCTTTGCCACCTAAAGCAGCCTAAGGTTGTATTCTTTCTCTAAGCGGTTGCCTTTCTGAAAAATAATTGCAGTGTCAAATCTCTTGTTTTGAAACAATCATGTGTAAGAAGAATGTTAGGATAACCTACTAGGAAAATATCATGAAAAGCTATCCGGAAGTTCTATTTTACTATTTTTACTGGAATTATTAAAGCTGATACATTTTTTAACTGAATACTTATCTTTCATCTACTAATTTTTTATTTGGTAGGCAGAAGATCACCAGAACTTATTGATTTATCTCCTAGCATTTCTAACTATTCTTTTGCTACTAATACTACAGCTTCTAACACAACAATGCATTTCCAACCTTTTTAGAACTTTTATTTACCGTATACTTTACAAATACACTCTGCATTTTAGAATCATCCATTCATTCTTCCTGAGCAGAATTCCTCTGAGCTGAGGTGCTGCCTTCCTCCATCTACCAACACTAGAGTATGTTTTACAACAAACAGTCCATCACAGTTCTAATTTCATTCTTGTAAATACAAATTTTGCCTTTGCTGTGCAGTTTGAGCCTCTTTTTAAGAACTTCATTTTCAAGTCCCAGATAGTTTTACAACGTCTTTTGCACACAGAGCACTGAGGATCCTCAGTCAAGCCTACCACACTTGAGATCTGAAATCTACCTTTCATAAAATCTGTTACATATTTTCCTCTTAGAGATGGTTGATTCTGGAGTGGTCGTTTGGTTCAAAATCAGACTACTTTTGCGAGGTCTTTATCTTGATTATTTATTTATTTATTTATTTATTTCACAGTAGTTTTTTCTCTTTCCCTTAGTTGTTTGTTCCCATACTTCAGTCATGCACTTTGGACCACAGCACCATAAAAAGTCATTATCTTCAGTCTTGAATGACTGAATTCAAACATCAAATTTATCTTTCTCTTATGTGAAGTATAGCATTCCTTAGCTCTCTACAGTGTGAAGAAAAAATCAGGAGTTTCAAAAGCAATGAAAAATAACATCGTAAGTTGCTTTTGGGCGGTATTCACTTCTGTAGATAAAGTTTGAAAAGTCTTCCAAATACCTGAAGAACAAGGTATTTTTCTCAACTTGCCATTGACCTGTACTTACTTAACTAGAACATCTATTTTTTTTCCCTGATTTCACCTATTAAGCGCTTTATTTTTAAAAATCCTCTAATTAAGGCCTTGTTTTAAGTCCTGATGTCTGTTCTTTGTCTCTTAGGCAATGCCTCTAAGATCTCAAGACAATCAGAAGTCTGGACTGTGAGGTTTCACCAAATCCACCCACGTTGAAGGTAGAAGTTGTTGCTGCCAATTAAAATTATTTTTCTGCTCTTATTATTCAAACCACAAATCACTACATATCAGTATAAAAAAACTACTGATATTTGTTCATGAAATACGGGCGTCTCTGAAACTAACTTGTATTTGTACAAAAATTTTATTTCTATTTGTATGTGGGTTTTAGGATAATGTTCTTGCTACTCTTTCAAATACTTTGTTAATTGTTTAGACAAGGAGTTTCATCTTTATTCCCAAAGATATAAGAATAAGGATGCACTAGATGCATCTGCCAGTAACTACTATTTATTTTGGCCTCAGTGGAAGTGCATGTTACCATTTATCCTTCCACGTGACATTATAGAGTTACACAATGATGTATAGTAATAGCTATAAAAAGGACACTGTTGTGCCTTAAAGAAATGAATCCAATTGCATAGACTGCTGTAAATGACTTCAGTGGAGTTGAAGAAAAGGCATCTATTGCTGCAGTCTTCTCTAAACTTCAACAGGTAAATTCCCAACACTAAGTTAAAGTGACATTGAAAAGCATTTAGGACTTATTATTTATACTTAAAAATAACTTCATCTTTTTTAACTATACATGAAACAGAAATGTATACTCAAAGTAGAAGAATCTAATCATTCTTAGTTTTTCACTTAATTATTCACAGAGGCAACATAATCTGGATTTTTTTTTGAATCAGATTATTATTATTATTAATATTTTACCTCTGTGCAACATTAAATTAATTTAATGTTTTTCTTCCCTAGCTTCTAATAGCCTCCTCATGACAAGGTGAATTAATTCCTCCCAGTTCTTTATCCAGATTATAGTATAGATACAGTATTCTTCAGTTCCTTATACCATAAAGAAAATTAAATTAGGATTAAAATATATATATATATATATATATATATATATATCTTCTACCCATGTACTTTCATCCTTTTCAGTGAAAATACACTGGATGTAAATACAGACATATAACAGAGACCTGAATAAATGCCACTGCTTCCAGAATCATTCTTTACTGATACTAATGGTAGTCTTGTCCACCCTTTGCTACTTCTTACTTCCGACAGCTGTTCTTGAACTCAACATCATCCATTTGTTTGCAGCAAAGCACAGTCTTCCAGTCCTATTGCTGCATCAGCCCTTCAGCAGTGAGCTCCTGCTCAGGTTTCTTCTCTAACCACAACAGCAAACAAGTAATTTTCTCTGAAACTGTGCTTTCAGTTTTCCTGCATTTCATTTCCTCTTTCCACAATCAAAAATAAATAAATAAATAAACAAATAAATAAAATCCTAAATAAAATAATTTCCCCAGGCAGTCTTTCCTAAAACCACCTCCTAGTGCTGGTACTATCTTCCTTAGCTATCACCAAGTCCCTTTTTCCTGCAAACATTTATGACTGGCCTTTTAACATTGTGCTCTCCCTCATATCTTTTACTGAGCATTTGTACTCAGTTTACTCAGTTTTCATTTTTTCAAATGCAGCTGAAAACATAATGGGATTTTCAAAAAGCCAGCTTCTAACTAGACATCATATCGTGACAATCATTCTCCCTGAACATTTTATTTACCAATATTTGCAGCCCTATGTCTTAAAGCTTGTAAGTGCCTGAGGGTAGAAGCCTGACTTATATTTCAGCCACAAATTATTTACACACAAGTTATTACTGTTAATTATTTACATTGGTTTCCCATTTTGTATGTTCATCTTCTCATCCATCAAAAATTCTACAGCTATGTTCATTTTCTTTGTCAGTCCCTTTGATTGTGACAACTTCTCCTCAAACTCCTGCTGAAACTTTGAATGTTTTTCCTTATCCTATCTTACTGTCATAAAAATAAATACCCTTTTCTCTGACAAGGTTTAAGAAAATGAAAGTGCAATAAAGAATTTGGGGAAGTAGGATCTGTTGATGCTCAAGAACTGCTTTGTTTCCTGGTAATTGGTAACAGGAATTAACAGGGCAAACCACTCAGAGAATAATAATATCACAGAATCACATCAGTGAATGGTTTGTTTAATCCCTCAAGAAAAAAAAAAAAATATATATATATATATATATATATAATTTCTTTTTTCTTTTCACTGATTTAATTTGTCTGTAGTATTCATGTCATACTTAGAAAGGGTTTACAGGAAAACAAAACAACCCCCAGATGTTAATTCAGAAAAATATTTTTTTATACAGCTACTCCAGAAAAGTTTTGAGTAGGATAAAACTACAGAATAAGAAAATCCATTTCAAAATAAAGCCTAATCTGTCTCTCTGTGTTAAAATAAACATTAAGAAAGGAAAGAGAACATTCTGGAGGAAAGGGGGGAAAAAAAAATACTGTGTATGGAATTTTTATCCTATTATGTGATAACAACCTGGAAAAGGCTCCTATTTAATTTTTGATTTAAAAATCACAAAGAGTTACAATTCAATTCCTAACTGGATAAAAAATTGCTCAAATATCAGTGATATCTCCAGGGATATGTTTAGAATTGAAACACTTGTTTTTTGAACACTTTGATGTTGCTTCTCAAAGAAATGAGCATGAGAAATTGTTCATCAAAAGCTGTGAGGAAAAAATCCACAACAGATTAGCATTTTAAACCTATCCCAGGAGCTTGAATTAAAATTGAGGTAATTTTATAGCCATCTAGAACTGAAATCCTTGCAGATTCTAAAAGGTAGCATTCATACATCTCACAGAACAAGGTGGAAAAGAAAAAACAAAACACTTCATTTATTCTCTCATGACCTGAATTTGAAATGGAAATGTTGTTACTTTCATAAAACAATATGATTTTTTCTGGCTTTATTTCTGATATTTTAATTTGCCTATGAAAGAAAGTGGTTTTGACAAGGCTTTAGAATTTTATTACATTGCAACACTACTGCAGTTCCCTTTGCTCTTGCTGTCCTTTCAGATTCTCTTCTGTTCTCTCCTAGCTGTCTTTTTTTAATTTTCATCCTTTCTTATTCCCATATTTTCTCTCCCTTATCTCTTTTCCATATTTTTATAATTACAAGTAAAAGTCCTATAAAACTTAAGAAGCCTTCAGATAGATCATTACTAATGTAATTACAGTATGGAGAGCATAGTGATGTTTGAATGTAAATTAGAGTGAGTTTTTACAGTTCATTAGAAAGTCTTGGGGATTGAATTTAGTTTAATCAAAGCTTGAGTGCTCCCAGTACACACAGCACATACCTAGTGAAAAAAGCATTAGTATAGACTCAGAGATTAAAGATGTATGTCATGCTTTGCATCCATTTAAAGGAATCCATGCAGGGTGCATCACAGACCCTAGTATCTAATGGCTTAATGAAGCTGAACAAAGAGAAATTGTATGCAATTCATTAATTTACAAATAAATATATATTACTTCACTTTGCTTCTTTCTTTATATGTTACTTCACTTTGCTGCTTTCTTTCTGCAACCATTCCTTCCACAGAAAAAGACATACTGAAGGAGATGCGTGTGCCCAGTCCTGCTTGCTTTTGCTTGTCCACAGGAACTAGGATCCCACCACAGATGGTGACAAGACCTCACTATCTGCTCCCACATCATCTTCCATTTCATCCAACCAAGGTCCTTTCAAGTACTTTTGGCAGAAGAAGGACTGAGTCCCAGCGCTAGTTCTCTTCTGATTTATTTTCCAGTGAGCACTGGCACTATATATGGACTTCAGCACAACCTTGGGAATGACTCAGAATGAGAGTTCCTGGGAGACCAGCTCCCTGCACTCCTGTGTTAACAGTATTTAGGAAATACACTTCTCACCTGCTCACTGAAAAGCATATTTACTCCAGGTAATCAACCAAGATACTGAATGTGATTCATTTTAGAAAACATCTTGATGGAAACTTCCTAGGATCTCTCCTTGGCTGCTGCTTTTTCACTTAGATTTACTTTGTGACACCTAAACATTTTCAGGACATTAATTCAACTGATATGATTTCGTTTAGTTTTAAAATTTGTACATAATTGTCATGTTCCATTAAAGTAATTGCCCTGGTGAGATTAGCTTTCTCATGGATAATTTTGTCAAATTGTCCTGTGATGCTGAAAAAAACCCAAACCCTGCGTATTCTATATATTTTCTATGATGTATCTCATATGAATTGTTATGCCACCTTTCTTTTTTAGCTGTCATTGGTGAGTCAGCATATAGATACATCTTCCAGCATACCCTTTAAAAATGTTAACCAATATTTATTTCCTACAACATTTTAGAAATATATATATATTTTTTTTTCCTGAAAACCAATGTTAATGATTAAAATAAATTTTAATACAGTCTATGAGTAACTCCATTTTAGCTCTGAAGGATACCCCAGAGCCTGCCATGATAACTAGTTTTGGTCAGATGGCTAGGAAATCAAAGATCTTCAAGATACAACCAAGGAAAGTGTGCCTTGCAAATTTAAATGTAATAGTTTGTAGCTTAAGGTGGAAGGGTACAAGCTGGAGAAGAGATTGTGAGCAGCAAGAAGATCTATGTCCCTGAGAGCACTCATGCAATACTACCCTATCTGCCATGCCAGAGAGTGGCCACTAGTTGTGAAAGGGTTGTAGTATTTGCAGCAGTACATAAGTGCAACTCACTTTGGTTAAATCAGGGTCCAGAGCTACCACAGCTTCCCAAGAACTTGGCTCGTCAGGCAGTAGCCTCCTGGCATTAATCAGGTTGTCATCTGCATAACCACACTCACAGTGGATGGGGCTTCACTGCTTGAAAAGCCCTCATGTGAGCTTACATGTTAAATTCCAACTGCCCTAAAAATAGGAATTCATAATTGAAAAGCTGGCAGATCCTTTAATTATAGGGGAGCAAACAATGCCACTAGAGAAATGTAAATACAGACTAATTGTTACTTCTTTATGTCATTGTTAAAGAGCCAGCTGACATAATGGCAGGCATGGGATAATGCCTGTATCTTAAGCAGCAAGATCTGCAATCAAGTTTTTAAAATGCTACTCATTTGTCTCTCTCATGGGACTTTACATGCAAAGTCTTGCCAAATGAATTAAGAAAAAAATAAGGTAAGTGTGAATGCCGGAAAAAGAAACTGCAAAGAATACAGGGAAAGTACTACACAGGGCACAGTTTAATTGAATTGTGATTTGTTGGTCTTGCAAGCACTATCCAGAAAGGAATGTCATGCTAATCAAAAGCTGTCCACCTTCACCTTATTTTTAGCAGGAAAACTTTAAATGAGACAGTTCAGAATTTTTATTTCTGGGGGATATTGGATTACATTCACCCACAGGGCATTTAAATATAAAAAGCTATTTATATGCTAATTCCTTAGTATTTCATGTAAAGCAGATTTTTATCAGTTGACCGTACTATTCTATAAGTTACCGTGTTGATAAAACATCTTTAGCAATGGTAAAATGAAGGAACAAATATAAGCAGTGGAGCTTGTTTACGTAGACCCTAGACTTCCTTGGAGTATTCCTACGAGTTCTTGAAATGTAGACATATAAAGTTAACAAGCTGCCTTTCCTAAAAGGATCCAGGAAGAGAAGTCCTCAGAAAAGTCTATTTTGATCACTCCCAACTGAATTGGAGATAACTCATACTGAGAAAAGTCGAGATGTGTTACTTTAAGTGGAGGAAAATAAAATAAAAAAGAAAGTTGCAGAATCAAGTCCTCCAAACTAATTTTTTTTTTTTTTTCTCCCAGAAAACTCATACAAAATCCGCATTTTAGTTTGCCCATCTTTTATCACATCACATCCTTTAAAAACCTGTAGAAGGAAATGCTTCATTATCAAAACCCCTCTGGCTGCAGTGGGGGAACACTTGCAGTTACAAGCTATTACTTTTGATACTAGTTTATATGCAGGTGTGTCATTCAGAGCAAGGGGAGTTGGTAGGCATATCTTGCTAAGTGTATGTATAGTCCAGGACTGATGTAGTTTGGGAGGAGGAGGAGGAATTCCTCTGATGAAGGAACAAGTAATCTCATTGGAAAGACCAGTGCTTCCGATCTATCTTTCATTCCCCCATTGTGAAAGGCCTTGGCAAAGATGAATATTTTTGTGATGCTTTTTTGAGAATTTTACTGGGAGACTTTGAACATCGGCGCAAAGAAATATCACCCACACCAACATTAATACTTCCACACCTCACCTCTAGACATGAATGCCACCATCCCAGCTTTGTGCCATGGTATATCCTCACTTCACTATCAAAAACAAATTTCTTTTTTGAAAGGCTTTGACTACAATTATCTGTTTATTATTTCCCTTGAGCCTGGATGGAAAGAGAACAGTTATCCCACCACTGCCTTCTGCAGTGGTGAAATAATCTAGTAGGCTGAGATGAAACTAGCATAATACGATTAGCCAGAGGACACAGAGCAATCTAGGTGATTAAGCAAAAGAGTTCAGTGATCACAGATCTCACCCTTATCCCTGAGAGGCTGTAGTCATGATGGTTGATTGCTTTGACCATGCTTGTAATGGTGATTTGTTTACATAAACAAGTTAGATGTAACAGAGAAGTTCCCTCTTTTCTTGGAAACAGGTTAGAGTTTCTTTGGATTGTTTATTCCTTCAATGCTGAACTCAGGGACAGCCTTTTAGAAATAGTATTTTACAGATTGTGCTGGGCTTGGAACAATACACAAAAGTGACCATTTCATACACCATCTATCTTAGAAAGATTTCTGTGTACATGATTATGGAAAAAGATATACTTTATTTGAGTACTAGCAGCTTTTCAAGTAATAATACAGCTCAGAATATCGTGTATGAATTCAAGCATATTTGTCTGAAATAAATGTTCATAGATTTCCTAAATTTACATTGCTCTTCGAAGAGCTCCGAGAAAGCAGCCAAGCAACTTCACAAATGGAATCGCATTAGATAAAAGACTTATTAGTATTATTAGCATTTGTTCCAGAATGCTATTGGGCAAATGAATGAAAGTGGCATTTTTTTTGCTATTTTTTAGCAATGAGTAATCCCTGTCACTTTTGAATCTACTATTTCTACTGTTTAAGTTATGTCATAGTAAACTGCTGAATGCAACACTCAATGCCTCACATTGCCTTCAGAATGTTCTTATAATTTCTCTCTTACTTTCTTCTGTTAAGGTGTTCTCTAATATTTAAAGAAGATTTTTCAGAAGGCCATATGCAGACATCTTCACTGATAGAACTGGCAGGAACCATACTTTTTACATTTCAGTGAAGACAGTCTAACCTCAAAATGGAAAATGAATGGAGATTATCCTGGGTGCCACTGGAAAGCTGTTAAAGAACAGAACTATAATCAAGCATAGTCAGCTTGATGACTATAGGTCCATAGTCTTCATCCATCATCTTCATGGGTTCATGAAGAGAATGTCCCACTTTAGTTAATTTGATCTTCTTCTATGATTGCATTTCAGTTTTGGTAAGGCCTCTGCTACAGTCCCTCACAGTATCCTTCTATCACACAATTCTGGGTGATGAGCTTGCTTAGCAGCAGAGCTCAATGAGTTGCAGTGAATGGGAAAACATCTGGCATGTGGACAATCATTAGTGGTGTCCTCCAGGACTCAGTACTAGGGCTGGCATTGATCAACATTTTAATCAGTGATCTATCTAGATGCATTAGTGGAATTCATTCTCAGCAAGTTTCCTGGTACCAGAAAGCTGGGAGCTAAGAGATGACCTCCGTAATCTCTACAACTTCCTGAGGTGGGGAAATGCAGAAAGAGGGACATATCTCCCTGGTTACTGATGAGAAGATGCATGGGAACAGAACAAAGCTGCACTATGGGAGTTTCAGACTGGATATTAGGAAAAAATTTTTTACTGTGAGGATGGCCAAACACTAGAACAGGCATCCTACAGAAGTGCTTAGTGTCCCATGCCTGTCAGTGTTCAAGAGGTATTTGGGTAATGCCTTTTGAACTTGATATGCTTTAATTTTTTGGTTAGCCTTGAAGTGATCAGACAGTTGGACTAGATGAGTTTTGCAGGTCCCTTCCAACTGAAATGTTCAAATCTAGTGCTATTCTTTAGTATCTTTCTTGTCTTTAAGTTGCATATATCAGTTAGAATACTATCCAACTGTATTATTAGAGTCAAACAACTTCCAGTGCAGTTCATTAAAATATTGAACTGTTTATAATTCCTGTACATCTGTACATTATCATTTCTGCTAACAATACTCATTCTTTGGAAACAGATCTACCAAATGATTAGATGAATAATTTTTTTTTTCTTTTTCTAATTTACTATCAAATGTACACAGCTTTTGTGAGTAAGCTCACAATTCACTATCATTTCATTATTTCAGATTGAAAATTTTTATCATGTGATTATTTCCTGACCTTTCTGACTATTTTTCCTACAATCCTCTTTTTTTTTTTTTAAATTTAATTTAATTTAATTTTTTTTTAGTTGATCGCTGAAGTAGCAGTGCACTGGGACAACTGATATGCCAGATGTAGGTATTAGTATAAAAGCACAGTCTGGTATGAACTGACTTACATTTGAATGAAGAAGTTTTTTTCCAACATTGGAGGGAACAGAAATGTAGCTCTTCAACAGAAAAAATGCAACACTACTCAGTCTGATAGACTAAATATTGAGGACAAATTGAAATAAATCAGAAGTTTTTAATGTGATTTTTCTTCATCAGATCAAAGATTTGCTAATGTCCTTAAAAGATCTGCTTACCATATTTGTGGGAAGTTCAACTGAATTTCACTCAGTTTTTGATTTAAATGCTTTTTTCTAGTTATCTACAGAAAGCTTTGCAAGCTTGTAAATAACAACCCATGTTGTGCATAAAGAGCAGAGTTTTAAAATTCTAATAAAGCCACTATAGTTAATACCTATTAGAATCATAGTGAAAATGGAACTGGTGAAATAAGTACTCACTTCCCTAACACATGAAAGAGGAAAACAGTGTGATATCTAATAGACTGTTGTCAAAGGCAGATATAGCAGAAATAGAAAACCACTTACAGTCGAGCCCAAATATATGAATATAGAAAATCTTACAATCTATAATTTCACATTAAACAGTATTAAAATTGTAAAAGGAGAGGTGAAAGACAAAACAATGTAGTGCCTACTTAACATTCCTTCTTTTTAAGCATTACATTAGAAAGGCCGACATTTGGAATCAGTTCTGCAAAGATGTGCTAAGACACGATGTATCACTGACAGTTTTCAAAATATTTCTTAGTTTTTAGCTTTCCGGTTTAGATCCATTTTCTTATAAACTGAATAAAGCAAAGAAAAGATTCTGGTCTTGGCTCCAGTTTGCCTCTGGAGTGATTTATGTAAGGTAACCACTACTTTTTTGGAAAGAATGAGAGCCAAAGTTGTCTCAGTCTTCATTTAAATTAGACATTTATATTTTGGAATTATGGTTAGTGAATTAGCCACGTGCATCCTTTAAACAATCAGACTTGTTAGGCATAAAATCTTATCTGCTGTTCTGAGATGATGTAATCATGACATAACCCTGAACTCTATTAAGTCTATAAACAGAATACTTGTTTTAATTCTTGACCCTTAGGATCCAAACCAAAATCAGAGATTAAATGAAGTAAAAAAATTATACGTAGCCCAGTACAAAAAATACTAAAACACAGCCAGCGCCCACAATTATTTTGTATTCAGACTTTGCTTTGTATTGTGTTCAAACACTAATCCTTCCATTTACTTTAAAAGATTAATGTAACAAAAGGGTGACTAATTTTAAAAGGGGCAGAATAAGATTCAGCTTGGTGCTTTCTTATATTAGAGAAAAATAATATGTTTGAGATGGAGAAATTAAATTTTCTGGAAGAGGTCAGCTTGGGAATCAAATGAATCCTTCTGATTCATGCAGCATCATGCATTAACCACTTGAGATTCTGAAGGAAAAGACTTAAAGCTTTTTCTCCTTCTGTACAGATAATTTCCTTTAATAACTCAGTTGCTATTTTATCTTCAGAATATCAACTTTCCAAATTAGTTGAGTTCTGAAGGTCCTCCAGAGCACAACATCTATGATTAAACACTTTCAAAAGTTCATTCTACTAGTAAAAGTGGAAATTCCATTATTTTAGCAAGAGCAGGCATGTCAAATTTAACAAGATATGATAGGATTGAGGATGGAAAGGAAGTAAGGTATCTATGTTTGTCAGTTATAATCGCAGGGCACAGAAGTTATTATAAACCTAATTATTATGTGCTACAGAAATCAAGTGAAGAGCACAGTTATTGTGACTCACATTAAACCTAAATTGTGAAGAATTACCTTTAAAACTTTAACAAGATAGGAGATGCAGACCATTGTCTTGGTTTACTCACAAGTAAGGTCATTATTTATGACCTTCTGAGAAATTCTGAAAGTTGTGGGGAAAAAAATCACATGCTACATTATGTCTTCTACACCCAGGACAAAAGGATTGCAGCCTCAGGAATTCCTCCTCAGGAATACAAACTACAGATGAGCCAGGAAGGAACACACAAAACTTTTATGCTGTTCTGCAAAATCCTAGGACCCTACAATCCTAGAATTGTATTAGACCCTAATACAATTCTTTGGGTTGAGATTAATGCCATGGAAAGGATTACCTGTTTCTCAGAGTTTATAGTGCTAAACCATACCCAGAACATGAACCAATAAGTCCATTCAAAGAGCTAATTGACTAATCTATTGTTAATTTGTATGCTTTCCTTAACACCGCATTTCCACGAGTACTGGTGCACTAGATTTTAATTAGGCACACAGTTTTTAATAAATAAATAAATAAATAAAGTCCAGATTTACCTTGAGGCATTAGAACATTCTCATTTTCCACAGTTTTGGCAGATTTGTGGATGATTACCCCCAGGAAACAAATACCTGCTGTTGAAAACATGGAGCCAGTTAGTGCAAAGAAGCAAAGTCAATGTTTGTACACTGCATATAGGAGCTGAATAGGACACCTTTGGTTGGACGTTCTTGTTATGACTTACCCAAACCTCCACGCAGATTCATAGAAGTAGAGGAATAGGATAAATTAAGTGTAAAGCCATAACAAATCAGATAAAATCTCATTTATATATCTGACACGGGATTTTTCCAAGACTACAGTAATTGTAACTGTAATCTCAAGATGTCTTCCTTAGTCTGGTTTAGGCAGCAGCTCTACACAAAGGACATTTACTGTCTGTTAGAAGGAGGTATTTAAAAGTTATACCCAGTTTTCTGCACAATATGTGTACAAGAACCTTGGGAAATTTTATAAACTTGAAATGCGAGTGAGAGGACAGCAGCAGTATGTGTGAGTACAGGGGTAATGGACAGCTTGAAAGTGGGCCGGCTCCACTTCAGGTTTCTGCCATTACCTGGAAGTGACCAGTGTCAGAGGTACTGCTGCTACCTGCAACACCTGGGAATTGCAGCTGTAATTGTGGCTTACAAAAATCAGGAAGGCCATTGCTTTTGATGGTACTCTTCCCACCAGATCTGGGAATCACTGATATAGATCAAACTCTGTACCTTTGTTTTAACTCCAGATTTTACACAGTAACTAATAAATGGCTGCCTTAGTGGAAGACTTTCATTACCTCAAAGGCCTGGTCAGAAGGCATCTGGCAGACAAAAATTATGGAAGAGATGATCTCCCACCAACTGTTATACAGGGGCAGAAAGAGGAAAACAGATATTCCATGTTCTGGAACAGAGGAAATAAGGAAAGAGAGATGAGAGATCCCATAGCATATGCTTTCATAGCAGAAGAATCTCTTTAATTGCAAAAGCACCTAAAACAAAGAAAAAAAAAAAAAAAAAAAAAAAGTTGTATCTGTGTAGTAGTTTCCAGACCTTCTGAAAGACCATTCTCTGTTTCCCTGGAACTACCGTATGCCAAAATGACATACAGAAGCAAAGGAAGCTCATAGACAAGATGGAGATGGACTTTTTACAGGGTCTGATATTGATAGGACCAAGGGGGAATGGTTTCAAACAAAGAGGATAAGTTTTTTCAGTGTGAGTGTTGTGAGGCACAGGCTGTGCAGAGAAGCTTGGGATGACACATCCCTGGAGGTGTTCAGACACAGGTTGAATGGGGCCCTGGGCAGCCTGATCAGGGTGGAAACCCTGTCCATGGTAGGGTGTTGGAATTGGCTAGGATTTAAGGTCCCTTTCAACCCAAACCATTCTGTGATTCTATGAAATTATGTGTTCACAGCATTTTACTCAATTTTCATGAAAGGATGAAATTGTGTTATTTAATCTTTGGTGGGCATTGATTTTTAACATTATGGATAAAGCTATGGTTGTAGCAGAATTTATACAGTTTTATTAATTTGTACATAATTTACATGCTTTTCCTCTTCAAGAAATTATAAAAATGTTACTTATCAATCTTGAAAATATATATTTGTTCTGTTTTTAATATCAAAAGTTCCTGCAAAGAAAGAAATCCTGTGTTTTGATCAGCTATAAAAGTGATCTCATAAAAACAGAATAAAATATAAATTATTTTACAGCATTATCAAAGTGTCTGAATTACCCAACTGCCTCATGACTTTGAGCACAATTAAATTCACTAATGGGAAAGCAGTTGAATAATATCATGCTTCAGATCACTAGTTGAATAACATTGTCATAGACAGGCTAATACATAGCGACAGCTCCTGCCTAGAATATATTACTTAAGATCTGAAAGTTTTGATGGTAAAAATGTCTTTTCCAGATCTTCCAAACAAATAAAATAATAATATAATAGGAGAATGAGTGAAGGTCTAAAAGTTAATATTTCAGAACAAGTAAAAATTTTTCTCAGTTAATTTAAACATTTGTCTCTATGTATCTTTGACATTTGGAGTCAGTGAAAGGGATGTTAAGAAGTAATTGCATTTGCTGCCTTCCAGATATCTTTTATTGGTTCTCACGTGGCTTTGAATTCAAGAAATGGCTCTGAATTTTTGTGTGCATGGGGAAAATACTTCTTCTGACATTTTGTTCACTAGTAGCATTTTTATGTTTATGCACATACAGTTAAATTATTTGAAAAGTAAACTCTTTCAATACATATAGTAATGAAAAAAAAAAAAAAAAGGACAGCAAGGCAGTTGTTTTTACTTTTTTTTTTTGTCAAAAAGATGAAACAGGCTAGCATATCTTTCCTTCTTGTGATCTAACTCAGACAGCTTATTTGATGTAAAACTATTTCCTCATCTGTAACAATGCTGAACAGAAGAAGACCACAGCACAGTGAGGAGTCAGTGACCCACAGAGCAGCTACCATGAGTTGGAGGTCTTTGTAGAGCTGTGCTATATGCATCCCTGGGCTGTGGGGCACCCACAACCAGGAGCTATGAGAAAGGAGCCTGCAGGCATCTTCCACACCTCTGCCTGCTGCACATGATCTCTGTTATCTGATGGCAGAAATAATGAATAAAATGTTTTGTTTGTTTCTTTGTTTTTGGTAGGAAAATACTATAATAGCAGGAATGACTAAAATACAACAGTCTTTCCATGGATGGTATCCACGTTTGCTATAATCAGAAGCATGTTTGGTGCTGCATACCAAACATGTTCCCAGTCCCTAAAGAGACGAGAGATAACCTAAGCTTTCTTTTCTTTTCCTTTCTTTGTAGTGTTAACTCTAAGAAATAGGATTTGAAATGATACCCTACTGAGTATAAGTGCCTATGTTATTGAAATCAGAATGGACCAGCAATGGTTGATGCAAAAGATTGTCTGTCCAGAACTAACTCTCAGTGTATTAACTGAAGTAGAGTCCTTCATTTGCTAAACAGGTGCAATGCAGAGTTTATAATTTTTCATTTTTCATTTTAAAAGATTAATTAATGATTTCTAAATTTCTCAGATATCCCCCATAGCAAGGGGATTGGAACTAAACAATCTTCAAAGTCAATTCCAACTTAAGCCTTTCTATGTTACTATGATTTTATGATTCTATGATCCATACTATAGATGTTCTTAGCTGTTTACCCCACTTTTTGTTATTGGTTTTATATACCAAAGTTTCATTTCAAACATGTATCAGAATTCTTTCATTTCTCTATAAAACAAACCCAGAAATCTGTTACAGAAAATGAGAATTAATTTATATTTTGTTAAATTTCAAAAGAAAAAAAAGCAGCCAGAGTAAGTATGGAAATGTCAGCAGGAAAAAATTACTAAGTCTAATAATCAGTAATTGAATTCTGTTAGCATGAATGACTCATAAATAAAACAAATGTGACCAGTATCACGTCTTTTGTTAAAAATGTGGTTTGTACAATATTTAGGATTCTAGATACAAATTGTTCCCCCCATTAAGCCTTTTTTAAAATATATAGATACAGCTTGGCTTTACACTTCTTCCTGTCTGATAAATCAGTAAGAGGAAGGTCTGCTATGCCTGTACAAAGCAAGTTGACAGCTGTGAGTTAAACATATGCCATGAATGGGCGATCCAGCTTGCTGCCATGAGGGTCTTTGCATCTTTAGGATATGAATAAAGGGGAGACTCGTCCAAATGGAGTTTGACTCTGCCAGAAGAAAAACTACCATGACTGTGATGTAGGATATAGATTAGATGAAAGAAGAGGAAATTGTATCAGATGGCTGGCTCAAGCCATATAAGCAGAACAGATTTATTTATTTTTTTTTCCCACAAAAGATAGAACAGTTTTACATACTTACCCTTAAAGTGGAAATCTTGCAGCAGCTCTTGGCCTCTTCACTCAGCTGCCTCCTGCAAATACACCAGCAAGGAGGTCCTGAGGAGACAAATACACTGCTGTGAATACCTCTCCTGGCAAATTCACTCCATTTTGCCTGGAAAAGTGTCCACAGAGCAACTCCTGTGCTTCTTCTCTCTCAGAGAACTTTTCAGCATATGGTATCTTCTCCCCTACACAGCACTGTTGAGGGTGCTGGCAGTGAGAGGGTTGCTGCTCTTTCTGCAGGTAAAATCATAGAATGGCTTTGGTTGGAAGGGACCTCAATGTCCCACCATCCATCTCCTGATGCAGCCCAGGATACCATTGGCCTTCCAGGCTGCAAGAACACACAGCTGGCTCACGTTAAGTCTTTCATCTACCAGGACCCCTAGGTCCATCTCAGCAGGACTACTCTCAAAGTGTTCTTCTCCCAGTCTGTATACATACTTGGGATATACTCGGACACAAGCAAAAAGCCTTGCACTCTGCTTTGTTGAATCTTTTTAGGTTCACATGGGCCCACCTTTCAAGTTTATCAATGTCCCTGTGGATGGCATCCCTTCCTTTTGCTGTATCAACTGCACTACTCAGCTTGGTGTCATAAGCAAATTTACTGGGGGTGCACTCAATTCCATCATCTGTGTCACTGATAAAGACATTAAAGAGTACTGGTCCCAAGAAAGACCCCTGGGGAACACCGCTCATTACTGGCCTCCACCTGGACATAGAACCATTGACCACAACTCTCTGGCTGCAACCTTCCAACCAAGTCCTTATCTACCATATAGTCCACCCTACAAATCTACATCTCACCAGTTTAGAGATAAGAACGTGGTGGGGAACCATGTCAAAGGACTTGCAGAAGTCCAGGTAGATGACATCAGTTGCCTTCCCTTTGTCCACCAATGCTGTCACTCCATCACAGATGGCAATAAAGTGCCCTGAGCTGTCTCAGCAGTCATCTTGGAACTGTTCACCATCCTCCACTCTGCCATACCCCTGTATCTCTTCACAGGGCACTGTCCCTTGCCAATCCTTCTCTGCACATCTTCAAGTCAGAATGGAAAACATGATTATATGGAAGAAAAACAAAATTATCAAAAGCAGTCAAACAGAGAGGTATCACTGGAAATCCTTGAGGCAACAGTCAGTGGGGTATAACAATGTTCACTGAGGAAATGAGTCTGTGCAGTTCCTGTCCTCTGCCCATTGGGTTTCTGGAACTTGATTTGGGCTGTCCATGCATGTTCGTCTAAGTCCTGGCTTCAGGTTCTTGGACTGCACTCTCTAGCCAGAAATATGGGACAAAGAAAGGCTGAGTCCTGCCAAGTGCCAAGCATTCCAAACTAAATGCCGGCAATCAAGTTTTCCAGGATGGATTCATTCATACTGAACCAGTGTAAGGTCAGACAGGAGATGGGCGAAACAGCACTTTGCTATTCAGTGTTGTCATTAGTATTTGCTATAAGAAGCTCTGATAATGACTTCAGATTCGTTCCTATGCTGATGACATCCCCGTGACATATTCTGTACAGCAGCTTGCAGAGCTGATATTCTAGCCATAATAAATAAATAAATAAATAAAATAGAAATAAATTTAAAAGTTTACTCTTCGTCTTTTTTCATCCTAGTGCAAATGCACAACGCCTAGCACTGAGTGTGTGAATATTGTTATGTTATACTGTAAAACAGAAGATGTGGATGCTATACCCTGGCACATTCTATGCTCAAGTCAGTTTCATTATGATTGCAAAAGGCAAACAGAGATACATCAGTGCACTCTATTATAATGTCATATTCCTGACACTATAGTAAAAGTTGATTTGGTGTTTCCATTAGAAATCTCGTTTTCAGAAGCTTATGGCTCATCCATCTCAGTATTTTCAGGATAAGATTTACCACACAGACCTCAGCCTACTTATAATTCCTCCCCTAAAAGAATGGCCAGTATTGGTTATCTGCACGTTTTTAACTCCAAGAGCTCAAATGGATTGTTTTGTCCCTGCTATTTCATGTTTTAACATCAAGGATTATTTGTGTACTTTATGAGTATAGAAGTAATTAGGAAATTTAAGTTAAAATGACCTTGCTTCCATATATATCACATTTTTACTGTAATTGTTTTCCTGTGTTTTAACTAGAAAGTTGAGAGCCCACTTGGGAAAAATTGTAAAAAAAAAAATTCTTTAAGATGAAACAGTCACTACAATTTCATCCACAGTTTCAAAGCACTGAATGAATAACTCTGTCTAAGATACAAATATATTTTTCATCACTCTACTGCATGCATTGTGTTGCTGGCACACGCGCACAGACACAAAACTGATATTCCTTCATTCACCAATGAGATCTTTTATATGTAGGTTGCTCTGAAAGTAATACCTCATTTTAATTTTTTTTTCCCGTGGAAACTCCAACAGATACTAAGGTCATGATAACACTATTTGAGAGTGCAGTGTAGATGCAAGACACTGTTTTTCAAGATAATCACCACCATTAGCTAAGTATTTTCACCAGTAATGAACAAAAGCCTGCATGCTGCACTCGTAATAATCTGCACCAGTGGAGGTGACCTACTCTCTCTGCCTCTTCTGAACCACAGTGTCCACCACCTCACTGTGCCCACATCCAGTATTTGGTGACCATAAACATTCAGCAGATGTTGATAAACGTCAGTGGAGGAATTCTGCATGGAGGAATTCAGTGACAGACCTTTGCTTCATACACACTTCTGTGTCAGATATCATTTTGTCAGACTGCCCCTCCACTGCCATCTGTCTCATAGCAACAAAATGTAATGGAATATTTGCAAGAAGATTCAGCCTCTACTATCATACCACAAACATCTGCCTCTGATGTTGTGGGAAAGCATAACAAAACAGGAGGTATTGTTTCTGGAATAACTCTCCTACAAGCTTCACAGACCTGGAGATCTGAATGAGTACATTAGTAATTTCTAAGGGTATACAAAAAAATTCACTGCAAAGCATCATTTATCTGACTGTAGTCTTGCGCTGGATTGCATTTTCCTAGTTATATTTGGGTTTAAGCACAAAAATATATAGATCTTGGCACTAATAGTTTCACAGGATTGTCATGAAAACTTAGAACTCTTTTTTTTTTTTTTTAATGCCTTCAGGTTTTTATTTAAGCTATATAGAAAGCCTGTAATGAATGTTTAAAAAAAATAAAAAAATCGTTTCAAGTATTTATTGGGTACGTAGGCCTGTTTCCAAAGTATGACTTAGATATAAAACACTGGCTATTGCAACTGATAAATTTCAAACATCTAGATCTCAGAGCGGAATCCCAGCCACTGATCATACTGGGAGAACAAGCTGCCAAGCACACAGATAGGCATCAGCGTAAAGTACTCCACAAGGAAACATAGAAGAACAATTAGCAGGGAAATGTAAAACTTAAATTCCAAGTATTCTTACACTTCAAAATCTACTGGAAATATCTGCTCTTGCAGATATAATCTATTCATGAGGCCACACGCTTTAGGAAGGGAGCACCCCCAAACATTACAGTTCATAAAATGCTCAGAATAAAGATGACAATGCTGCTTTCTTTTTGCAAAGTAGCCTTTTTCTTCTTTCATGGAAATGCCCTAATAACAATCTGTACTACCTGGAGTCAAGAAAGAGTGGAAGCTTTTCCTGTTTTGTAGAAACTAAATAATAATTCATCATTTTGTTTAGCTGAGAAATCTAAACACTGAGAAATGAAGTGCTTCATCACAGTTTTGCCTCTGAACTTCTGTACCACCATTACAGCTTCAGAGAAATCAGTCATCCTTGAGCAGCCTGTCTTCAATAATAAAATGACCAGTCTGGTTGAAGAGAGGAGAGCAGTAGAATTAATCTACTTTCATTTTACCAAAGTTTTCAAGATAATAACCCCAAATTTCTTTGTTGGAATAATATGTAAATGAGTGGGCTACCAGATATAGTTCAAAAACATTTTATTGTTTTATAATTGGATTAGAACAATGCTTTTTCCTCTACCAAGGGCTCAGCTGAGACAGACTGAGAAGACCGGTAATACTTATCCATTTCAACATATCCAGAGAGCATAAACGCATAACAGTAACTATTCTTATTTATATGATATACAATGAATTTTAACTAGATAGAAAGTTAAGTGGTGTGGGAGGGAAGAAAGGATTTCAGAAAAGATTACCCTTCCAACATTTTGTCAATTTGCTGTGGAGCTGAAGAACAAGCTGTTCTCCACAAAATAACACACACCTCTTCAGAAAACAATGTGCTTAAGAATGCTAGCCATGCCTTCTTATCACAAGGACATTACCAGTTTCACTTACTTGATTTAACATCAGACACAAGGTAAATGAGGTAAGATAAAAATAGAAAGGTTCTTCAATTTTAATACAGCCACTCTGTCACAGATTGCCCTATAGTCCAATAGTGAAAGTTATAACATCTTTAACTAATTAACACAACATATAAACAACATAATGCAGAGCCATTTACTCTCTTGATAAGATGTAGCAGGTAGGAATCTGCTTACTAATTAATGAGCAAAATGCTTGAGGTACAAAGAAAGAAACAAAAAAGAAACCACAACTTCAAGAGCACTGTCTGATGCAAGTTAGTGATACCTACATCAACATTCTTTAATGAACAGGTTGCAAGATAAGGTTTATAATCGTCTGTTTGTTTTGTGATTATGGTCTATCTGTGCTAGTAGAAGTGTATAACAATATAGTGAAGCAGAATGATTGTTTCCATTGTCATAGTTCCCCAGTTAACCAGCTGTGCATGGCCTTCTATACATAGAATATAACACTTTACCTGAGTCAGGAGAGGATATCAGAACAAAGTTATCTGTCCATAATTGTGCACCACTGTTCCATGGTGTCAAGTTATCACAGAAGATTTTCCTGTTTCTAAAAGTAAAGGGAAGATCCATGGCTACACCATGTTCTCGTAGAGAAGCAAGTGTACTAGCTTTGTTATTTAAAAAAAACAACACAACTTCTCTGCTAGATCCAACATTCATGGTGTTTATGAAAGAACTAAATGAAGCAAATGAAAAAGAAATTTTGAAAGTATTCTCCAAAGTACTTTTTAGTAAGTAAATCGTTCCTTTTAAGTCATTGACCAGACAAAAATAAATAAATAAATAAATAAATCCAAATAATGTAACATTTTTATTGAATTATATCTGAATCCATTGTCAGATTTGTAAGTAAAATTGTGACAATATAGTGCATGTTTAGCAGTAACAGTGCACTTTAAAACATTCATAAAATGCAGAAGGCTAACTTCAGAGAGTGCAATGAAACATTTTATATTCTTTCTTTCACTTATTAATCTTTGGGATTTATCAAGAGCTTAAACATCTTAACCTAGAAAAATAATAGGGAAGATGTGTCTGGTGCTTTTCCTACTTAGAGATTAAAAGAAAATGAAAGTCTGCACTTGGACTTCTTAACTCTGCTCTTTATCGAGAAATTGAGAAAAGCTTAGCCTCAGTGGTTAGCCACACACCAAATACAAACCAGAAATTAACTGTGATCCTACCTGTCTACAACCTTGGAAAATAAAAATATGGAAATGGCTCAACACAACAAGGCTGTGATAAAACTAATCCTGAGAACTTGGATACAAAGTTTGAAACAAAGCCTTCTGACTTTTATGGAACTGTGTCATCTGACCATGGATCAGATTTTAATAATTTAGATATGCTTTAAGGTTATTTGGATTTTATTTAGTTTTCAAGAGAGAAACCAGGCCTCAGTTGATTTTTCTTATAAAAATTCACTCATGACAAATGTTTTTGCTTCCTTTATATTTGAAGGGAAATTGGCATAGTTACAGAGCACTGTTTAACTGAGAGACATTTTATCCATTTATGCATTTGTCTGCAAGAGAATTCAGATTCACTGCTTTGCTCCTGCTCAATTTTCATGTTAAAAAACAAAACAAAACACAGAAGATGTCTATATTCTTCAGATTGCAGAAAGAAACACACTACAGTGAGCTTGTTGTCTTTGTAAATAAATTACTGCTTTGTCTCTGTGTTATGTATTTTGTGAAGCAAAAAAAGGTTTGTATTTTTTTAAGGAATACATACTTTCCTACAACACTTAACATGTTAGTAGCTGAAAGTGAAATGTCAGCTACTGAAAGAGGAATGGGAAAATTCATATCTGATGACAATTTCACAGCTATCTTAGACTTAAGCAAAGGTACACAGGGAGCAAGTGAAAGTTACGAACCTTACTTCCTTGCTTCAGCTGTAGTAGACAACCTATCCTTTCTTTCTCCTGAAACCTCTGCATGAACTACAATCAAACATAGTGAAAAATTCTATTTAACATCTACTTTTTCTTTCCAATGGTTGCATCAACAGATGCAGAGTAATTTAGGATGTTTTTGTTCTCTCTGATTGCAAAGAAATTTTTCTTTAACTTGAATCACTGTTCTACTATTTAGTTAAAATGAGACTTCAGAAAAATCAAACAGCAAAGTACATAACAAAATCCATAGCAAAAATGAAAGCTTTTGACCACATTCCTGTTTATAATGTATGCTTAAAAATCAATATGACACTAGTAGTGAAGACTGAGGAAAGAGAATTGAGATAGAAATATCTTTTCATAGATTTCTGAACTGTAATTTTTAAGTTTCTCAACAGCAGTCCAGCAAAAAGCTATTCAGCTCACAAGGACAGGGATAAAAATCCACTGCTCATCCTTCAGTAATTGTTATAAGACCATTTACTGATGACAGAAATAAGAGGCAACTAGTTATAGGAAATAATAAGTTTTGTAGGTCCAGCTCCATGATCTTCCAGCACAAATACTCTCATTTTAAAAAACAAAAACAAACAAAAAAAACCTAAACTAAAATGTTCTTGCAACTGCATCAAAAACAAAAGGCACAAATCCAACACAGAGAAATGATCTCCTCATTTGGAATTCCTATTAAAATAGTAAAAATGAAGCAACCAATGGATCACACAAGTAAAAGTAAAACACAAAACACAAAATATGTCAGATTGCCAGGTTTTTTTTGTTTGTTTGTTTGTTTTTTTAACATATAAAACTAAACAGCACTGATAGCAGCTAGTGATCAAAACTTTTAAATGCACCTTTAAAATACTACTTCTCAAACTACATTATTTATCCGACCTAACAAACCAAAATAATTTGTGTGATATTTCAGTGTGTGCTGAAATACTATGAGATGCAATTAATACAATTTTTCTTTTCAATAATGAATTAATCTTATCTAAAGAACTAAAACTGAACACTGTCCTCCCTGTGGACAAAAGCTATAATGCACCTCAATCTGATTTTCTTAGAATACATTGAACTGTAAAACTATTCCCAATAGGGAAAAAAAAATAAAAAATAATTTAAAAAAAAAATGCTTACAAGCAAGAGTACCTCTTTCAAAATTCATTCTGCAGTAGCACAATTCAGAAATATAAGGGATTCAAAATTGCCTTTCCCCTTCTCATATCTTCTCATTAAGACTGCTGTTATTGCATTCAGACTTTGTGCAAAGATATTACATTGCTATTACATATTAGCTCACTTCAACTGTCACAGGCAGTAAGGCGGGTTTTTCTTTTCGAGTTCAGCACAATAAACCTAATTGTTTTCCAGGTTATTTCCAAGTCTGTTCTCATTCACCTCTGAACATCTCATGTCAAGTCATGTCATGTCCTCATGGATTCCAAATTATCTTAAGTTAATTAAAAGACTCCTATGCAGACTTCTCAGGTCCTTGCTTGAAATCAAACTAAATTTCACCTTGTCTGAGCCCTAGACAAATTGTATTGCCCTTAATGCCAGAGATTTTCATATTAAAATAAAATGTCTTACAGCAATCCATCATTGCGGGATAGAAATTATTACACTCAATCTCAAAATTCTTTCCCTGGCCTGAGAATTTCTTGGGCTTATAAAGTATTCCAATGTTTGATGTTCTGCTAATGACGCTCATATCAGGTTTCCTTCAGATAAACAATAAGGAGTTGTTCTACATATGGATTACTTCATTCTCTTACCACATGGAAGGAAAGGATACAGACTTAGTTTTCTTTTCACCAAGGTACTGAAAGCATACACTATTTGCTCGTAATCTCTGAGAACTAGCATTTATATTTATGCTGTGAGCCAATTAATTTCAGCACTGATTTTCTCTGGTTATCACCTGTGAGTTAACAACGGTACTGTAGATCCTGCTTGTTAAGTTAAAAACTTGTAAAATTATCTCCTTACACTTTACTTCATTATATATCTGATCTCTCAGATACCAAAAAGTAGTCTCTGATAAATATGCCTATAAGATAACATTTTCTGTTTTCAGAAGGGGGTGATAGATTCAGACCGACGGACTTCATTCTCTGAACTGCTTTGTGGAAATGAGGGTGAAAATGTATGAAGTGTGTGGTTTTCTGAATGAATAAACAAGGAAACATGGAAAAATCTGCCTGCCTTTCTTAATCAGCTGCTTTTACACTTTGCATTCCAATCCTACTTTATCTAGATGTGAGCTAACCTTCTCCTCTATACCTAATGAAACAACGCATTTTCTGAGAGGGAAAACTGCACAACAGAATTGAACTGACTAAGTTATTCCATTAATGAACACCAACATATATATGAAGTAATATTAACCATTACTTTTACTGTTAAGCTATTATGAAGGCTACATCAAAAGTGCACAATCCAATTAATGCCAAGTTTTCCAAATGAGATACCTTCTAAACTTATTCTGGTTTAAGAGATCTAGCAAGACTGTAGCCAAATTCATATTTGTGCTCTCCCTGGAGCTACATAAAGAAAAACTATGTTAGAGGAAATCCAATTCCCATCCAAAAGGGCCGAGAACATCTATTGCTTAATACTGACATTTTTGATCATTTACACCAAGACTAAATTAAAATGATAATGTCACTACTTTGACAATAAAAATGTATGATTTGTAAACATACTTTTGCTCTTGTTGTGCTCTTACACTAATTCTGATACTACCTTCAGAACCATGTTTCAGTCATTAAGGATCCCTAGTATAAATTAATTTATTTTAGTTCTTTTATTATGCAAAATTACTTCCACAGTAATTGAAGACTATAAAGAAACATAAATAATCAGACATTCAACCTGGAATGAAACTTATTTCCTAGGTACTTTAAGCTTAAGTTTAGTAACTGTTTCGCTGCTGACTAAAAAAGATTAATTCTTTGCAGTAATTGAGAGTCTGCAAAATATAAGTATAGCTGAAAGACAGAATTATTTTTTCTACTTACTTTTTGTTCTTTCACAAGCCATATGCATCCACTTTGCTTAAAGGTTGAAAATAATTAATTTCAGATCTTCAGTAATGATTAATATGTTAATGCAAGTGAAAACATGAGATGAATCCCATTATGCTATAGTATAGACACTGGGCATCTACAGCTTAGCCAGTTTTCAAACAATTTAATCTCGTCTCCCCAGATCATCTGCCAGCATTAATAGTTTATCCACATTAAGTATCTTTCATTTAAAGACTCTAATTAAGAGACACTCTCCATTCATTAGCTGTCTTTACCTTGTTATTATTTCTCCTCACTTAGTAACAAAGAATTTTCTAGTTTTCCCAGTTTTTCATAAAAATCAGATAATGAATTGAGTGAGAGACTTAGAGCCTACCCATCCTCCTCTTATGCCTTGGAAAGATCATTAGCAATTTAATTTCTAGCCAAAGGTGACAAGAAAGTGATCATAACAAGGTCATGCTAGTTGTCAGTGCAGCCTTTTCTCAAGAGATCTATACTTTCACTTTTTCAACGTATAAAAAATTATTACCAGCCTCCAGTATCTTTAACCGTCTGGAAAACTCAGAAAATGAGAGAATTGAAGCAAACCAAACACTGAAACTGAGTTCTCAATATAAAGGAGCATTTGATGTTATAGACAAGAAGAATACAAAAATTAAATGAAACAGTGATGCTGAAACTAGGATTATTTGGTGACAAAGTGGTACATAATTTTGTGTTCCTAATTTCAAAATCAATGATTTTTAGGACTGCTTCCTTGCTTAGAGAATAAGAAGGCAGAGGCTAAACACTCTGTATTTTGCATAAAACCTTAATGTTCTCAATTGAGAGAATAATACAAAAATCTTTGATTTTCTACAGCTCTTTATTCTTTCAAAATAAAATCCACTGCTTTTACGCTTCAGACCTCTTTTGGATAAAGCTCTTGCAGATATCAGCAATAGCTTCCCAGCAATTCCCCCAGACAGTAGAAACTTTTCACATCTCCACCACCTGAAAAAAGAGGAGAGCATGTTTTATTTTTACCTTAAGTGTTCTGTAATTGATGTTTAGTAAGTTAATCTTAATAATTCCATTCAAAAATACTTTAACCTTTGGGAAGTGGATTGATGCAATTACCCAACAGGAGTGTCCTCCTTAGATCTCAGCAGAGAAATTTCCAGGAAAAATTAAGGAAGACCACCTCTCTAGTAAGAAAACCTGTTTACCATCTTGTTACTTTCCTTGGCACAATTCTTTGTTCTCCTGCTACGCTTTTCTACTGTACTCAGCTTCTAACCTGAAGAGCTAATGTATGAGGAAGAATCAAGGGGCTAGCAAATCACTCTGCAGTCTGAATTCCAGAACAGCTTTTTAAGTGACTGTCACCCATCAGAATCTTGATATCCATTAGCTTTTCTCTATTCTGTCTTCTCCCCTCTTTTTTTCTTTTGGGACTTGACCAATGACAGTGATAGACCTCTATCAACAGGAGTGAAAGTTTCTTGAAGAATTACTTTCCACAGCTTTTATCAACATTTTCAAGAGTTTTAACTTTTAAAAAAATACAAACACGAAACACCAAATGAACAACAAAAAAACAGCAACCAGCTATATTTAAAATAATCTAACTGCAGTGATTTACAATAAAGTTTACTTGTGTATCCTCTGACTCTGCTTGGAAAAAAAAATGGTTTAAACTTGACTCCATTTAATTTCACCTGCATTAAGAGAAGTCTAATAACCTTTGAGATGACAAAGTACCCATTATAGGTTTTATATTTTGTTAGCTTGAAGAAATAGCATTTGTCTATTTCTATGTATCTATTAAGCTTATCTATAGATGAGTGGGTTGTATATAGAGAGAGATATATACTATAGATAGTGTGATTGGGTTTTTTTTTCCTGAACATCAATAACATCTGCCTGTTTTTTCACACCTTAATCTTTATTTCTACAATTAAATGAATAGACCACAATTCAAATAGAATTGGTGATAAAGACTACTTCCAGGAAAACATCTAGAACTACAGTTAGACTAACATGGATCCCTTGAGACTTAGCTGCTAAGCATGTCCTTAGGCATTCTGACTACTAGTCACACTTTGCAATCGAGATTGTTCATTTTTTGATTGCTCAGTGTTGCACTGCCATCACATTGCTTTCTGTGTTACTACTCCTGTAATGTGCCAGAAGCTGCACTGTTTTGTGCCTTTTTGACTTGGTTAACTTGATACCCAGTATCAGTTTCTGAGTCTGTTTCCTACTGATTCTTACTAGAGCTTCTCCTGGGCTACCAAGCGAGACACATGCAAAGCTATGGAATGCAGCTTTTCTTCCATCTTTTCTGGCAGTCTCAGCCCTTAGTCATCTGTCTGCTGGTCTCCTGCTCATGCTTTCCCTCAGGACAGTTCTCAGTCTCTTGTCAGCTGCATTTCTTCTGCATTGAGTAAAAACTCATATCCCAAACATTAATGGTCAATTAGTTCCAGCTGAGAGCTGGTTCTTTGGTTCCTCACTTGCTGTCATGGATTGAAGCACATTTCACAAAGCACAAAACTAATTGAAATAAACTCCATTATAAGCATACAAATGTGTAATTCCCCAGAAAATGTCTGTTGTCCTAGCTAAAGTGTGATTTATTTTTATATTTCTTAATAAAAGTTGTACATTTCTATTATTACTTCTCATTATAATTGAACAATAAAACAATCCTTAAGTATTTTCCGACTGGATCAATTGATTGTTAACGAATGATCAAATACTGTAGTATTTTTCTGTGATATTTCAGCCTCTAGAAGTATTAGATTATTATTTAAATTTGCAGGACTAAACCATTTTTCATGTGCTTATCATTTGCAATCTCATCTTTTTTTCTTCTTCCACCAATCTGTACTTATGTGATTTATTTATTAACTGTTTTCTCATGTTTTTTACACTAAGGAAATGCTATGGTCGTGTAAAATGTCTGACCTTTACAGTTTCGACAAGAATATGCTAAAGTATACTAAGAAAATATTGCTGATACAAAGGATCCAATAAACTGTAAGTGCCAGAACAAGAGAGAATTTCTTATGCATTATTTGATAGGTTTTAGATTTATTTATGCAAGTTTGTTTATATTTAATCAGATTATATTTTTTTAATTAATTGTGAAATTAGATTTTTTTTTTTCATAAATGCTTTTCTTTTTGTTTCTTTCAGACTGTGACTAACACAGTTTCAGTAAATGTGTCTGTACTCACATAATTCGTTCATCATGAAATTCTCTTCGCCTTTAGAAATCACTTCAGTTCCAGCCCTGCTTCCACCCATCCACTCTCCTGCTGATTCAGCATCACTTACAGTAATTTAAGGTCTGTACTACAGGACTTCTATGAAATTATTCTCACTGTATTATGATGTGCACGAAAGGTTGAAAACATATTACATACCTGTAATATTGAGCTATTAAATCTGAACTAGTAAATCACATAACTCAGAGACCTAGTTAATTTGGAATTTTGAGGCATTAAAAAAAAAAAAAAAAAAATTTAGTGCTAGAACTTGCACTGATGATCAAGCAACGTAGATGCCATTTTTATTACTTAAATATATTCTGTTTTGATATACTCTGAATTATCTCTTGGAATCAGTTAACAGTAACACAGTTAACTTGTAGACAAAAAGGCTTAATAGGAAAATGATTGATGCCTATTCAGTTGGGCAAAAAAGGCTTCCATTAAAAAAGTTTACTTTCATGAATTCTTAAGCTACAAAAGCATCCATTTAATTCTATTCTTACGTTTGAATCCAAAGGGGATATCAAAAGCATTAAGATAGAGAGAAATAACAAATACTTTTATTTTTCCAGAAAGAAAAAGTGTAGGAGCATGTTTCCCTATACAATGTTTAGTTTCTTCTTACTGTCCACAACTTCATTATAGGAAGTGCGTCATGCTTTAAAGGCTACAAAAGGATAGAACTGAGGAATTGTTTGCATCTTCTTATGCAGAAAACAAAATGATATCATGAAGATAGCCAATTTAGCATTAGGATCTCAAATTTTAAGAGAATACTAATAATGCAGCCATAGAATTCAATAAATAAGCAATTAAATAAATAAATAACCCACATTGAGGAAAAGCTGAAAACTTAAACAACCTTCTAAATCTCACTAACAATCTTCAATTACTTTTTTTTTTTTTTTTTTTTTATAATTAATAATCCCCTACAACTCAAAAGCAATCTTGTTAAGGAGGACTGAAAAGTTCAAGTAGCCTAAATACCTTTAGCATAGATATTATTAGGCTCAATTTTGCCTCTGAAAATAAGCTTCTGTACCAACAGAAACATATCTGGTATTATTTTTTTCTGAAAAAAATTCAACACAAATAAGAAGACATTTTCTAATTTGATCAAAAGTCTCTTAATATTACCCTACCTCCTCTTCTTTTAACTTTGGTGTCAAAAGATTCCACACACATACAAACACAGTGGAAGAGATTTAATCCAATAAAGCAAACCATTATCTGAGTTGTTTCATATAGTTCGTGGCACACTTTAGTTTTCATGTATACTAACAATGATTGAAACCCTGACTGTACTTGCCTTCAGAAAGACAGAGATCCTAACTCATTCCGTGCAGGAAATCAAATGTTGGCTTTTTTGTTCCCTTGTTTGTTTGTTTTTTTAATAAGGGAGGTTTTCATATTAGCAGAGAATTCCTAATCAATGTAATACGATATAATCTCATTTCTTTCTCTGAAACAGAAAAAAATATGCAATCGTTAGCAACTTTTTCTCAGGGCAAGTATAATTCAAAATGAAAATTATTTTCATATTTCTATTTCCTATCCTCTACAAATAATAAATAGTTGTAAAACAAGGACAGATATGTTTAATATACTCTGCTACCAGATAAGAAAAACAAACAAAATGGAAGGAATAAAATTAATGCTATCATAGCAGCTGTGAAACATTGGGTCACCTCAGCTGGTGTAGGTTGTTACAAGTATGGTACGCTCTCATTCGTTGCTGGTGAAAATACATAGCTAATGGTGGTGACTATGTTAAAAAATTATGTTTTGTAGCTGAGAATTTGATTTACTAAATAGTTTTATTGTATTTGTTGTAGTTTCCATGGAAGAAAAATAGAAGCTATTACTTTTGGAGCAACATACATAGATTTTTAAGCTTTGTTTCTTGAGAAAATGAGAAATGTATGTTTTCATAATTTCTCTCTTTGTTGTTTTTGTTTGTTTGTTTGTTTTTATGTGTGTGTGTATGTGTTTATCTTCTCTATCTGTTTTTCAGTTCTCTAACCTGAATGAAAAAAAGTTTTAAAAGTAGTGTCCAATTTCAATCAAACAAAAACATCAGTGGAACTGAGGTTTCAGAAAGGTTTAGTTCTATAAATTTTGTTAAAAGAAGTGGACAAATAGAGTTTCTGTATGAATTTCTTCTAAAGGAGGTTCTACCATGAATTCAACTTTGTATATAAAAAAAAAACAAAAACCTGAGCTAATCTTATTTCACATTCTTTAGAGATCATAGACTAATTTAATCTCTCATCAAAAAAGTACATCTCTCTAGTCTCATCTGTCTCATCCTATCTCCAATTAGAAGGGATGGGCTCTTCCAAAAGGCTGAGAATTATTTACTTGTTAGCAAGGGTGACTTTTAATGTCTCAACAGAAATACTGAGATCAAAACTTTATTCTTCAATTTTTCTTTCATTTCATATTCAAAGCTGTGATGTAATTTGCATTAGTTTCCAGTTTACATTTGTTCGCAATGTTCAGGTTAGCAAAGTTTAAAGTAACTTTGAAGCTTTAAAAAGTGCTCCATACTACCACTTGCCATAACAAATACAGTATTCTAACTGTCCTCCATTCACATTAAAACACCTATTTTCAGATAGATACAGACAATTCAATACTTTCATCGTTCAAAATAAATAAATAAAAATAAAAAAAAAGGTATGACTTTTCTAACATGTTATTATACTGTGTTGTTTTGGCAAAATTAGGTACAGAGAATAAAAGGAACCAGGAGAAGACAAGCTGATAGAGTGATAGAGAGTTTGAAATCTGTTCCTTGTCTTTTGGGTTTTGTTTTTTTTTCCTTTTTTTTTTTTTTTTTTTTCCAATAAAGTTTTAGAAGAAATGAAATAAATTGTATGGAGAATGTTTTTTCACCCCTAAAAAATGTCACTTCATTCATATCTGAATTATAATTGCATAGAATTGAAGACTCAAGCAAATGGTTAATGATTTAATTAAAAACTCTTCACTATGAAATTAACAAATATAATTTAATTGCAATTTCTTGCATGATTAATAGGCTAGATTTTCATTCTTAATTCCATCATGCAGTCTGTTAAATATGGCCTTTCTGTTAAATTATTTTAATTTCCTGAGAGATCAAGCTGCTATTGCATGCAGATTGTGTTATCTAACACCTCATATTATTATTTCTAATTTTCATATCTATTTGATTAATGGCTTACTTTGATCAATCTTATGCATGAGGAAGACATAAGCTGATAGTCTTTATGCTCTCAAGTAGAACTACTTGGACTGAGGGAGCATGATGATATGATTCAGAATACTGAAGTACACTGATGTAAAGTATGTGTATTATAAAATCATAACTACTAAAAAAAATGGAACAGATGCATACCGAGCCATTGGCACATGCATTTTCTAGATATGTTTCAAAGCAACAAGGTATTTGGGGAATTGAACAGTTAAAACTTTTTCTCATGAACACTTATACTTAAAGGTGTTATGGCTATGGAGTCATGAGCATTGTCCCACATTCTTTCTTTCAAGATTCATTCTTTTTTACACATGCAAAAACTACTAGTTGATGAAGCCATCACTCCACATAAGTCTTGCTCCAGAGCAAAGAATTTTTTTGACGCCCATCAAAATGTGAAAATCAGCCTTGAAAATAAGCAAATCCTTATGGTCTTGAAGGTTTCTCAGAAGCTGCTAGGGGTCCAGTGTTATTTGTGTCATGCTCACAAGCATGAACTCAAGTCAAGACAACGAATGTATCAGGCTGGACATTCAAGTTCTGCAGTTAGGAAATGCTCATAGCTCCTGTTTGTAACCACTTCTAATAGTAATAATAATAATAAAATTAAAAAAAAAAAAAAAAAAAGTACAGAACTAGCTGCATTCAAACCTTTCTTTAGAGATTCCCTAGGAACAGAAAGAACCAAAAGTCATCTACCTGCATACCCTGGATGCTTCTGATACTTTTATTTACAGCACAGCATCAAGCACAGCCATACCTAACAACCACATAATTTGCTGTAGCAGAGTATGTATAGCATTTTCCCTGAGTGTAGACTGTTCTCCTCTTTCTCAAAGAACTTTGCACATTTGGGATTGGGAGATGCATTGTGACAACTGATCTTGAAGATTAATTTGAGTTTCTCAGATAGACTAAAATGAGATTTATCTTTTTTACTCCATGGGCACCTTCTATAAAAGTTGGAATTGATGCAGAGGAACAAAGTGCATGTACCTAGAAAAGAGAAAGGAAAGGAGTGTTGTAAGTGGAGCAGCACCGCTCAATTTTTCCATCTGTTTTTACGCATCTGCTACTGTCTGACAAACATTTATGAAGGGAAGAGGACTTCAAACATGCACATTTCAAATAATCTTAATATATTTTATATGAGCAAATATTTGCCATTTTTAGGTTAAAGTGTTATTCTTATTTGAAATGCAATTATATGTGTTTGATCTTTCCCAATTTACCGTAATATATTTTTATTTTAAATGACCTAACAGAAAGTTTTTCATTTCTATGAAAAATTTGGAAATCCTTTGCATACAGAAAGTGTTTAAAATATTCATGTTTTTCTACACTATCCTTACATATCTTATCAAGAAGTGATTTTTTAAGTGATGTAAAACTCTGAAAAATCATTTAACAACAAAATGTCAAGTAATATGAACAGAGACTGGTAACAAATAGAGCTAATCCAGGATTACACTTCAATATAGTGGATACAGTCTAGGCAGTTCTCTTCTAATTTCCCTTTTAATTTACCTAAGTCTTTTTCCTGTAATCTTGCATAATCTCAAACTTTTATTATTGTGAGATACATACAAGCAGCTGCTCTGGATTATCTAGATCTAGATAGTTTCAAACATTCTTATAAATGCTGTAATAATAAGCTCAGTGTTAAACTGCAAGAGCTTGAACCTCATCCGTTAGCAATTTTCTAAAAGCATGATGCATACATAATCCTAAGAAATAGCTGCAAATTACTCTTTGTAGGCAGAACAGCAAATTGTAGGTATGCTGAACTACAAACTTTTACAGTTAACATGTGGCTACTAACTGAATTTCTACTCTCTGCAAAACCTGATTTCAAATTATTTTTGTTACTGTATGCTTATATAGTGCATTTACTGAATTATTAATGTCTTACAAAACTCAATGTCCTGAAGGAAGAAAGTGGTAGTGCGGCATCTTAACACTGCCTCAATATTACTTCAGCATTTGGTGCCAATAAGCTCAAGATATGCAAGCAGTATGGAACTGATACACATTCAGTGAACTAAATAAGGTCTCCATTTTTTACAACACAAAGTAAAATGAAGGTAAATAAAGTCAGTATTCTGCCAGATATTTGACAACTGTACTCTACTCTGCGCTGTGGGCTCTCAACATATGTAAATATAAATGTGCCAAGCAGGTGCAGAACTGTGCTCTGACTTCTGTGGTCCCTTCAGCTAAGGCTGAAACTAAACAGACAAGTTTCCTTAAGTATCCACAGAAAATAACTTGTCCCAATAATTCAATGTAACTGACTGAAGGAACTAACAGTTTTGCAATTTCTGTAACAAAGCTGAATATATTTTCAAGATTTGAACAAATTGACAGTCAAATCAGTTCATTCTAAATTTCTTTGCACAATAGCTTTCCTCACCAACATGTTAGTAAAACTAAGTTTACATCTAAAGTAACTTACAGATATAGCCACATTCCATTTCTTTCTGGTCACCATTTTTAGAGAACCTACTCCAGGACTGCCATGTGTCAACATAGCTTCTGACTGAGAGATGAAGGCACACAAAAAAATGTTCTAAGTGAACACCAAAAATGCACACTTCATTGTACAAATAACATATATACATATATATTTACTTTTTTACTTTTATGTTTTGCTCCATGCAGTTGTGAATTATGGTCTTATTTTGCAAAGAGAATTACAAGGTTATAAATACATAGAACTATGCATCCTTTAAAATAGGATTTGTAAAACTATTGTTCACAATATGCAATACAAATTCTTTTTTTTTTTTTTTTTGGTGCTGAAAGACAGAAAAGAAAAGAAAAAAAAAAGAAAAAAAAGTTAAATAAAGCTATCCAGGGGTTTAAAAACATTTACTGTGTCAGACTATTCAATGGAAAAGGGCTCTACTGTATTATTACTTTTTCTTCCATTGGGGAGACCACATTTGCGTCATATTTTTTTCTCAGTATTTTTCATATAAAAGGCAGTAATGTAGCTTTTGAAATTTGGTAGGGATTAAAGTAAGGAATCTAATTCTAAAACTCCAAGACGTCTTGAAGTTCAAATATGCACTGTATTAGAGGGGTTACATATTTATTAGTTTCAGTTCAATATTTTTCTACACTGAAATTTTCTTCTTGGTTCTTTAGTGTGACTTGATCAAGCAGGATTCTTTTTCATTTTTATTATTTTTTTTTATTTTTAATATTAATAATGAAGCTACTTTGGATTGCAACTCTTCATCAGAACTAACAGACTAGGGCACATGCCAGGAAAAGCTTACGATTTCTGCTAATAAAATCTTGGCAATGTAAAATCCTGTGTGATTTTGACATTGGATATGTGTGCTGGGTATAGGTGGTGTCCCAATAAAACAACTAGATAGCAATTAGTAGTCTTGTACATGAAGCCCTGTAAACCACCTAAATTCTTATTACTGATTAATGGCTCCAGCATGCAGTTTTACTTTAGAAAGAACTCAGGACATGAAGACATTGTCTTAACATGTACCAAAATGGTTTGAGCCACATCAAAGCTAGAAAAAAGTACAAGAGGCAAGATAGCAATGGAAAGGACAGTAGCATATCTTCTGGGCAACACTTCTCCACATGCCCTTCCCTGAAATAAAGTCTTAGGCACATCAGCAGCTGCAAGAAGTGGTCATATTTCTACGAAATACTGGTGTGACAGAATAGGATATACTATATAAATCTAAATATATCATAAGTAAGTTCCCCTTTACCATGGGTACTCTTGGGAATTCCCAAGCAGCCATCAGAGATTTTTGTGATTTCCAGGACAGGTAATGGCTAAATCTGGGGAATGTACAAATCATGTCACTGAACATATGCAACTGAGAAACTATTGAGACTAGTTAAATCACTGATGCACCTCAAGTAATGACTAACTGAACATAAATATTTTGCAGAGGACACTACTGAAACAACAAAACCAACAGAGAAAAACTGAAATGCCGAAGGAGCATATCTTCAATCATCACTCACATAAAATCACACAAAAATACTCATAGTAGACATGGGGGAGAATCACTCTGAAATTAGCAGAGCCTGGATTTGTAAGAGAAATGAGATTGTTCCTTCAAAGATCTCATGAATGCTTGTGAAGTAATATATCAGTGCTCAAGATGTAATTTCTACTTTTTTTTTTTCTCTTCATTTCTTTCAAAATAAGTGAACAGAACGTCTAAAGCTCTTAGTTGGTTTCCTAAGATAGCATTCAGAAGATCTCAGACACCAGTATCTTTCAAGAACCAAGCTCCAGCAGTGTCGGAGTACATTATCTGTGAAGTTTTGGAAGTCTAAACTTAGCCAGGGGCATAAAGACTGGGTCCATTTTAAGTGAACTGAACACTCACAGCACTGAATAGGAAGGGGCTAACACATAAGCAGATTACACTGAGAAGCAGCTCTGTTAGACCACTGAAGTGACCTTCCTGCCTCTATTCACCTTTTCTCAGTGCTTTCCTTTCCTGAGATCACTGGAAACTTGCAGCATCTGATTTATTCTGTTACTTAACAGATGGGCTCTACTGGCAATGTTTATGGTTGGAGTACCATTCCTGGTTGTTGCACCAGAAAAAGGCAATTCTTCTCTCACCTTCTATAGTGCTTTTAATTTGTCTTTCAGAAACCCCTATTACTGCTATTACAGAAATAAAATTTACCTAGAGAATTGCATAAAGAATATTTTGAGAATTTAAAATAGACTGCCATTTTAGATCTTTGTATTTGCAAGATGGAAGAAAGAAAACAATTTGGTCTTTACCTCCTGTAGAGAGAAATAAAGTCAGATCTCCTTTGTCTTGAGCTGGTGATCAAAATGTTTTCCAATAACACTTAAAATGAACTTTTTTCCCTCCTGTAGTGTTTTTCTGCTTAGGATGAGTCCAGCTTAGTCATTCACTGTCACAGAATGTGTAGTATATACACAGCCCTTGTGTTCTGCTCTATCATGGGTAGAGTTAGTTGCTGACTGGGCATAGGGTTGCACTTCTCTGGTATACAGAGTGCCCAGTGATCAGGCATGTGTCTGCACCTACCTTCCCTAGGTAATTTCCTCAACATCTTATGTGGCATTTTGTGTCTATTATTCTGAGGTACTTAACTATCTTGCCATCTGTACTGACACAGTAGACAGTGCAATTTTAAGGGACTGAAATAATTGAGTTAGGGGAATTAATTAAGGTACTTCAGATTTTGCCCTGGGCCTGCCAACCAACTGCTAGATCCAACTGACTTTTAATAACATTGTTCTTTGTTAGGGCAATAATATACACTTTGCAATCAAACTATGTATCCAGTACACTACAGCGCAAGAGAAACAACTTTCTGTTATTCCCCTGGACTCGTCAAAGGTTAGACTCTAGTCTTACATTTGTAAACAAATGAAATAAATCTCATCCATCATTAGAAAAATTAATCTCTCTTGACAGAATTATCACATCCTTGTAGAGAAGCTATCACCATGTCCACACTTTAATAGAATTTCTACAATTGATTGGTAGAAAATATAACTATTCTCAGATTTGCGTATTACAATATTTGCCAGCATTTCTATTTATTTATTTATTTATTTATTTGCTTATCTAGTTCCTTCATTTTGCTAATTTCCTGCTAAGCTACTTTCATCTATCCAGTTCAAATTGCAGGGAGACCAAGTGAGAATCAAATCCATTCACTTTACATGTCTTGAGGCCAAACATCTGCCTGAATGAGATGCAAAATATGTTGAAAGACTGTGGTATGTTGTTCATGACTTGTTTTTCCCCTCTTCAGATACCTGCAACAAGTTTCATTAAAACTCACTAAAATGAATTTTAAAGGATGCATCTTAGAGGCTTTAAGCACACTGCTTCATTTTGAGTAAAATCTCTTAGGAATCAGGAAATACAAAAAGCCAGTGAAAGATCTAAACTATTTCTCTAAATGAAAGGTCACATAAATGTATAAAGCCTCTCATCTTTAAAAATCAAAGACAGCCTGTACTCATGGAAGGTTATTATAAGAAAGAAATTCTTTCTTTGACTCAGCCTTCAGTTACAAATGACCTGTTATGGCACATGCAAGAAGATTAACAGATGCATGGGTTACAGCTAGATCTTAATATTAACAGACATCTTCTGTGTCACGGCCTTCAGGGAAAGGCTGCCTGTTGACATTCTATTTGGATCTTCCGTTACAATTAAATCTATCTTTAGAGTATGTGGAAAAAACTAAAACAACAACAACAACAAAATGAGGATACTAGCTGCTATGGAGGTTTTGTTTGTTTATTTTTCACCTGAATCTAAAACAGTGGACAATCCTGTTCGTTTAAATTAACATATGTTTTGTTAGCAGTGGTGAGCAGCTCAGCTCTGAGTTCCCTTTCTTGACCAATCTGCCTGGTTGTGCCAGGGGAAGCGTACAGTCATGCAGAGTAACAAAATTCTCAAGCTTTCCTGCAATCAAAATCAAATTAATTTCACCAGGAAGACAAGAATTATTTCAGCAACTATGCAATTGCCCTTTGTTATAGAAATAGAAAGGCAAGATATTGTCAGCTGGACTGCAGACAAAAATTAACAAGATCAGACTTCAAAGAGGAATTATTATGAAGACTTCTGTTCATTTCTACTTTCCTTAACTATGTGTATTTTACAAAGACATCGGGCTTTTTGAAGGGCTATGAACAGGTTTACTGATCAGAGTACAATAAATATAAACTACGATTTTTAGTTAGTTAGTTAATCTTCGGCAGTTATTTTCCTCTGCAGACAAATATAACCAAATCTAAAAGAAAGTGAAATACAGAAGTTGATCAGATGTGATAAACTTTGAACAGAAACTTTGCAGAACATAAGAACAATTGAAGCAATAAAAATTTAGAAAGCATGTAGTCACCGTAATATATGAAAGTGTGAAGATACTCTTGAATCCTCTTCTGGAAAAACAAACAAACAAACAAACACACACACACACATGCACAAAACCCTAATATTAAAAACTATATCTAAGCAATGAAACATAATTTAGGATATTATGCCACAGTGAATTCAAAGCCAATGTGTTTTTAATCCTATTCCTTTTTGACAAGAGTGTTCAAGGCTGTTTTTCTGTTGCCCAATGAACTAGCTAGGAAAAATACTGTAATGCTATGTACATGTTTCACAGCCTACATTTTTCCTTTCATTTTGGTATGCATGCTTGTGAATAACAGAATGGGATGAAATGACAAAACAGTTTGCAAGCCTATTACAGGCTAGGAGAGGAGAAGGAATGGCTATCATAGATCTATCCTATGCTTCATGTTGCTGCCAATCACTCCAACATCTCAGCATGATCTCTGATTTCTTTTAACACAAATTCTCTGTTTTGAAAATATATATGAATTTCAACTATGTGGAGTTTTCTCAGTAGTAACATATATTTAAATAGTACCAATGCACATCTGCAAAAATAAGTAGATGAAACACATAGTGAAGCCTTATTTTTGTTGTTCCTTTTTTTGTTTTTGGTTTTTTTTTTGAAACACATAATGAAGCCTAGAAAGGCCATATTTTTAAATGCTGTTATTTGATTTCATTATTGAGCTTCTCAGTTTTCTTCTGTGCCTGTCAAAATAGATTTTTAAATGCACTTGTTATTAATTCAATTGATTCTATTGTCTATTTCATGTCCAGCTGTACTTGGATGTGTCAGATTTGATATAATTTTCAGCACTCCTACTTGCTAAGCTGTAGTAAGAACAGCAAGCATACTAAAGGCTTCAAAGTATTTTTTCAAATCCTTTTGCATAGAGATCACAGTAAAAAAAATACACTCACATCTAACCTGATTATGATTTATGTATCTGTTAGTTTCTGGTGAAAATGTTGGCATTTGCAATATGTTCAGCTTATTTTAATATTGTATTTGGTAAGCATCTAACATTCATTTCAAGCAATTCCGTATAATAAAATCACTAGAATTTGTTCCAAGCATGCTTTAAACTTTTGTTTATAAGTAAAAGTAAGCTTATATATTGAAATATTTTGGAAACAAAATATTTGTTGGTATTTGTTGGTATATTTTGCTGGTATGAAAGATAACACATCTAGAAAAAGAACTATCCACATTTTTCATTAAATATACATATATATATATATATTCGTGATTTGTACAGTAAAGTTTCTAGTAGCATAAAGTTTAAAATAACAAATAGACAAATAGTAGCCAAGGTACTTCACTCAACTCTGACAGCATTTTGACAATAATTTCCCTTGATAATTTCAGTCTTAACAATATGATTATGTTACGACATATCTAGTACTATATGCCCAAACAACAAAGTAAATTGCAGAACTCAGACATAAGATATACTCCCGTACCTGCATTACTGTACACTTGTCTGTACTGTTATGAGCAGGAACACTTTCAAATCCAAATTAAGTACTGGTGTGTAAGATGTACTCTACAATCTCCAGTAAAAAAAAAAAAGTAAAAATAGAGACCTATTCCCATTACAGAAAGGAAACTGAGCACACAGTATAAGTTGTTGACCTGGATATTGGGAACTTGTAAGGTACAATCAAGAAGGTAATTACAGACATAGTCTATATGAGATGAATGATGTGCAGTATATTGGGGGCCATGAAAAGAAAGCAGGGTCCTATGGGATATTATTCTTCCTTATAAAAAATTATTAGAGAAAGAGTGAAATGTAATCAGACCTGGGCTTCTCAGATGGTTGCACTGGGAAGTGAGAATAGCCATAGCTTTCTCCAAGGGCAAAACAGAGTAAAAAAAAAAAAGTGAACTATGTACAAGGGGAGCATGTTGGATGGGGTGTTGGCCCTGGCTATGTAATTTGTTGGTAACCACAAACATTGTAAGACTCTTCATGCAGTTAGATGAAGTCATGTACTTCTAGCTACTAAAACAAACAATCAAACAAGAAAAAAAACCAACAAAATAACCCTAGGCCCTGTATATTTAAATGTTAGATAGCTTTCTAAGGAAATAAAGGTTATAAATAAAGTACCATTTTCAAAAGGCTGTTTTTTTTTCTGTTTCATATATATACATAAGATTACAAGGCAAAATGATAACAAAGGCTATAGAGAATGAAAAAAAAAAAAACCACATCACTTTCTATTTGCTCTGAGTGTCTTCACCTTGTAATAAAGAATATTGGACACAATTGCAATGTAACTTCATTTGAAGATAACCGCAGGCGCTTTTTATCTATCTTGTTTGTGACTTCAGTCTGGTTATGGGAAATTCATCCACATTTTACCTCAAAGAACCTGCTAATTTGGAACCAGAAGGAATATAAATTGTATCATTATTTCCTTTATAACATTTACACAGTGGATAGCATCCAGAGTGCAGTGAAGAACAATGACAAGGATTACCATTCTTTAAAAGTGATTTTTTATTATTTTTTTTCACTTCAAAATAGCATTTTAAGTGTAAACAGTAGAAAGGTGAATAAGGCCAATGATCGATATAGAAATAGATATATTTTTGTTAGGAAACTTCAAAAATCATACAAGACAATACCTAACCATCTGCTACTGATGATGCAGCAGTGATAATTGTATAACTCACATTTATTCTTTTTCAAATCTCTGTTGCAGGGTCTCAGAGCACTGGAGGGCATTTTTGTTTTCTAGTTCTTAAATTTAATTGAATGAACATATAAAAGATAGCAATCTGTCCTTTGGGAAACCCATAGTTACTTTAAGTTGTCATGAATTTTCCCTTGGATGCTCGAATCCAGAACACCCTTACAGGTCCTCACCTTAATCTAGGGTGTTGTGACTAATTTAAAACCCTCACCATTCATTTTAAGGTACAAAAGTTGCATTAGCTAACATTTAACAGATTGCACTACCTGTGATTTCAAGTACTTGTTGCAAACCAGGATACTGATTAAACACAAGAAATGGGATTAGATCCTGTTATTTGTAGTTTGTACACCTATGTAGCAAATTCTGATAATTTCACAATTATCAACAAGAATCTAGCTCTTATCAGTTCGGCCAGCCAAATAATATACAGTTGTCTAGCTCAGTAAATAAATATAGGAAACTTATGGAAACTGAGCTTAATGACTAAACTGTGCCTTCCCGGTGTTAACACACACAAAGATTCAGAAATATGTATCAATTTATAACAATATTTGTACTTCTGCATAACTCCTGATCACTTTTCTCTGAAATATTTCTAGAGCAGAGGTGATGCATAAGTGAGGAGGCAGTGAAAAACCTTCATCTAGCATTAATTTTATAGCTCTATGAAATGTGAAAATGTATGGGGGACACCAGAAGAAGAGTAGCAATTCTGAATATTTTGAATAATTATAAAGCTATTTATATAATATATAAATATTATATTATATATATGTATATATATATATATATTATTTATATATATATATATATTTATTTATTTATTATGTAATATATAAATATATATGATTCTGGAGTAGGTTTCAGACCGCTGTATAAAATGTCAGACCAAGGACTTGGTATGCTGTCATAGCTCCACTGAAGTCAAATTGATGCTAGAGCATCATGATTTTTATCTTGGCGTTCTATAGCCTAGCATGTTGTTGTAGTTGCATGCAAAATTTTATATATAATTTATCATTTTTTAGTTCTCATATTTTTCCCTTTGCTTTTGTGCTAACAAACAACTCCTTGCTTTCTGCACATTCTGGTATGTGCTGGAATTTTTCGCCTTTCAGCTGTGTGGATGAATGCATTCTTGCTTGTTTATGCTACACACACTCCACTGTTACCTCCACAATCCTTATGCAACACATTCTTTTCTTTTTTTTCCAACTATGAGCAAACACGTCCACCCTCTTAACAGTTCCCTGGATCAGTGTTTTGTTTGCTAATGAACTAAATGTGTTGAGCTAGATGAATAGGTTCCTCTGCTATCAGATCTTACCCTGGACCTTAATGACAGTTCCTTATCAGCAGAACCAATTACCAATGAATCCCCAATTCTGTCTCCTTTGTCTGCCCACATTTCACAACACTTAGCCAGTTGTCACAATATCCTAACAAAAGCCATTATTGCCTATTCACTTTTCTGATACATAATCTTCTCATGTCTCCTTTTCATAACAGCTTGTTTCCACATTTGTTTCATCTTTGTGCATCATAATTTGATAAACATGGTCACCACTGCCTTCTACCACAGCCCGTCCATTAGTGTCCCTGCTGCCTTCAGAGGCTAGAACAGTGCACCTCATGCAAGCTACAGCAAACAACAAACTGAAGTTAAAAACTTTCTGGAAACTTTGATTATACATAACACGTGATTGTGATTTTGCTCCTAGTGAAATATTTAATGTTATAGATGCATTATTATATATATATCATGAAATTGGAATTGGGAACTTAACTACTTCTAGTACAAATATAACAATGTTACACATACTTTCTCTGATTTCATAGCCTGGCACATGTATTCCTACAACTTCCTTGCTTGGATTTGTTTTTTTTTCTGAAAGTCTTTTGTAAGTTAAGCAACTCAAATCTTACAGGTAAAAGTCTTGGGAGGAACGAGATTAGCATATAAAAATAAGGTTATTTTGTTTACATTTATGCCAAGGAATCCTGGAACATCTACCTAAGATTATTTTTTCCAGAATAAATTTATCCAGCAGTAAAAACAAACAAACAAACAAAAAACCCTCTTCCATATTCTGTAGTATAGGCATAAGAGAAAAAAAAAAGGGTTTAACATAAGGAGTCTCTATGCAGTTCCATATATTCCAGTAATTTCTTTGTGATTTGCACCAAGTTCAAAGGCTTCTAAAATTTCTGGAATAATAATTGTCTAAGGAGTTTTGTGCTGCATCATTCGTCAAATGACTATGTCAATATAAAACAAGTTTTGTTTTGCTAGGAGTAAGTGTTAATCTGCGTCAGGGTAGGAAGGGATCTGAACAGATTGAACCAGTGGGCTGAGGCCAATGGAATGAAGTTCAACAAGAACAAGCACCAGGTCCTGCACTTCAGCCACAACAACGCCAGGCAACGCCAAAGGCTTGGGGCAGAGAGGATGGAACACTGTATAGAGGAAATGGACCTGGGGGTACTGGTCAATGCTTGGCTGAACACATGCCAGCAGTGTTCCCAGGTGGCCAAAAAGACCAATGGTGTCCTGGCTTAAATCAGAAATAGTGTTGCCAGCAAGAGCAGTAATCACCCCTCTGTACTCAGCCCTGGTGAGGCCGCACCTCGAGTACTCCACTGTTTTGGGCCCCTCACTACAAGAAAGACATCAACACCCTGGAGTATGTACAGAGGAGGACAATGGATCTGGTGAGGGTCCTGATGAGGAGTGGCTGAGGGAACTGGGATTATTTACTCCGGAGAACAGGATGCTCAGGCATGACCTTATCACTCTCTACAACTGAAAGGAGGCTGAGACAAGGTGGTGTTTGGCCTCTTTTCCCTTGTAACTAGTAATAGAACAACAGAGAATAACCTCAAGTTGCACCAGGGAAGATTTAGGTTGGATGTTGGGAAAAATTTCTTCTCTGAAAGAGTGGTCAGGTGCTGGAATAAGTTGCCCAGGGAGCTGATTGAGCACCCTGAAAGTGCTCAAGAAACATTTAGATGTTGCACTGAGTGACATGGTTTATTGGGAAATACTGGTGATTGGTGGATGGTTGGACTGGATAATCTTGGAGGTCTTTTCCAGCCTTGGTTATTCTATGATTCCACGATTGTCTAAGAAGATGATTGCTACAGAACGCTTTCCTGAAGCCCATTTCTCCACAAGAAGCAGACGGTTGATTAATACAAAAAACATTCAAAACTGTCTCAGAGCGTACTTTCAGGTTATGCTCAGTATGCAGGTTCTTTAAATTAAAATGTTATCATAAAAGCCTTTAGATCTTTCTTCTTATCTTTTCTATCAACAGAAGGTACTTGTTAGTGAAAAACAAAACAGAAATTTAAAGTCTATGCTGCCTGGCATCTCATTTTGTTTTTAGCAGCATCACCCAGACCCAGGTGATAAAAATCTAGATCAAAGCATTAGGAGTCATTGCTGTGTTTGTTTGTTTTAGATTAAATATAAAGCAAAGATTTAGAGCAACAACAACGTCTTAAAACAAGGATAGCAAAGAGAGAACACACAGAGATCTTCCCAAACTGCAGTGGATTGGGCTTTAGTAAACCAAGTCTTGGGTCAACATTACAACACCTTAGGAGAATGTGGGAACATTGAGGAGGACACATGGTAGATATTGCTCTGCATGTCTGCTATACATTGTCTCATCAGGAAAGGCAAGAAAGGCCCTGTTTAGACAACTGGAAGGAGCTTTGCGTGCTTCCAATGTCAGCTGTTCTGCAGCTTTGTGACAGATAGGGACTCAAGCTGGAAATAAATGAAAAGATTATTTGACTCAAGGTCATAGGCAAACTGAGGGTATGAGCAAAGCAAGGACTAAAAAAGCTCTCATCAAAAATGTGCTTGTAGGCTTCTTTCTTGTGAAGAAGTACTCTGCTTTCCCTTGGGAGTAAGGGGATTAGCCAACCACGCACTTCATTCTTCCCTAGCATACATAACTAGAATAGAAAGAATAGGGAGCACTGAATGTATTCTGTGAGCTAGAAACAGGGAAAAAAATGAGGACTGATAGGTATGGTGACTATACAAAAAGCCGGCAAATCAATAACACATTCATTAATTCATTCATACATTGTGTGTAATTCATGTAATTCATGGATACAGACATGGTGTGCATTGGTTTGTTTGTTTGTTTGGTGCTTTTTTTTTTTTTTTTTTTTTAAGGGAAGAGGGGAATACAGAAAGAGTTCTTTCTCTTTTAGGGGCTCAGACATTCATCGTTGCAAATGTGCAGTAGCTTTCAGATATCTTTTTTCCACACTCTTCATTGTCACACCCCATCACTCAAATCTGACCTTTAAGTTGAGCCTACAAATCCACTCAAGCCATAGTTCCAAATAGATGTGTTATCCTCAGGGGCTGAGTCAATACAAAAACAGAAAAAATAAGTATTCTTTAGGGGAGACAGATTTTCTACCAAGAAATATTTTATATATGAACTTTTCCTTCTAAGGGAAGATAAAATAATTCTTACTAAAAGAAAAAAATCTTACAGGTCCACAGTTTCCAGAAAGAATTCCTATTAAGTGATAAATTTGTACTACAAACCTGAACAAACAATCCTGAATGAAAAATGGGCATCCAAACGAAAATTAAAAAAAAAAAAAAAGAAAAAATCCTGGCCGTCAGACCTATAGAATGACAAAAGTCCACGCCACAAGTTAGATGCCTCTCAGCTGAAACCTGAAAAAAAATGCTTTACCAGAAGTGTAGCAGAATGGGAACATCATCTACCAATGCAAATAGGTGCCTAACTTTCTGTCATTTAGCCAGATAACAAAAGCCCCATGTGTTGAAGTCAATGCATGTAAACATGATCTGTGCAGTTACGAATGCTATTTCTCCTAATATAGTACATTTCTGCAGTTACTTCAAAGGAAGCATCTTTATGTACATTTGAAATTACGTGGGTTTTGGTTTGTTGTTTTTTTTTTCGTTTTTTTTTTCCTTTTTTTAATATCACTCAGTGCAGTTATCAACCCATAAGATGATGTTTGTTGTACTCTGCTCCAATAACTGCAGTACAAGCTTCAGTGCTCAAGAAAACATTGGTCTGCTCTGTCTCTGGTCACAATGATTCCTGGTCCATAAGTAATAACAGCAAATATATCCTGCAGCAGATAAATTACTAAGCAACATCAGAAGACATGGTGGACAGCACAAGAATTCAACTGTTGGAGTACAGGAAATCTTCCCTTCTCTATTTTCTTCCACTATCTGGAATAGTCAATTTGAATGTTACTGAGGCTATCATTGCTGAAGCCCTATCAAACAATTTTGGCATTTAAGTTGCAAATAGCATTTCTGATGCATGATGCCCATTTGTGATGTGTTATCACAAGTACCTTGGGTTTTCATGCTGAAATTACTTTGATATCTATGATTATGTTTCTACCCAGTTGTTCTTGAATTACCTGAGCAATAGCCAGCTAATAATAAAAGCCACAATAAAAGCAGAAGCTTCTCTTCTGCTTGTATAATCCTGGATTAGCATGCAGACTCCAAAGACAGCACTGGTTTGAGAGACACAGAAAATGCTATGAGTTTCAGAAGATGCAGGCATACACCTTCCATGCCATGTTTTGCCCAGGAAGATAAAGACTTTCTCATCCATTTTGGACAAGATATCAGAATGAAAAGGAAGTCACTGCATACAAATCAAGTACACATAACTACAAGACCTCTCTTCTACTTCTCAGTATTGGTTTCCCTCTTCTATTTTCAGTTTTTGGTTATTAATTATGGTTATTAGATTGGACCCAATAATTATGGTTATTAGATTGGACCCAATTGGACCCAATAAAAAAAAAAATTAAAGAATGCATAGCAATGAGCCATTTTAACAGAAACTTGATTTTTTGATTACACCTCTGTTGAAGCCCACGTTCCAACTGAATTAATACAGAATAATTCTATAATTAATAGCTAATCAGAAGAAGGGCATAATTTTAACAAGATTTGCCTATTTGAAGAAATATTTCAATGCTGAATTCATACTTATTGAATTGAAAGCTATTTTTTCTTTTTTTTTCCCATTTATGTTTTATTCATGAGATCCCTTTTTGCTTCTTCAGTTTAAATAAAGAACTGTGATTATCTGTAAAACTGATTGCTTAAAGTAATTAATCATTTTCCTTATGAAATTTCCTGGGTAAATTAAGGATCTTATAATTGAAGGGTTTTCTCTTGTGTAAATGGAGCATGCTGAGAGCCCAGACTGAAAAATAAATGCACTGCCCGGACCCATAAAGCTGTCTCTTTTCTTTTCTTTTAGTCTTTTACTTGAACTAATAGTTGTCTGATGATAGTACAATATTGTTACTAATTCATAGAAATATAAAGATATTTTTTAATAGTAATAATTTTCCAAAAATAAAATGCTTAGCTTTTTTAAAATTATTTTTATTATTATTATTACTCTAAAAACTACTTTTGCACTGAGTTCATTTTCAGCATTCAGGCTGACCTTAAACATGGAATATAAACTGTTGGTTGTTGGTAGGTGTTTTAGAAAACCTAATCTGCACTTAACAGTGGCTTGCCCAGGATGGTACCAATCTGCATAAAAGAAGCTGGAACCACAATCAAAATTTCAGATTAGAGGTAGTCATTTAACCAGAATACTCTCATTTTTCTCCAAGTTCAAAGCCAGTACTGTGTAATATCAGATAATAATGTGGAAGGAAAAAGGTAGATCATTAAAAAGCCCTAAAACATTAAAGAGACAGGGTTTATATATGTACGTATACGTGCAGTCTAGCCTGATAAAAAATATATAAATATTGACACGATTAAAATGAAAAGAGGACCAAAATTTGCCTGCTGCTTGAGCTCATTAAGAAACAGACTTCTCAATAAGAACATTATTGATCTTGTTGAGGAGTAGCGAGGAACATTAAACAATAAAAAAAAATATATAGAAATAGATAAGATATTGAAAACTGTGTGAAGAAGTCAGAAGAGGGTAAGTAAACAAGAAGAAAGGGTAGTCAGTTTATTCACTCCCAACTGCAACAAATGCTTGTAATTGTAATGGAATGCTTGGATTCAACCCCTGTGGGAAAAGAAAAATATTATAAATTCAACGAGAGAAGTACAGTTGTAATAAAAGATTCTTAATACTAATGGAGGTCTACCATGAGTGAAAAAAAAATAAAAATAAAAATCTATAGATATCTCAAAAGAACTTAAACACCTAGTAAAAATTAGAAAACTGCTAAAGGGCTTTACTTCCAGTATATGCTTTTCTCATCTACATTGCTTGTCCTTGCTGCCAGAAACCATCAGCAGCTTTATTTGATTCAACACAATATTGAAAGGCATATTAGAGATCTAATTGCTATAATTTCAATTAGAATTGCACCCCTTTTGTGTTCTGGGTTTGGGTACATTTGTCTCAGTTCTCACAATGCAAAACGAGAATAAAATACCTTGATTTTATAGGACTTGTGAGAGTTTTAAATATTTGTGAGTTGCTCAGCGAAGGACATCTGAGTATTATAGATAACTTAAAAATCATCAATGTAAAAGTAAGAAATGTAACAATATGTTACTGCAAAAGCAATAGACATATACTACTGTATGATTTTTTTTCATGATAAATCTAATGATATAAGACTGTAAAATTTTTACTAGTAAGACACAAGTTGCATGAGAGAAAAGGCCAGACAAAATATTTCAGTGTGGACTCAGCATTTTAAGGTATCCTCTTTTGTTCTGTTTACAAAATAAAGATAGATTTCCATAATTTAAATGGAAAGTAAGTATAAGAAGTTAGTTATAACTTACACTATGCTGAAATATTTTTGATTATTAGAGACCTAGGTCTTTATACACACTACAAGCATTAAAAAAACCACCTTTATAAGTGTTCAATATTATACAAGGTTGCATTCCTAAACTTGTAAAATGTCAATGCATTGTTTTTCCTGGAATCTTATAATTAATTCATCATCAGAATAGCTTTGGGTCTTTATTCTGATCCGTTTTCTAAACAGTGTTACCAGGAAATTATGTTCTGTGCCTCTGTTTGTTTAAAGAATATCACTGCTGAATTTACAACAAGTAAACTAGTTAAAGGAAAGCCTTTGGGGGATTGTAGTAAATTAAAAATGAAAACACAATGAGAGGAATATGGAATTTACAATCAGAAAAATCTCATAAAGGAGTGTACGTTTCAAGATGTATATAAATCAAATGCAACTTTTGCAACTACTTACAGTATAATGTATAAATGATTTCTGGATTCAAAGACCAGTAAATCATATTAGTACATCCTGCATAACTCTTCCATCCTGTAAAAATGGGAGGCTCCTATGCAGTAAGTGTGAAGATTTTGTTTGTTGCTGCAATTAAATATTATGAAAAGTTAGAAATGGGCTTATCTCCAGTTATCAACAAAAGGCCTGACCCAAACTCACTGAAGGTGATAATAATCCTTACAAATACTTCAGTGGCTTTGATTCAAGACCACACTATATTTTAGTGCAAATTACTGATAACTCCTTCATGTTTAATTTCAGTGAAGCTGTGTACATTTACAGTGGTGAAAAATGATTTCCCAAAATGAATGAGGAAAATGTATATGAATAAAAATAAGTCAATAGGATTTCAGCAGATATAAAATAAGTCGCTGTCTTTAGATTACATTAGAAATGCTACTCTAGAATTCTTTTTAAAATGGCAAAATTTTGCACTCTGGACTTCCAGTGGTAAATTTTATATTAGGAAAGAAGCAAAATAGTGAGGAAAAAGAAGACAAAATGAATCTTTTCTCGCTGGTGACAGGTGACTGGACAAGGGGAAATGGCCTGAAGTTGTGCCAGGGTAAGTTTATGTTGGATATCAAGAACAACTTCTTTACGGAAAGGGTTGTTAAGCTCTGGAATAGGCTCCCTAGGGAGGTGGTTTAGTCACCATCCCTGGATGTGTTTAAAAACCGTTTGGATGTGGTGCTCAGGGACATGATTTAGTGGAGGGTTGTTAGATTATGGTTTGACTCAATGATCTTTAAGGTCTTTTCCACCCTGAGTGATTCTATGATTCTATGATTCTAATCTATTCCTGTAGTGTACCGCACCACATTTGATTCTACTCACCAGTTTATAAATTGCCTTAGTGTAATAAAGACTAGGTTCCTGTTTCCAGTTCCACAGTACTCTTGTGAAACTTGAGTTGTAGTTGCAGTCAGCAGTTACTGCAGTAGACTGGTCAGCTGGATGACATTCAGTGCTTCAAAGGCATTACGATTAAAAGAACATAACTGCTACAGGAGAAAGACACAACAGGGCAGGAGTACTTCACCAGTAACATACAATTTAAACATCTGGCTTTATATTTCAGTTTTGTGTTGTACCAATGTCTCTGAAGTATGCTTCCTTCAGTTTTCCTCTCCTCCCTTCCTCATCTTCTGACTTCAGCTGCACAGTGTGCTTCCCATTCTTTTCTTACTCTGTTGAACTTAAGAAGCAAAGGTAGAAAACCCTGTTGAGACTGAGGAAAATTGAAAGGATGTCAGTAGTCCCTTCAATCTTCTCTCAGATCTTCAGTTGCATGATCTGTGAAGCTTGTTCAGATGACAGTCAGGAAACTGCAGCCTCTGGCTCAGCACCCTCATATATGCTTTAAGAACTCTGAAGGAAAAGATAACAGGAGTATAGGACCAGAAGCAGCGTGTCATAAAAGCAGTAACACGCAGCGTATTGCAGGAGAGACTAACAGACACAAGATGATTCTAGAGGTGGTAATGTAATGCCTCCAAGTTTTTCACAGCAGATCTGCTGCTCCCATAAGCTGTTTTGCGATTCTCGGTTAAAAACAAACAAACAGACAAAACACTGTAATTTTTCTGCATCACTTGTAGTACATTTCAGGTCAGTTCAGCCTTCTCAGTGGCATTTTTTTCTGCTAATTCATAAGATATGAGCAAAGTAAAGGTGCATTCCCACACAGGAAAGACAAATGAAAGATAGCTGCTTCCACCCATCACTCTAGACCCCAACAGAAACCTAAAGAACCTCGAAGGTTGTTTTATCACAGCCGGAGAAAAGTTCATGTGAAGGCTTTCTTAATATTTTCTAGAAAAAAAAAGATACTTCCCAACTATACTTATTCTCCTTATTTTGCTTTTTATCAGTGACAGCAGCAGAAAATTTTTGACTGCGCTCAACTGCTTTTAAAGTCACAGAAAATTCCATTCAGTCAGATGATTCGGGATATCATTAACAGATCAGTCTATTGAAATGTAGATGGTTTATGGGCTGGTTCCGCCTGGTTCTGTGACTAGCTGGGCAGAGGCATCCGCAGATCCACGCCTCTCGAAGGGGGAAACAGGGGATGCCAAATAATTAAAAACAGCAGCAACAATCTGAGGAGAAACAAACTAATTTACTAAAGATGGTATTGGAATGCAAGATAACACACTATAATACAACATAATTAGAACTGAAGCTAATAAATCAAATATAATGAGAGAGAAAGCATCCGAGAACTGAAGGCCTCACCATGATGCTGAGGTGAGATGCACAGTCAGGTTGAGCAGCAGGGAGGAGAGAGGAAGGAAAAAAGGGACATCAGGTGACCTTGCCAGGGGTTATATCTCCTCTCTGAATGTGAACTCCCCTGGGGTATGTAGTTCTCTTCCAGACACGTGCCCAGAACTGGAGCATTAACTTTTTAACTCCCTTTTTAACTCTCACTATATGACGTGATGATGTGGAATACTAATAACCAAAAAATTATAAAACCATGACACAAATTATTATATACAAACAGAAAACAATTTATGTTAGGAAAATTGTGACCAGTTCTAAATGGATGGCCTGAAGATACTATTCTTGGTAAATTCCACAGGCAAAATCTTGCCTTGTTTCTCACAGTTTCTGCTTGGAGCCTCTCAGGCTTCTGGTTGCTCCTTTCCCTGAGATCTACTTGGCCTGTGCATGCAGGGCACTGACAAATGCAGAGAATGTTTCTGGCAAAGAAAAATTTATTTGACAGCTGATGACTTAGGGGCAACTGTGATGTCTGATTTATGACCTTTATCATCATCTTTTATTTGAACACTTCTTCTGTCAGTATTGAAAGCATTTTTTCTTTCTCTTTTACCCTTCTCTTTACAGATTGCTCTGTACCCCCATATTTGACCTTACAGTCACTTTGTGCAATCTTGGATGGCATTCTGTCAGATCATCAAAAATTAGCCATTTCTTATAAAACTGACAGAAAACCCTAACAAAGCCTCAACTGCATCTTTTGGACCTTTTTATTTCCAAGGTACAAACTAATGGAAATAAATAGAAATTACTTACATCAACCACTCTTTTGGGGGCAAGTCCTGTGATGTTAAGACTATACATTCATGCTGTTGCTATAGAGCTTCTGAGATGTTGTGGAATGACCACACCTATGTAGATATGGCACTATAAGCATTCTTGTAAAAGACAGGATTTACTAATAAATATTTCAGTTAATTGAAAAAAATTCCAATAGATTCTTTCTTTTTTTTCTCTCACATGTTAAATAAGTAGTTGGAATAATGTCATAGCTCAGTCACTTGTTACTGATGTGATGAAAGAATTGTTGGCCTACAGTGAGGACTCACATTAGATAATCAGAATGGCCCTCCGAGAACTGCGAATATACAGGCTTCTTCAACCTGAACTAATTCCTGCATGTGAGAAAATGCTAGTGTAGATAATCCTTTTCCAGTTACCTTACTCTTAAAGGCGATAGATCACTCAGAAACCGATGTCAGAAGAATTCTCTGTCAATTTTTTTCTGAATTCCATGGCAACAGTATAATCTATAAGAAAACCAGTGCAAACAAATAGAATCCTTGGTGAAAACACAATCAAATAGATCCCTTGATGGATATTTCATACTTAAGTCAGTTTTTCACCAAGTCAGTAGAACATCTTAAATTATATTTGCTTTTTTTATTGTTCTATTCTTTATGATAAGGATTGTGTGACCTTGTAATTCCAAAAACTAAGCAGAAGAACTACAGAACAATAGCCATATTGATCAGATACTTAATTCTTTAAACAATTAAAAAAAAAACAAAAAACAATTTGACTGCATAAATACTCCTAAACTGCAGTTTCTGCACATTAAAAAGAGTGTACTTTGGGTTGCTGAGCTACAGATTTCAAGAAGGAGGAATTAATTAATACCAAAGACATAAAGTTAAACCAAGAGTAAATTTTTTTGCAAAACACACTTTTTGAAAGAATATTGTAGCTATTTATCTGTCTGTTAGTAAATAAGTCAGTTACTCTCTGAATTTCTCAGATTCTACTTACCTGAAAAATGTCAAAAATATAATTATACTGTATATCAAGGTATTTGTGTCATACTATTTGATAGAATATGAAATTTCTAACAATTTAAACTATAGTCCAAACTAAACTAAACTATGGACTAAAATTCTCCCCAAAAGCCATCAAATAATTTTTTTACTATTTATTTTGAATTTGGTATGATGCATATTTTACACCTACTTTGTACTTTTCATTATTTTTTTAATTAAAAAAAAATCCTACATCAAGTTGTAAATACACTTTTTAATACTGAAATTACTTATTTTAACATAATACAATCTATTAAATGCTAGAAGACAGCACATTTGCACAAATAACTTTTTGTACAGTTATGGAAAATTACTGGAAAAATGCAATTTCACAAATTTCAAGAAATTAAAATAAACAAAACAGAACAAACTCTTCCTTTGTTCTGAATATATCAAGCTGATCAACTTTCCTCCTATCAGGAGCTTCACATAATCAGGAGCCACAAACCATATACAGCAGATCTCAGAGTGTGAAAAAGAAACTGAAAGAAGTTTACAGCCGAGCTCCGGCACAGCTCCCAGGCCAGCCTGCACCTGTGTACATAATTAGGCTGATAACTTTGGTCACAACACTGGTAACAGCAGCATGTTATCTCTAGCCCTTTTACAGTCTGGCTATGGATCAGTGCCTTCCAGGCAGTACAGTCCCACTTCTGATCATATAACATAATGCTAACTAAACAATTGCATTGAACAGCTTGTGAAATATTTGTAGCTCAGTCTTACTGAAGGAATTTTAGGTTTCCTGCTTCCATAGAAGCAAGTTTAAATGCGGATGCCATGTCAACACTATTTCTCTAATGTCAGCAGTCTGTGCTATAGACCACAAGATATAGATTTCTTTCTGACTCCTATGCCTCCCACAGACACTTCTGGTTCCAACCGATAGCTGACTCAGGAATACACATTATTTTCCAGTGGCAAACTGTGCTTTCATATATTAAATGTCTAATTTTTTTTTTCCTGTAAATTTCAGTAATCATTACTATAACTGTAAGTGGATTGTGCCTGAAAAATCATTGGGCTCCTATAGCAATAGGCTCAACTGAATGCATCTTGTTTGTGATCAAATTGAAAAACTAACCTTTTTTTTTTTTTCCAAAGAAAAGTCTTTCTTGATCCATTTTATTTCTGCAGAGATGCCAAGGAAACAATGTCACTCTATCCATCATTTCCATGATCCCTTACTAATCTATTTCTATTTCACGGCCCTGAAAACACAGTTCTCTCACTTGCATAAAGCTCAGCCTTACTTTGTACAGTTGGATAATGGAGAATTTTATATTGTGCTTCTATATCTATTCCACACTTTGGGGAAAAATATGAGCATTCACTTAATCAAGCCAGGATATTCATGTTAGTCTTGACACATTATAGAGGGTATTTTGGAATAGAGCAATTCTTTATAAAGAGTTGCTGTAAATTTCCAGAATGACCTTACGTCCCTAACATTTTTTCAGGTATACATGCAAAACGCTGTTCTGTAAGAAGACACTGCTACACCTCAGTACAGTATAGATGAGAAAACTGTTGTGTAAATTTCTGTTCTTTAATCTTCGAGATTAAAAAAAAAGCTGATGAGGTTCCAGAAACATGCTTTAAGAATAATCTGAGCTCTGGAAATTGTGTTAGTCCTTAAGTTAGGAAGATACCCATTCTGTAAATTCATCAGATTTCAATTTGATCTAAACTGTACGACTCGATTTAGATAATTCTAATTTAAATCAGATAAATTATAAAGTAAGAATTTCCAAATGGAAGTAAAATATCTACTAAAAATATATATCAGATCACCACACTGAATAATTTATCTAAAAATTTGAAGTTAACAGCATGTATGAGGGCTGCTCCAAAATTAATGCCTCCTATTTTATTATGTTGGCCTATGATATCGAAGGTGGATGTTGATGGTGTGGCAGTAGAGGCTGAACCTTCCCACCAATATTCCATTACATTTTGTTGCAGTGAGACAGATGGCCACAGAGGGGAGGGAGGTCTGACAAAATGGCATCTGACATGCAAGTGCATATGAAGCAAAGGTGTGTCCCTGAATTCCTCCATATAGAAAAAAAGTTCCTCTCATAGACATTAATGGAAGCTTGCTGAGCACTTATGGAGACCAAACAGTAGCATGAGGTAGTGGGTGATGTGTTTTGGTAGTAGTGACAGCAATGTGAAAGACAAGCCACATTCCAAACGTCCATGTAATGTTGTAAGACCATGAAATGAAAAGCATCTTTATCAGCTCATCTGCACAAATCTGCTACTGGTGGTAACTGTGCTGAAAAATAGCATCTGAAAATTTGAACTGAAAATTTGCTCTATCAAATAAATAGTGTTATTGTGCTTTTTGTATCTGTTGTAGCTTCCACTGAAATAAATAGCAGGCAGTACTTTCAGGGTGACCTACATATTTAGAAACAGTGAACTGGGATTCACAAATTAAAAACTGAGCCAGGAAAAACTGAGCCAGCTAATAAAACAAAGCAGAATCTTTGATCTCTGATCATGATTTACACTCAAAAGTTTTCTTTTCTGACCTGAAATTTGTAACAGTTGTGAAATGTTAAATTCTAGATAGTAAGACATTTCTGGGACTTTCTTCATTTCATCAGCTAAAATTTTGTTTCACATGAGGAACTGTTTAAAACTGAGACATGTAAGAAGCGGGAATATATAAGATCAATACATTCAAAATGTGCTTGAAATCTGAATGCCTCTTACATACTCTTTCTAGTAGTAATCTGAATTTATGTTATTTTTTAAAACCTATTTCATTACTGAATGTTTTTAATAGATAATATTTTACCCAACAGGATTTCTAGGCTTAATTTGTATCAGTGATAAATGCTCCTATGCTGCACATTAGGGTTTTCACCAACAGGATGTTATTTCCATGGTTAAAAACCAGCCAACCAAACAAAAACACTAAAAATCCCCCATTGCACATATTAAGGTTTGACTTCCTATGCTGACTTTAGCCCACTGTGACCTAGTTGCAGCTGCAGGGTGAATTGCTCCACCATGCCTTCCAGCGCTGCCAAACAAGTTGTCCAGTACTTTCTTGGTCAGGTTAGTGCTGTCAACAGTGAAACATCATAGACATTTACTGCATCTATCACAGGCATATACAGACTTCTAAGTACACAAAATTATTATGCGAACTATTAATAAACAGACTTTAAAAAACTGTCATAATTCCAGAAAAATATCTGAGCCAAGTAAACAGCATTTTGTGCAGTCTTTAAAATTTATGTTTAAATTTTATAGTTGTTTTAGGAAACATTTTCCAATGTAGCCAATTGTCTATTTGAAAACAAAACAAAACAAAACAAACAAACAAACAAACAAACAAAACCCTTAAAATCCACTGTAAAATGTTTGTTTGATTGAGTAAATATTATACATAACTATAATGGACTTCTAGTTTCCCTGAGATGTAAAGCACTGTAGGAAACTATGAGAATGTTGTAACGTCCCTAAATATAATAATGTAAAAACAACAGATACTCTATAAATATTGTAGAGAATAAAAACATAAGTTGTCATTATTAATGCATTTTTGTCTTACTCAGATACTGCATTTTCAGTTGATAACAGGTAAAAATTAATGTCATTTTAACAAATAATCTGTTTCCTTCTTCTAAGTATACCACTATTTTGTGGCAAAACACTCAGAAGCTTGAAACAACTTACATAATGCAAACTGAGCTATAGTTTCAGAAAACATCACCACAAAATTTCTTAACTTTTAGTCTGCAGAAGAACTAATTTTCTATTCAAAATGTTATGCATTGCAAATACAGAATTTTACAGATTTACATTACATATCTATTGCAGTCAAAAGGATAAACAGCTTAGTGAATATATCATAGAAGAACAAAGTATCAAATGTTTAAACAGGCCTGTCAGAAAAGCTATTCAGGATTTCATACACTGGGATGAGCCCATTTGATTTATTAGAAACCTTCACAAACAAATCACCTCTTTTAATTTTAACCTCTAACTGTAATTACAGACACTTGGCTAGTGTCAACACTAATAAGATCTAAAACTTTTTTTTCTTTGGCACTGTTCAGAATTCAGAAAATTATGCCAAATGATACATCATTAAAACTGGAAAGGAAAAGCAAATGCTTATCAGCAATTGCTGAAAAATTTTGAATCTTCCTGTTAACCATACATTGTGTAACATCTGGGATCTGTTTTTGATAGCTACATGTCATTTGTATCAAGGTTCACACAGTTATACTAATACCAAGTTTTTGGTGACATATATTATCATTTTTCACTACAGCATGCATACATTTATTTACCAAAAGCCTTCACACTCAAGATAAGATGTAACATATGCAACTAAACATCATCACTGGCTAAATGCATGCACTATAACCACAAGTGGATGTCGCCTTTCAAAGAAATTTGTATTGAATTTTGGATTGTACCTTCCTAATTATTTGTTTCACAGTATTCAAGAACATGAAGTGCTTCTTAAATATAACTCCATAAACTCGGGACATTAAGATCTTCAGGTTTGTAATCTTAATTTCCTAATTACCTGCATTGTAATTGCCAGTGATATAAGACATATAGCATCCCTTACTAGCCTGCTTGTATTAGTCTTACTCAAAATAATGCAGCCTCCTTGGAGTTCACCCAATCTGTATACATATCTGAGATTACTCTGGCCCAAACGCAAAACTTTGCGCTTCATTTTGGTGAACCTCATTATGTTCACATGGGCCCACCTTTTGAGTTTGATTATCAGAGATCCTATGGATGGCATCCCTTATTTCTGCCACATCAACTGCACCACTTAGCTTGGTATCATCAGCAAATTTGCTGAGAATGCATTTGATCCCATAATCTACTGATCCATAGTCACTGATAAAGGTGTTAAAGAGTACTGATCCCAAGAAGGATCCCTGGTAGACACCACTCATCACCATCCTCCAACTGGACATGCAGCCATTGACAACAACCCTCTGGTAGCAACCTTTCTACCAACTTCTTATCCACCAAATAGTCCAGTGTTCAAATCTATACCTCTCCAATTCAGAGATAAGGATGTGGTGGGGACCATGACAAAGACCTTGCAAAAGTCCAGGTGGGTGACACAAGTTTTCCTCCCTTTGTCTACCAGTGGTGTCACTCCATCATAGGAGGTCACAAAATTGGACAGACATGAACTTCCCTTTGTGAAGCCATGCTGACTGTGTCGGATCACCTTCTCATCCTTCATGTGCCCTAACATGTCTTCCAGGAGTATCTGATCATCCTGGGCACAGAGGAGAGGATCACTAGCCGGTAGTACCCTGGGTCCTCCTCCCTCCCTTTATTATAAATGGGAGTGATATTTCCCTTTTTCCAGTCACCAGAGACTTTTCCTGACAGCCATGACTTACCAGATATGACAGAGGACTGCTCAGCAATCACATCAGTGCAAGTCCAATGTGACTCCGAAGTGAGTATCCAACAGAAGAAGCATGGTTTTACACAGAAGACATTAAGAAATCAAAACTGCTGCATAGAGGACATGGGGTGAGATTGCTGGAAATCCAACTGAAGAACAGAATGAGCAAAACTTCTGGCAGGTCAGTCATATTTCACATATTTTGAAAATAAATGCCTAGGTGGTATGAATTTATACTCTACCAGGGCTTTGCATCTTGAGGTTGTATTATTTGTTATATTTAAACTAGCACCCTTAAAACTAAATTGTCTTAGAGAACCACTCAAGCTACTGTTGAAACAATAGCTAAGCTGAGTAATGTTCTACTAAAGATCAAGTTTGCATATTAATATCTTTTTTATATGTTGACAGTATGTCAGTTTTGTATATATACTTTTTTCTTTTTCTATGAAAAATATACATATATTATATTACATATATTATATTCTATATAACAAACAATCTTATTTTACCTTCTCAAATAAGATACATTTTTGCATTAAATCTGTTTTCCAAATATCTGAGCTTAGAACACAACATGAAGGATCAACATTTTTTGTTTACACGATTATTCAATTTCTACATAATGTCACTGAAGACACCGTATTATTTTTTTTTATCAAGAAAGTGCCCCAAGGCCAAAAGTACTGATCAGCTCTTTGGAGGTTTTGGTAACAGCATCTATGATACAAATATAGTTTAATAAAGCTCATTTTAATTGATGTATTTTCTCTGTAATTATTCCCTCCAGTCATAGGACAGGCAGTTTCATCTTAGATAGTGTCACACGCTAGTATTAAAAAAGGTATTTTGCTAACTACATAAATCAATTAGTAGGAACACAGGCTACAGGCTAGCTGAAGGAAATGGCATTAAGTATAATTAAGAGTAAACAAAGCTTGTCCCTAAATTCTAAGAGGCTATGTACAGTTGGATTTCAGCAACTCTATTTGGCAGTAACATATTTACTTAGTAATTGTGACTCACGCAAACAATATACCTGTACTGATTAATTTTAGATACAATCCCTATGGTAGGTTAATTAAATGATCCATTCTAAATAATGACAGCCTTTTAAAAGTAGCCCTGTAGGAGCTGAACCATTGCCTTGAAAGGCATGAGCCAAGCAGCATTTAACTAAGGCAAGACATAGAAATTCTTTTTGACAATGTATTTACACAGAGAATACAAAGAATTTTTTTTTATTTTTTTTTACTTTCTGAAATGTCATGCTATTAAGTATGCAAGAAAATGTATATACATAAAGCATTCTACGGCCAGTGAAACTTTCCAGGCCTTTTCCAATCTGTAAATAAGAAGAAAAAGAAAAAAACTTCCTATCAGCCTGTGAAAAATGTGAATACTCGTGCCTATGAACTACAGCTTATTTCTCTGGTTTTTGGCTGCCCTCTGTAACTCTGGAACACCTATTTTGTAAGATCTGAGAACTCCTTTAATTCAATACAAGCACATGCAAATGCCCTGTTAACTGCTAAAAATGAATTCAAATGCTTTACAGTAGATTAATTGATAATGCCAAATACTTCATTGCTAAAGCATTTCTAGTAGGGTGTTCAGATAACAGGAAATAAGAATAAAGGCAAAAATTCTGATCCCTAATCCAAGACCATAGTTATTAAAAAACAACAAAACAAAAATAAAAACAAAAACAAACAAACAAGTTTTTATCTTTAGTGCCAAATAAATGTAACTTATATATATATATATGGACAAAAATGAATATTTTTATACAAAGATAAATTAAAGTGAATTAATTATAGGTTATTAATAGAAGCATGCTGTCTCCAGAACATATATGAGAGAGAACAATTGGGTTTCTTTTTGTTATGTAGTCCATAAGGGTGGCAACAAGGATAACAGAAAGTTCTGTATATGAAGACCTTCACACTACATAAAATACTTAAATAAGTTGCTGGGAATTAGGCTCTCTTGCTGTCAGCTCCCTTGAACAGTATGAAATGTATTTTCCAGATGAATTCTCTAGTATGAGAAGTGATGATGAGACCAGGCCTACTGAGGGTCATTCAAGTCTCACACAGTTCCCACCTGAACATTCAAGTAATGGCAAAGATTTGGGCTTTTTTCTCTTGAAGTGTGGAGTGACTGCGACATAATATGTGGTAGATCAAATGCAGAGGCAAGACCATATACTTCATGCTATACATCCTTCATCCATGTATAGTTTGATTCCTATGAGTTATGTGAGTGAAGTAAATTTCACCTTTATTTCATAAAGTTCTTATTCAACTTGAAAACTTCGTCTCTTTCAGTTTCTCAGTGACAGCTGTCAGAATCTATCAACATTCAGTGCAAGAATAGAACACTAATAGACTTGTAATATCAAAACTAAACGGACTGGTGAAACTCAAAATGAAATACTATTACTGAAAAGATTCTTTTATCTGATGTTGTGTGCAGTGGCTGAAAATAATTTTAATCTTGTCTTCTTTAAAAGTTGGATTGTAAATGAATGCTGACAAGATTAAGTAAATGTACTTTTGACCTGAGCTTTTGCCAGTATTTTATTTTTTAATTGCCTAAATGTACACTATTTGATATTCTGCAAGTGTGGGATGGTAACCCATCTTTGGTAGGACATAGGAGAGGGATAAGAGGTGTGGTGTTTTTTGTTTGTTTGTTTGTTTTGTTTTTTCTTTTTCCTCTATTTATTTGTTTCAAAGTATCTCCAAATACATAAATACATGATTTTGAATTTAGTCTCTATAATGAATTTCACCTTGTGTTTTGCACCAACTCAACTCATGTGAACAATACGCCCTAAAGTAAAAAACAAACAAACAAACAAACAAACAACAACAACAACAAAACAGTATGATGTCTAGTGATTCAGATGATGTGAGAGGTGATGTGACTACCATATTAAGTTAAACTAACCATACCAAAACTCATCCTGAGTTGGTTTGCAAATGACACCAAGTTGGGAGGAAGTGTTGATCTGCCTGAGCTGAGCCCAATGGGATGAAGTTCAACAAGACCAAGTGCCAGGACTGGCATTTTGGTCACAACAACCCCGGTAACACTAGAAGCTTAGGACAGAGTGAATCATAGAATGGCCTGGGTTCAAAAGGACCAGAATGATCAACTAGTTTCAACCCCCTACCACAGGCAGGGTTGTCAACCACGCTTCTCAGAGCCACATCTAGTCTGATACTGAATAGTGTGATACACTGAATCCAGAGTTGATGGAAAGTTGCATGGAGGAAAAGTATCTGGGGGTTGGTCAGTGCTTGACCGAGCTATAAACCAGCAGTGTGCCCATGGCCAAAAAGGCCAGTGGCATCCTGGCTTGTACCAGAAATAGTGTAGCAAGCAGGGAGAAGATCATCCCCCTCTACTCAGCCTTGGTGAGGCCACACCTCAAGTGCTGCGTTCAGTTTTGGGCCTCTCACTACAAGAAATACATCAAGGTCCTGGAGCACATCCTGAGAAGGGCAATGAAGCTGGTGAGGGATCTGGAGCACAGGCCTTATGGGGAGCAGCAGAGGGAATGGGGATTGCTCAGTCTGAATAAGAGAAGGTTCGGGGGGAGACCTTATCATTCTCTACAACAACTTGAAAGGAGGCTGTGGCAAGGTGGCAGTCAGCCTCTTGTTCCATGTAACTAGTGATAGGACAAGAGGGAATGGCCTAAAGTTGTGCCAGGAAAAGTTCAAGTTGGATATAAGGAATAATTTCTCCTAAGAATGAGTGCTGAGGCGCAGGCTCCCGGGACAGTGGAGGGGTCCACAACAGTACGCTCTTTATGTGTAAAAGACAAGAACACACAGATCATTAAAGAAATCTGTGAAAAATGACATAAAGATTGTGCCTGAAATTTCCTGAATCCAGATATCTGACTAATCCCAGAGTTCAGTGTCCGTCTGCAAATGCTGGTCAAAGACTTAAACCCCTTCCTGGATTTGGACATTAGCTTGGGCTGGCCATATCCAAGATGGTGAGATAACTTTTATTTTTGTACAGTGTTGCTTATTCCTTGGGAAGTCAGTAAAACACAGAAATTCCTGTAACAAAAAACAGCAGCTCTTGTCACTGTTTAGCAGAGAGAGTTTTGTTGCTTACATTTTTTTCTACCATGCTTTTTCTTCAGTGGCAGAGAGTTTGGTTCTCCTCCTTTCTGTTTCCAACACAGCCCTGCCTAGTGCCAAGGACACTCTCTGTGATGGAGGCAAAAGGGGGGATGAAATAAAATGCATACTACAATGATTTGAAGATAAGAAGTCCTACTTCCTGACCAGTGCTTAATACCACTGCATTGCCACCTAAAAGGTAGACTATTATACACCACAATTTTGTACAAAAATTCTATGACAAACACTGTGCATCTGGTGTAATAGACATGCTCAAAACCACCCAGATCCTCCTTATGGAATTTCAGTTGCAGAAAAAAAAATAATAATTTAGGTGTTCCCATTGTATTTACCATTTGAAAACTGATGAGTGTAGGAGCAATTTATAACATAGTAGTGGCAACACTATTATAGAAAATGCAGCTGAAACATTTAAAATTTTGAAAGTTATTCCTCCAGTAGCTGGAATATCATTACTGCCTCCATGAGCATACCTAATGTAATTTCACATGAACTAAAACAGATTAGTTCAAATCATTTTTACCCAGAAATTTCTACATTATGAGACACTTGGTCTCAACAAATTGGGAAAATGTTCTATATAAGAAGTATCAGAATTTTAGATACCTATGTAAATGTGTAGGTAGAAATTGACCTGTCCTGTAAGCACTTAAATGTTTGGTGTAGCCTACCAGGCTACAAGTTCTGGATATAGCAATTTTCTGTCTGAAGTTCTTATCTGACACTGTTTTCTTGCTTTTCTCCTCTTATGATTAGCCGATTGGTGAAATCTCAAAAGATAGTTTTTCAAAACTAGTCCTTTTCCCCCTCACACACCTTTTCTCTTTTTTAGCTTTACAGATACATAACTAATTTAGACTTCCAAACATCCTGTTATTTCAGATAGAATATATGAGTGTGATTAACTTTTACTCTGAACCCTTATAAGTGGTAAAAATCATGTCATCTAATTTCCATATGAGACAATCCATGATACCATCTAATTTCCACCTAAGACAGTCTTTGAGAAAAATAGATATGATGTTTTTCCAGAGAATGGAAAGAAAATTCATTAAAGAAATAGATTCTTAAAGTAACAAATGACTGTTTAAGCTGATATATATAAAAAAAAAAGAAAATGTGCTCTTGAAAATACATAAATATTGAATTTTCTCCATACATTCATACTGACATGCTGAACTGAGAAACTGCTACTAATAGAGCGTTGCTTTCAAGTGGCACTCATCACTGGAAATGACTTAAGCATGAATGGACAGACCATATCCTTCCTCTCATCTGCCAAGGACTGTGCTGAAAAACTGGTATCTACAAAAAACAAGAAAATCTTCCATTGAAATAAATCTGCACAAAGAATAGAGGCACGCCTGTCCTCTTCCCTGTGCAAAGGCCAAACAATTCAGCTATTCAGAATTACAGCAATCAGGCAAAATCTTCCAATATATATTCATAACTTAAAACCTTACATAAGATCCCCACTCTGCAAGGCAGAAAGGAAAAATCTGATATTTATCAGATTTACTATAGGAGGAATGCCTCATTCATATCCCAAATCCAGACACTGAAAATGCAAAAAATAATTAAGATAAAAATAGGAATGAAATCACAGGGAGTTAAGGTGGGAGGGGGCCTCTAATGTCAACTTGCCCAAGTCTTGCTCAAGCAGGAAAACCTGCTATGGGTGTCCCAAGTAGCTTTTGATATTCAAGGGGATACCACAACCTTTTAACAACCAGTGCCAATGCTCTGTCACCTGCACAGCACAGAAGTTCTTCCAGATTTCTGGGGAGGACCTCGTATGTTCCAGTTTGTGTCCATTGCCTCTTGTTCTGTCACTGGGAATCACCGAAAAATGCCTGGATACATCATCTTTGCTCTCTCCCATCAAATGTTTTTAGACACTGATAAGAATCACAAAACTCTACTTCCAAAGGCTGAACAGTCCCTGCTCTGACTGAGAGATCTAGACAACAAATTATCAACTTCTCGTAGTCCTCAAGGGGTCCCAGTCATCAAAACTCAGTTCCACACATCTGATCCATGACAACAGGGTTGATGAAACAGGCTTCCTTGTTCAGAGGCAGCATAAGACATCTGTTGTTTCTCACCTTACAAAGAAGGGAAACAAGAGTGACCAGAAAACTGGCAAGAATTGCAATTATGAAAGTAGTATGGATATGAATGATGAACACAGAAAAATGCAGTATTGTCTTATTGTGTAGAGACTGTTGATATGGATTAATGAGATGATCACAAGTCTTTGTTGCTCAGTGCTTGCACCTCAGCAATGTTTTAATTAAAAGAAAAGAAAAAAATATATATATACATATTAGGCTAGGCATATGGAAAAAAATCTCACAAAATTTATGTAGACTTTCAACCTGCTTCTTGACACAATAAGAAGTCAGAATATTGTCTTGATAATCTATCCTTAAATATGAGGTACACTCTGAAAGAAATGCCTCCTATTTTACTATGTCTGCCCATGACATTGCAGGCAGTAGAGGCTGGATGGCACCTGGCATGGAAGTGCGTATGAAGCAAAGGTGCGTCACTGAATTCCTCCATTGGAAAAATTTTCAAGCATTGACATTCATAGCTTGCTGAATGTTTCTAGACACCAAACAGTGGATGTGAGCACAGTGAGGTAGTGGGTGATGCACTTCAGAAGTGACAACAGACACAGTGGCTCACCTTCACTAGTCCAGATTTTTAAGAGCATGGTATGCAGGCTGTTGTTTTCTGCTGGTGAAAAAGCATAGTTAATAGTGGTGACTATGCAGAAAAAAAAAAAAAAAAAAAAAAAAAGCGCTTTGTAGCTGAGAATTTGCTCTATCAAACAGTGTTATTGTGCTCCTCATATTTGATGTAATTTCCATGGACATAAATAGAAGGTATTACTTTCAGAGTAGTGTACGCATTAGCATATAAAATAAATAATTACTGTGAAGCAGAGCTTTACCTTTGCATTCCCTGCTTTAATTTTGAGTGCTTTTCTCAAAACAAAACGATTTTGCTTTTTCATTTTATTTGTTTCATTGCTAGTGGGAAGATTTACATTTGCCTGTTCTATGGTGAAGGTCACAAAACGATGGATTAAGCATTAAAAGTAACCAGAAAGTATATGTGAAAGACAGCAAACATAATGAAAATAATAGATCTTTTTCCGATGATGTTTGAAGATGAGCATTTTGTATTTGTTTTGAGTATTTCTTAAAACGCGAATTCAAGTCATATCATTATATACAAAAGATAACAGTTTCAAAGGAAGTTATGGTACTTGGGTTAATGCACTAGATTTTGAAAATTCCCAGAAAAATCAATATTTAAATATAAGTTTAGCATGCTCACTTGTCTAATACTTCGTGAACGTAGTGTTTTTAAACTGTAGCAGACTTAGAATGCAAGCAATGGAAAAAGAATTACACTGGGCAGAAAATGTGGGCCATTGCTAAGAACAAGATACCATTCTTGGAATGTCACATGTGAGTTATGTAGGCTTAATAGCTCTAACTCATGACCTGAAGTACTTGAAAAGAGGAGCAGAAGTATATATACAGCTTTGCTCAGCTACAAGAGAAACTACCAGTCTACAATGTGATCAAATTCTTTCATGAAATGCCACTTTTCAGTCTAATGTTGGATGTGCTCCTGAAGCCAGAGAGCTCCACAAGGCTTTTTCTTTTTTTTCCGTAAAGCATTTCAAAGACACAACTCTCCTTTTAGAATACTGGTTATGTTAAAAAATAAATATATATACATATATATCCCATGAAGTATAAATATTTTATGGTATTTGCAAGTTAACTTGAAAACAAGGAGCATTCAATTAGGCCACCATTCTCTCATTTATCTTCAATTTGTGGCAGATCAGCTTATTCAATCAGTAAGGTAGAGGAAATCGTAGAATTATAGAATGACCAAAGTTGGAAAGAACCTCCAAGGTCATCTAGTTCAACTGTCCACCTATCATCAATATTTCCCAAGAAACCATGTCCCTCAATGCAACATCTAAACATTTTTTGAACACCTGCAGGGACTGTGACTCCACCTCCCTGGGCAGCCCATTCCAGGACCTGACTGCTCCTGAGAAGAAATTTTTCCTAATGTCCAACCTGAATCTCCCCTGGTGCAACTTGAGGCTATTCCCTCACTCAATGTCCTATTGCTAGTTACATGGGAGAAGAGGCTGACCACCACCTTTTCGCAACCTCCTTTCAGGTAGTTACAGAGAGCAATAAAGTCTCCCCTGAACCTCCTCTTCTCCAGACTGAAAATTCCAATTCCCAGCCTGATACTGATACATAAGTGCACTCCGGACAACTCACCAGTTTTGTCATCCTTCTCTGAACACATTCCAGGGTCTCCATGTCTTTCTTGTACTGAGTACTGAACGCAGTACTCAAGGTGTTCAAGATTTTTCAGAAGATTTGCAATCAGTATTTTCTTTAAAAGCATCAGATGTTCACTATCTGAATTTAGGCACATCTACACATAACACAAATCTCACTTTCTCCTACCAATACACACACACAATTTTAACCTCACATTTCCTTTTCATCCTCTACACTGGGTTGATCCAACTATTCCTAATAATGGAAGTGAGGATGAAGATGCAAGCTGGGACTTGAACGTGACAAAGAAATGTCACAAACACCTCATGCAGGGCAGACAGCAGCAGCCCCTCAGCAAGAACAAGGTGCCATGAGTCAGTCATTGTGATCTCCTGCTATCAGGCCAGTGGTTGGTATAGTTATTGAAAACATCTACCCCACCAAAACACTGGTGGAGAATATCACACAACAGACTGACAGGTCATTATAAAAGGATCAGAAAAAATGGAGGAAAATAAATAAATAAATAAAAACCCAGTAACCAAATAACTTTTTACAATCCTAACATACATCAGACAGGGAGATGTGGAGGCATGAGGAGCAACAGGAAACAGAGCTAGTTTGCTGTTTAGGTAGCCAATGGTTCTGATATGGTGTAGCCAGTGATGTAGCTCTGTTCAAAACAAAAGCAAATAACAGGCAGCAGTGCCGGGGATGCGATAGGAATTGCATGTAGCTCCACAGATAGGGGCTGAATGACTTTCTGTTTGGAGCCAACTTGTGAATGCAAGTTTGCCAATGCTAAGGAAAACAATTCTAAATTCCCTTTAAGACAAACATTGTCTGAATGGATATTCAATAGTAACAGTCACTCCACTGTAGATCCTTTATTATATCGCTTTATAGTTGCAGTTTAACAATATACTGCATGCATATGTAATTATGTATGTTTTTAATGCTTCTTTAAAACAACAGCATAAAGCCACATATCTATCACTTCAGTGAAATGTTCTCCCAATAAACAAATAACCCATAAAAATTATCCTGTTTCCCTGTTTATTCTTCCTGGGTTTCTGTTCTTTTTTCTTGACAACACCCCTGCACAGCTGGAGCCCAATCAATTTAACAGCAGCGCAGACACTTGCAAAGGCCTTAGAACTCCTCCTGCAATAAAATATCTTAAAAAAAGAAAAAATTAAAAAGACATAAAAGCAATTGGCTTCCACATAATGAAATTATAATGTGAAATGGTGAAAAAATGAATAAAACCACTTATTTTTACTCCTCTGAAATTAACCAAACATAGCTCAGTCACGAATATTTGAAAGTGATGTGATCCATTCATGTTCTTGAACATAAATATCTTTTCCTTATAGCATCATTTGAGAGCTCCAAGGAAGTCAATGAATGCTTGTGTCCCATTAATTTGAAATAAAATGGGGTGGGCAGCTCGTTAGCTCCTAACAGGACTAACTATATGTTGAATGTACCTGGCTATCAAAGACCTAAATTCAGCATTCACAATTTAAGATTGAACAAGGAGTCCCAGAAGAAGAGAGGGGTTGTTTTGCCTGTAGTTCAATTTATTTCTTGGTTACTTTGCTTAATTATCTTTTTGAACTGTTTTCAGTAATCTACTAATAGTAGGATTACAGCACTTTACAGCTCATGTTCACATGATTATGAGAACCTTTTGAATTTCTTTTTATAAAGAAGACCCCAGGCAAGGCATATTTTATAATCAATGACTCTTCTTCAGAGTTATCACTGATCTGTTAAATCTCAAACTTACCCTGTCGGAACTGAGTTGCCAGAAGCTTTGAAGTAGAACATTTTCTGGAAAGAGATGTACCAAAGGGCTTCAAAATTCTTGAACAAGTTTGTTGTCATTTTCAAATTAGAGAAAGATGCGATAAACCAGATCAACACAGGTTTTTAAACACAAAAGGCTCATAATGTGATAGACAGGATTTGCTTGTAAAGTAGTATTTCTATCCCACTTCACTAATGTTCAGAGGTATTTTGAACTCTACACAAACTTCTTCACATCTCTAGACATCTTCTCTTTATCTATTATTTCCCATCAGTGTGGGCACTGGGTTTGCCCGTCATTCTGCAGTATTGCGTCAGTATTTACAGGTGGTCAGGCTTCCCATGTCTGCCAGGACCCTGAGCCTCCAGGTGAGGGTATGGGGAGTGGTTTCTGTCCCACTGTAACAGTGGAACAAGTCCAAGACCTCTTCATGAAACTGAACGCGTATAAGTGCATGGGACCAGATGATCTCCATCCTAAGGTTCTGAAGGGGATGGCTGATGTGGTTGCCAAGCCATTCTCCATCATATCTGAAAAATCATGGCTGTCTGCTGAAGTCCCCAGTGACTGGAAAAAGGGAAACGTTACTCCCATTTCCAAGAACGGTAGAAAGGAGGACCCAGAGAACTACAGGCTGGTGAGCCTCACCTCTGTGTCTGGGAAGATCATGGAGTAGATCCTCCTAGAAGCTATGTGAAGGCACATGTGAGACAAAGAGGTGATTCGAGACAACCAGCATGGCTTCACCAAGGCAGATCTTGCCTGACCAATCTGGTGGCCTTCTACAATAGAGTGACAGCTTTGGTGGACAGGGGAAGAACAATGGATGTCATCTACCTGGACTTCTGCAAAGCCTTTGACGTAGTCCCTCACCACGTCCTTCTCTCTAAATTGGAGAGGTATGGATTTGAAGGATGGACTGTGGATTAGGAATTGGTTGGCTGGAAGCAGTCAAAGGTTTGTGATTAATGGTTCTATGTCAGGGTGGAGGCCGGTCACAAGTGGTGTCCCTCAGGGGTCAGTCTTGGGACCAGTGCTCTTTAACATCTTCATCAATGACAAAGACGATGGCATCGAGTGCACCCTAAGCAAGTTTGTAGGCAACACCAAGCTGAACGGTGCAGTCAATGCATTGGAGGGAAGGGAAGCCATCCAGAGGCACCTGGATATGCTGGAGAGGTGGGCCCATGAAAACCTAATGAGGTTCAATAAAGTCAAGTGCAGGGTGCTGCACATGGGTCAGGGCAATCCCAGGTATTTATACAAACTGGGGGAAGATCTCCTTGAGAGCAGCCCTGCAGAGAAGAACCCAGGGAAGAGAAGCTGGACATGAGCCAGCAGTGTGCACTTGCAGCCCAGAAGGCCAACTGTGTTCTGGGCTGCGTTAAAAAAGAGGTGGCCAGCAGGGAGAGGGAGGTGATTGTCCCCCTCGGCTCTTGTGAGGCCCCATCTGGAGTACTGCATCCAGGCCTGGGGCCCCAAGTACAGGAAGGACATGGAGCTCTTGGAGCGGGTCCAGAGGAGGACCACTAAGATGATCAGAGGGCTGGAGCACCTCTCCTATGAGGAAAGGTTTAGGGAACTGGGCTTGTTTAGCTTGGAGAAGAGAAGGCTTCAGGAAGACCTCAATGTGGCCTTCCTGCTCTTGAAGAGAGCATATAAACAGGAGGGGGAACAGCTGTTTATGAGTGTAGATAGTGACACAACAAGGGGGAATGGTTTTAAACTGAGACAGGGGAGGTTTAGGTTAGATATTAGAAGGAATTTTTTAGCACAGAGGGTGGCAGTGCACTGGAACAGGTTGCCCAAGGAGGTTGCGGATGCCCCAGGGCTGGGCTCTGTGCAGCCTGGTCTAGTGGCTTATGACCCTGCACATAGCTGGGGGGTTGAAACTAGATGATCATTATGGTCCTTTTCAACCTAGGCCATTCTATCATTCTATGAACCAATAAATGAGCCTTGAAACCTGAAAAGGTTTGAAACAGCTGGTCCAGCTCTTTGAAAATCATTTCGTGTGATCAGTGTTCATTGGAGGATGGTTGCAACTCTGAAAAGAAGAAAATGTAGCCAAATCAAAACACACAGTGATTCTGCAAAATGTATTTTACTAAGAGAGATCTGAATCAACTAAATTTATGACCAAGCATACAGAGACTGTTAGTTCACAGTTCATTTAGTTTTTGACTTCTTACTTCCTACTACAGTAAACAGGTTTATAGAATTTCTTGTTATCTACAAAAGCCACATATGATAGGTCAGAATGCCTGGCTCATAGAAGTTCCTGAACCATCCTGTTTTTCAGGGGTCAAATGTTTAAAGAGGAGAAAAGGCTAGCGAACCCAAGTAGACAGCTACTGAGCTGAAACAGGAACTCTGTTATAATTGCAACAGAGGTTAAATACATCTAGTTGTAATACTACAATTCTATTAAAGATACAGTAATCTCACCTAGCATATTCAAAAGATGTAAAGTATAGAGTACTTCCGAAAAAAAAAAAAAAAAGATGTCAAAAAACACAAAGACTTAATTTAGTGGTCTGATGTTATTAGCTACAGAAACCAGAAAATGAAAGAGGAAAATAAGTTAGAGCCTTTTGTTCATTAATCATACCAAATTCACTTCTATTGTTTTTCAGCTTGCATTTAATTTGGACCTAGAATCTCAACTGGGATTCTCAATTTACATTTTCATTAAAATATCAATAACAATTCTGCAAAAGCAATCTTGATGAAGAGAGAGACAAAAAAAAAAAATTATATGACTGTCAAATGTAGTTACAGGATGCATTATAGATTTTGTAGGCTATTGAAAACACATTGGCAAAATTATTATGTAGATTTCCTAATTTTCAAAAGGCACTATGGCTTCCCAGTTTCTGGCACTTAGATTACTAAAGATGTCATTATTGTAGTATTTTGCCTTTTTATTAAGACGCCATTGCTATGTTTTGTGGCCACCAATTTTGATTTCATATATTTCATATGTTTTTTCCAGTTTTTTCAATTTTGCTTATCCTTGCTGGCCTCCTGCCCCCTTTCCCTGATTTCTTATTATTAGAGATGCATCAATCTTGAGCTCAGAAGAAGTGGTTTTTAAGTGTCAACCAGCTCTCATGGGTCCCTTTATCTTCTAATGTTCTAGCCTATGGGATACCTCTAAGTATGTCTGTGAAGAAGTCCAAGTCAGCTCTCCTGAAGACCAGGGTAACAGGGTAAGTTATTACTTTGCTTCTTCCACACAAGATCTTGAATTTCACCATCTCATGATCACTGCATTCCAAGCTGCCCCAGCCTTCACATCCCTGACCAGTCCATCCTTGTTAGCAAAAACTAGGTCAACCAGTACATTCCTCCTCATGGGCTCTTCCGCCACCTGCATCAGGAAGTTATCTTCAGTGTATTGCAGGAACTGCCTGAACCGTGTGTGCTTGGCCATGTTGCTTATCCTACAAACATCAGGATGATTAAAGTCCCCCTGTAAGAACCAGTGCCCAGGACCCTGAGGCTACTTTCAGCTGCTTGTAGAAGGCCTCATCAACGTCATCCTCCTGATCAGGTGGCTTGTAGTACACATCCACAACAGCATCACCTATGTTTGCCCACCTCTTAATTCTTAACCACAAGCTCTCCACTTGCTTACTGTTGACCCTCAGGTAGAGCTTGATGCATTCTAGTTGCTCTCACACATAAAAAGCAGCTTCACTGCCTCACCTCATCAGCCTGTCTTTCCTGAGGAGTACATAGCCATTCATGACAGCATTCCAGCCATGTGGCCTGTCCTACCATGTCTGTGCAGTCACAGTGAGATCATGACCGTGTAACCACACACAGATCTCTAGTTCTTTCTGCTTATTTCCCATGCTGTTTGCATTGGTATAGAGATACGCAGCAGAGGGTACAGGTATCTGGATGGTTTCAAGAAGGCCTCAGCTGGTCTATTGGCAATGTCATCTTCTCTGAGGAGTCCTCATAACATCCTACCGGACAATTGAGAGGTTTTTCCCCACATTTTCCTAAAATGAAGCATTCCCTGGCTGTTCCCTGAATCATCAAGTGAATTTTGGTCAATGAAACTGCAGTTCATTTTGCATATACAAATTAAATTACAGGCAAGAAATACAGCCAGAATTCTCATTCTTACTCCTTATAAGAGTACTTTAGTTTGCAAACTGACTTCTTCTGTTCTTAACCCTCTTTTTAATAGTTTACTGATGCATATTATAATTTAATTATACCAATTAGTAGGGCTACATCACACATATAATGTAGCTTCAATTAGGACGTACCTAATATATATTACTATAGTTTAGGTTTGTAATTAAAATTCTTAGAGAAGTGCAAATTCAACATTATGATTATAAAACATTAAGACAACATTGATAGCACTGAAATTGAGTACTTTAAAATGACCCTATAAATCAGTCTTAAAAAATCTTTCTATATTTGGAATGACTGTTGCGCTCTCTGCTTCTCAATGCATAAGATGTTGCTATCTCCATTGACATAGCCTTTTTTTTTTTTTACATTTACTATATTCTTCTCTAAATCACGTTTCTTGATTGAATTGTGCCCCTTTAAAGATATCTGTCAAATTTCAATTTTATTGAGAGGCTTTTTAGAGGCTTTTTGCAATTCCTTTCATCTCCTTCTCAGACATTAAGTGTAGTGAATCTACTAAATCAAGACAATCTTATCTTGATCGAGCTCTGTTTTGGGATTAAAAGCAGAAGTCTAACTCTTCTATGTCTACAGCTTCTTCACAGAAACATTTCATAGAATCCACTTCTACAATGCTCCGTGGTGGAGTGGTTTTACAATTTTTTTCTCTTGGCCCAGGCAAGAGGAGTGACAGCAAAAGACAAGTCTTAAGATTGCTAATTGTGCTTTTCTTTAGATAGCATGGTGAAGTTACTTTATATAAAGTCACTGTCTGTTCCAAAATAACAAGCTAAGCGATAATTTTTGCTTGCTTGATTTGACAACAGCGTTTAGAGAAACTATTAATGCTGTAGCAGTAATTAAAAATATCTTTTTTTTAAAAAAGGTGAAAAGACAAATTGTTGTCTTTATTGTTGTGCCTCTTTGGTTGGTCTTAAAAATCAAAATCAAGTGATAAACTAAAACAGCACTGGTAAACATTCATTCTACTTCCTGAGTAGCTACAAGCAATACTGGACTGGCACTGATGGTACAGTGTTCTCAGCCTCCGCTGCCACCAAGTAGATGACAAAAAACATTAGCGTGCATGAAGGAATTGCTGTAGTAAGAAACTAAGCTTGAAAACAGTGTTTCATATAGAATGTGACATCCAAAGTGGCCAACTTGGACTTCTTCATGAGTGACGTTAGATATCTTAGTCAACCCTGTAAGAGACTGCATTAGAATGCGCTGCAGCTTCTCTCCAACCCATGTGCCCACATATTTCCTATATCTAAACACAAAGACACTTGGGGGGGAAAAGAAAGAAAAAAAAAAAAGTGATACCTGTTACCAATAAACAGCTGGGACATGATGCTGGGCACTGGGGAGTTTACCACCATACTGTATATATATATCTGCGGCTAAACAGTACTCTCACAAAAATGTACCTCGCAATGTAGAGATTATATGAGGAACCTTAAATTTATTCTTCCTACCTTACAGGTTCTTCTGTCTCCTCTGTTTCATAAGTTCTCCTTATCCCCATCAATCATAAATTAGGTTTGGGAGAGAACTGCAATCAAAGAATCTGAAGTGCAAAAAGGCATTCCTGCACTATGAGACACAATATGGAAAAGATTGTGATCTATACTTCCATAAGAACAGAGAAGAATACCTAGGATTATGCACTGCAAGCCTTTTAGCAAATGTATGGAACTGCAAGCTTTTTAATTACAAACTGTTCTTGTGCTTCACAGTTAAGAAGTGCTTCTTAATTATGACACAATTTAAGTTTTTTAACTTAGATCTTGCATGATAAGCATATTAAATTGCCATGATGGGCTACAGTTTATCATGATCATTAAAAATAAGATGTTCAAACTGTGGTCATTCATTAATCATAGTCAGAAGTATAAGAAATAAATGGGGTGTAGTGCATCTTGGGAATCTATGAAAGATAATTAAATTGAATCGCCAGAAAAATAGGACAGAATAATACTTAAATACAAAAGAAAACCAAAAACAGATAAATACTATAAACCCTATCAAGTATTATTTTGAAGCATTTTATCTGCAGTCAGTGTCCCTTTCTCTCCCCCAGTACAGATAACCAGATATGTAGCTCCAAAATTAATGCCTCCTATTTATTTTCATGGAAATTTCAACAGATGCAAAGAACACAATAACTCTAATTGAAATTGAAACTAATTGCTGCAGAGACCAGCTTCAGGGCAGGTAAGACTGCACTGGGTAAGGGACCTAAAGCAAAAAGGCTGACCAAAAAGCTCTTTTTAGGACTCTTTTGAAGCCAGCAAAAGCACTGGGCTGGTGCAGGGGGCTAGCAGCTTGTGAGTGGGCTGCTGAGCCAGCATGGGTGGAGCTGGCACTGCCCACTCTTGAGCTGACCTTGACACCTTTCTGCTTAAAAGCAGCCCTCAGGAGAGAGGAAGCTGGCTTCTGCCCACCTAATGTGCCAGGTGAAAAAATGTGAGAAAAGGGTGTTACTGTCTGTTGATAACAGAGAGGAAAGCCTGAGTGTGAGCACAGCCCACACTGCTCATACATTACTGTTGCTGTAGGTGTGAGAGGTGGGTCTTGTGGCAGTGCTGTTGTCTTTCTCTCAAGAGCAGCTCTACTGACAGACCCTGAGGCCACAGCTTCAAACATGGTCTCTACCAGATGGTGGGCTTGCCTCAAGAGGACTGTGGCAACACAGACTGAAGGCCCACCCAGAAATGTGGCGGTTCAGGTCTCTGGCTGCAGGGAGTGCCAGAGCCTGCTGCTGCTGGGGGAGGATGGGAAGGATGCCACTGGCATGAGTTGTGAGCAGGTGGATGAGTTGCTAAGTCCACTGGTGGAGCTTAGGGAGGAGGTAGAAAGATTAAGAACCATCCGAGACTGTGAGCATGAGATTGACTGGTGGTGTAACTCTCTGTGAGAAAGGTGCAGATTGCACCCCCCAGACTGTGGTGGATCCTCCCCCTTGCCATAGTCAAACTGAGAGAGCCATCTTGAGAGGAAAGGAGGAATGGCAGCAGGTCCCAGCTCGGCGATGTGGGCATCCCCCATCCTGACCTACCTTAGTTCACAAGGTGCCTCTATGTAATAGGTTTGAAGCCCTGAAACTGGAGGGTGAGGTGGCTGAGGATGAGGTGGGAGGACTGCCTCCTCCAGGCTTTTCTAAGAAGAGGCAGTCAGTTCCATGCTTAAAGGCTGCCTCCTCCAGTAAAGAAAGGAGGGTGAGAGTCATAGGTGACTTCCTTCTGAGAGGAACTGAGGGCCCAATATGTCGGCCTGCCACTACCCATAGGGAGGTGTGCTGCCTCCCTGGGGCCTGGGTGAGGGATATTTCTAGAAAACTTCCTAGTCTGATCCGCCCCTCTGATTATTATCCTCTTTTGATAGTTCAGGCTGGCAGTGATGAAGTCACTGAGAAAAGCCTGAGGACTACCAAGAAAGACTTTGGGGGACTGGGGTGGGTAGTTGAAGGAACAGGTGTGCAGGTGATTTTTTTCTTCCATACCTTTAGTGGCAGGGAAGGATACTGAGAGGATCCAAAAAACCCACCTTGTAAATAAATGGCTTAGAAGTTGGTGCAAACATAGGGATTTTGGTTTTCTTGACCATGGGGCAATTTACTCGGCACCTGGTATGATGGCTGCAGATGGAAGTAGCCTATCTCCAGGGGGTAAGAGGATCCTAGCTGAGGAACTGGTGGGACTTTGAACTAGGTATGAAGGGAGAAAGGGAAAAAATGAGGGCCACTGTGGTTGAGTGGGTAGTTCGAGGCTCAAAACAGAGCTTGATGGGTGAAGAGGGTGGAGTTCAAAAGGATGGAAAGGGGTGGGGGGATGCTGCTTCCCTAAAGTGTCTGTACACTAATGCGTGCAGCATGGGAAATAACAGGAAGAGTTGGAAATCTGTGTGCGGTTGCAAGGCCATGATCTCATTGCAATCACAGAGATGTGGTGGGACAACTCGCTTGACTGGAATGTTGTCATGGAGGGCTGTGTGCTTTTTAGGAAAGATAAGCTGGCAAGGCGGGGTGGTGGAGTTGCTCTTTATGTGAGAGAGCAGCTAGAATGTATTGAACTCCACCTGGGGGAGAGTGACGTAGCAGTGGAGAGCTTGTGGGTGAGAATCAAGGGGCAGGCTGGTAAGGGTGACACTGTTGTGGGTGCGTACTACAGGCCCCCCAATCAGGAGGAGGAGGCTGATGAGGCCTTCACTAAGCAGCTGGAAGTAGTGTCACGATCCCAGGCGCTGATGCTTATGGGGGACTTCAGTTATCCAGATATTTGCTGGATGGGCAACATGGCCAGGCATGTGCGGTCCAGACGGTTATTGCAGTGTGCTGAAGACAACTTTCTGATGCAGGTGGTGGAGGAACTGATGAGGGGAGGGATGCTACTGGACCTTATTCTTACTAACAAGGAAGGACTTGTTAAGGAAGTAAAGGTCAGGGGCAGCTTGGGTTGTAGTGACCACGAGATGGTGGAGTTCAAGACCCTGAGTGGAAGAAACAAAGCAAAAAGTAGGATTGCTACCCTGGACTTTAGGAGAGCCAACTTTGATCTCTTCCAGGACCTACTTAGAGCTATCCCATGGGCTAGGGTGTTAGAAGGTAAGGGGGCCTGTGAGAGCTGGTCAGCATTTAAACAGCTCTTCTTCCAAGCACAGGATCGGTGCATCCCTGTGAGAAAAAATCAGGAAAGGGTGGCAGGAGACATGCATGGATAAGCAAGGAGCTCATGCACAAACTCAAAGGGAAGAAGAAGGTCCATGAAACATGGAAAAAGGGTCTGACCACTTGGGAAGAATATAGAAATGTATAGAATGTCAGGGCCTGCAGGGGTGCAACGAGGAAGGCTAACGCCCACCTGGAATCGAATCTGGCAAAAGTGATAAAGGATAATAAAAAAGGCTTTTTTAAGTATGTTAACAGTAAAAGGAAGACTAGGGAGAATGTGGGTCCCCTACTAAGGGAGTGTTCTGGTAATGGGGGATGCTGAGAAGGTGGAGATACTTAATGCCTTCTTTGCTTCTGTCCTCAGTGAAAAAGCTCTCCCGCAGGAATCCCAGACCCTGGAGGTTAGTGAGTGGGTCTGGGGAATGGAAGACTTCCCTTTAGTCAGGGAAGAGGTGGTCCATGAGCGCCTAGGCAACACCAATGTTCATAAATCCATGGGACCTGATGGGGTGCATCCACGGGTGCTGAGGGAGCTGAGGGAGCTGGCAGAGGTGATTGCTGAACCGCTCTCTATCATCTTTGAGAGGTCTTGGAGAATGAGGGAGGTGCCTGAAGACTGGAGGACAGCCAGTGTCACTCTGGTCTTCAAAAAGGGCAAGAAGGAAGATCCAGGTAATTACAGGCCAGTCAGCCTCACCTCCCTGGAAAGGCGATGGAACAGCTTGTGCTGGATGCCGTCTCCAGACAATTGGAAGGAAAGGAGGTTATAAGGAGTAGTCAGCATGGGTTCACCAAGGGGAGGTCATGCTCAACCAACCTGGTAGCCTTCTATGACGTCACTAGCTGAGTGGATGGGGGGAGAGCGGTGGACGTAGTCTACCTTGATTTCAGCAAGGCATTTGATACTGTCTCCCATTACATCCTTATAACAAAGCTGAGGAAGGGTGGGATAGATGAGTGGACAGTGAGGTGGCTTGAGAACTGGCTGACTGGCAGAGCACAGAGGGTTGGCATTAGTGGTGCAGAGTCCGGTTGGAGACCTGTAACTAGCGGTGTTCCCCAGGGGTCGGTGCTGGATCTGGTCTTGTTCAGTGTCTTCATCAATGACCTTGACAAGGGGATAGTAGCCACCCTCAGCAAGTTTGCTGATGATACAAAGTTGGGAGGATTGGCTGACATGCCTGAAAGCTGTGCTGCCATTCAGCAAGACCTGGACAAGCTGGAGAGCTGGGCAGTAAGAAACCAGATGAGGTTTAACAAAAGCAAGTGTAAAGTCTTGCACCTAGGGAGGAATAATTGCATGCCCCAGTGCAGGTTGGGGGATGACCTGCTGGAGAGGAGCTCTGCAGAGAGGGAACTGGGTGTCCTGGTGGATGACAGGTTGGCCATGAGCCAGCAGTGTGCCCTCATGGCCAAAAAGGCCAATGGCATTCTGGGGTGCATTAAAATGAGTGTGGCCAGCAGGTTGAGGAAGGTGATCCTCCCCCTCTACTTTGCCCTGGTAAGGCCTCATCTGGAGTACTGTGCTGGGCTCCCCAGTACAAAAAAGACAGGGATCTCTTGGAAAGAGTCCAGCGGAGGGCCACAAAGATGGTGAAGGGCCTGGAGCATCTCCCCTATGAAGAAAGCCTAAGTGAACTGGTCTGTTTAGCCTTGAGAAAAGAAGACTGAGAGGGGACCTGATCCAGGTCTATAAATATCTAAGGTGGGGGAGCAAAGTGGTGAGGCCAGACTCTTTTCATCAGAGTGTGGAGACAGGACAGGGGGAAACAGCCAGAAATTGGAGCATAGGAAGTTCTGCACGAATGTGCACAAGAACTTCTTTACACTGAGGGTGACGGAGCACTGGAACAGGCTGCCCAGGGAGGTTGTGGAGTCTCCTTCTCTGGAGATATTCAAGACCCGCCTGGACACCTACCTGTGCGACCTGCTGTAGGGAACCTGCTTTGGCAGGGGGGTTGGACTCAATTATCTCTGGAGGTCCCTTCCAACCCCTATGATTCTGTGAAAGAGCAAGTTCTCAGCTACCAACTAATATTTTTCAACCAAGTTACCACCAGTAGCTGTGAATTTTCACCAGCAATGAATAAAAGTCTGCATGCCACGCTTGTAAAAACCTGCACATTTGGAGGTAACCCACTGTTGCTGTGGCCACTGCTGAAATACACCACCCACTGCCTCACTGGGCTCACATCCACTATTTGGTCTCCAGAAATGTTTAGTAAGCATCAGTGAATGCCAGTAAGTGTCATTTTTCCCACATGAAAGAATCCAATGACAGCCCCCCATTTTGCTTCCCACGCACTTCCATGTCAGACACTATTTTGCAAGACTACCCCTCTGCTGCCATCTGTCACACAACACCAAAATGTAACAGAGTACTGGTGGGAAGGTTCAACCTTCCCATACCACCAACATCTGCCTCTGACGTCATGGGCCAACATAATAAAATAGGAGGCATTACTTCCAGAGCAGAACTGGTGCCTCATTAAAAACTCTCCCAGTACAAGAATACCAAGGTAACTAGTATTTTGCATGTAGGCATTTTTATTTCTTTTAATGTGAGAGTTTTAATGATAGTTAATTTTCTTTTCTGTAAAATAGGAATAAAAATTTGTGGCAAGTTCTGCAGGTTAATCAATCTGCTGCTGAAAAATGCAGTAGGTAGGACATGAATACACTGAGATTCTAAGCTGTCAGAACAACTAAATTTGGATGTCACAACTTGATTAACTTTTAATTACACTATAAAAAGAGAGGAAAAAATCCTATATGATACTGGATAAGTCCATTGGAATGCAAGTATTGGAAAGGTTTCTTTTAAAATGTCCCAACCTCCTTCCCTCTATTAATGGAATGTGAAGAGAATTTAGATATCTAAAGACTGGTCTGTGGAAAGTCATACTGGAGACAGGATTTAGTCTTGTTTTGGCTAAAAGACTATAACTTAAAAATGAGACAAAAAAACCCAGTATCTTAACAGTTTCAGTTTGTGTCTGAAATAAAAAGAGAATCTGCCAGAGGTAATTGCTAAAACAGTCATTCTGATGTCTGAGGCAAAACTGTCAAGGGCCTTCATATTTCTGTGTCCCTTAAATAGACATTATTTTACAGAGGCATCTAAGGTCTCATCAACAACCTGTTGATTACTTCCATGATCTAACTGTCAGAAGAAGCAGCAGCTACCAAAATGCAGTATTTGGCTTAAATGTCTTACTTGATTGTTTGTTCATTTGTTTGCTTGGTATATTCCTGTTGGTTTGGAAAGTGAAGGCTGATACAAGAGGCTTCTCATTTCTCACAGAGAATGAGGAAAATAATAGATATTCTAAAGTTCTTTCTCATATTTAGATAAATATTGTCCCATTTACAGAAATATATAATACTCCAATTTAAAACTTTAAAAGATATTACTTACTGTTGCCATGTACCTCTGCTTTCAAATGTAGAACATGTTTTTAGATTATCTTTGCTACTAAAATAAAGCATTTATAAAATCTTCTGATAACTTGAAAAAAGCAGGGCAGAAATGACCACTGGAGGAAAGGGGCCCTCTTACAAATTCCCTTCTCTATGCATATAAGCTTTGTCCATTCTAAATAAATTTCTGTGTTTTACTCAAAGGCAGCCTGTGGAAAACAGGAAGAAGTAAAAGGACACGTAAACATATTGCTCTATGCTGAAAAGAAAATAGTATAATAGAACTTGCAACCTACATTGCATTTTTTTGTGTGTGAGAGAGAAATGAATCAGACTGTACATACTTATTCACACAATGTAAATTCACTGTATTGTTTAAGATATTGCTGAGTTTGCATAAAGCCAAATTATTAGAAGTACCAAAAACATAGCTCTTATTTATCTATGCCTCAGAAACTCTATGTGCCAAGGCTCAACTTGCCATAGATGATCATCTGAAAACATGAGAAAGCTAACAGACATGCAGGATTCAGAAGTATGAATTATATATAGCATCCTCCATTGTTCCAGTTTAAAATTACAAATAAGTTACTTCCATAAACAAAAAAGCCATTCACCCAAGGATGTAATTATCTTTTAAAGAGTTATTGAAACCTTGTTCTAGAGTCAACGTTAAATGGTGACAGGTATTGACAGCCATTGTGTTGGAAAAAATGTGTTTTTTGGATCAAAATTTTGTAGAAAATATTTGATACACAAAGAATCTCATTGCTAGTGGAAAGTAAAGTATAGCTCATTCTGTAAAATTACAAGGCATTTGGGTATTTTTTTAAAAACAATTTTCAAGAATTGTTACAGGTCATGCTTTTGACCGATATAACTGAATGCAGCTACCTCTGGCAGCAGAAGGCTTGGTTTAAAGGGCAACATAATACTGGGCAAAACTCTAAGTGCCTACACAGTGTGTGCACTCTATTGTCCTTTCCTTTGAGAAGAGAAATTCCTCTGTACTTACGTTAAAGAGGCATAGCACTGAAGTATATTTTTGTAGGTATTATGTAAGTATGGAAAAAGTCTGTTTTCTAAATGATGATGAAATACTTTTTAAAAAGTACAGGGAAGACATTTGTCTTTTTGAATTGCACCCAATGCAAAGTGATGTCAGGTAGAAATAAATAGAAGTGAGCATCAGCTACATTTCAGACATGAATACATGCTGTTCTGCAGCAACAGCTGTGCCTGAATGAGAAAGCTGATGAAAAAATGTCCAGTGTTTGCAAAGAAAAAAAGTTATTACTCTTACAAGAATTGTTGGGAACCAGATGTTACAAACCAGTGCAGTCTGTTCATTTCAGAAGAGAGCACTGTAAAAAAATGTTACTAAGGGTTTTTTTTTTATATGTGGTTTAGGTTGCTCTACCTGACTGTTTTATAGACTGATGTTCTTGGTATTAAATTGTTATATTGTAACCAAAGTCAGTGTGTTGCACACCCACACAGAAGTAATAGCTACCAATATGGGACAAAATTATTAAACAAAGGAAGAGGGTGCTATGGCGTATATATATATTGTCAGATATAGGAAGAGGGTGCTATGGCATATATATATATTGTCAGATATATAGACACAACATACAAGGAAATATAAAGTAAAGAGAAAAATTATAATCAAGAATCAGCATGATTTTTTCTTCCCACGTACTGGCAGTGAAGACTACTTGAAAATCATAGCAGAAGCTAACAGAGAAAAACCTCCTGGAAGAAACTAGCAGCACTCTAAACTGCACACTTACTTAACATTTTGATAAAGTGAAAGTATGAGAAGTTCAATTTCACACCATACAGCTGTGTACCAACATATGCACCAACATAACTCCTAGTTACATTAGTGACTTATACTGCATAACTGCAAATACAACTCAGGGCAATTTCCTAAATTGCTAGATTGGAGAGCAAGGCAAACTGCTTGGCACACAAGGAACTCTCTTCTGTTATCACTTCTCCTAAGAAGAAAAACACTTTGGGAAACTAAGAACTGGACCAGTGGCTTGTAATGAGATTCTTTTGGAAAAAAAGAAAGTGCCAATTCACAAATTAGACAACAGCCTAAGAGTTCAAAATTCATATTCACAAAACAAGGTGCTGGAAGCCTGTGCTCCAGATGTTGCACAGGACAGACAGCTCCAGAGCTGGCAGCCTGGCCTGCTGGGCCACCAAGCTTCAGGAGTCAGAGTTCCCTCCCGTGAGACAGAGATGTTGTGGTTTCTATGATTAAGAGCAGAATATCAGCTCTTCAACATTTTAACACCATTTTAGTTCTACTCCGTCCTTACTCAACACATGAAAAGTACCAATATTATAACAGCAGTAGTACCTGCATCTGAAATGCCTTTGGTTGTTAGCACTAAAAAGAAATCTGAGCCAACACAGTATAAAAAGAGAAGGCAAAACACAACAAGCCTGACTGCATAGAATAATAGAATGCCTTGGGTTGGAAGGGACCTGCAAAGATGACCAAGTCTAAGTCCCTTGCTCAAGGCAGGACAACCCAAAATTCAAACTTTATGTCTGAGAGCATTGTTCAAGCACTTCTTGAGCTCCAGCAGCTTCATGCTGTGACCATGGCTCCAGAAAGCCTGTTCCAGTGCCTGACCACCCTCTGGTGAAGAACCTTTTCCCAAAACCTAACCTGACCCTCCCCTGACACGGCTCCATGCCATTCCTTTGGGTTCTGTCACTGTCACCAGAGAGCATAAATCGGCGCTGCTCCTCTTTTCTGCCATGAGGCCTCCCTTCAGTCTTCTCTTCCCTGGGCTGAACAAACACAGTTACCTCAGCTGCTTCTCATACATCTTGGCCCCTAGATTTCACCAAATTTGTAGGTCTCCTTTGGAAACTTAAGAATTTTATGTTCTTATATTGTGGCATTGCAGCCTACACCCAGTGCTCAAGGTGGGGCCACACAGCACAGAGCAGAGCAGGACAATCCCTTCCCTTGCCTGGCTGGCAGTGCTGGGCTTCATGCACTGCAGGGTATAGTTGATCCTTCTGGCTACCAGGGCACACTACTGCCTCAGATTCAACTTACCATCAACCAGAATCCCAGTCTGTATGTATATCCAGGGTTGCCTCATCCCGTATGCCAACTGCACCACCTAGTCAAATCATCAGAGAGCAGAGAATTAACGGATAGAGAATGAGTGAGTTCAGGTGTTTTTCACTCAATAAGGTCAAAGAACTGCACACATATAGGGGTCTTATGCCTTTTTTTTTTTTTTTTTTTTTTTTTGCTTTAGAATTGATAACAGAATTTCACAAGTTGAAGCACGTGGAGAGATTGGGTCAAAAGATGCTTTCTTTTACAGCAGGTTAGATCCTAGAATTGCTTTGTATATATGAGCAGTGTCACAAATGAGCATATAGAACTATGTCCACCTCTGAGTGACTTACCCTCTGTCACACAGCAAACAGGGGTTGCACAGATTAACAGCAGTTCCCAGACAGTTGATGTAAGCACTGGATTAAACGATACGCAAGCAGACAGCAAAGTGCTAAAGGTACAGCAGTGTCCTAACAGAAACCCCTTGGTAGAAAGGTAAGGAAGCATACAACACTACCTTGTGCTTGGACTTAAGAAAAAATGGAATTTGTGAGTATCGAATCTGTATTTTAAATGTTTTTTTCCCTAGGTGTTTTTGCTTTAAACTTTGTGCTGATGCTTTCAAGGGATATTCAAAGCAGCTGATTTTACAGATGCTTCTGACTGCATATAGCCTAACAAATTTACCATAATACAATATAATAGAGTTTACTGAAATCACAAGCAGATACTGACATCTGCCTTACATAGAACACTTTTCTTGTAAAATTTTGCTAATTCTAGGTGTAAAATATTAGTTTTCAGTAATACTCAGATACTCCACATTTTGAAAGTGTCAAGAAGCTTCAGCTGTTACATATTATTTTAAATGATTTTTCATTAGATTTTCAGTAGTGTTCATACCAAGGACAAAATTAGATTATAACAAATAAAATAGCAAATGAAGAGGTATTAGATATTCACCGAATCATAGAATGGTTTGGGTTGGAAGGGACTTTTAAGATCATCTAGTTCCAACCCCCCTGGTATAGGCAGAGATGCCTCCCATTAGACCAGGTTGCTCAAAGACCCATTCAGCCTGGCCTTGAATGCTTCCAGGGAGGGGGCCTTCACAACCTTGCTGGGCAATTTATGTTACAGTCTAATTACACATTCCACAAATAACATTATCATATACATGTATTACATATTCTAAGTGCTTCCGGGGAAGCTCTACTGTGTGTGGCTTCTGTGTGGAAATTGTTAATACAGTACAAATTTGGTAGTCATGCAACTGAGCACCAGTGCAAGTGATAAGAAGTTAGGTGACATCTCCAGTGACTCATCAAACACCACAATACAACTCAAGACAGTTCAGGCTGATATGTTAGGAAGAAGCTGTGTGGTAATAACAGCAGAACACTATTAGCTTTGCCCTTGAACTCACAGATTCATTTGGTAAGAGACCTTTCTTTTTACAAGCAGATTTTAGCTATTAACACTGCAAGAATAAAAGGTTGGTGAATGAAATGCAACAACGAAAAAGAAATCCCAGCTGAATTAAATTATTATTTGTAAGACATTCTGAGATATTGATCTTCCAGACTTATAAGTAATTCATGCAGTTTAGTGCTGAACAAAAGGTACAATTTTTAGAAAATGTGCTGTAGGGCATAACTTGTAGAATAATTAAAAACTTGAAATTACTTCTTTTTACTTAACACCTTCACTTTTGCTTCAACAAAACAACGTTACATGACTCAATAGTATAATGACAAGAAGTTTATGGAGAAAATTAGGAACAAGGTTTTTTGCATTAGGCCTGTGAGAATTTCTTTTTTATAATCTGATCGATACTTTGCTTCTTCCTTTGACTTTTATATACTGCAGAACATTTAAAATAAGTAAGTAAGTAGACATGAATGGAATAAAGAAAAAACGGGCCTTTTAAATATTCAAATATAACTGTGCTTAGAAAACATCAAGTCAGTTATCACTCTAATAAAAAATGAGCTTTTTCTTCAAAAATGTGAGCATGACATATATAGCCTGCTAAAGGTCTTACTTTGTATTCTACCAACCATTCAAATTCTTGTATTGGACTTAAAAAGTATTTGTAATGCCACAAATATGGGAAGTAGAAGTGGAATGGTAAAAGAAGAAGATATAGATTGATTGATAGGAAATGACCTTAATAAGCTTTACAGATTGTTTAAGCTGGGAAGAAAAAAAAAAAAAAAAAAAAAGTTAGAAGCTAAAGACCCATTAGAAATATGCCTAATTTGTGGTTTAACCCCGTGTTTGACATTTAACTTGGTTTTACCAATTCCTTAATCCTCCTGGCCTTCAAGCCAAAATATCTTTTAATTAAAAAGCTATAAATGTGCCCCTTTGGCCATCTCTTAAATCTGCAATCCTCTTAAATTTCCCCTTAAAAGTGTAATCTCCTTAGTTCCTCAGAGAAAAGCCCTGGCTCAATGATGCTGTGGCGCAGTGCCCAGCAGAGCTGAGCAGCCCAGCCAGACTCTGCATGAGGACTTTGCACTGGGTAGGCTGGAACATTCTGCTTCTCATCTAACCGCAGCTGGCTCCCCAAATGGGGCAGTAAGACAGGAACAGCATTAAGTCATGTATAGAGCATCTTCTCTGATTGATTAGTTATCAAACATAATGCCACTGTTTTCTGTTCAGCACACAGAGGATTGCTCCACTGAAATTGATGGCAGGTCTCGCCTAATGACTAGATCCAGGATCTTGCCTGAGATGTTTCAGAAGCCTGAACAGAGTTAGACTACTGCTTTCTGTCCAGCTCAGAAATGTGCTACCTCTCTACAACCTAGCTTGTGGGTTAGTATGATTTTAACAAGCGATATGAAACTCAGGCAGGGAAGGCAGCCCTTTCTCTCCATCGTCACCTTTTTTTTTTTTTTTTTTTTGTAACAAGACAGACCATTTATACAAACTAATTGATAAATCTTTAGTATGTGAGTCTTTGGGTTCTTAATTTCTATCACACCTTTTAGTGCCGTTAGGAAACAAAAACAACCACTTTAATTCCAAATTGTAGTTCAAAACAACTGAGTAAAAAGTGATGTTTATGAGATGTATAAAGGAGGACTGGGTTTTCCTAAGATTTTTTCTAAGAAGAAAACACATTTGTACTTAACAGGAGAAAAAAAAGTGCTGTGCCAAATTATTGTTCTGTTGCAAAATTAAAAATCAAGATTAGAAGCCAACCATATTTCTCAAACATGGCATGTTCTCTGCACCATATGCTCTGAAGAGAGATTCATTTAATTGTTTGGAACAAATCCATATAGTTGTCAAATTCCAAAACTCCACCTAAAGTCATGTAATAGGTTTCTTCAAGGTGCTTTATATCACATTCTGCTGTTTTCCAGATTTGAATTATATTGCTCAACATAAAAGACATTGACAGCCTCTCAGTCTGATAATAAATAGCTAAACTCAAAAGGCACTGAGAGCCACATCAGTGCTTCAGTGCTAAAAATGACAGTGCAGGTAAAGGTCCTTAAAGTCATCCACACTAAATATAGAGAATTAGAAATTAGAGGGATGTTTACAATAGACAGCTTGCTGGGACACCAAAACCTAGACAAAATAGGAGAAATTGTCATTTAAAATGCAATAACTGAACTGTCTGTTGCAGAACTCAAATCACCTCTTTGAGGTATTTATCCACATCCAAGCAGCTTGCCAAGTATCCAAAGCTGGCCTACCAAAGGCTGATGGAATCACCAATGAAATACAGCAAAGATTCCTTTGCCCTCTTAGAAGGATCTTAGCTTTGCTCCCAAAATCATTTATGTGACAAGCATGCACCAAAAGTCCTGCCAAGAGTCTCAAGTTGTTTTGTTTCTTTTATACCAAGCCTAACTTGTTAACAGGACAATAAAGCATTGGAATCTGTGAAAATGCCACTCACATTTCACATAATAATCTATCATTTATTATTATGTTCACAGGTGGCTCTTAATGAGAACTTTTGAGCTGAACGTAATGCAAGAACATTATGGATCTCAGAGAAGAATCAAAATGCCCTTATGCCCTTGTTCAGCCCCCTTTTTGGAGGGAAAAGGAGCCACAAAACAAGGAAAGATCTTGCAGAGATAAAATAATCCCTGGGAAAGGGGGGAGGGGAATATTTACTTGCATATGTTTTTTTCATTATACCTTCCACTTAAAAGCCATTTCCACTTAAAAAGAGAGGAAGAGGAGGACAATATGAATTACGTTCTTGTATCATTTTCTGGGCCAATCAGTCAAACGTTATAGTCTGCTTCTAGTACTGAGGTACAAAAATTATTTATAGCAATAAAGTTCTTTGCTCTATCTATAGTATGTTGTATAACTGTTTCAAGAATCACTAACGAAGAATGAGAACTTCAAAAGCCATTTTATAAAAGAACAGTTAAACATTACTGCATATGGAAGAGCTGGAACCACTTCAAAAAAGTATTACACTAGAGATTCCAGCAGTCTGAGGAACAGAGTGGCTGGTTTTATAGGTTGAACAGAAGTAGAGGTAACCTGTGTCACAAAATCAGGCACCTTAAATTGGACTTTGGTACTCAGCATGATAGGTTGTAAAAAACTCATGTTTTGCTATGACTGAACCTTACTACATAAGAAGAGAAAGACCAGCTGTTCCAGTATTAGCCTCAAAAAATAAAAATCCTGTTTATTAGCTTTATTTCAGGAATCAAGCATTTATGTTATCTTTTTGCATATAGTTTTCTATAGTTTCCAATTATAACAAAATGTTGTAGCAAAATTCATGCTTGTGGGACTGCATTTACATTAACAAGTTGCATGGCAGAACTGGAGAGTGAAGTAATTTATGCTTATGTCCAGGGATTTTACTGTGGACAAGCTGAACTTTAGTTCCATGGGCTTGTCATTCATAAAATTTTCAGGGAGGCATGTACATGCTGTGAGCACAGCTTTGAGATCGCTTTCATTCAGAAAAAAAATGAACCAAGCACTCCAAGCTCATTCTTCAAAGCAAACCACAATGCAATAAGCGGAAGAGAAACTTGTTTTGAAACTTCATGTCTGTTTTGAGGTAAAATGCTAATACAGACTCATCCTGAGCACTACAGAGTTTAATGTTATTCTTTTCAGTGTTTCTAGGTGAGGAGATCCCACCAGAATTTTACTACCATTCCTTTTAAATTTGAAAACATTATTCTTGCCACCCATCAGACCTAGCAGAGAAGTAACACTTATCAAAACAAAGTTTTTCATATAATGTTAGCAGAAAATATTTGTAAGGGATGGAAAAGGACCTTTGTGTATTGCAACCAGACTGCTCACTGAATAACAAACGGCATCTGGCTGAAACAGGAACTTTCACATTCTCTGTAAAAGGCTTACTATCTTTTTTTTTTTTTTTCCTCTTTCCAAAATGGAATGGAAATAATAATAAAATACCAAAAAAATAAAAACTGTTCTTTTTCAGTAGCGAGTGTTCTTAAAGGGGAAAGAAATGGGTACAAAGTCTCTTCTTTCTAAATGGATTTGAAACCTTCTCCTAGCCTGCTCTTCTCTTAGAGCGAGAAGGATGTTTGAGTGTTCCAGCTCCCAAGCTCTGCACCCTGACCCTTCCTCAACATTTCATACCATATTACCCAGCCACCCTATGAGCCCACTGCAGTAGTCTGTAGGATGTTGAGGGTCATTCCTGGCTGTAGCTGAGTCCTTAGGAAGCACCCCATGGTGCCAGGTGTAAATCACATTCTTCATCAATGGTTGGCCTCAGTGTGATCACATGATAGCTCCCACTTCACCTTGAAAATTACCATACTTGGAAACACTCTTAATTCTACAAGAAGGCAGTGCAAGCAGCACAGCTTGAAGTAACACATCTTCTCTGTGAATGTTTTGTTTGCTTTATTCTTTGTACTGCTCTGCAGAACATTAATGTCTAAATTCTACGTGAATCATGTTTTAGGAGACTTTGTGCCCTTTCAGACTTGGCTGAAAAATCAATGCCTGGGAGAAGTGCCTGTATTTGAGAGGCACCAATCAACCTGAGTGCAGACAGGAATGAAGAGTCCCTACGTAATGCTGACTGCAATACTGAACTTGCTTTCCCAGGCCCTGGTCCACAGACATTCATTCTGCTCAGGGAGGTTTGGATCTTTCTGTCTCTGCTGAGCATCTATTATCCTGCAAATTTCACAGTGAAGATACCTGCAACTTCTTCCTTTATACAATATCAATGCTATACTTTCCAGTCCTCCCTGGTCCACAAGTGATCACCTCAAAGGACTTTCAAGGTGGTTTATGCTTAATTCTGTCCTGGACAAGACAGTGAGATTTCCCATATAAAAGGAGCTAACTTTTTTTTTTGATCTAACAACATTTAAGCAGCCTAATAGTCCAATTAATTTTTTAAAAATATGTTAACAGTACAGTTGTATTTCCTACAAAGAAAAATACCCTTCCCTTTTATGTTTTCCTTGCATCTGGAGGTGTGGTCAGCCTTCCTCTTAGTGATGTACTGATAACAAAAGTCATGTTTACTTGGCACTAGCAAACAGACATTTACAAACCTGTGAGAAGTTTCCCTTTTATAAAGTTGCTTTCCTAAGTACCGTATTGATTTATGCTAGCATTAGGATTAACTATATGCCACATTTTTGTTCCAGGTTAGTCTATTACAAATAAGTTTTACTAGACAAAATTAATACTATAGTTTATTTATCTGGATACTAATTGAGGAATAAAAAGGAACTCACAAAGCTTTATATCAGAATGCAACTTCTTTTTCCAGCCACATGAGCTGGAAATTCTAGTAATAATTTAGAATTTCTACCAGGGATAGAGCTCTTGCTGGTGCAGGAATCATGGTAGAAAGAGGCAGGATTTCCCCAACAGCCATAGCTATGCTCAATCAGGAAGAAATATGGGGTAGCAGAAGCCTGTCGACCACTTTTGCAGATAATTCTAGCTTTCTTTTTAATTACAAACAAGACAACCTCTCCAGAGTTGGCCATGTTTCTGTAGTTCTTTAGGGGTTTGTCTGGAGAGTATAGATGCATGACCACTAAAAGTGCACCAAATAGCCTTTTGTCTCATTTTCTCGGATAATAACATTATTTAGGTGCAAGGGTACTGTTTAATTACAATAAAAATCTTCAAAAAAAGTCTAATATCAATCCCTAATTTTCATATTCCCTTTATCAAATAATATTACATTGTATGTTTTCCTGTGTTAGATTGATTTGAGATATATTGATTTCAGTTTTGGAGTTCTCTTGATATATTCACACACCGTTGTTCTTTTCACATTTAACAATGTATATATACTGTGCTAATTTATTTTACGTTGAGTTTAATTTGACAGCAGTAGGTGCTAATGAAGAATTATAAAAAGAAACCCATAAGTCTTTCTAAATATGTTTCTGCATACCCACATACTGATATTTTTTTCTAAAAGAAAATCACAGAATTAAACTGTGTACCTTCCCTAACTTCTGTATGATTCTAGCTCTTTGATTAAATCTCTATGTGTTTTGTAAATAGTTTATAGATAAACACCCTAGAGGAAAGTTTCCTTTGCCCAATTCCGACCTTCTCAGAATTACAGAACAATATCTTTCCTCTTTTCTTTGCTCATTGTATGGAGCCTTTTAAGTCCATTGTAAATCTTTAAAAGCTAATGGCTCCCATCTAGCTTATTACCTTCAACACAGCCTTAAGAAAGGATATTAAGTTATATTTTCTATGGATTACCAGTTGAACTGCGTTGATCTTTCTTTGTATATGCTTATGTAGTTTTCTCAATAATTGCAACATCCAGTTTTCACTACATTCAACATTTCTAGACATAATACACACATATTTGTATTTAACTTAAAAGGCTATGATTTGGAATGCTTCTAAGATTACCATAAGTAACTTAGTCACTGTAAATTACCATAATAATACCTAGTATGCATCAAATTAAAATCTACGTGGGTCCATAATGCAAGTTATATTTGAAGCAAATGTCAGCTGTTCCATTACAGCTAAGTAAGAGACACTTTCTTGTAACTGTAGAATAAGGACATGACAACTGAAATAGAGGGACAGATCCATGTTATTACAGAGAAATTATTTTTTAAACAGCATTGAAAAATGTATTTTTCTTTACTAATATAAAAGATCTTCACTGTTTTTTAACTCCTAATTTACTGTACTAAATAAATCACCAGTGAATGTTGAGATAAATTTTACGATACTTAAGGGACTACATTCCATTGTACCTCTGCACAAGTCCTTCTTCAAAGGGCTTCCAAGCAATAGCCTGTTAAGGAGCTAGAGGTACTGTAAAGTACACAAACAAATATGTACTTCTGTCTATACACATAAAAATCAAGAAATGAAACTGTAGATATGCAAACACACTGGTATTTCATATTTTTATCTACAATTGTGTGTTAATAATTTAATTAGTCCTAACATATTATTTTTCACTATATTAAGGCATTGCTTTTTATACTGCAGTAATATAGGATTCTGTTCCCTATTCAATTGACTTTTCTTTTCCACGTGGACATTTATTGAAAAATATTCTACATTTATAAGCACCAAATTCCTGTGACATCACAGAGGATAAACACAACCAAAGATATCTGGCCCATTTTGCAAATTTGCATAAAATAACAATATCAAGACAGAAAAGGACGTTGGAAGAGAGACATGTCTCTTCAGCTGCACTAACATTTATCTTTAGCATCACTAGTACTTTGACCACATGTATGGATTTCTGTCTAAACTCAAACTTGAAGAAAGACAAAAATAATTTTGGCAGATTTAGTACCTTGCCTGTGAGAGAAGACAGTTCCTGTAAATCACTGTCTAGGGGACTGATGCTATAATCTTGCTCTGACTTGGATAAAATTATAGATAATCTATATTTTTTAAAGTATATCTGACTGTTGTGAATGAACTTGTCAGTGTATTATCAGCGGATAAGAGCTGTAAATTGCCATGACCTCCATAAACAGTAGTAGTTTTGGATGTTACTCAGTCTGAATTATCTCACTCCTCTCTCACTGTCCTAGAAATCCTCTTATTGAAACATTATTCTTAGGACAAAATATATTAAAAATCTACAACACATTTATCACATAACACTGTATGTCACAAATACTGATTCTAAGGGAACTGAAATAGGACAGAGGTCTTAAGATATATCTCGCTTCCCAAGGGTTCCTTCAAGGATGCTCTCAAACATAATCAAAATTTTCTATTTTAAGAAGTCTGTGATCGAATATACGGTATCCAATTCATAGGAAAGTGTCCGGTGAATACTACCAAAACCTAATAAAAATATATAATAAATAAAACTTCCATGCTGCGCAAGAAGAATTGCAATTCCTCTTGGCTATGGGTGTCCACAATGGGTATGCTCACAAAAGCGTGTTGTGGCAGGCTGTGGCCTCTTTGACATTAAATTATTTTACTTTCTGTGCCCCAGGAAACATATATGCTGCTTTTGTGGTAGTTTGGACAACTGAAATGATTCAAGGATTAGAGGATATGACAGATGAAGAGCAAGCAGGGAACTTAATTTACACAGCTTATAGATAAAAAGATTAAGGGGATATAAAACAGTATAAATATCTTCAAGGATTCAAAGAAATAATATCAAGACTGGGATGGAAGTTTCCATATTACCCCAAAAAAGTTAGAAAAAATATGTTGTCCTAAAGCTATAAAAATAAAGTTTTGATTGGACAGCTGAATAAGTATAGGTAAAGAGATTAAAAAATGAAGTATTAAACCGGAGAAATTAAGTCAGGTAGCTACACCACAAGAATAAGAAAACAGAACAAAGTAAAAATTGTTTGTAGCTGTACAGTTAAAAAAAACAAACAAAACAAAATAAAACAAACAAACCTCCAATGAGCAAAGACCTGATACTCATATCCAGTATTCATTCAATTAAGATGCTTAGGAGCAAGGCCTTCAGAACCTAAGAAAATTTTCCCAATTTACTACTGGGCTGTTTTCCACTGTGTGATATATGAAAAAGCCAAAAACTGCCAACTGTTACAGTTTTAAGCATATTTTGTGATAACAGAATTCCTTCTTAAAGAGTTTTTATTCTGTTTGTCTGGTTCCTTTCAGAGTTCTTTAAGACCTGACAGCCTATTTTTCCGTTACATTTGTCTTTGCAAGAGGAGGAAAATACTATCTAAGGACTTTGGAGGGACTTACAGAACTTACATAAAATGAAATAAAATAAAACTTACCAAGAACAAAACCAAAAATTCTTATTTGATGTCTGCCTATAGTATAACTAATAGACATGCTGTGGTTAACAAGACTGGAAGAGAAAAAGTGAATGAATCTAACTTCAAATATATTTCAATGCAGATCCAGGAAAACAAATAATGGAAATGAAAACAGTAGCATTCAAAAGGATTTAGGTCAGGCACAAAGGAAAGATGGATATCTGGTTTTGGGGCTTTTTTTTTTTTTTTTTTTTTTTAACCTCTTACTCCATCACCTCTCTATTAACTTATGAAATTGTGGGATAATTCCAACAAAGTTTGATGAAGATGTAGTTTTCAATAGGAACTAAATTTCAATCAGTTTAGCAGTAATCAGCAGCCAAGTAGAGAAGAGAGACTCAAAGAAGTGCTCTCACTGTGCAAAAAGCAGCAAAATAAATGCACCATTATCTGCTCTGCTTAGCACTCTAGGCAGCCTATCAGCAGGGCTGAGGTGGCCAGTTATCCTCACATCGCTTAGAGATGGCCCCAGCATGAGCTGCCAGGTAATAGCTGGGGGATTTGAGGGACAGCTAAAGGAACTGGCTGTTTTGGAGACAGAGGAGGGATTTTATGGAAGACACTCTATGGAAGATCAACGTGGTAGGAAGCTGTACTACAGGTAGGTACAGAATGAACTTAAAACAGATTGGAAAAGACCTGGGAAGTTTCACTGGCCATAGAATGCTTATATGCGTACATTTTTCCTACAGACTGAGACATATATGAAACAATAGTTATTCTCATTTGTTTTTGTTATGTACTGAGTATCTTAAGAAAACCCTCTGGAACCTATATTCTTTAATCTAAAACTTTCTAATATGACTTAAAAATTAAGTGCCTGTATTATATTGATCTTTCTGTTTAATTCTATGCTTTGAATAATACATCACAGTAGTGGCAATGCTTCTATGATTTCTTAGTGTCATACATCATAACTAGCACCCCTACTCTAGTGATGTATTACCCACACAGTGGCACTAACCAGAAAGATAAATGCTGGTATATTGATGTCTACATACATCTCTTGAGAAACAGAGATAAAGACAGATTAATTTATACACACTCTAAAATGTAGAAATAAATAAAAAGTCTATCCAGTACACACCGTGCCTCACATTTGGCAGGATATATGTGCATCTTCATAAAAGAAGAAGCAAGAAAACCACGTATTTGTTTCAAGTCAAATATTCTGTGGGTAAATCCTGATTCTCTGAGTGAAAGGAGCTCTGAGAGGAAGGAACACTGAACATACTTTGTTCACTGACAGAAGAACCCAAATCAGAAATGAATTTTTCCACACAGTGTACAGGGCCTTAGCATTTTTGCAGGAACAAATCTCATCTTAAAATTGTTTTCAGGATCACAGAATCACAGAATTGTAGGGATTAGAAGGGACCTCCAGAGATCACTGAGTCCAACCAAGCAGGTTTGCCTTCAGTAGGTTGCACAGGTAGGCATCAAGATGGGTCTTAGATATTTCCAGAGAAGGAGACTCCATGACTTCTCTGGGCGGCCTGTTCCAGTGCTCCATTAATCTGACAGTAAAGTTCTTCATGGTATTAGTATGGAACTCACTGTGTTTCCGTATCTGCATATTGCCCTTTGTTCCATTGCTACACATCACCACTCAGTTCTCACTGATCAACTTGACTCCTGCACTATTTGTGAACAGTGATGAGATCCCCTCTCAGCTTTCTCTTCTCTAAGCTGAAGAGTGCCAGCTCTCTCAGCCTTTCCTCACAAGAGAGGTGCTCAGGAACCTTTATGATCTTCATCTCTGCTGGACTCTTTCTAGGCAATCCGTGTCTTTATTGAACTGGGGAGCCCAGATCTGGATGCAGTATTCTAAATGTAGCCTCACCAGTGCAGAATAGAGGGGGAGGATCAGCTCCCTGACCTGCTGTCCACATTTGTTTTTAATGCACCCAGGATAACACTGGCCTTCTTGGCTACAACGGCACACTTCTGGCTCATGGCCAGCCTGCTGTTCACCAGGGTAATCACACCCTTCTCTGCAGAGCTCCTCTCCCGCAGGTCAGGACCTGCACTGGAGCATACAGTTATCGCCCCCCAGGTGCCATATTCTACTGCACTTTCTCTTCTTGAACCTCATCAGTTTCCTCTCTGCCCAAATCTCCAGTCTGCCCAGGTCTTATGGATCACGCTTTCCATGAGAAAAGCCCCTTTCTACTCCCTTTCTTACACGCTTTCTAGAGTTAGTTTCTGTAATGTATTTTATGCTGTTGCATCTAATTTTCTATTTTTCTATCATGAAGAGTTGAATTACATCAATCTCATTATTATTCACATCAAAAAACAGAGCCCGTTATTTGGCCATAAACATACTATATTGTTTCCACAGCTTGCTGTCTTTGCTGAGATTCTTTAGAGTTCTGCAGAGGAATCTGTTGTGCAGAAGGGTAACTCACTCAGGAAAGTTCATAGACCACTCTCTGACGGATAATTTGTGTCCACAACCTCAGCGTCCACAAATTTAGAAAGTGCTTCTACACAGAAGAGAAGCTCAGGTTTCTGAACAGTAATGGCAGCTCCTATAATCTCAAACTCTCTCTACTCACAGACACTTTCTCCCATTGTGGAGCAGCCTTTTGCTGTGCTGATTTGCATCTCTATCAGTCATGATCCTAGCACAGCCTCCCTGCTCACCAGCACAGCATAAGTGCAGGGGGAAAGGTGAGCTTGGGCACTCATGGGTGAAAGTCCTGTTGAGAAATTCTCTTCTGTCTGTGAGAGAGTCATTTTAAACCAGTCCTGTCATTTCATTAAATCTTTGTTATTTTTCAAAAGAAACAAAGACAAAAGAACAGGATTTGAAGACAGAAAGATTTTTCTCTGCAAGTACCTGAAAGGAGATTGCAGTGAGATGGGTCTTCATATCTTTTCTCAGGTGAGAAGCTATAAGACATGAGGAAATGGCCTCAAGTTGCAGCAGGGGCAATTTAGATTAGATATCAGGAAGAATTTCCTTACTGAAAGTGTGGTTAAACATTGGAATGGGCTGCCTACGGAGGTAATAGAATCACCACCCCTGGAGGTCTTTAAGAAATGTAGAGATGTGGCACACCGGGATATTGTTTAATGGTGAACTTGGAAGTGTTAGGTGATGATTGGACTTGATGATCTTACGGGTCTTTCTTAACCTAAGTTATTCTATGATTTTGTGATCCTTTACAGCACTTGACAAATATTTGTCAGATAAAATAACTGCAATATTTCTTCTTCCTACCCATGTAAATAAAGTTGAAGACCAACGCATGTGGTGTACTAGATAATACTCAATTAGGTCATAAACTACAATGGTTATTTCAGATAATGTTGTCTACGAATGAATTACATTAATTAGGGCAAGATGAATCAGCTTTGAACTAATGGACTTGAAACTGTGCCTCTCCTCTGAGCAGAACCAAAACCAAAGATTTTCTGAAGCTTAAAATGCTTTGTTTGCCTTTGTTAATTAATCAGTCAGGAGCAGACATGAAAATACCTCAAGAAAGATTTTAATTTTTATAAATTATTCAAAACTTAATCACTACTAGACTTAGTGACTATAGGACAAGAATATCAGAACTTGTGAAGTTTCTAGCCTGATTTTCTGCATTTGTGCCTGCGGATAATGTTATTATCTTGGCTTCTAGCTCATCAGCTTGCTGTGAAATCACAAAAAAATACTAAGGAAACACAAAAAAGAACTAGTCATATACATAAAATATCTGTTAGCTCACTTACAACTACTGATATATCACCCTGTTGGAGAAAGATTAGATGTAACAATCTATTCGTCAATCACTACTGTGCAGTATGTAATACTAACAAGTTGACCTATCAAGTTTCTTAGCAACATTAAATCAATCAGTTAGATGGTATGAATAATGAGGCATATGATAATGGAATTTTCCAGATTTGTTACACTTAAATGGGTTTTATCTAGCTTCTAGTATGACTAAAACAACACATACCCTCATTACCTTGTAGCCCAGAAAAGACTCCTTAGCAGCTTACTTGGTTGGGAAGTGGGGAAGGAAGATGTGGTGGACAGAATGCTGTAGATCAATTAAATAAGTGACAATGGTAGCCTTCGGTGGCTGGACGACTCTTGCAGATTTAATAGTGAATGTACTGACAAATTGGCCAGGTGCTTTATATAAGACAATCAGCATGCACAAGTTGTAAGACCATATTCTCATGCTTAATTACAGCAACTGTAGCATCAGCATAGGTTAAACACAGTGGCTTTCAATTTCCAGTATTAATCAGAAGAAAACAATGAAATTCAGTCCAGTAGGCTTTCAATTCCCTGTCCTTTTATTGTGGTTTCATCATTCTCTTCCCTGAAAAGGCTTTATTCAGTTTCTGCCTTTTATATCACACCCTGTGAATCGTTTGAAATAAAATACAAGCCTGATAATTTGTTATAAAGCTGAGACTGCATGTGCTTCATCAGTCCTGTTGAAAAATTATTCTGTAAAAATGGTTGCTGATGTTGGTTAGCTTTGTATTTGTTATTTTTTCTGTCTCTTTATGCTTTTGTATATCTGTCCCCAGAAGATCATAAAATTATTTTAATTAGGAATGTCAACTTCTGCCTGAGAAGCTGAGGGGGTAATTACATAATTTATATGCAAAATGGGTAATTTTCTCCCTGCTCTTCACCATTCTATTCTTCCCATTTATTTCCCCATATCTCCATTCTTCAGAGTTGAGCTATTTAATTTTATTTTTGTCCATCTGGAATATCTCCACCACTCCTCCATTCTGTCTCAGACATAAAAGTAGGAATTACCTTTACTTTAAATCTTCACAGCTTTTTTATCAAAAGTATTCCTGGCACTATTTAATACCTGTGGGGAGTTCAAGGCCCACCATGATACGCAGAAGTAGCTTCTGACCTCTTGTACCAATCATCAGAAACATTTTACTTAGTCTTATTATAGAAAAGAAAATTGCAGAGGAACTGGATGTAAGGTTTTCACAGCTACTTAAATCACAGCTGACTGGAAAAGCAGCATAGCAAAGAGTGAAGGGAATCAAGCTGAAAACAACTGCTCATTACAAAGAGGCAGCACAAAGTCAAACAGCATATAGATACTAAATGAGACTGTTTCCTCAAGAAGATTTCCTAGATGTGAATGATTTATGAACCATAAGTGAAACATATTTAAAAGGTAATCTCAGTAAAAGAATGTGTAGAACTAGAAATCCCAGCTTTGTGAGCAGCACATGAAGAAACTTCAAACATTTGCGGTTGTGCTTTGGAATGAATGCAGGCCAAAGAGGTCAAAGGAAGACTTTTTTCTGACACTATGTCATCCTGAACCTCTTAACTTTATTTTTTTCAGCTGATTAATGCAAAGGTAAACTTTAAAAATTGTCTTAAAGTGATGCAATAACATAGATCTTAAAAGTACATATAAATACATGTCATTTAAATGTGAAATCACTCAATTTCTCACAAAAATAATCGCAACAGTAACAAGTGTTTAAATCTGTGGAGAATTAGCTCCTGGCAAGAAACCAGACTCATTTGTGTCTAGAAAAAGTATCTAGACTACTGAAAGATTGACTATTAGTACCTGAATAAAAATTGACTGTACCATAGTATCATCTAATCCAAACTAACAGTACTTTCATATCGATACTTTTACAGTAATAAGATCCTAAAGAAAACTGCATGTGTCATTAAGAAATGCACACTTCAGGCACGTATGGAGAAAAATAAAGAATAAAAAAAAAAAAAGAAAGAAAAGAAACGCAAGGCTCCAAAGTTTTCTTTAACTGCTTCTTTGCAAGAATTTGCAAAGGCCAGCTTTATAAAACGCGAACAAAAAGGTGACCATTAATTCAGAGAGGTTTTTTTTTTTCATAAAAATAAATGATATAATTATGTCAGAGAATGATAAAGTACTAGTCTGGATGTAAATGTATATTTGAATCTCTCAATTAGTTGGACCCTGGAGCATAAGCCAAAGTAGTGGCAGAAACAATAGCAGACAGTAACTGAGAAATTGAGAACTTGGCAACTGTGTTGATTCCTCATCTGCGAGAGAACTTCCTGTTTACTCCATCCATGGGAAGGAAAGATCAGAAAACCAGTACTCCATAAAATAAAAAGAAGAAAACTACACCATTGTTTAGGGAAGTAGAAGTACAAATTCATTTTCAGGAAAATGAAAATAAAACTGTAGCTAAACAAGTAGTTCTGGATACTGAGAAGAAAAGCATTCTTGAGGGGAGGAAAAGAAAAAAGAAAAAGAAAAAAAGCCTATGTGCTTGGTTCTACAATTCTATGCTTAACAAAAAAGCAAAAAATTAGAACAGAGATGGGAATGTTGAGGAACATCTTTTCATGCATAACAGATTTCATAACAGAGTTTCTCAGCTATCTATCCACCTATTTATGGCCTCCTGTAGAACTGCCCAGAAGCTAATGCAGAAGCTGGACATGCTCTCTACTTTAGGAATTTCCAGGGGAGTGGAACAACCTGCACCGGTATCGTCAAAATTAAAAACTATATATACATTATAAAATATTTTTTTCCTCTCATCTGTGCCTGTCTCAAGCATCTGGGAGAGACAGAAGATAGACGATACTTTAAAATGCTCCTTTTGTATCAGAAAGTTTCCCAGAGTGGCCCTAATTAGATCACTTCACATTGAAATACTCTTGAAGAAAGTACATTTTTCTCAGACTACATCTTCAGTTATTCCTGATATCCGTGTTTTTTTCTGCTGCATACATTTCAGCAGCATATTGCAGAACTGTTCAAGTGGTAGATTTAGACCCAGATATAAACCATACTTGTGAATGAATTTTACTTTGACCTTTCCTATGCTGACAAAAGAATTTATATCATACAGGTTTTTTTATTCTCTTGAAGAAATCATTATCATAAGCAAGAGGTGAAGGAAATGTAATCAGTTGCCTATTGAGCAGACAATACAATTACTGAGCAGAATTTAGGAAAAAAAATAAAAAAGAATATAAGTTCTACAAAGAAGGTATTTTGAGAAATGATAGACAAGCTTGAATGGAAATCTTAGCAAGACCTGGAAAGAGGCAGACTGTAGATCTAAACCCCTTCTTAAAAAGTAAATCGTTTAAATTTTCATTTCTTAAAAGCAAAACCATGCAGGGAAGACGCTAATACAGCCAAGTACAGTAATGATCCAAAATCATCATAAACATGCCTACCTCAGACAAGGAAAACAGAAGAATCTTTCAACAGTGAAATACATGAAGAAATAAGAACATAATCCAGCAACTCAAGCCAAAACTCTACCTGCAAGCATCTAAGTATTTTCTGACACTGGTCTCTCTGACCCAATTTGGGCACCTTGCACCAGGCCCTCCTGAAGGGAGGTTCTGATACAATTGGGAACTCTCAGAAGGTAGCATCAGACCAACCATATATTCTTCTTGTTACTTGTAAACTTTTCCCAAGAAACATGCTGTAGTGAAGCACATCAGTACTTGAAGGATTATCCTGGCAGGAAAATATCCAACTACCCAATTTTCCTTATCAATAAGAGAAGTTCAACAGGAACAATGTTCTAAAATTTCCAGTTTTAGTTGCACACTGAATAGTGTGAACAAGCAGTCCTGATTTGCCATTTCCTTGTTTTGAGGTCAGCACTGGCTTTGGCAATCTTAAGGCACTATTCTATTGCTCTGGATTCAGAAACCATTCTCCTCTCTAAAGCTGTTCTGTTGCATCCAGTACCTCACTGTCTGAGGTTGATTGAACCAGCTGGAGTATTAACTGCATAATTATTTGTGCAAGTCTGATGCTGTAAACACAATCAATCATTACATAACAAAGGCTGTAATTCAAAGCATTCAAGGATGCGTGTAGCTGCAGAAAATTCTGACAGATCTTCTAATATTCTGAAAATCTAGTCCATTATATGAAAAAAAGTTTATAATTAATTTGTGCCTGCTGAAAAATGCTAGTGCATTCTCATCCCCAAATGTGCTATGCATACCACAGAAAAATACAGAAAAGTGATAAACATCTGGGAAAAATCAGAAAGCTCTTTCACCTTACCTCTAATTATTTTTATGTTTAAAATATTTTGTTCATTCTCAAAGCCACAAAAATCCATTAAGAAAAATATTTATAAAAAGAATGTGAAAAATGAAGTAATGCTACTACTCATGCAAGCTGAAATTATAGCTTTTCTTAACTGCTAATCAACCACAAGTGTCTTTTTCAGAAAGAAAACTCTGTAGGTCTAATAAAAGGTCATGCCCAAGTTAACTTTATTTTCCTTTTTGTTACTCTGGGAAACTAAAACAGACCAAATCCAAGAACATGATTCCTTTATCAAGTTCATGTCATTTGTTTTTAACTTCTAGAATTCAGAATCAGAGAGAATGTCTAATATTTCCATTACCCTTACCCCAAGTAATAAAAACCTGCTCTGCTACTCAGCTCAGATTCTATTTACCCATCTCCAAGGTTAATTTCATTGTGGATCTGTAAATAGATTAATACACTTTGTTCAAATAAAGAAAACATTTACAGAAAATTCACCATATGGACACTATTTAGACAGATGATCTAATTATCATAATGCCCAATGAACTGATGCAGAAGAGGTTTTAGAGCAGGATGCTTCTTTTTGGACTTTGCCCTCCCATCTTGTACTGCAACAGAGGTGATGTTGCTCTCTCAAACCCTGTGACTGATATGTTCTCACTCTACATGATAAAAATTGTCATTTTTTGTAAGAAGCGTTCTTTAATACAACTGAGTTGTAAGTCCAAAGAAAAGTTGCGTTAAATAACAGGGAAAATAAGACTGCTAATGAAGACTGAAGAGACAATTCTGTGAAAGAAACTTTTTAGAGAGAAAGGAGAATTACTATAATATTACAAGTGACAGACAGGTGCATGCTAATATGCCTAGAACTAATATGCCTTTAGAACTAATTGCCTTAAGATCTGGGACTAAATTGCATCTGTATTTCTTTTGAGGTTTTCTTTGCCTGTCTGCATATTCTCATAGAATTTTCTTGTGGCTTAGTCTTCTTAGATAGGCAATATAAATTGTATCATAGCTACATAGCTATTTCTATTGTCAAGTTAAATTAGAGATATTTGGGAAATGTGACTGCTATTTCTACAAGTGAAAATCTATTTTTAACACCACAATTTACTAAATCATAAGAAAATCGCCTATTTCAGCCTGAATGCACAGAAAATTAAGATGTAAACACCCACAGTGCTCTTTTCCTTACAGTACTTGTTAACTATCCCTCACAATGTCTGTGCACAACCAGCTTAACCATCACTGAAGTGTTAGTGATATAGGCTAACAGATTTACAAAGTAATTTGAATAATAATAAAGTATTTACTTCCCATAATAAAGGAGATAGACAATGTATACAGATCAGCAGCACTTTAAGTTTCTTCTTAAGCTTTTAGAATTTCTACCAAGTCTACTAATCTTTGAGTTGAGTTTATTATACCCAATGTCTCATAGTGAATGTTTTACTACCAGAGTTCTTTGACTGAAGTACACAAACAAAGGATGCAATAACATCAGATGATGAGGAGAAATATTAGTTCAGTTCAGCCTCTACCTTGAACTACTTCTATGTGCCAAAGACAAGACTTGGTAGTGGATCCTATGTTGAAGCAGTCAACTGACTTGTTTCTCATTTTTTAGCTTTGAATTCTTCATTTTTATTGTGTATCACAATCTTAAGCCTAATTACAGCCCCACCCCAAAATATGCTGTTGTATGGAATATGTTGCAGAATATGGAAAATATGAAGAGCTATAAAGCTTTAGCTGACAATCAACACACATTCTTCTAATTGCTGTAAAGTCTTCATTTTGACAGTTCATATTACTCCTACAACTACATAAGGTATTCATCTTAACTGTAATAAACAGAGAATTTCAGTTAGAAGCAGAATCTCCTGGACTTCAGATCTGTTAGGTGGAGAGATTTATACTCAGGAGAACAAAGTTTTAAGCTAGATAAGGATACTGCAGAGGTAATTCAATGAATTGTCATGAATGGCATGCTCATTTGTCTTTTGGAACTGTCAAGATACAAATGTAAAATGAATACATACATTGTTTAGCAACATTTCTTCTAAAAATCTCTGTATTCAACCTGGGACAACATATGAATAAAACTATAAATTTTATTAATTTCTTTAGTTGTTAAAAATTCAGAAGGCACTGCAATTAATAACTGTATAGTATGTCATAGCATTTTACATTACAACATGCAGAGTTAAAAAAAAAAAGCATTGAATGTGAAAATAGAGCTATATTTTCTATCTGCTGGTTAAGGCAGCAAGCAGCTTAGACCCTTGGGATTAGTCCAAGGCTTTTGCAGTGAATGTTACTTATGTCACTAGAGTTGAGTGAGATTATACAGCTCTGATTCATTACAGAACCTTAGCTCATGAGTAGGACACTACAGTTCAATGACACTAGTCATTTATTTATGTTAATGTTAAGCACATTCTCAAATGTTTGTTGGATTGATGTCTGTATGCAGAATGTCTCTATATGAGCTGTACCTGCCAAAAGAGAATGAAAGCAAGTTAAAAATAATAATGGTGGGGAAGGCACAGCCATCTGCTTTATATAAGAAAATTATCTACATACCAAAGAAGTATGCAATTAACCCATATCACAAAGAGTAGTCAAATTTCCATCAGAAAACAAAAGTGACTAATATAATGCAATAAAGCTCTTATGACAGAAGAAGGGATTCCCTGCCATTGAGGAATTTTAGGCTACACAGCATTTGCCATGGGAGCTCTTAACAAACAGCACAGGTGGGTGGGCAGAAGAAAAAAAATCTGCTTTCCAGATATGTCAACATACAATTCCATTTCTTAAAAGCTTTTCTAACAATTCTTGATTATGGAAGGAAAAAAAAAAACAAACAAAATGCCTACAGTTTGGAAACAATCCTGTTTTGTATATCATTTTCTTTTTTTTTTTCCATTTTTAAAAACACATAAATATTAATGCTGCAGTAAACTCAGATATAATTGGTACATGATAATATATTCAAGATATTTTCTTAAATACGATCAAATATATTTAGCTTTCATTTACCTCCATAGCTAGTGTTTTTGTATGGAAAATGTTATAGTGGCAGGCAGGACAAGTTATTTGTTTTTAAAATAAGATGCAGTGGTGATTTGAGATATTCTGGTTTTATGTAATAAATAAAAAGGGAATAAAATATTGGCAAGAGATGCACAAAATTGTCTTCATCTTTTGTTCCCATATTTTCCAGCTTGCTATGCCGTTTGCAGAGACCATTGCACCAAAATGCTATTTCACATGTTAGGATGATTCACAGTAGGGAAGAACATTCTTATATTATTTTCATCAAAAGGAGCTTATATTCCTTTTGCACATCTGAATATTACCATTAGACTACTAATTTACACTTTGGTAAAAGGGTCAGGAGTATTCTTTTTTTTGATGACTTACTTGATATTAGCTTGAAATAGAATTTTTAATAACTCTTGTAATTTGCCACTGTATTTTCCAGTGCCTTTGAATTATATATGTTTTATAAAACAAAACTCTGCAAGAATGAATATTTCAAGATTAAGTCTTTCAGATTTAAGAATAGCCTGTGATCACAATGGAGGATAGTGATGCTGGTTAACATTCAGTAGGACACCAACTTTGCTTATGGTAAAGTATCTTTCATGACTGTTTACGTCCCAGAAATATACTGGAATATTTTCTTAGCAAGAAATCACTACAGTGATTTTCCAAGAGACTTCCCAAATACTACACATAAGTACCAGGACATAAGAATCAGATTGTTGAATTGGGATAGTGCATCAGGAAGAAACCTGATCAGTGAATCTTACAAAGTAGGAATCCATTCTTTTACTAGATGATGTTGGTTGGTCATCTGTAATCCAGTCCAAGGAACTAAAGTAATTCTGTAAATATTTCCTGTGTGTTAATGTATCAAATAAAAGTGTCATGTTTGTTGACAGTGATTATAATGAGAATAAGATTTCTTTTTTCATATCCTGTTGACATGAGGTCAGATCTTCCACGCATTTAAGTTGCACTGATTATAATGAAGGTATGGACAATTTGCAACTACTGTAAATAATCTGATCCATAAATTAGTTAATTATAAAGAACTTTTACAATCTAAATGAGAACAATATCATAACTGGGAACTGACAAGCCCCCTCTTTATTTCATTCAGGTAATTATAGAAGAGTTATAAGACTACATTCTTATGTTCTGTCCTTTTCTGTATCCTTTCATATGTGAAGAGGTTAATGATACAGTTAAATATAACTTACTGCATTTGATGATCTAATGATGACATTGGTAAGTGACATAAAGATTCTCTGTTCAGGGTTCATTGAGATTTTTCCAATGTTTGGGTAGGTTCTGCCATAAGTTATCTTCTCCTTCAAAAATTGAACTGAAGGAATAGAAGGATTAAAAAAGTGATTCCTAACAAAAATGACAAGATTAATTCACAAGCAAGTATCTTACTTGGGCTCCAGGAAGACCTCATTGTGGCCTTCAATACTTGAAGGGAGCATATAAACAGGAGGAGTACATCTGTTAATGAGGATGGATAGTGATAGGACAAGGGGGAATGGCTTTAAACTAAGATGGGGAGGGGGGGCGAGGTTAGGTTAGATACTAGGAGGAAGTTTTTTCACTCAGAGGGTGGTGACACACTGGAAGAGGTTGCCCTGGGAGGGCGTGCATGTCCCATCCCTGGAGGCATTCAAAGCCAGGCTGGATGTGGCTCTGGGCAGTCTGGTCTAGTGGTTGGCAACCCTACACATAGCAGGGGGATTGAAACTAGGTAATCATTATGGTTCTTTACAGCCCAGGCTATTCTATGATTCTACAATTCCATGATTCTATGATTGAGAAATAATTAAAAGAAGAAAATATGGCCAAAAAAGTGATGGGTGCTCCTGAGGTATACAAAGGTATGAAGAGTTCTGAAGCACAAATCCTGTGAAGAGAGGCTGAGGGAATTGAGATTGTTTAGTCTAAAACTGCCTGAAAGGAGGTTGTGGTAAAGATTTCTTCTCTGAAAGAGTGGCTAAGCATTGCAACAGGCTTCTCAGAAAGGTGGAGTCACCATCCCTGGAGATGTTCAAGAAACCTGTGGGTGTGAGACTAAGTGACATGATTTAGTGGACAAGGTGGTGATGGGTTGATGGTTGGACTAGATGATCTCAGAGGTCTTTTTCAACCTCAATGATTCTATGATTCAAAATCATGATCAGTCTGGGAAGGAAATTGCACATTTGTGAACTAACCTGTCCTCCCTGGAAATAGTTCCAGTTCTCAAAATGCCACCATACAGGTTATTATTTTATGAGATCTCCAGCCAGTGGTCAGGTAGGGAGAATTTCTTCCCACCACATTTCCAAATGTCTTTAGAAAAGGATCAGCTGAAATGTTTTTTCCTCTTGTAAACCGATGTAAAAGACAAGGCTTGCCAAAGCCTCTAAGCTAGAATTAGTTTTAAAACTGATTTGACTCACTTGAACAAAGGAAGGGAAAAAAAAGTTGCCAGAATAGGACATGTGAATAATGGAGAGGAAGAATGGGGGCACAGTTAAATCTTACTGTATATGCCTGCCAAACATCATTGTTATTCCTCTGTTTCTGATTCTTCTCCAGTTCATTTAAATGACCCCTTCTTTCATTTCCCAGCAGCACTTTTCTCACAGCCTCTGCTCTCCTTTCCTTATTTACCTGTCAGTAGCTTAAGCTCCGCCTGTGTTATTCCTCTTCCCTTACCATCCACTCCCCCTGATACACAAATTAACCCTCCAAGTCTAGCATTTGTCCCAAGGAATAACAGTGGCATATATTGACTGCTGGATATAAACAATTTCTTTAAACTTGCCTTCAGGTCTGTATGTCTGCTGAGTTGATGACCTCTTTGCAATTCTCTGCTAAGACCTTATATGCAATTAAAAACAGGACAACATTGTCTGGATTCTCTAGAAAGTGACTGCAGATGCCTTGGTTACTTTTACTAGACTAAACTTTTCAGTGCTGAAGTGGGACAAATCAACCAGGAAAATGCGTACTTGACTAGCTTACCACTGTCGATAACACTACAGCTCAAGAGGAAAACTTACTGGTGAGGAAGACAGTATTCAGAAAGATAAATGCTTCCTGGAAGCAGCACTAAACTGTGGCTGATGTTTATACTGATGTATTGAGGAAAGTACACAGACAAATGTCAGCCCATTTCTAAATATGTAAGAAAGTGTGTAAGGCATTATTTGGACTCCGTGCACTAAATGTATCAAAACTGTCCCTCTGTATACCTCCTGAGGCATGAGTAGAAAACTGTGAAAAGCCACTAAGAACTCATACTGTGATAGAGTAAATGCTGAAGAGAATGAAAATATCTCAAATATCAAAAGACATTAATATCTTGTCTTTGATTGCTGACCAGTGGCAGATCACCCAGGATACCACATGTAGACCTGAAATCTTATGAAGTGTGTCAAGATGGCATCACAAAAAGCTTTTGTTTGGGAATGTCAACTCCAAAGCTGCAACCACTGTAAAAATATTTCTCAGAAATACTGAGCTTATTATAGAGTACATCATCTATTTAAGTAAAAAGCTTAATTTGGAAGACTAATTTGGAAGAAGTCAGGCATGCCTACACTTGATGACACAGACAAATTTACTTGCTTTTATGCATTGAGATAAATGACAGGAGAACAGGTAGAATACCTTATAGGAATTTATACCCATTATTATAAAAGACCCTGATGCGGCCTCATAGAATCAAAATCAAATGGAGCCAGAAAGACATTAGCCTATGTGATTGCTGCAGTTAATTAAAGAATTCTCAGGAAAAAAAAAAGAAAAAATCAATCAAAAATAAATATTGCTGGCTAAGAGTTAATCTTACATCTTACCTGACATGCAGGAAAACAGCTTTACATATTAACCTAATTTGACACTTTACAACTTTTCTGACCCTGTACTCTCTAATTTTCACAAAGTTCATCTTTCTTAGAATGTAGCACTGAAGTAATCAAAGATCCATTTCAAATCCCTAACAGTCTCATTCATTTCCTCCTCTGCATATTACACCTGTTTCTTTACAGTGTGAATTTAGCAAGGGATAATCTTGTTATCCTGTAGACAATCCTATTTCCTGGGTGTGCTCTCTTCAGTACAATCTTACCAATAACCCTGTTAAGGGTCACCTTACTCTCACCTTTGGTCCATTTTAAGAGAATCATAAAGTCTACAGCTCCCCTCTAGAGAGCTATAATGTCTGTTCAGCAGCTGAAATATTTCACTAAACTACTCTTGAATCTTTGAACCCCATCTTACAATAAGCCATTGTTATAAATACTAATTAAGTAATATATTTAGAAGGAATGAGCTGGAAATGGGTACAAGTGAAACAAGAATTACCAAAAAAGCAAAAGATGAATGGTCAATTTGCCTGCAGCAGGAGGCCACACTAGATATTCCATTAAGAGACATTAAACTTCTTGTCTAATTATAAGAAGCAGGTGAAGAAGGAAATTTCTAAGGGAGCTCAATGGGACATTGATTAAGCCAAAAACTAAGAACTCCATCCACAGAGCAGGTGAAGTATTTAATTTTAACTGAGAATACTTACTCTCCTTTATTCAGTTGGACTCCACAAAAGCTTTGATAGATTGGAATGAAAGTATTCACTCTGTTAAATCTTCAAAGTGGAACATCACTTATTTCAGCCCTATATTTCCTTTTCATACATTTAAAAAAAAAAGTTTCCTCTTACAAACTATGATGTCATACTTTTCTACATATGCAGAGATATATCATGTTGCTTTGTTTAATCATTTTAAAGTTTGTATTTTTTTCCTTGAAGTCATATACAATCTCTATATTATATTTTACAAAAAAGATACTAAAAAGTCACTAGAAATATAATGCCCTTTCTTTTACACTTAATCATGGCACAAACACTAAAAAAAAATATATCTAGAACATACTATGGAGGGTCCCAGGTATACAGATTTTCTGTGACATTTTGTTTAACAATGCTGTATGAAATTAGTAATTCAGAAACCAAAAAAAGGCAATAGCAGATATTATATCTCTAGAGTTACATAAAAACATTATGAAGACCTTAAACTTTCCTATCATTAATTATTTGCAAATTTCAGGAAAACTTCCAAGTTTTGTCTCCTAAATTTGAAACATTCATTTCAAATTTAAGTCCTTACGTACTTTTATTGTAAATGGTAGGAGAAATAGAGGATGCACGTTTCATCTACTTGCTCTTCACACATTACATTGTGTGTAAAAAAGAAAAAAACAACTGTACAGATATGTACCTTTCTTGAAGATTGCAAGTATGCCTAAAGCATGGAAATATTTCAGAACTGAAAAACAAATGAGTACAGGTTCACATGTTCCTTAGATAAAAGGCCAAAGAGGCAAATGTTATCTTGTAGATGAGTATGTCTTGTAGTGCCCTCATAAAAAAGGAGTTTATATTTTTAGCGCTGTTTTCTTTTTAAAAAATAGGTTCCTAAATTCTACATTAATATCAACAGATTCAGACTATCAACATAAGTAACAACAAGTTTAGTGTAAGCTGTATATAAAAATATGATTATTTTTCTCTTCTATACTTCTTTTAAATTACAGGTATGAGCAGGTTTGTAACTCAGGTTTTTTTGATTATGAAAAAGACTTACAGGTTCACCTTTGTATAGTTGTTATTATACAAGATTGTAACAGATGAATATCCAGAGGTTATAGGGGAACAACTCACCCACTCTGAGGCTCATGGCTAGGATGAATGCTTACCACAAGGAACCCCACACAGGAACAATCTCCAAAAGAGATGCTACCTTAGTGGTGGTCAGACCTTAAGTGGGATCTAGAAGAGGTGGAGTCAAGCTCCACCCTTTCCGGGAGCACAGCTGAATTACCTTCACCTGTGCTCCCGCAGCTGACCTGTCACTTACCTCAGATGGTTATCAGATGTTCAGGCTGTGATTACCAGTTTCCCATACTACCTTCCTCTCCTAAATATGTGTAGATGGATTATCTTCTGGGCCGCTAACTCAACTGTAGTTTATAAGATGGACACACAGACATACATTCAGCAGAGAATGATCTTCTTCCTCCCCACCCCTTTAGTAAATGACATTATGGTTATTTAGCTGCTCATGCACTCCTTCTTTGGCTGTTTCATTTAAAAGAAGCTGTTGGATGAAACAGTTTAACTGGCAAGTCTTTGATCAGCCACTCTGTTAAACATGCCAGAGAGCACTCCTACCTCAGCAGCTTCTTCAGAGCATCTGAAGAAATCATGTTCTCTGGCAGGGAGTTAGGGAGGGAGTGATCTCTGGATTTGGTCATCTGCAGCTGGAAGAATCAGAATCTCTGCTCCCAGCCATCTCCTACCATACTCCTACCTTCTGGCTTTGCATAAACTGCTACACTCTTGTGCTAGGCCCTGGGAAAACACAGTCCCTTGCCACAGGACACATGAGATAAGCCCTACTACAAATCTAGAAGTCAAGTATTTTTTCATAGAAAAAAATCCATAAGTAAAATACAAGGAATGAGCAGTAGTTCAAATACTTCTGTGAATAACTTCAGGAACAGGACATTTCAAATTATGATTTCAGGCATAATTCCTACCTGATAACTGTCAGCATTAATTCTTGCATTATATTTATGTAATGAAAAGACACTTCAATTTATCTATTTCTATTTTGCCAATTTAAGCTCATCTAACAAAAACTTCTGAGTTACACAAAGGTGAAGCATTGTTGTTGATGTCAGCATTGTTCTCTACAAGACATTAGGAGATGGTGAGCAAAACACCAAACAAAAATAACCATTGTACAAAAGCAGGAGAAAGTGACTAACTGATCTCTCTTATGACTCAAAAACAAAACAAAATAAAATCAAAAATTTGGAAAATGATAAATGCTATCATTTATCATTCACATAGAAACAGTGCAGTTTCTAGCTGCTTAAAATCAAGCAGAAATGAAATAATTGGCATTTGGTAGAGGAAATAGACTGCATTCTTGAACTGTAATAAGACAAAGCAACCACTACAAAATAAAAAGCCAGGAGAGCACTGCATAGCCTGTACCTGTATTTCCACTGGCAGTTCCAATGGAGACAAAAGTTAGATCGCTTGTTTCAAACTAAACAACTCTTCTCTTACTGAGGGTGCTTTGCTCAGTTAAAACAACAACAACAACAACAACAAAACACAAAAAACAACTGTTCTGAGAAGCTACATCCTCTCATACCATGCTGGTTTTTTGTTTGTTTGTTTTTCTTTGTTGTTTTTTTTTTTTACCAGTTCTGTTTGTTTGTTGCCATAAATTTTACAATAACTTTTCTTAATGTGGGATTTTTTTAGCTTGAATACATTTAAATAACTTTGCCAGGAATCTCATGAATACCCAAATTAGACAGACTGAAAACATGTAATTTCCTTTCCTTTAATTGAGTGAATATGCTGACCATGAACAAATCAGACTGTGGCAAACCAATAACTTGACAGAAATACTAGGTTGTGGGGGGGTTTTGTGTTTTTTTGTTTGTTTGTTTGTTTGTTTTTGTTTGTTTGTTTGTTTTGGGGGGTGGGCGGGAAGGGATTCATGCAGACTTCCAAAATAGAAAGACTTCAATGATTTGGTCTCCATTCTTATTAAATGAAAAAGTACATTTTTTTTTTTTCTGAGAGATACATATCAATTTTATCTTTTGTCTCCTGGTAATCATACAGAACTACAATTTATACTATCCACAGAAATGTAAACAATGGGAGGCTTTGTTGCTCAGAAAAGCAAGGATGTTCAGCCTGACACCTCATTCCGCTTTATCTTGTAAAACTCCTAGAATGCGGCTTAAGAACACTAACTTCAAAATGCTCAATACTTGGAACTTCCTACAGTACAAAACCTAAAGCAGAGACAGCTGCTATAAAATGAAACAAGTTGTGACCGTGAGTTACAGAAACGAGGATAGGCAGATGACTAAATGATTCATTTTGGATGTCAGACTGAAACGGAAAACAAGATCAAACACTTGAACACAGTAACAGTGTAGTCGTGATGGTGAGATCAGTTATTGATGCGGGTTGAGAAATAACAATCAGGCACACCACAAAAGAAGAAATTAGATTTGAACCCTAAAAAAGTTATTAATTTATTAAGTGAACTCAAACATTGAGATTTTTACTTCTAGTGAAAAATATAATAAAAGAAATGCCTTCTCCTTAAGGAGGGAAAAGCCCTGCCACCACATTTTCTCTTGTTAGAGATATCATTTTTTAGAACAACATTTTAAAAAATGTCTTCTTGCTAAGGACTGACTGACTAATCCACAAAGATACCGTAAATTCTGTCTGTCTGTACTAAATTGTTCATTGTGAATCTCATATTCATTAGCGGAGATATAAAGAGGATGTTATCCTTGTTGTAGAAAACTGTCCTGCCAAGCCATGCGGTTTATATTTTTGTTTTACAACTTCTAGCTATTTGCTACCACAAACGTTGCTATTTCTCGTTTTTATTTATTTTCTGAATTTTTCAGCTTGAACATATTTGGATAACCCTATCAAGAATGTGATTTAAGCAGCCTATCAAATCTCATTAAAACCCTTGTTGTGCCCAGTTTATATGCCAATAATGTGTCTATGGTTCATCATTACAATGGTTCATTAAGTAAGCATCTGATTACTTTTGTCATATGGACTGTTATTAATCTACTTCTATCTCTTTTTCATCTACTGCTGTTTCAATTAGTAGATGGAAGGCAAATTTTAAAACGTGCAAAATCAGATGCAAAACTTATCCAAATGATGAATTTACCACAGAATGTCACCAGATGAACTGAGAGGTTATGTTAAAGGGAACTGAAAGCAATAGAGCTACATGTAACAACGGGGTACCATGGTTGATGACTAGAAATACAAGCTTAAGCAGGAGACAGACTCCTGGCAGTCATCACTGGGTGATGAATGGATTGTGCTAGAGACTGATATACTCAAGTACAAAAAACAGGTCTAGCACAGGTGCTGAGAGAATCACTTCATTGCTAGCTTGCCAGAGATTTTCTGCCTGAGGAAGTCAGTTAAGGCTTTATGGCAGCATCTAAAAGGTCGCAGCAGTGGTGATGATACTTCAAGGAAGCTGATACTTCAAGGAAGTGTATAAGCAGCTAGGGATAACAATAGCCAAAGCAGTAGTTATAAGCTCTAGGATACCTGTCTTGTCAAACTCTGATGCCAAAGAAAAGAAAAATACCTTTACCCCTAAGCATGCCTGACAAGCCAGGAAAGCAAGAGCCACACTTTGTTGACAAAAGAGTTATGACAGATTGATAAGACAGAAAAGAACAATATTGTAATACTATCTCTTTCTCCAGTTACCTGTCAAATGTCAAGCACATGGCTTATTTTTATTCCTTCTTTTTAAACAACTGGGCTCATCATCAAGGTAACAGCAACATCTTTAACAGAACTGAAATAACATTAACCCCATATACATAAAAAAAAAATTAAATGAATTGCCTAGAAGATATATTTGTTGGTATTTGTTTTGAACATAAAAAGTTCGTTCACATGAAAATTCAACATTACATCTTTCTTCTGAATGAAAAAGCACAGTATTACAGAGAGATCTTTTGGTGGTTAATTTGTTGGTGGTTTTTTTTTCCTATCTGTGGACTCAAGGAGCAGTAAGTTATCGTTACATGAGCAATTCAATTATAGTAATCTTTTGAGATTTAATAACTATTTTCTGTAATGATCATAACTGCAAGAGAGGAAGATACAAACTGTTCAATTTTATTGCAGTATTCTACACTCAGCCTCACCCTGCTGCCCCACTAATTCATAAGCTATATGTTCAAGATTAAAAAAAAGAAGAAAACTCAATTACAAACTATACAGCTCAAGGGATATTCTGTTTTATATTTATTCTGGTGTAATTGCAAATATTGAAAATGAGTTTTATATTTTTAGCATACCACACTAATAATTTAGGGCCATAAAATGCTATTCTGTGTGAAGATACAAAATAGATACAGTCCTGTATTTTAAGTATGGTTCTTTGTGGAAGCAGTTGCAAGAACTGTGATCCACATAGGCAGCCTCATAAGAGCCCACAAATGGAAACCATGCTCTCCAAGACACTAATGCAGAGCTACAGAGATGACATTACAGCCAACAGTGGACAGTGGACTGACAAATTCCTGCCATTCATATATACCTAATTCTCCAAAGGAATCATGTATATACTCACATCAGCTGCAGCTGTCCACAGATAATGAGTAGTCTAGAGCCAACCATCTTCTGCATTTTCGAGGGATGTTTTTTTCTTACAATTAGATATTTGACCCTAGACTAGATGTAACTTTAGTATTTATTCATGTAGAGAATTAACACTGCCTATCTACCATTCTCATCTTCCAACAAAGCACTGCTAGCTAATTTTTTTCCTTCCCCTCTCTCCTTCTGTGCCCTTGTCATGTTCTTACTTTACCTATACCTCCTTATCCTCAGTACTCCTCTACTGTTTCACTTTTCAGCATTCACTTTCTTTCATTTCCTCATCCATTATCTTCCTCCTTTTCCTCTGTCAGTATGTGAAAATGTTTGTTCAGATGTCTCATGATGCTGATTAGCTCACTGATGACTTATGCTAAAGGGCCATCCCAATCAGATCAACCAGCTTATCTTATGTCATCACTTTTATTTATTTAATTTCATATTACTTAATAAAGTACTTTAATTTTTGGTTAGCACTGAAATTGTCAGGCAGTTGGATTTGATGATCTTTGTCAAGCACTTTCAACTGAACTACTATCCCATTCCATTCGTTTCTACTATTTTCAGGTTCTGCCATAAGAGACCCTGAGAGTAAACAAAGCTGTATTAGGGGACAAAAGCATCCCAAAGCCTATCAATGAAGTCGTATCATCTTATACTAAAGAAATACCACAAAAGTATCAACATCAAGTCTGTGCTACTCAGAGGCCTTAGAAACAGTACCTCCCATCCCCAGAAGGGTTTCCTAACCATTGCAGGGAAGACAGTGAGGAAGGCTAAAAAGAAGAATTCGGAATTCATTCTGACAGGACTAAGGCGGCTTGAATTGCAAGTGTAGAGTCTTTTGCCTAAGGAGGAATAACTGCATGCACCAGTACAGGTTGAGGGATGAACTGCTGGAGAGGAGATCTGCTGAGAGGGTCCTGGGGGTCCTCGTGGACAACAGGTTGGCCATAAGCCAACAGTGTGCCCTGGTGGCCAAGAAGACCAATGGCATCATTTCCAGAACAAAAGCCGAATGAAACAGCAGCAAGAAAATCTGAGGCTTGCAGATCGGCAGAAAAGTTGTCTTTTCCCCAAGAAAATCCTTCAAACAGGCTGGTCAGCAGCAAATGGCCCTTCTGAAGGGGCACCTTCCTTTCACATGCAAGGAAAGCCGTGCCAAAGTGGCTTGCTACTATTGTATAGCTTCCTTCATTTCTGAGATAGATAGAAAAATCTAGCCTACAAACTAAAAAGAACAGGAATCAAAAGGACACTGAAAATCATTGGGAGTTACTCCAGCTGACTGGAAAACAGAAGACATTGCTTTTCCTCCTGAAACCAAAGGCACAGTAGTTTTGCTGTTGTGAGCAAGCAGCAGGGTTAATTTCTTCAAAAATTTCCCAAGACCTTAAGCTTTTCTTTAAGTGTATTCACATGCAACACCGAGAAAACAGTAAAAAAAGAACAAAAATGTATGTGAAAGGAAGGCAAACAACAACTCCGGTATTAAATAAAGATACAAGTTACTTTATCTTCGTCAAGTTTACCCAACACAGGTTCTGACAACCCTACACAGGAAGGAAATGAAACAGCTCTCCTAATAATGCTTAGACACGAGGCTTTGGGTTCCCGCAACAATCTCCAATCTTTTTTATGCTCTTTAAATTTAGATTTAGATTGTATTTAGATTTTATTTAGATTCATCTAAATAATGTATATTGTCATTTAATATTTTATTTACTTTTGTAATCAAGTTACATAATGCATACATGAAATTACACAGCTTGGTGATTTTTCATTTATTTATGTACATATTTTTCTAGTCAAATTGTTATGTATATGTTGGGTGCGTTTGCATATTTTAATAATCGGGATGCATATTTTACTACTTTGCTTTGCATATTTTAGTAACAAAGACCCATGTTTTGCTGGTCCATTTCTTCTTGAAGATTTTCAACAGACTACACCTTCCAGCATGGGCTACTGTATACATATTAGCTGTTAACATTTTGCAGAGCTTTACTGGATTTCATACTTCAGAACCTGAGTTGCCTCTTACATGCTTGTCTCGCTCCAATTTATAGGAGGGAGAAGAGGTTCTTTGATATATGTATACCCGGCGTGAGATTAAGAAACAACGGTTCAAATGTTGGTCCAACCAGTTTATTACAAGTCCTAGCTGTTTAGGGAGTTGGGGAAAGGAAGATGGGCGATAGGAAAGATAGGAAATATAAGCAAGGAATCTCTGTAGAGAGCAAAAGAGATAGTCACCACCGAGGGTCCAGCGAGGTACGTTGTAGGTCCGTTGATCTCAGGAACCAGTCTGGTCACCACGGGGGATGGGAAAAAGCCAGGCAGCTCCGCAGCAAGCAGGCCCCGAGAGTTCTTCCGAAGAGGTTTTCCCCTCAGGGAATTCTCCGTCAGAGGTGCCCTTGGGAGTTGCTCTCCGTCAAAGGTGTCTTTGGGAGTTTTTCTCCAAAGTCCCTAGTTTAGTGAGGGCATTTTATCCCCCATTTCTCTAGGCTCTTCTTCGTCTCAGTTTTGTGTGACATTCCTGGGCCAACAGATAAGCCAGCAGGGGGCCATGCACAAGCATTATCACCTTTTGCAGTGGTCAGCTCCTTCAAGCTGCACCCCTGAAAAAGACTGCTTGTCCCGCTTCTGCTTATCTTTGCAATCATAAGCAGAGGTACAGGGGCATGGTGACACCCACTATTCACCCCCCTAGCAGTTGTCAGTTAGAGTCCTATCACCAGAAAGGCCTCACGAAGCAAGCTTTGAGACAAAGAATGAAAACAGTTTTGTCCTTCACAATGCTTAACTCAGCTTCAGTCCTCTAGATGAGGACTGAGAGAACATCACCAGTGGAGATTTCCAGTTATCACAAAGTCTACGGTACATTACTATCCAAATACATATTCCAAATTAAATTATATGTACTTTCAGTGCAGACACATACATAGGTCACTCCAAAAGTAATGTTTCCTATTTATTTCCATGGAAACTATATCAGATACACAGACCACAATAACACTGTATGACAGAGCAAATTCTCAGCTACAAAACAATGTTTTTCAGCATATTCTCCACTCTTAGCTATGCATTTTCACCAGTAATGAGCAAAAGGCTGCATGCTTTGCTCATAAAAATCTGCACCAGTAGAGGTACCCACTGTTCTTGTTGCCACTGCTTAAGCACAACACCCACTGCCTCACTGCGCTCACATCCACTGTCTGGTCTCCATAAACATTCAGCAAGCATAGATGAATGTCAGTGAGTGCCATTTTTTTCCCACATGAGATAATTTAATGGCACACTTTTGCTTCATACACACTTCCATATCAGAAGGCATTTTGTTAGTGTGCCCCTCTTTGATTTTTGAAGCTTATTTCTTCTGTAATGTACATAGGAGAACTTGTTCTGAGCAGAAAACACTATTTCCTTTCAGGTAACACATAATGCACACAGAAAGATGACCTCACAAAAAAAATGTTTTCTTGTGGCATCACAAAGTGTAATTTTATGTAATGGAATAATATATGTTCACAGAACATGAAAAACAAACAAACAAACAACAACAAAAATCTGAAATCTTAACTTCCAGTACTCACAGGAAGGAATGATGCTCCTGGCTGTCATCTTGCCTCCTCCCAGGAGAACTTAAGTCTTCTACATTTGTAAGTCAGTATAAATAATCATCAAAATAGAAAATTCTGTTGCAAAAACATGCCTTTAGAAAAATAATTTCACATATAACTACACATTCCAGTTTATGTTTTAGTTAGATATGTTTAGATTAATAAATTTCTGTGCATTTACTGATTTGAAATCTTAGACAGGACATATTTTTCACTGAGAAGCAAATTATTGTGCTTGCATAGCCAAGAAAACATATTATGACTTTTGACAAATATTTATGGCTATTATTTTTGGAAAATACTTTTGTCTATTTAAAAAGGAACAAGTGTATGTAACATCAGCAGGTATTTAACAGCCCCACACCTGTTTGAAACAGAAAGATTTGTGTCCATGTAGCAATGAATGTAATTCTTCACCATGTGACAAGCCTCCTAAGTATACATTGATCTAATATTAATTTAAGCAACGCATCCCATCTCTTCGAAAACATTTGGAATTGGAAGGCCTTGAGATCAGAAAAAAGGGCTTTCACTGACTTTTGTATGTCATTTTCAAGTGCTTCTATATTTTTGTGTTGTAAATAGAGAACTTGGGATCGTCTCAGTTCTTGCTTTTAATTTGGGACCAGGCAGTATCCAATGACAGCAACTGCAATTTCCTGGTTTGCAGTCTGAAAAACAAACAAGTAAAAACAGAAAAGCAAATTTAAAAGTCCTTTGACTACTCTTCCACTTTCTTTAATATCACGTGAATTCTGACATCCTCCATAGTTCTTGATTCAACCAAATCTTTCACTTGCTCAAAACTCCTCCAAACAGCTGCAACTGGTTTGTGGATTTAAAAAATGAAGTAGTTTCAGAATTCACAGCACAAGAAATTTAGTTTATTTTCAATCTGAACTGAACTAGGCTCAAATGGTCATACAGGTTCCTAAGTTAATCTGATCAGAGATGGGCTTTGGTAAATTTGTCAAGCCAAAATCTGTCATAAACAAAAACAAAACAACAAAAAATACACTGATATATGTTGTATGAGTATCGTCACAACACAGTCCTAGTTTACTGAATTAATATCTTCATTCTTTAGACAAAATTATTCTCTTTTGTTGTGTATATAGCATATGTTATGATGCAAAGGATACAGGAGATCAAAAATATGCATCAACGAACCAAAAGCAATTGGCTATTTTTTTAAATTTCACAGCATTATTAAGCATTACAGCTGCAGTATCCTCAGAAATGCACAGCCTGGCATTAAATTTGATCACATGAAGAGGAATTAGCATCTAACTCCACTTCATCCTATGTGGCTGATTCTTTAACTGTCTCAATTTCCAAAACTATTAAACAAATAGAGTTAATTACACACAGTAGTGTTCGTTTTCACAATTAAGCAAAAGCAGGTCTAAAAAGTCTCTTGGAGTTTAAATTGTCTCTGGCTCAAAGCATACAGTCCACCCAAAACTGATTGTGTCAGAATGTCTGTTACCAATCACATCCAAAATCTGACTGATCCTTAGCTTTTTAAAGTGTAAAAACAAATTATTCACTGCAGAGGACAAATATAACCTTGTAGGTAAAATAAACTTGGAGAGACAGCTCTTGTTAGGATATGTAACTTTCTTACCCTTCTTTTAAATTGTGGTATCTGTCATTGGCCCACCAAACAGCTAAGGACCAGAAAAGCTTCAGAAGTTAAAACTCCAGTAACCCACATCGATACAGACTGTAGAAATTAGAAAGGAATAATAGAAGAATCAACCTGTTAAAAGCTTGTCAGTGTTCTCACAAGCATATTTTTGAAATGTCATGGAGTTATCTAGATCAGTCTATGTCTGTGACAGGGGGGCAGTAGGCCCGTGGGCCCCCCGGCCCCTGACAAATGGGAAGGGAAAAAGGGAAAGGGATAGGGAGATGGGAGCTGGGCTCAAGGAAACAAGCAGAGCAGCTGCAACGATCTAAGGAGGAAAACTTATTTTACTATGATATCAGAATACAAGATAACACACTATAATACAATCTAATTGAAATTGAGGCTGATAAATCAAGTAAAATAAGAGAGAGAGTTTTCCGAAGACTGAGAAGCCTACTCTGAAATTGAAGGCACATGTCTTGGAAGCACACCCACACCCACTGCCAGGAAGTGGGAGAAAAGAGTGAGCATCTCTTCCATGACATATTTTCCTCTCTGACCGTGAGGTCCTCTGGGACGTGTAGTTCTTCTTCTCTGTGCTCCACATGATGTCATGATGTGGAATATCAATAGCAAAAATTACAAAACCGTGACACGAAATCTATGCGATATTTAGTCATATTTTTCCACACTTTATGTCACACTGCAAGCTTCAGGTAGAGAAGTAGAACCCCGTGTGACAGTGTTAAAACCACCCAGACAAAGACAGAATAGATGACATTACAATTATTGTATTTTTTGTGTTATTTTTATTTCAGTAGCACTCAGATGATACACGATGCTGAAGTACCAGACTTCCATTACTTTGACAAACCTACCTTTCTCTAAAGTATTTTGTCTATACACTGAGAGAGCTATTAAGTCTCCTCAGCAGCTCACTAAGTCAGTAATAATGTGCTGAGGGCAGAGAAACAGGCAAAGCATTTTGTAATGAATTACATTCGTGCTTCTAAATCACAACCCAAGAAAATAAAGGAGGAGGAATGCCAGGAAGAGGAGGATGTGAGCCTCACAAGCCTTCTAGAAAGAAGAAATGGAATGAAGATATATTAAATGTAAATGGAATTCCATTTTTAGCATGTGGTCAGTGATGTATGAGCTTAGAACTGAACTCATACTGCGTGAAAAATGGGAATGGCTGGAAATCAGCTGTGCTACCAAATGGAAAATCTTGTAAAAAAGCACGCTATTGCCCAGCTCAGCAGATTTACATAAGCAAGAAGACATCTCCTTTTTGCAACTTGCATCCATTTTCTCATCCTAGCAGTACATATCCAATGCTTTAACTTGGGTGCCAAAATCACTCAAAATAGAAAATGTGGATCCAAACACAACAAAAATAAATGGGAAGACTAAGATCAAACAAGGTGCCTAAGATCCAGAAATAAAAGAATGCTCAGAGGCAAAATGTGTAATTGAGCATTTCAAATTAAAGAGGTACGATTTAAATTGAATAAACAAATGAAAGAATATAAATAAATATAATGCATCTTGGTTGGAAAATGACCATCTAGATTTTGACCCTGAAGTACTCAATCTGAAAATTTCATGGGTACACATTACTGTAATATTTGTTTTAAGTTGGCTGGAATCAGTTTTACAGTAAGTTGTTGGATTTTTATTTTCTTTTTGGTAGTAGATTAAGATATTTTTTAAAATATTTAAGAAGATATGCATAATTCTTTATCAAAATATTCAGTACTCAGAATTTCTAATTTTACGCAATGAAAATTAACATTAATAATAGGGTTTTTCTCCTCTTTAGCACAATGTCTAATAAATCCACCTGGCTGTTTCATATTTAACTATATCTGCATTCTCCATTTTTCAGTACTAATCTTGAAAGTGTCAGAACAGGAATCTCTCTAAAAATCTATTTTTATGTTGACTTGTTGCTCAGGATGTTGTAAAACTGTCAACTTCACTTTTCCTCAGAAAGTAAAGTTGAGAATTGACTTTACCCTTCATAGGAAAGTTATTTATTCAGTAACATGTATTGTTTGTTTTCTTGTGAATCATAGAGATCTCAAACAAAGGTCACCAGAACCTGTGAATTTCAACTGCAAAATCCAACACACTCACCCATAGAAGAGTGCATATAAATCAAATGTAAAGCATGTTTACATTTAGTAACATAATTCATAATCTTCCCAAGTGTTTCTGCTAGAATAAGGACTCTAAATGAAGCTTAAAGTTCCTCATGTTGACCTGTCATAGGCCATAATGTCATCTTTTATTGACATAATTTTCAATTGCTTCATGGCTTTTATAGAGGGAGTTGGAAATTCATATTGCACTTGAATAACCATTGAAATATGGTGCCTGGGAAATGTAGAAGCTATCCAAACACTCAGATGCTATAGGATATATGTCCCCGTGCAGCTCTCCAATGGGAAGAGGAACAACACTTCCAAGCTCTTGCAGCAATCAGTACCAAAGTGGCTGCTTAACAGGCAGAAGCCCTGATATTAGGATGAGCAAAAAGGCAGCAGCTACAGCTGACCTGCATGGAAACATGCAAGGTGAAAATTTTGCATGCTTCCTAAATCTTTACGGGACCGGTCATTGTCTGACACAATATTCAAATTAAGAGATCCATTTCTTTGTTGGAAATACCTCAGGGAAGGCTGACAATAAATTAAAATTTTATTCCTAAAGAAATAAGAAGGAATAAGGTATCTTTATTTCAAAATTTTCTAAATGAAATTCAGTGAAGAATCAGAATCCCAATTTTAAAATATCTTAACATCACTATGTACAGTCATTTTGTAATATATATACAGGAGGAAACAAGAAAACAAGCCCTCAATATATTAATTGTCTGGTATGCAAGTGAAGCCTAGCAACTTATCATATAGTTTTGCTCAAAACCACATAAAGGATACCCTCAAGAATCATCAGTGAGCTCTGATTTTTGGCTGACATCACAAACACAAAATTAATTCACATACTGTGTATGAAACATCTGATTTCCCGTTACTAAAGCCTTTCTGTTGTGTTGTTAGGATACTAAGCTTATTACCTGTAGCATACCCAGGATCTCTGGGACAGTTGAGCACTTATTATTATTTTCATTAATATTAATTTGTATCCATAAATACCAAAGGATGCCAGTCATCATTTGTGACTATCTGATTGAGAAAATTAACTTTGTAACATATTGAAAACAATATATAAAATGTGTAATATAAATGCAGTCTCGATGGGAAAAAATATGCTTCAAGCTGTGCCTTGTGAGGCTGTTATTAGAGATGAGTATGCCTTTCTGAGTATGCCTAATAAAGCCTCTTTCCATTATATTAGTTTTATTTGCTATGGTACAATGCAAAAGATTCTTCGTGGAACATCTGTTTTAACATTTGGAAAGAGCTTTGATGCCTTTTTGGGCCACAATTTTTGCCCACTGCACAAATTCTGGCCCATTTTTGAGTTACAAATTGTGCTTCCAGCATCATGAAAATGACACTTCCTGTGTCACTTGAAATAACAGAAAGGAATATCACGCAACAAAAAAACATGGAAAGAAATGTTTATTTTTGAATTCTTGCACTGCTTGACAAAATAAAGTCTTCATTCATGTAAGAAAGCAGGAAACTCAGTAATAACAACTTTAAACAGTTTAGTGTGTATTACTTCATGGTGAGAAAGGAGAAAAATAAACCAATGAAAGCATATGAAACTGAGGATTCAGAAGAAGAAGAGCAAGGGGTGTTCAGGGTTATAGAGAGAACCATTTGGAATTTAGCGTGATTCTGCAAAGAATCTCTTATGTTATTTGACAAGCAGCTTTATCTGTTTTTAAGTCAGGTCATCCAATCACATCCCATAAATGAACACGAGTAAATAGATTTAATGTCATGTATGTACATCAGCAGTCTAAAACAAATTATTATCTTTTACCCACGAAGTGGTGTCCAGCAGAGATGCACCAAGACTGGGAAAATCTGAAATAGTTAAAATTCAGTTTTACTCAGAAATTATCTTTCTGTTTATCACTGTACAAATTAAATTATTAATCCATACATTTTAACATCAAAAGTAATCAGAGCCCAACCAGGATACGTGATGCTGGGAAATTATACATATTTGTGATTTCCACTTAGTGTAGGCTGTTGCACAATTCAATTGGCAAATTTAATATTGGTCTAGGGCTTATCAGCATTTCCTTTTTCTTCCTTTATGAAATTTTATATTTTTTTCCTCAGTTCACTTCTCTTTGGCTCATCCATGTTTTCCTCTCTTCAATAATTTAATTCCCGCCTTCACGAGTGAAGCTCAACTGTTTCTCATTAGAAGGAGTCTGTGTTTTAACTTTGCTTTTGTAACAGATTCACGAAATGCCTTCTGAAATTTTTAAAGAAGAAACACACTTGAACAGATTAAAAGCAGAGGGAAATGAGCAGTAATGAGCTCATTTTCAAAGAAAAGAAGTCATTAGCATGCAGACCTTCTGATTTCTGTCCATAAAAATTAAAAATAAAGGTACTGGGTACAGTTTCTTCTGCTGCCTTCAGGAAATGTCTTCTTGTTGGGGTGGAGTGGATGAAAAGACCTGTATCTCTTTTTAATGAACGATCATTTTATAACCAAAAACCAAGTTTAGAAGTGAGTTATAGAAAGCAGTTCTACTAGTGTTTTAAGCGTTCCTTTTTTTCTACGCAGTTGTTTTCAGAACCTCTTTAGAAGAGTTGTAAATGGTTTCATCACTTCTTGGGAAAAAAAATGAGATGAAGTAAGCTTTTCCATTCATGGAAAACTCACTAACCCTCAAAAATGTCAATAGCGTGTTATTTTAGGTCAGCCATGCACCCAGTGCTCAGGTTCCTTATCTGCAATGCAAGTGAAACAGACTCAAGTACTTGTCTGAAGTAGGTTGACTTGGGGTGGCTCTTTTTCTTCATTTAGACGAGAAATTATGTACTGGATTAAGGAAATGTTGCCAGTGAAAGTTGTTTGAAAATACTCACTTTTTACAAACTGAAAATAAAGAAGAAAAAGAAGATAAGAGTTTCAGGGGAAGATTTTTTAGCGACAGTCCCTTGTGTGGAAATATTTCCAACAATCTGTAGTCTAAAGTTTGCCATCTAAACCTTGTGTTGTAAGACCAGGATTCTGCTGGCTTTTGGTGCATCTCTGAAACCACGTGTAACCTACAGTCATAGCATTTTTATGAGAGAGAAAACTGTTGAACATTATTTCCCTCTTATTTACACTGGTGAAAATCAGGAACTACTTGGCAAAAAATGTTAGCAAAATATCTTTAATTAAATTCATACAATTCATAAAGTAATCACATTTCCCACATGTATATTATAAATAACCATGTAACTTACTCCCCTCAAAAAATAAACAGATAAGAATTATACCCTGGAAACAGATTGTCAGCCAAATATTTTCAGTTCTATGGAAAGTTTGTTACTGACTTCAAGGAGTTTGGAGTTAAGCTCAGATACAGCAGGAGCTGGGGGCAGAGTACATAAGATTTCAAGGAAGAAAGGTTATTTTCAGGTATATGAGAAAAATAGTGCTTTTCTCTGAGTTGTGGCTAGACAACCTCTATTAGACTGTTCAAGTTATTGCAAAATTTGTACATCACTTCTAAAGCAGCCGTTTAAAATTTCTGGAACAGTTAAACCTCAAGAACAATAGTGCTGATGAATGCACACCTTCATCTCATCTAGCTCGCAGCATATCTAAAACACACACTATCATTCATATAGTCTATTCTCTTCAGTATTTTTAAATATAAAAATTTTATCTTTTTTTTTTTTTCTATTTTTAGCAAAATTTGGTGTCCTAAGGGGCATTGCAAAGATCAGTTACTTTGGTTTTATTCTTGGTTATAGTCATGTATTTTGCTGCTTATTTAGTACTACACAATTTAAAACTACTGTTAAATGTATTTTCTGTATTGGTATGTGATTTGGTGAAATGATGAATTTGCCATTTTTACTTCTCTGAATATAGAGGTAGCAGATTTTTCTGAAAAACAAACTCATTAGTCCCCCTCCTCAAAAAATAATAATCACATTTTACAAAAATCTACTCCTTTGTGAACTCAGTTCTCAGTATTTAATCATTCAAGTAAAAAAATAAATAAATAAATAAAAATAAAAAATAAAAAATAAAAAAATATATGCATAAAATAGGAATTTAATGTAAAGGCTGCTATGCTATCAGAAGGAAGGGTGATCTTTGATGTTGGAAACCACTGGAGGTTTCTCCAATTCTGCATAGATACACTACGGACTGCTTCACTCAGGACATTTTAATTCTGTGATCTTTATTTATTTATTTTCAAAGGCAGATTTAAATGCCCCCTATATGCATTTATCATATAAGACTAAGTGCAATACAGGTGAATTAGACTACATCTCATTTTTCAAAATAAAGCCTAATTACAAAAACAAAGATTTTTATTTTATTAAATATGTTTAATATAGTTCTATCATTTTATCGGTCTCCAGCAGAAAGTTACTTCTTCAGTGAAAACAAGATTTTCAGGGTTTTACTCTAACTACATCAACGTCAAGAAAAGAAAGAAGGAATACAATTTTATTGCATATCATCAAATAGATAGACTATATATGCTAAATACTTCCTTTTATTTTCCTCATTCCCACTCAATGTCAAAAGGAGCGTTTAACGGGGGGGGGGGGGAAATGGCAAGGACCTCAAATTGAAGTATCCTTTAGTCTGCTGTGGTCAGTATTCTTTTACATATAAGTTTATCTCCAGTAAAGTCTTACTGCTTACTCAAGAAACAGAGACAGAATATATCCTTCCATTTCTCTACTGCCTCCATTTTAAAATGCAAGACACATATGAAAACCTCCAGCTACTTAATTTGGGATATCTAAATAGTTCTGCATTTTTGTCTCAAACCATAATTTTGCAGGAACCGTTTCTGTTTCTATGAACAATTCACTACAGTAAATTCTGCGGATGTGCCTTTTTACATCATCCTAGCAACAGAGCTATTTGAAGAACTTTCAAAATTTATCTCCAGCTTCAACACACTGCATAAATAGACACTGCATGCTAACACATTGACAGTGATACCACAGCTACTTCAGCAATCAAAATATGCTTTATGAAATACTAAGATAAAAACAATATCAGTACAGCTTTCTTAAAAATATAGGTGAGTCCTTCTAAGTTGTACCTCATCCATTCAAAGTCAAAAAAAAACAGAGTTTGACACTTCATCCAAGACAAGCAAAATGGAGCTTGTGAATTTTTGGTTCCAGAGGGGATGTAGCAACAAACTGCTGATGGTAGTATAGGACTGCTAAATAGTCTTTGGAAGAAAGAATACCTAAACATATTTGTTTCTTGAGAGATGTTCTGATGGCTTATTTGTGAAAAATCCAACAAATAAAAAAAAAACTTGATCAGCTTGGTTCTTAAAAACTGTCCTTTCAATATTTTTTCTTATACTTTTAAAAGTATGTATGACCTTGCTAAAGCTAAACAAGAATACAAAAACTGTGAATTAAGTGGTGGAATGAAACTACTGCCAGCATATCTTACAGGGCCAGGAGTCCTGACCTAATCTTTAATCTTTTACAAAAAATGAGTCAGATCTTCAACTTGCTGCCATGAATAATTCACATGTTCTCCAACTCTTTATATGGAAAGATGGTTTTCTTTTAAGGGGTTATTCCAGCGTGTAAAATTGGTGAATTCAACTATATGGTAATGAAACCCTTTCAAAGCTTCATGCAAAACTTTCTTTAACCAGTGCACTGGGTCAATCTGTTCATGTAACTACATCACTAAAGTTCTCATCTTGGTACATTTCTGACTTATTTTTATATTTTAGTACAAGAGTTTAGTGCAAGTCGTTCAACCAAAGCTGTGACAACAGGAATAAGCAGCCTCATGGCAATGGAAACTATTTGTTAGTTTGCTGACTGATTTCATTGAGCGTTTTTGCTTCACTGCGCCACTGAGTCCTGCCTGAGACTGACTCAGACAGTGCTACTTCCACGTCGTTTCCTTGGACCCAGAGCTCCCTGTCAGTTGATGTCTGTGCCTTTAGAGTCATCTAGTCAGCATAATAGCAGTAAAACACAGGCCCCTAAGGCTGGAGAAACACTGAAGATTTCCCTGTGGATTCAAGGTCAGCCAAACATTTAAATCGCTTTCTCATTTAAATAAAAGAATACATATACACAGGATTAATTTCTTCCACTGACATCAGTAACGAAGTATGCATTGAATAACCTAAAGCTTCAATGGGGAAAAAGGTCTAACTTAAATGCTGGATGATAAAAAAAAATAATAATAATGATAAAAACATTTTGGTGGGGAAAAACTGTGTATTCTTTTTGAATACAAACATAATAATAACAATAATATTGTGGCACAGGACCCAAAGAGACCTTTATTTTCCCCACAATTTCACACTACAATTCTCTCATCAGCTCTAAACTCATCTGCCTATGTAACTCAAAAATCATTCTTTTTTTAAATTTTCCTGTAAGTTCAAGGATACAAAATCCGTTTTCCTGGCAAGTTTAACTTTGGATCTGTCTCATACGTCCACAGATTCTTCTCTAAAGAAATGAATATCCCTTCAGCAAATCAGAAGAAAACTCAAGCTCCTCTTTGGATTCCAAACCCAGAAACATTTGATTCTGTGATTCTGCTAAGCAGTGTGAAACAACTTCTTGGTATCTATCTCATGGTTCTCCTGCCAAAGATTTTTCTCTGCATGTTAAACATCAGTCTGCGCTCTCCTGTAGTTCCAGCAGAGGGCAATGTAATTAAGCCATTTATAACACTTTCTTCAAGGCAACTGCAGTAACTAGCTCCTACAGAATTCCTCAGGTTTTGTTGTTGCTCTGGGTTTGTGCTCTAGTGCCAAATGTTTAAAATATATCTTCTTTTGATCCCAGAAAAATTCATATTGCTTATTTCTTTTTTTTATTGCATAAATGCATAGGCACGTTCTCAGTGCCTGGAAATAACTCTGTGGAAAATCAAGATACAACCCACTTCACTACCATTTTTTTCTTGACCTCTGCCAGCCATTTGAACGTAAATGTTACACTATGCCTCACATCCATAAAAATATTTATATTAATACATTGTTTAAAAAAGTCTCAAAGGCATCTCTTGAAATAGATTAATGGGCAAATTAGAAGAAAATCAATTGAAAGTACATGTATTCACATACTCATCTGTGCAGGTAGATATTCACATGTATATGAAATGAAAACTCACTTTCAAAGTGCAGCAAAGGGAAATCTGTACTGAGATCATTCATAGGAAAGCACTATTTTAAAGGATGTAAGTTTACGGATCACGAGAGATCATGAAACATTTGTAAAGATTATCACAATGACAAGGCTCTGTGGTTATATTTACTTAAGTCTAGACACATGTAGACACTTATGAGTTCTCAGAAAGATAACCAAATCTCTAAGACAAGAGCAGAACAGCCACATGGTAGATTTCATAAAACCTCACAACAATACAATGAACTGTATTAGAGTTTCATAATTCATGAAGGAACAACATTCCCTCCTGGGCATAAAACCAGTCAAGATAACACCAACAACAGCTGGTAAGTCTGACAGTGTGATTTCCCTCTCCTCAAGTGCAAAGAGACAAAAGTATGAAACAGCTGGAAAATATACTCAAAGTATGACAGGCAAAATGTCACAGCAAAAGTGTCAGGTAAGCTCATTGCAAAACAGTAGCTTTATTTATTTCTTGTCTCATTTGTAATGAGAATTATATGCAGATGTAAATGCTTAACAAACCAATAATGAATCTCTCTGAATGTTTACACAGTTTCCATCAAAGTAAAGGAAAAAAAAAAAAAAAAAAAAAGGTTTGATTCCTCTTCTCTGTACCTGGCATTTTCAGTTCTCTGTGTACAAAACGGCAGTACTCCAGGTGAGCTCTCGCCAGTGCAGAGTAGAGAGGCAGGGTCAACTCCCTCAACTTGCTGGCCACACTACTTTTGATGCAGCCCAGGATACGGTTGGCTTTCTGGGTTGTGAGAACACATTGCTGGCTCTTGTCCATCTTCCCATCTACCAGTTCCCTTCTTGTCCATCTTCCCATCTACCATCTGAGCCCTTTTTGGCAGAGCTGTGCTCAATCCTTTCATCCCCCAGCTTGTACTGATAGTGGGAATTGCTGAACGTGGGGGACCCAGGTGCAATATCCTGCATTTGGATTTGTTGTTGTTCTACAGGGCCCATTGCTTGAGCTTCTCTAGACCTCTTTGGATCACATCCTGCCCTTCAAGGGTATTGACCACATCAGACAGCATGATGTCATCCACAAATTTGCTGAGGGTACACTTGATCTCACTGCTGATGTCACTGATGAAAATATTAAAGACCATTTGTCCTAGCAATGACCTTTGAGGGATACCACTCATCACTGATCTGCCTCTAGACAATGACTCATTTTCTTCATTCATGGAACAGTCCAGACATGAAATCCAGATCCTTACAAGTTAGAGAGAAGGATACTGTGGGGGACCATGTTAAAAGCCTTACCAAAGTCCAGATAGGCGACATCAGTAGCTCTTCCCTGGTCCATTTACTCCATCATAGAAAGAAATCCCAATAGGTTGTTCAGACAAGATCTGCCTTTGGTGAAGCCATGCTAGTTGTCTCACGTCACCTTCCTCTCTTCCAAGTGCCATAACATAGCTTCTAGGAGGAATTGTTCCACAATCTCCAGCGCAGAGGCAAGGTTGACAGGTCGTTAAGTCCCTGAGACATCCTTTCTACCCTTCTTAAAAATGGATGCGGTAGCACCTTTTCTTCTAGTCACCACAAACTACACCTGACTGCCATGACTTTTCCAAAATGATCAAGAGTAGCTTGGTAACTACATAAACCAATTCCCTCAGAACTCTGGGATGCATCCCATCAGGACCCATCAGGTTCCTCAGGTGGTTGCAAACCTAATCTTTGCTTACAGCAGGAGGGACACAGTCCTCACCTTCCAACCAGTCCCCTGAAGGGGTGGGTGAAGAGCAGCTGACTGAGGCAAAAATGTTAAGTACCTCAGCCTTCTCCTCTACCATTATTATCAGGCTGCTCATATTGCTCACTAGGATGTGGTATGCCTTCTTGAACATTCTTTTTCTATCTAATATACCCGTAGAAGCTATTCTCATGCTTCTCTGCACCCTGAAATATCATCATATGCAAGTTTGTCAGGACCTATTGAGACAATACAAGGCTCTATCAGCAATGGAAGCAACAGTGCCTGAGCAATAAACAGTTTGGCATTCTAGAAATAGTGAAGTACTGAAGGAAGTCACGTTCTTGCAGGTATTTCAAAGGTGCAAAAATTTAAACATCTGATAGAAAGAAAAAAAAAAATTGATTTACATCATCATGCTTAGGGACAGGAAGGTTGACTTGATGATCTCTAAAGATCCAGATATATTTCTCTAATTCACATAGAATTGTACCTCACAGTTCAGTTCTTTGGTAAGTTGCCAGTTGGAGGAAAGGTTTCAGTTTTTACTGCTGTTGGGATTCACACAATACCTTTCTTTCACATAGCTAGATATTCCCATGTTTGCAGAGACTGAGATCAAGCTTAGACTAAAATACATCTCTCTCTCTCTCTCTCTCTCTCTCTCTCTCTTTTTTTAACAAATATTTAGGAAACCTGGTATTCTTCAGATTACTACAGTTTTTAGATAAAACTGCCATCAGTCAGTACAGCCTCACATTTTCAAGAGTTGTTTACTTAGAAAACCTGACTGACAGTTCATTTTTTTATAAAATAAATTTCAGTTGAGCTTGACCCTTCTGTTTCTAACATTTACTTCACACCACTGGATCCAGTGAATTTACCCTTAGATATGGTTACAAATAGACAGACTTCAGATGATTAATAGTTTCTGTTCAAGCAGCATTGCCTAAACTCTACATTTCTGTGCTGTGCAACAGTAAAAAGATGATGTATTGCAGTGAGTTCAAAGTTCAGAGACTGCCATGTAAATTAATTACCAGAGACTGGAAGGACTGATTCATCAAGCAATATTGGAATAATAAAGATGTACAATTTTGTCTAAACAGGTCTACTGCAGGAAGATGAAATAGATAATCAAACACAGAAATATTTTATCATTGAAAACATGATCTTAATTAAAAAGTCAATATTTGCATATCTTAACCACACCGTGGCATCATAGATCATGACATTTGCTTAAAACAAGATGTGAGTGTCATATAACACGTAGAACTGTATATAAACAGGCTGAAAAGAACATCACCTTAGAGTTCAAAGAATGGTAGTATAGTTCCTATTGGTAGTGACTTGCAGCTGCTCAGCATTAATGGTTACACAGCAGTCCTCCATGTTTGTAGGATCACTGTAAAAAGCAAAGGCACCAACTGAATTTCAGGGGCATTAAGAAGAAAATTTTACTCTCCTCCTTGGAAAATGGCATGGGGTACACATGAAGAGGCCAACCCATTTTGAGCACTGTAAAAAGCACTTTGTACAACAAGGCTATAACAAGGCAGGAAATTCACCAGCAATTCAATGTAGTCAAGGACAAAACTAAAGGAAATCTTAAAGTTGCATGTCAAATAAAGAAATGAATAAATAACCACCATGAACCCACTACCAAAAGATCCCTTTCAATAGCTAGTTAAAAAATGAAAGACCTTTATCTTTATTTTTTTTTCCTCGACGTTTGTAACACATTACTCCGAACTAAGACACGTGAAAGGCAGTGAAAACACACTCACTACAACGTTTGGTGATCTGATAGTTATTTTGTTTCTAAAATGGTTTTACATATTCATGCCACAGAGTGCTTCTTTGTAATTACTGGCTTTAAAGGTGTCAGATATTTGTACCCTGAATGGAAATGATACCACACGTCCAATAAAAATCAGCAGCAGCAGCAGCGGTCTAAGCTAAATATATGCCCAATGTAACCTTTTGGTACCATGGGAAACTGTGTATCAACCAACATTCGAGAGAACTGAATGTTTACCCACTTACTGCTACATTGCAATAGAAGATTATATTTCTTTTCCCTTGTTCAGATACAATGTTTTTCACTCATATTTAAGAGATCCGGAATATATACACCTTTTTTTTTCCCAGCTCTCCACTCACAGAATGGCTTAGGCATACAGTAATTCTGTTTCATCAAACTCATTTAATTTAGAGCAACAGATTCTGAGTCATTTCTATTTTAACTCATCATTGCATATAATTTCCATATATTTTCATTTTAAGAGAAGAATAATTTGATCGTTCTTTCATGTTACATCTCATTAATATAGCTTGCTAAAGTTTTATGATTTGTGGCTGCTTGCATAGAACTGCTTCTTTATTGTGAAAAAGAGGTTTGCCCTTAGTGCTATGTACAATTAGGAAAAAGTCTACTAAAGCTTTTAACAAAAAATATGTCTTGCACTCTAATTGCTAAGATTGCTAGATTTCATTGAGTAATCTTACAGAAGTACGTGGAATCAAAATACTAAATTGGGAATGTTGTATGCACTTAGAGAATAAACTGCAACCACAACTGTTTAAAAGCAGCCAATTCTCATGCCTGTGTAACTAGATCCTTGTTTTCTATGCCCCTCAGCTGCTTTGAAAAGGTCTGACAAAATAGATGTCTCTTGAGCAGCACAGAAACTACCCACTGGTTTACTTGCTTTTCAAGGCTACTGCTGTGTCCTCAGACATTTAAACAAACTCTTCTCAGTTCTCCTAATTTCCTAATTTAAAGCATCATTTGAGGTTGTGGTGGGAGAAGGGCACCAAGAAGAAACTAAATAGAAGCCTAACTTTCCACATGTTTGAGTACATCATCTCTTTTTAAATAGTACTAAAAATTGTTAAGTAAAAACAACAACAACAACAACAAAAAACAAACAATACCGTTCTTTTGCGTGAATGTCCTTTAAAATAACTAATAATAGAAATCTTTTATGTAGGTTTCAAATCCGTCCAGTAGTAATGAAGTACTGTTTTTGTCTCAAAATAAATAAACAAATAAATTATGGTGTGAATTTCCCTTCTGCATCAATATAATACACTGGAATGAAAGAATCTACTGGAGGGGAAGGATCCACCTAGAGTATTCTCCCACCAGCTGCTGTTTCGTAGAGATGGCTGTCAAACCACCCTCACTGAAGTACTAAATTACACAGTTAAAATGTCATTCATTTTTTAATCTTCATTTGAGAACAGAATGGGGGAAATCACAGAGGTTCATCTGTAGATAACTCATCTCTCAGGATTCCTCTAATTGTATGCATTTTCCTCTCCTTTAGCAGTGCTGAAGAACAGAACATTTGCTGCGATCATTGTTCTTGTGACAGCTACATGGATGAGATGGATAATATCATACTAATAATATCATTAGTGCTTTAGCAGTAATCCATTTAAACATCCAAAATATGGAGAACTGGGCCAGGGCAGGCAAAGTGAAGTTTGTTCTCAGAAGTTAAGATTATAGTATGTCATTCTTTTGATGTGTTTCAAAATGGAAACTTAGTAAGTACACCTCAGAAAGGCATGAGAAAGATTTCAAAGACAGATAATCTGAAGAACTACTGACAAAATAAGACCATTCAGAATGGCTAAGACAAGGCAACACTGTATGAAATGCTTTGAGACAATGTCATATCATAAACTGAAGAAACAGCATTACATAAAATATAATACAGATGAGAGTGAGGCAAAGAATACTTGTAGAATAATTTCAATCTTTTAAATACATTAAACTAGATGAAGCAATTGCCTAAGGCACGTGGAACAAAATGATATATTCATAGAAGTCAGGGAGTGCCACTCACTGAGTATGAACAGTATTTCACATAATGGTCAAATTCATCTCTAAATCACTACAGCATAAGACTGAAGTAGCTTGAATAAGCCCAATTATTGTGATTATATATTTATAATCGAATAACTGACTTTAAGTATTTGATTGCAATGATAGCTAATTGAAGTTATATTGCAACATACACTCACCAAGAGTTAAAATATAAAATAAAACGAATTAGGATTAGGGGATGATATGAACAAAATAATTTAATTCATTTCACTGACCAAACCAATTCATGACTACAACAGAAAATAGAACTGCATAAGAGATATAATTATTTTCTGTTTCTTGGATTCTAGTAGCATGGTTATTACTACCTTTCTACAGGTGTTCTGTTAATAAATACCTTAGTTTGCATAATGTATCTTGTAGGTGTAATACAGAAAAGGAAGTGTTCAAGAAAATTTTCCTATCCCTATTTATTTCTTATATGCTCCTATTTATTGGCCCCCATTCCTGGGCTTCTGGACCCTCCTCTAACCTCAGTTCCAGGGGTAGCTGAGATCAGCCGGGGGAAGAACAGGTCCTTACCTGCTGTAGGGAACCTGCTTTGGCAGGGGAGTTGGACTTGATGATCTCTAGAGGTCCCTTCCAACCCCTACAATTCTGTGATTCTGTGTGTGATTCTGTGAAAATGAATTTCTAAGCTACCCGTTACAGTCAAAGTAATGTAGTGACTTGTGCAGTGCTGCTAGTTTGCTTGTTATTCTTCTTTTCTGATATGGCTTGGAGAATCCACAAATGCACTATGGACCTAATACATCACATTCCAACAACTTAGTCACACACTTGATTGCCATTTCACGGTCTGTATTGGCATTAAAATTCCATTCTAGTTTCAGCGACAGAGACTGTAGCAAGAACAGGATTGGCAAACCGGGAAACTGTTATAAAGGTGATGGTAATAGGGAAGGGGGAAAAATGTATTTCTCACTTATTCTTCATACTCTAAATAATATACTTGTGCTCCTTGAATGATATGCAAACATTCAGAGGTGTGCAAGAAGTGGAAATGTATAAGGACAATGATTCAAAGAGATATCAAGCTCCTCTTAAACATATATGTATATAACTAAATTGACATGTAATTAGCATGCTCTATCAGAATTCATATTCAATCAGATTGTCAACAACATTCAATTCTTTTCCAATACAAGTTTAAGGCAAAGCATCTTTTGTAAAACTGTTGCAATGGAGCAGAAACAAGTTGGGTACCATTTTCCCCTAGAGCAATTTACTACCTTAAGGGAGTAGCACACCTTAAAACTAACATTTAGAGATTCATGGTAGCATTTTAATATTTACTAAAGATGTGCTGTTTCTTATGCTTTTTGTTACAATGTTAACAGAAATTATATTCAGGCAAATGAGAAATTGGATATTTTCTCTGTTCTGTGGAATTTTACTTGGACTTATGTACTGATATACTACACTTTAACCAAAAGTTACTTTTGAAAGAATCAAAGAAAGATATATGACAGACAGTTTTAAATGTTGGATCTGCTCAACTCTGTTAATGAACAATAAATGATTTTTTTTTTTGTTGAACACACTTTACTTACTTTTGCAGTTTACAGAAGTTCATGAACTGCAATTTCTCATCTGAAATAAAGCAGTGAATCAAATCAAGCATGACTTCCAAAATTAAGAATCACATCATGAATATTGGAATTAGCAGTGAGCTTCTATAGGAGGCATCATATTTCCTACAGTTTCTGGAAGAAGAAGTTTTCTACTGTTCCTAATCTTCCTACTGCCTGATTTGGGCTCCTACTCTATGATGTTTATGTTACTCATGCCTTGTAAAAAGAAACTCTGTATGAGACATATACTTTATTATTTCTTACCAATGAGTAGATGTTGACAAGATAAATAGTATAAAGTCAGATTTTGAAAAGCTCTACTTACCTTTTTGAATCATGTCAATTGGTTTGAGATAAGGTTTTGGGGAGTCAGAAAGAGAAAAAAAAAATCACAGTTACTTTCAGTAAACAGATTCTCTTTTCAAACAACAGAACCATTGTAAAATATAACTGGATAAACATACAGTCTGTACTCAGTACTGTTTCAGAAAAATATTCTCAATCAATTTTGAATGGGTAGTCACATTTTAACCCTCTTTGCCCTTTTCTTTTTCAATCCTCAAATGTATTCATTAGAGATTTCTCCGAAGTCTAGACAGAGAGCATGTAATATTTCTTTCCTACACTTACCATAAAAATGCATGTATTTTTGATTTCATAACATGTTATTATCTGCTATACATGTGATGTGAAAGTCTTTAGGATACATTTTCCCTCTCCCAAAATTATCTATTACCTCTCTTAACCTTAGCAAAGTTATATTCTACTATCTGAGAGCAAATCAGAATATATGACTTCGGATCCTCAGTAATTAGAAAATTGCAGTATTTTAAAAACCCGGAGGCACCATAATTAATTACTGTTTTGTATATCTTCGAAAGGTTTTTGTTGTTGTTGTTGTTTTTCTGTGAAAAATGAAATATATATATATTTTTTACCACTTCAAAGCTATGTGAGTGTATCATAACTTTTAAAATAATTGTAGTTATCTCACACAGGAATGACATTTTTTCTAGGGCAAGCAGTATGTGAAGAGCTATGATGAAAGTACCATACCTTGTACCTTTCCATATACACTGAAGAGGAGGATTCAATACATCTTAAAAAAAAAAAAAAAAAAAAAAAGCACAAAAGATTCATTTTTCAGTACTTTTCAGTGTTTTCTTATTCAGAAGTAGTATTTTCATGATATAATGTTAGTGAAGTTAATAACTATTTTGTCTGGATTTTGATTTTTTTTATGTTCTTCATTTCACTGTCACTTTCACAGATTTCTGTTAGCCTTGTAGAAATCATATGGATAAAATGAGAATCAAGGAGAAAAATAAATGCAAGAAAGTAGATTTTACTGTATATGGAGTTATTCTAATGACTTTCATTAACAAGAAAACTTTCCATTGAATGAAAAGGCTAACAGTGAGAAACACTGAAGCAGTAGAAAACTTCTCCACTTTCACAAATAATATTCTGAACGAGTTCATAATTTTTTTGTTCTGTGATTATTTAAATTTTGAAAATATATATATATGAAGTACACTTACTGTTTTGGTGAATGAGGTGAGTATCTGAAACTCTAAGGACATCTGTGTCTCTACTTCGCGTGTAGTGCTTTGAAGCTATGAAGAACTGTAGTATCTTGTCACATCTACAGACAAGATAATGGAGAAGACAGAATAAGATAATTCATATATTATCACTCCAGCTCATCTTTAGTACAAGATTCAGCAAGCTGGAATCTATTATTTATGATATTTGTTTAGGCTATGGGTCAGTGCTTTCTGATTATATTACAAGCAATTTAGAGAGAGATGCATGATACACTCTGAAAAGAAATAAAAATGTCAAACCAGTTGCTTCTAAGGCTTTTTGATCAATATCAAACATCAAGATTGCAAATATCATTCCTCTCAATATAATTTCTTCCTTTCTTATGCTGTGTAGTCAAATAAACACAAGCTTTACTTCATCTCTTCTCAAGAGAGTTAAAAAACTGAAGCATCTGAAATTTAAATCAGATGTCTTTTAGGTTTATGATGGCATTTTAATAAGCACTTCACTATATCTCAATATGTTGCTACAAGTCACCAGTACTATACCGCCTACACTATTTTCCACATAAACAGTTACTTTTTCACATGTTTTCTACTTGTCAGCCTTGTACATTCACGGCACAAGTATATACTAAAGCATTCAACGGATTATTATAAATCTGCTCTCCTTATTTGCCTGCAATTTATCACTATCTCTTCTGACACATTCAGGGGTTAATGTTGACAACTTTGGTGAAGATAATTGCTAAGTAGAGAATTACGTAAAACTAATAGAAAATTAATAAACAGGAATTAATTCTAATTATTTCTAACATAGTTAGAATGCCCTTCTTTCTTTAGACATAAAACTTTATCTTTGCACCAAATAGAGGAGAATAATATTTCCAGTAAAAAAGTTGAACGGATAATAATTAATTTTATTAAAAACACTAACAACTCCAGATTTCCTTTTCCTTCCTTTCTTTCCAGGAGTAGGGAAGTTGGAGGAGCATTTACTTTTCCGTTGAAATGAGAACACAAAACTATTTGTCTCTAAGATTCTGGTAGTTTAGAGCTACCGGAAATAAGATAGATAGTACATTTTTTCCAACATTGCTTTTCTGGAACCTTCTGGTTTGTTATTTTTGTATCATTTTTACCTTATCTTTTCATTTGTGTATATTTAACCATGACATAAATTAGGTCAGCTTGTTTCCTCTTAAAAGCTTCTACATGAGCTGGAGCTCAGAGCTGCAGAGATTTGCCCTCCCCGTTATCTTTGATGGATGACTTCTCAATAGGACCATTGGTAAGCAGCGAGTCCTTTCCACTTGCAGGGTCTTCAGTTATTAGTTATAATTTGTATGAATCCTTCAATAAAGGCTATCATTATCTTCACAGATGCAGAAACACTGTATCCAAGTAGTTGCCCATAAATAACAACATATGCATAAGACACCATATTCTTTCTTGTAAATACAGGCTGAACTGATTGTTCTGTAGGATATTCTGGAAGAATCTGAAAGTTTAGATAATAATTTCTTACCTCACATGGGGCAGACAGGTAGTTGTGCAAAAGGAGCTGGCAATGGTTATTAACACAATTTCTCAGAGAAACTGCAAGTTTCTACAGGCTTGTTTAATACACAATAAGCCTTCAGCAAGACTTCGCAAGTAAGTGTTAAGATTCAAAGAGGAACCAACTAAGCGTGCAAAATTTTACTGACTTTGCCGTGTTGATTGAAATTCCTATTCTACAAGTACATGCCTTTTAATATGCAGAGATATTTTGTCATGAGATTCTCAGCTGACCTTAATCTCCCCTAACTGCTCAACTGTGTGAAGAACAGCTCAGGAAAATTTAGTATACAATAGAAGAAAGTTTTGTTAATTATTGAGATTAACTTTCATAAATGCATACTATGCCCTCTATGCAAATAATTTACAATAACAAATAAGAATTATTTTCAAAGAAGGGTGTGTAAAAGAACGATTACTTATAGGTATTCAAATTAAGTCTATTATTAATTTCAGTTGGGAGCACAAATAGGACAACTCTTCTCAAAAAGGCTGCAGGGCAAAACAGTGGGATGCTGAGAAAAGCATGCGCAGAAAGAAGCCTGTATAAACATACAGGCTTTTTTACGTCATAAGTAAGAATGTTGTTAAAATACTTAATCTGTAGAAAAGATGAAGGATGATATTCATAAGAACAGCCTGCTGACAGCAATTTCTGCTAAAAGATATCCAGATAATTTCCCTTTATTGCGGGCATTATTTCAGTATCTTTTTGGCATCCTGTTCTTTGTTGAAGAGAGAAAAACAATTTTAAAAGAATTAGAAAGAGGCAGACAACATCCTCAGGTATTTCTATAGTACACACAGCAGCTCAGTCAACAGCATTTTTCTTTTAGTTGAATAAATAAGCACAAAGATTCATCCAAATAGACAGAGACACAAGCTCTGACTCTGAGAATCAGAATGAAACTTTTACTTGACAGGGAAAACAGAAATTTCTCAAGTGCTTACTACTTCAAATTCTGTCTAAAGGATATTAGTTTTATCAGTAAGTTTACCTGTAAGGTATTATTAATGAGTTACTCAGAAGATTTTTGTGCAAGAGAAGTTTAATACAAAAACAATTTGTCTTAGTAATTTACATCTGTTTTCTACAGACCGAAGTTGAATTCACTTAAATATTTATTCAGCCTTCATGCTTCCTTTTGGCTAGGAATAAAGTGGGCTAAACTTATCTAAAATTCAACTTTACTTGAAATCTCTATATAAACTGCATGTAAATCACAGAATCACAGAAATTCTAATATCTGATCACAAACAGTTTTCCAGATTAAACACTGGAGGGAAGTAGTGGGAAAAAAAAAAAAAAAAAAAAAAAAAAAAAAAAAAAGAATAGAATTTAGACAGAAAGAAAAGAACTGCTGTAAGAAAATCAGCCCAGAGGAGAAGTTCTTAGCTCCCAAGATGCTGTTCAGTTGACTCTCAAAGAAAAAACTTAAATTTTTAATATTAATGCACATGCACAAATTGAGCCATCTGGAATAAAAGCAATAAGTTTATCAGCCCTAGGTCGCAACAGCTTTTTATCATATGCCATATGGAAACAATTATGCAAGCCTCATACAGTGGAACACCTGATACTCCAGTCATTCCATACTGTGCAAATGCATTCAGAATGTACTTTATAACAAGCACTAAAAATGTATACTTACATTTCATGGTTTGGTCAAACATGAATGTAGTCTATGGGACATCTAGAAAAGGAGCTGAAATCAAAGACATTCAAAAATACATTGTGGCATGCTCTTGTAAATGTTCTGTATGTTCAATTACGTTTGTAATTGTTCTGAACTATCACTGTAAAGACACAGCCATGGAATGTAAACTACTGCAATTACTTGATGTATTTCAGTTTTAAAAAAAAATGTGTTTTACTAACACATAGTAATATTTAAAGAGAAAAGTAAATAAATGTAAAAACATTACACTATTACTATTGACAATTCAAATGACAAAAACTTCTGGAATTAATCCACAACTCTAGCAAAAAGACATTACGGTTGTCATCATGACTGTGTTGGAGAAATCAATTTTAGCTTCACAATCATGAGGTGTCATGGAAATAGAATACCACAAAATTGCTTCTATAAGTAGGTTCATCACATTTTAATCAGCGCCAGACTACAAAGAACAGTAAAATGATGTGATTTTATTTTTTATTCGCTGTATATGTTGTAATAGACACAAAGTAAAAATAAATATACTGACTGACACAGGAGCTTTCTATCTTCTTCTGTTCTTTTTCCAACCAGTTTGAGAAGAGACGGATCATTACTGTCAGAGTCAATTCAACGTCTTAGTCCTTCTTTGGATGAAGAAAGTCTCACTGAGATCAGGTGACTAAAATAGCACACAGCATTTCACAGAAGGGTAGGAGATAGCAGAACTCTTTCTGCTTTCAGCTATACTTCATAGGACTCTGACCAATCCAAACAGAGAAACTTTACCTTAATAGTTTTACAAGATGAAGAAGGGATCATCTACCCAAACAGAAAAGATACAAAGCCTATAGCAATAGCAGAATCTTTTCAAAAGCATTATTTATTAAATTCCAGAAGTGAATTTAAGCAAAATTGACAAGCTCAAAATATTTTATTTTTCAAATCATGATGATGCACTGAGTGCTGTAGATTTACATTATAATTTAATTACAATAGATTGAAGGAGTTCCTCATACTGAAACAAAACGAAAGTCATACAGACCATTTGCTAGCAGCTTAGCGCACATAAACATGATTATAATTAAAGAAATAGACACATTCAGATACATGTTGGCCCATAGGATTTTTTTTGAAAATTTACAGCTTCAAGATAACTATTTTCCATGGTTAGCCATAGTCAGATCTTCAAATACATAAGTGTTGAATTTGGCTTAATCTTTAACTGGTGTTATGAAATTGAAAAGACAAATAAATTTATCTTTAAAATTTAGCAATCCATACATCTAAATGGCGTGATATTTATCATGTTAGGTAGAAAAGATCTCCAGTTCAGTTTTAATACACTTGTAGTAACAGTCAATCAACAGGATTAGTTTTACATTTGATATTATCCTAAGAAACTAATAAAGTGCAATTAACTTTCTTAAACTGTGTCAGATAGAAACAGTAACATTACTGAGGTACAATTAAGATACATCATTTTAATAAAGAGCAAGCAGTAAGCATAGTTCTGTTTGCTTACTTACAGAAGTATATTTTTAAAGTAATTTATCCTCTGAAGTAGTGTGCAGGTAAAACTCCTTAGATATTCTATAGTATACCATCCGTTTTGTTGTCACAAACAGGAACTACTTGGGCAAAATATTTCAAACTTTTTAAAACTGCAAAAACGTGATTATTAGTACCAGATTATATATTCTAGAGGAAAAAAAAAAATACTACAGAGTATGAGAATATGATCTGAGGTAAATAGGCAACTAGCAATATTTGCATACTTATACATTTTAGAATTTGCCAAGCAGCTAATTAACATTGAGAATGAAATGAACGTATTTCTGATCTAATAAAGTAACAGCTGGAGTACCAATTCTGAAAAGAAGGTCTGTAATGAAACTCTTTGAATGAAGATGGTCAGATAGAAAAAGATCAGAATCTACACAGAGGTTTAAACAAGAAAGCATATTTGACTATTTTCTTGATATTAGATAACAAACACCAAAAGATCAAAGATTCCAAAAGTTTGTAAATGATCTGCCTTTAATGCCATTGAAAAACACCAATTTCCAGCTGCCTGTCAGCTATATCTGGTTGTTAATAGGTTTACTCACATGTGAAGGATCTAATTGTGCGCCTTCACAAGTGTCTGCTCATTAGTATGAGCATCCATATACAGTTTTTGCAGTCTGCACAAAAGGTATGTGATATTCAGGCCAACAGAGCTAATCCTAAAATAAAAACAAAAACATATGTATACTACAGATGTATTTATTTATATAAAAAATAATTTTCTTTAAGCAAAATAAAGTAATAAATTATATCTCTGTAGATTATTAATAGAAATATAAATTTAATCTCTGGAGAGTTGCTATCATGTTTATGACATTTAAAATACAACTAGCTCTGCACTCAAGTACCCCCAGACAAATCTCATCAAGCTGCTCTATTGACTTTTTTCTCATCCTCAGATGAGGCTTGTCTCAGGAACTTCTTTCCATGTCATTAAAAATTATTGGGCACTATTACACTACTTTCATCCTAATGGTTATCAACCAGCATTTCCAGCTACTGGAGCCAATCAATACTCACATTTCAATGAAATCTTGAAGTACTTTAATCTTCCCCATTAGAACTGGAAGTTGGTCACCTCTGCCTGTATTCCTCATCCATATCTGATGTTATTACTTAGAATTTCATTCTTACAGTGCTCATTCAGTGCTCATGAAGCCAAATACACATGAGATTTTTAACTCAGGATAGTGTTGGCATCTGATCTCTAAGTTGGTTTCATATGCTGCAACAAGGATCTGTCACAGATGTATGTTTTCTGACATCCACAGCTTTCCACAGCCAAACATAGTTTGTATCTTAGTTTTACTTTGCCCTTGTGTCTCCCAACCCTTTTAACTTCTGCTAAAGGAACACCTCAGCATTTTCCTTGCTTCTTACAGTAAGGGCTTCACCTGCTTTTTCTTATTTTCCTACTTTAATTAAGACACATAGTACCTGGTCTAAATTTATGATTTCTCACTTACCAGCTCTAGGATATAACCTCTCTTTATTACCCTTACACATCTCTGATCCTCATGAAGTCACATTTATCTACAAGGAAAAAAAGTGTCTAAAAGTAACATCCACCTCTGATGCAAACAAACTCAACTTGTACTAGTCTTCAGGAGCTTCACATCAAGAGAGAAGCCCTTCCTCTGCTTCTTTCTTATGCCACGTTGAGATGCAAATAAAGCATAGATGATAGAATATCATCATTCTATGTTTTTCACTCATAGTGTATAAAATGGAGATATCTCCTTGCTCATATATCTCCCAGACATTCTGTAAAAGCAAACCAAGAAGCCTTGTCAATACAACACCATGATTATTACATTTTAAATCTGTATTACTTCTGAGACATAATGTTATGTAACCAGCATTAATGATCAGTGTAATTTTGAAACTGAATAATGTAGGGTCCAGAAGCTAACATGGCTATATAGCCGGAGCCGAGTAGACTTTGAACTTGACTATGAAAGTCAAATTAATTAGTTCTGCTTTACCCCTCATTTTATCTGTCATGTAGAAATTGCTTGCTTAACTTTCATTCTATCCATGTAATTTCTACAGAGGTTCTTGTCTTCTAGCATCAGATAACAGCCTACTCCGGATTTGACTCTACATATTACACATATCACCTTTAGCAGCTGAGCCTTACCCATGTAATTGAGGTTTGACACAATTTAACTTGAACAGATTTTATTTTTTTCATTACATTTCTCAACATAGACAGCAGTGAGAATAAGCTATCTGATCCAATTTTACTATAATAGTACGTAGCTCAGTATGTTTTATTCCCTCCATTATTTAAAACTTTTGTTGTTGTGCACTGTCTTCTGCTTATGCAACTGTAACCGCTTTACAAAGACAAACTTGTTTGCAAAAGCAGAGCTGCTTTTATTAGAGATGCAGCTTAGCCCTACTTTCAATTCCATCGTGCATATTATACACTAAGCAGACAAGATGACAAAAGACCTGAAGCCTGATCTGCTTTCACAGATATATTGATCACGATAAAATCAGATTCATCTGAGCATATTTTTAAATTGTAAGTTCTGTGTGCCTATCAAAACAAACCTGCAAGGCTTCTCAGAGCACTAACATCTTTAAATTACATCACATTGTGCTTTGTCCATAAATACCCTTTCAGAGCCTCATTGCTAAGTTATGTAATCCCCTTAGCTATACAAGTCTAATTATTTTTCTTTGTAAATGAATTCTAGCTCTGCCAAAATCTCTTGGGGGGGGGAGGGGGGTGGAGCTGAGGGGGAAAGGGAAGTTTCATAGGTACTGGTGAAGAAACACTAGAATAATTTTTTGCCTGCATCTGACACTATGTATCTTGCCATTGGGAAAACTCTGCAGGAGAGAACAAAAGGGACTGGGAGGAGAAAAGCAAAATAAATTTTGAAATAATCACAGGCTATAAGAAATATATTTTATTTCTATTTATTTATTAGTTAGCAACTTGTTTCAATGGGGAGAGCTATTTAAATTGTAATTAACTTTCTGTATATTTATTGTTAATAAAGGTAACATGTTTTGTTAATGCATTAAGAAACTAATGAAGAAATTGAGGAATATCTTAAACTTATACAGAGCCACTAAGCATTGGAGACATTCAATATCTTTCTCAAGTGTTTTGATGTTATTGGGTTAAGCTGTGTGTAGGAAATAGCTATTCTATAGGCGTCAAATGTCAGCAACTGTGATATACTTGTTCAGGTGCATGATAGATAGCACTTCTCTAGAGAGAGCAATGTGCTTAGTCACAAAGAAGAATTTCTAGAATACAAGATAAATTCAAAGGAAAGGACAAATCTTGAGTGGATTAAATAAACGGGCATATAAAAACACTGTAAACACCCAGTTTGAGTTCTTTCATGCAAATATTTATGCAGCAGATCAGTCCAAGAAACAAAGGAACTAACCCTTCTCTACAGTGTGTGCTGGAGCAGCACAGGTTGCAGAGACAGTGCAGCAGGCCCAGCTCACCCTATCACAATATATGGTGAAAGGCTTCCAGGCACCATCAAGGAAAGATCTTTCACTGATGACTGCTCCATGCTGTTGGCTACTCAATATCAGCTCTGCCTCATGCTAGGAGAGCTGGTTTAGCTAACTTAGAAAACACTTGCATCCAGCCTGCTTAATTGTATTTATGGTTTTCAAAGCTCACACCAGACTTTCCATAAGATTATGTTTTCTGTTAGTGATCCACAGCATTTTCAAAAGAATAGAAAAACATTATACCCTACTTTGCTCCATGCATGTAATGAAGGAAAACAGACAAGAAAATACCAGTTATATCAAATGTAAACACCATCATCAGAAGCACATGTTTACAGAATAAGGGACTATACTGTGCATTTGTACATATTATGCCTTTTATACTTAGCAGCACAATGATTAGGGTCACAAAACCAACTGTCATAATACAATATATCCTACAATAGCTCATGCACAAACTTTTGTACTTGTTTTATTTGTAAAGTTAACGTTGGTCAGAACTCTGGCAATATTTTCTGCTTCTTTGGAAGCAGTAATATGATTTTTAACCTATGCATGTGCTAGCTTAGCTCACCAGCTACAACGTGATTTTTCTCCTGAAGGAATCTTGCCCAGTAATGTTACACTTCTAAGCAAAATGGTGCAAGGTGACTAGTGACTCAGATATCTGCTCTTGTTTTCCTCCTGAAAGCATCCGGAAAGTTATGCTTCCTTTATGTAGACACAAAACAGAAACAAAAAGAACAAACTTCAGCATGGTTGCTACATTCAGATCCCTCTCACATCAGCAATACTGATATGTCATTGATAAAGAAGAGCAGATGAAGTCATCATTATTGGTACCTTATCTTTAGTGAAGAAAGTGACCACTATTAATTTCCTCTGGATTTGTTCCTTGACTTCATTTATTTTGCACATACATGCAGACGATGATATAGCAATGTACTTTAAACGGGGTGCAAAATAACAGCTTTTTTCACAAACCACTGTCAATATCCTTGCGGGTTTTCACAGAGAACATTATACGTTCTGTAGTTGTTGTTCCTTGGTTTTTGTGTGTACAAGGTTTTTTTTTGTTTTGGGGTTTTTTTTTTGTTCTGTTTTTTGTTTGTTTGTTTGTTTGTTTGTTTAAAAAAAAAAGGAGATGGTAACTTTGGCTGTAACTAATATAATTTAAGTATTAATAAACTTTTTTAACATATCAAGCAACATGATTTCCTTTCATGTATGTAGGTTGCTCCAGAAGAAATATCTCCTGCTCACTTGCACAGAAAGTACTATATGTGTAAGTATAAATAGATATAAATAGAACATGAACATTACTTGAGAGAGCAAACTCTCATTTAAAAAGCACTATTTTTCAACTGACTCACCACCATTAGCTATGCATTTTTGCCAGTGATGAAGAAAAGCCTGCATGCTGCACTTGAAAGAATCCACACCAGTGGAGGAGAACCACTGTTGATGTTACCACTGCTGAAATGCACCACCCAGTGCCTCACTGTGCTTACATGTGCTCTTTGGTCTCCACACACATTCAGCAAACATCAGTGAATGTCAATATGCACCATTTTTTCCTGTACAGAGAAATTCAATGACACACCTTTGCTTCATACACACTTCCATACCAGATGCCGTCTTGTCAGACTTCCCCTCTGCTGTCACAAGTCACATGGCAACAAAATGTAATGGTACAATGGTGGGAAGGTTCAACTACTGGCATACCACCAACATCTGCCTCTGATGTCATGGGCCAAAATAATAAAACTTTTGGAGCAGTCCTCGTACTATTTATGCCAACCAGCTCACCACTTACATTGTTAAAAGAAATTTCAAACAAAATGTAGAATGAAGGAAATTCTGTCACCATTTTACTTTTCAGTCAACTTAGTGAAATCCAAAACTCATTACGGGAGAGTTTGTGCTTAGTTAAAAAATAACCCAATCTTTCTTTCTTCCTCTCCACCACACGCCACTGAAATAAGTATATAGTATCTATCCTCTTAAATTTAAGATGACAAATTGATAAAAAACATTCTCTTAACAGATAAAAACAGATCAGACAAAAGATTGGTCTTGCAAATAAACTCTGTGACCCCAAGACACAGTTAAATAATCTTACAATGACACTGGAAGGCAATCTCTGCTTCTCCTTACGGAATTCTGTTAACTGTTTTTACTCTTTGAAAAAGATGTTGTGGAACCCAGGTATCTTAATCCTGCAGCTCTCATAAGCATTACAGGCATTCTAAATCCAGGTCAACTTCTCTGATATACAAGAAGTATACCTTATGCAATAGATTTGTTGTTTTGTTATTGTTTTGTTGTTTTTTTTTATTATGACAATTTCTGCTCTTACCATTGCATAAAATGAAATATTTAATGCACAATTTATACAAAATGGTACTGAAAATTTAATTACATACAACTAAAGCATTTTTTTTTCCATGCTATCTCAGTGAATATTTTCAAAGAATAAAAAAAGAAAACCAATTAATACATTATCATCTACAGATTGCAAACAAAAAACACTAGTATAATAGTGACTACTCTGTATAGTCCACAAAACTAAGGGGCTACTGAAGTCTTAATTTTATCCGAGTTGGTAGTTTAATTCAAAAGAAAATTTTTATTCACACTGCCATTTGTATCCGAGAAGACACTGCCAGTGTACAACAATAGATGGGCCAGGGTATTAAAGTAGCAATACTAGTTTCAAAAAGGAAAAAAAAAAAAAGGAAAAACAAACAAGTTCAACAGCAGAACTCTTTGTAGTTAAGCATACTTATTTTCACTCATATTCTAAGTAAACTCTCAGAAATGAGATAATTCAAAGTGCTAGAAATGTAAATCTTAGTTTTTTTAACAGTCATTTCCAAAAGCATTCTGAAAAGAGAAGAAATGTTTCAATTTGTCAGTCTCAAATACCTGGAAATTTTGAAGCATGTCCCTACAGGTTAGGCTTTTTTTCTATGCTACTGTTGAAAATTGTTCTTTCCTCTCTCATAATGCTTATATTCCTCAAGAATCATAAATATGAGGAGACATGAAGGCACTCACAAAGAAGAATTTACACTTCTTCCATAGTCTAGGAGATTTGTTTACACAGTCTTAAAAATTATATGCATCAAAACAAAAATAAATAATGTGAAAAATATTAATGATGCATCAGTTGGTCATATATGTAACTTTTAGCAACAAGAAGAATGAAAAAGGCAAAAAATATGGGAAAAAAATTGTTCTTGCAAATTAGTTTTCAATTATCTGGCATCAATTATTAACTTCAACAAACAAAAGCACAAAAAATAAAATAAAATAAAATAAAATAAAATAAAATAAAATAAAATAAAATAAATCTGCTACTCCTAAAAGAGAAAGGGTCATACCTCAGAAAATTGTAATCTTTAATGCTCTCTTTAGACTTGAAAAAAAGGCTAGAAATGAATGGAGATTTCTGTAAAAAATTGCCAAAAATGTTGAGCAGTGTGCACTACCCAGGAACTTCACGTAACAAAATGATGCTATGTTCTTCCTTCTAATCCTACTCTCTTAGTTTCTTAAAGTTTGTGCAATTAATTATGATCAACTTGACACAAATATCTCCACATATTTGTGTTGAATAATCATTGCTGGACAGTTTACAATATTTTGATATCACATTAATGAAGACATAATTTTGACCTTGAACTATTTTCTATAGTTCTGTTGGCTAAAAATAAAAATAAAAATAAAATAAAATAACCTAAAAAGAGAAGGAGACATTCATAAATTCATAAATGTATACATATTTTTAAAGGAAAACTATTACAAATAGAAGAACTAAAAAAAATATACTTAAGAAAGAAATGCAATTATTCATTAGGGAGACAATGATTATCTGAAACATCTCTTACCTGCTTGTGATCATTTATCAGGATTTTCCTTCTGTGCATGACTGAAGTACCATCATAATCAAGAATGAACTTTGGAAAAGAATCTGAATAAATTGATGTACAAAACCTTTATCTCTTTTCCCAGTTTACTTTTTTTGGTTTTTTTTGTATTTTTCTTTAGTTTTTTGTATGAACAGCATTTCTATGCCTGTGTTTTGAGGAGAAATAAATACACTAACATCTATTGAACAGGAAAGTACCTAATAGCAACTTGTATTGACGTAACTCAAATTGCTTGTCAGTGATCAAAACAAAAAACACTGAGATTATCATGAATTGTGCAAGACTCCAAATATTGGCCATTCACTAGGATTTTGACATATCTTCCATGCTCACTTACAGAGCAGCTGTTTTTCTACTGTAAATAAATGAACTTAAAGGAAGGTACACATTTGTGTTTAGCCTTTACAGTTTGCAAGTTCTTCATGGATTCCTGTCTGCTGTAATTTGAGATACACATTTATTAGGAAATCTGAGAGTCTTCTGTACTTCTTTTGCTTCTAGATACATTTTAATATCTCCAGTTTCTGTCTTGAGTTATATTATGCCATAAATAGTCCTTTCTTCTCACCTTGATATTACCATTGTTTATCATTGTTTATCTTTGTTTACACTTTTAATTTTAAAGATACAAATGAGCTCCTAAGGAATAATTATACTAAGCAAAAGGTTAAATTTAATTTTAAGTGTTGGGATCTAAATAACTCTTAGGAACAAAATCAAACTCACTATCTAAACATTATGCTGTTCTGAGATTGGACTGGCAATGCAGACACTGGAATTGTATTTATTTCACATGTTGCCATTCACTCTGTCAGACAGGTAACAGGAAGAAAGTATTTGAAAAACAAACAAACAAACAATAACAACAAAAAACAAGCTACTAATTCTCTATTTTACAGAAGTATGACGAAGTGTGAATTACTGAAGCTTACTTACACTGTATTTATTTCCAGTGAAAATTTCCCAGTATCTTAAGGGCCTGGAGCATCTCCCCTATGAAGAAAGGCTAAGTGAACTGCGTCTGTTCAGCCTTGAGAAAAGACTGGGAGGGGACCTGATCCAGGTCTATAAATATCTACGGTGGGGGGGGCAAAGTGGCGAGGCCAGACTCTTTTCAGCAGTGTGTGGAGACGGGACAAGGGGAAACGGCCAGAAACTGGAGCATAGGAAGTTCTGCACGAATGTGCACAGGAACTTCTTTACGCTGAGGGTGACGGAGCACTGGAACAGGCTGCCTAGGGGGGTTGTGGAGTCTCCTTCTCTGGAGATATTCAAGACCCGCCTGGACGCCTACCTGTGCGACCTGCTGTAGGGAACCTGCTTTGGCAGGGAGGTTGGACTCGATGACCTCTGGAGGTCCTTTCCAACCCCTACAATTCTGTGATTCTATGATTAATACACAGAATATTTTGTTTACTGTCTTTTTTATTCTAAGGCAAATTTTAATGTCATTTATAGGTATCTTAAGTAGAAATCTTAAATGTCTACATTTTAATTTTAATTAATAATTACAAACGTACAGAAATTGTATTTTCAGTGACAACAAAAAGTTACTAAGTTAGTACACATTTTTATTAATATTCTACAGTGCAGTAATTACAGTTCTGCAGTCTATAATTATACCTACAACCGTTCTGAGGAGTAGGAGTTAATTTTAAAGACTGTGGAAGGATGTTCAAATATTAAACATTGTAACTAAATAATGAGGTTTGGAAGAGAAGAAAACACCTTCAAGGACAGAATTTAAAATGGCAAAATACCAGGAAGAACTACGGATGCTTAAGAAAAAGTACATATTGCCTTTATTATTTCTAGTCAGAAAAAAAAAAAAAACCCTTTAGTCTCTGTAGTCTTAATTCTGTCTTTACCAACTCAGTCCTGAATACTGATTGTTGTTTTTATGCTGTTTACTGGTTAATGCAGAAGTCAGAAATTTCTCTCTATGATTGCATCTATCTTCCCATTGCATTTTTCTGTATAAAATATCTATATATATTAGGTTTAATATTAAATATATATGCATACATATATTAATAATAGAAAATACTATTTTCAGACAATCATATTGAAAAAAAAAAACATTTCAAATCAAAGTACAGCATTCATTAGAAAAAAAAAAAGCCATGATGAGTTTATGTCTACATATATTTGGATCCAAAATGCAATAAAGTATAAATTAATAAAACTATAGATCTTTGACTGAAAACATCACTTTGCTACAGGAACAGCAAAGAGGACTGAAAGAGTTGGAGGGAAGACAGATTAACATTTTGATTTTGTGTGCTTGTAATATAATCATCATATACTACATTGTCACAGTGTTTATTAGTAGCAGTTGCATATCAAATGTCACTCTTCAACTTAAACGTAAGATATTTATTGCAGGTTATACCAGCTGTTTGCTTTTTTTTTAATTGAAATCAAAGTTTAGAAAATGTTACTTTTCTAAACCTGGATTTGTACATTAACAGTTATTGAGGTTATTTTGAGGGGAATAAAGAAAGCATTCTTATCAATGTAGCCTTCCTCTGTTATCATGAACCGAAGGAGGAGGTTTAGACTAATCTGAGTAAACATAAATTTTAGAATATATATTGATTTTCTTCCTTTATAATGCTCCCATAAATCACAGTCATCATGCACCATGCCTACATGCTCTTGATTCTGCTAGCTATAATCTTATCTTATCATTCAAGAAAAGAATGTTTTTGTTGTTTTGTTGTTTTTTTTCTTACTTATCCATGTTCCTCTACTCCCCCAGAAATGGATACAACCCTGCAAGGCCCCCCATGGAGTCAGGGTGGTAGAACCTCAAGGTCATTCAAATACACTGAGAAAGAGCATGATTTGTAGGCACTTTAAGATGTCTACATGTTTTCAGCTGGCATCATAGAAAAGGTAATTAAAAAGACGTTTATATACACATTTTGTAAAATGATACTCAAATCCTTGCACACCACGGACAGGACCAAATAATCTATGAAACAGTACCCAAAATCATTGTGTATTATTTCTTTTGGTCTGTAGTACACTGCTCTACAACTATTAGAGGGATTTAATCATTTGTATTTTCATGATATTCCATTGTTCAGAAATAATGATAATTTTCAGCTCTGTTTTGGGCATATAACAACTTTCCTTGTGCTAACATATCTTCTGCTTAATAAAGAAAAAACACTAAGTGGCAGTTCTCTAGCAAGAGAATTAGACTAAGTAATGTGGGGGCTAGACTGAACACTTAGCAGCCTTACTGGTGAGAATGCATTTACTGAGTAGATTTATGAGTAGAAAATAAGGAAGACCGGGACATAGTGAACCAAGAGCAGATTTAGACCACAACTTAATGAAACAGTTTTTATTCCATGACCAAAGTTACTTTCTTTCAGAAAGAAATAACCAATATTAATCAATCCTTTTCTCCTTCTTCCCAAAAGCCAATGCAATTGCTGACATACCCTTCTTCTTAGCCAGCCATTGGTAATGGAAGCTTCATTTTTTTGTTGCCAGAAATGCATTTTACCTTGCCTGCAGGTACACTGGGCAAACAGCTTTGCCTTTGGATCATGTACCTCAGTTTATTCACTAACATCCTTTACAGTGCTGGAGGAATCTGCCAAATCAAAGGCTTATCACTGAAACTCATCTCTATTGAATAATAGCAGTTTGACACCTTTCTTCTCACCAACTTTGAATTCTTTAATGGAAATATCATGACATTATCCAAAAGCATTCACTAGCTGAGCTGAATTAAGTAGACAGAAGCCAAAGACAGCAACCCCACAGGAATTTGAACAGAGAAAAGGTTTCTAATTTATGCAGAGATTAAAGCAGGAGATTCTGGCAAGTCAAATTGACCAAAACAATTAGGATTTGATTTTATTCTATTCTGCAGAAGTGCCATTACCTTTTCATCAGGCTGCTGTGACGTTCAGTAGAATATTTCTTTTTATTTTATCCTCAGAATAACAATTGTTGCATTATGAGTTGCTTAAATATTCATTCAGGCTCGAGAGCTAGGAAAAGTCCCTAGACCAAAACTAAAATCTGATGAAGCTTTTTTCATTTTTATGGGGGTACAATCAAAGACACAGAGGAAAAAAAAATCAACCAGCTGACTGCTGAAGTAGGGCAGAACCACAGCATGAGTCTACACGAATCTAACAGAGGAAGAACAAAAGGAAAAGGGCATAGGGAAAAATAATTATCTCTCAGTTGTTTATTTTGTTGATTCGTTTACTAAAAAGGCTGCAGATGCTAGGGGAAAAACATTTTCTTACTAATTATAGATTTTTAAACCAAATGCCATGTGTTATACTATCCTATGCAACACAGATTATCTTAGCCTAAAAAACATACCTTTTTAGAAGGAGATTAGAGTGGCATACTTCATTTAATATTTCAGGTTTGCATCTCCCTTGCCTAATGTCTTTTGTAGTAATCTGCTTCAGCCAAGCCTGATGTACTGCTATACAGATTCAATAGCATTTTGAACTCACTCTTCGCTGATAAAAAGAAAAACAAAAACAATCTGTTGGGAAAAGAGAATGAGAAAATTTATATGTAAAAAAAAAAAAAATGATGAAAAGACAGGCCACACATTCAGCACTATTTCATTTCTGAAATAAATGAGCAATTTTTATTACCGAAATGCTTGGATTATCAAACCAGCTTCTGTTTACACCTGCGTACATAAGTTCTGTCTGATAAATTCTTGGTACATTCCAACTTGCACAAAATATATTTGCACATACAAAAAATATGGTGAAATAAGGACAAAATTCAAGCCATTCGTGTATGTCAGTGTCCAGTTTTGCTGGGTCCAGTTTTCTTTATCTAATCAGAACTGCTTGCTGATAACACACACACACATACACGCACACACACACACACACAAAAAAAAAAAAAAAGTCAGACAAGTGGGCAATTCCAGAATATTACTGAGCAATCCACATCATGGGACATAGGAAGAAGCAATCTGGAGAATCTGAGACCTGTTGAAGAAAATGCCACTGCATTGCTATTTCCCTATGTCTTTCCTCATCATCAAAGGGGAAGAGGAAAGGCAAAGAGGAAAGGTGGCAGAGGATCAAAAAGAGCTGAGAAGAAGTGACAATCTAGTTTGCACTACAAAAACAGATTTATTGATGTGAGTGTATGAGAGAGAAACTATCTTATTTCACAGAGTGAGGTACTAAACTTGCACTAATTACAATTTTTTCAAACAACTCGAATGGAATATTAGATTTTTGAAAAAAGAAATCTGTATTAAAAGAGTATTACATTTGAAAATCAATCACTGAAATTTCTGAAAAAAAAAGAAGAATTATTCTGTCAGTGCTCAATTATTTTCTGTATATGTTTCATGAAATATTTTATGATTTTAAATGTAAAACAGGTTGCTATTTTTTGTCCACCAGTAATGACATAGTAAGACAAGAAGAAATGAAAAAGTACTTATTAACAAAATGCAGAAGATGCTCTTCTGAAAAAAAAGTCTATGATCATAACTTGAAAGAAAACACATAAAATACACTTAAATGCCTCCACCACCACCATCAAACACTCACATAGAAGAGCATAGGCAGTTAGGAATCTATGTTACCAGGACTACGTGACACAGTCAGAAAGTCTCAAATGAAGTTTTTTCCTGAAAGCAGTATAAAGTGCTAAAGTTCAAGTTGCACTGAATTTAAATTTTGTCATTTATTAGCTTTAGAGAACTTTATTTTCCACTCTCACTTTTTAAAACATATTGTTCCAGCCATTACATTTTGAAAGCGTTCAGATAACATGTTGTATTTGATGAATTAATTTACACAAGTCTACAGAAGGCTAAATGAGCTGGAGACATGAGTTTGTTCAATGTGCATCTGTAAATTAGCAAAAATTATATTAAGGGTTTCAAATCCATAATTTAATCTAAAATCAAAGGTATGCTCTTTCCCACTGACAACATATGCCGCAGTCTAGATCTTTTGTATACACATGTATACTCCAGCTGTCTTGTGAGCAAAACCTTCTTTATTCCTGCAGATCGGCATTTGCAATAAACATAAAATTAGTTGAATATTTGACCTTGTTTTTGTGAAACTAATGCATTAGTCTGGTTTGATGGAAGTGGTTGCAATTCTAACTGAGGTGTTCATCATATTTTTTTGATGAAATTTTACTCATCCTGTACTTCATTCTTGAGAACAGTTGCTCCCAAATGTGAGTACTGCCAAAAAGCAATGACACAAATAAGGAGTGATTGTGAAGCACAGGGTATTTGTCTCTGGTAAAATAGGTATTATAAAAGTCTAGCATGATAAAAATTCTGAGCTGAATATCTGATTGGAACTCTATACATTCCATCTGAGAATGTGAATGTAATGTATTTATGTTGTCTGAAAATGGAGTCACGAGTATACCAAAAAATTATTTTCTCAGCAACCTTGAGACATATTATCAAATTCCTTTATCAAAACAGAAAGTAAAGCTGCATATTTTCCACAGTTCACATTATTGTGTTTAGCCAATGTATCAAAATGCACAAAATTATTTCTCATCACTTGAGCTTACCATAATTTAAATTTCATTTTGAATGCTGTTATGATTTGAAACTGCACAGATAAGTTGATTTTCACGTAAAGGGTGAATGCTTAACTCATTTAAATCAGTGGTCAAATTCACCAAACATGCTAGATCTGTGAGCCATGTTTAATCTTTATGTTCTGGCACAAATTTTCCTTTTCAGTCCATAAAAGACTTTATTTCATTTTGGAAATCAAATCTTTTTCACATTTTATGCTGACTTAGATAGCTTACTATAGAAAAAGAAACTATGACCTCATAATCAGCATTTCTTTTGAAAAGAAATTTGGTTGAGATGCCAGAATTTTTATAGTACTGCTATTTTGCCTGTATGAAGCATTCCTTGATATGTGTCAAATTTGGCAGCATGTTTTTGCATATTATATATTTTCAAATTGTAATCTTTGAAAAGTGACACGATTTCCTTGCAAATTAAGCATAGTGCCATATTATCTGTGTTGATAAAAATTACTCAACTATTCGTTTTTCACTGAACACTTTCTTCATTCACTGTTTTTCTTTTGAAGAGTTCTGTTTTCCTTTAAGATGACATTAGATAGGTTAAAATATTGTTATCAGGAATCACTACGTCTTACTCAACATGTGGCACAAGCACATATAACATGTAATACATGCAGGTTTTGATTTAGCTGAGTGTGTGTGGAAGGCACGAGAGGTGGTGATATCACTGTATACTGCCATCTGGGACAGGGCAGTGCCTAAGAGCCTTATATCTGACCGCATTGCTTCCAATTCCGTGTGCTGCTCTTATCTGTTTGCCCAGAGTTTTTTCACTTTTATTTCCTCTAATCAGGACTAATGGAAAAAGTATAATAGACTTTGAACTATTTAGAGCTTATTCACAAATAATAGTTACAATGAGGTACCAGTCACAAAAATAAAACAGACTTCCTATCATGATATCAGTAAATACAAAAACTGGAAATGTAATGTAGAGAGTTTATAACCTAATGAGTATCTCCTGCTGAAATTCTTAGTTTTCTGATGGAGAGGTATCTCATGTCATAAGTATGTCATAAGTACAATATCACCATAAAAGCACTACTCTGAGGAGGCTGCATATCAGGATTAGTAGTAGGCGTAGTTAGACACTCAATTTCAGCATCTGTGTTCTTTTCTATCATTAGCATTGGACAAACCTGGAAAGCAGGAGATTAAACTTGTGTATTGAAATATTTAATAATTTCAAATGGCTTGTATTTGAATATTATTTTCCACATTAACACTGTTCAGTACTCAGGAGAATAGAATTTATAGGAAAATTCCACGTTATAAATAAAATCTGAAGAAATTTTATACTTCCAATATACTTTCCAATAACAATTTTGCTATAATTTTTAGGTTGTTCACAACCCCCAACCTCTAAACTGGAAAAAATTTGCAATTATTTTATAAGTTTCCCCACAACTTCAAAGGACAAGATACAAATAATGTGTTTTTTCCTATTATCCTTGCCTTTACATGGCTAAAAATTTCATACAGTCCATAGAAAGAATCACATTAAATGAAAATACTGATTCCCCTGTTAGCTTTTCCTGAAGGCTTTCTGCAGCTGCTAAGAAAACATTACAGCTTATCAGCTGCAGTATGTCCAGGTCATATAAGGAAGATGAAGTAGAAGGAATTTCAAAATGATGAAAGAAAGCAAAAAACTGTTAGCATAGCTGTGAAAACATGAACTCAATAGTTAGGTTCCAATAGGGCTTTCCTATGACTATGTTTCTGTACTAAGATAACTTGTCTCTAAGGTAAAATAGAACAGCCTATACAGTAGCAAGTCTAGTTTGATTGATGAGCATTCATACAACAGATTACATCTTTTCATATGAGGAGAAGAACCATACACTTTCAGCATAAATATTCAGAACAACAGTTCATTGTGTATTGGTGTCTATTATCTGTTGCCAAGAGCTCCATCTCTGATTTAAAAAAAAAAAAAAATGATAGTAGCTGAATTCCATATACAATGATAGATCATAAAAACCCTACAGGATAGTTAATAAAATACAAATAATACTAGTATTCTATCACTTCCTTTCCTATGGTTAGTGAAGATTTTAAGTCTTCTAGACTATCAGTGAAGAATTCTGGATACAGAGACGGAAGGTAGGAAGGAGAAAAAGTTTCAATGTTTACACTTAGAGGGGACCTAGAAACCTGTCTATTATAAGAAAGGACACAAATTGCTTAGAGGGGGGGAGCTATGAGGAACATCACCCTTTTATCTCTTAAACAAAGAAAGAAGTATATGCTGTAATGGCAAAAAGATATCCATGTATGGTTTTCTAGGTGATTAAATAGTGAAAAACCTAAAAAGAAAAAAATTAAAAATAATAAAAATAATAAAAAAAATAAAAAAATAAAGAGGAATTTTGGTCCTCACAGGGAACTGTTCTTTTAAAAAGGAAGCTATTGATGAGGATCATATTGCAAAAATTCACAGAGCACCTATCATAACATCCATGCCTGTTTCTCGAAATTGAAAAGTAAATGAAGAAAACATTTTTTTTCACATTTGAAGACTGACTACCAGTTTACCGTTTTTAGCTTTACCATTATTGTTGAACAATTATCTTCATTATTGCATACAGGCACTGTAATTTTATAAGAGGTTTGAGTGAGCTTTAAATCGGAGAGACAACACAAATAGAATTTGCATGTTTCATCCAAGACTGCCCTTCTACCTCTTGTGATCTTTCCCATAGTAATAAGCAGAATTATCTTATCAGGGTTCACTTGATTCCTGCTAGAAAGCCACGTTTTCTGATCAGAGACTCTTTAGATCCAGGTTTCCTGATCTTGATTGCATCCAGAGTTCTTTGCATTTGAAATCTATGAAATTTGTCACCAATGAAAATGAAGATGGAATGCAGTTGAGTTTAAAATATCAGCTACTGAAATGTCACAGGTTTTTTTGTTTGTTTATTTTTCCCCCTACCCAGATAGACTAAGGAAAGGAGAGGTATTCAAAAGCAGATCAAGAAATCTTCAAGTATGCCTTTTATTAACAGTTTCACAACAGAATGTATGGTTTCATGAGTAAGCCACAGTTTTCTAAATATATTTATATTTTTAATATATATTTATGAATAGTTCCTATAGTCTATAAAACTGAATGCAACCTACACTGCAGTTCCTCCGGTTTCTTTATTAAAAAAAAAAGTTAATAGAATAGTTACCTCTTCTTATTAGTTAATTATTCATAAATATTATATTACAGTACATAATGAAACAACATACATAAATCAGCTCACCATTCAGTGTCACTAGGGTCACATAGAGAATAGTAAAGTCATTGATTTTTGTTTGCTAAAACCTTTAATTTAAATGCTAACATACTGAGCTCTATGTATAATAATAATAATAATAAAAATAAATAAATAAAGAAGCAAGCAAAAAATACATCATGTTTTTTCCCTCTCAAACTTCACTATTTCAAAATACTTCAGGGCTAATAAAATAGACGTCACACTGGTGAAAAATTTAGTCACTAACAAATTTCTGTAGTTTAGCATGTGCAGCCACAGTGCAACACAGTTAACCAAGGTGGGATTTTTATGACCTAAAAGGAGAATTGTGAAATCTTTCTATCTTGAGATAGAGCAGTAGTCAGGGGGTAAAACAATCAAAAGGATGGGGGGGGAGGGGGGAGGAATGCAGAAAAAGTCATTTCAAAAAGTAATATTTTAAAGAAAACAAGGCAGAACTAGTTCAACATCTTCAAAAGTTTTCTAGATTGTTTATGTAGAATTAATAGAAACTGTCCATTACTACCCATCCATCCACCTATATACATGGATCTGAGTAGAACAGAACCTGTGTGAAATGATAAAAATCAAGCAGCAAATTATTACTTAAGAAAATGTATACTTGTAGTGATTATACTCTCTACTCTCTTCTGAGAGCCAGACTTTTATTCACCAGTTTTAACAGAGTTAAAACAGAGTTTTAACACTGTTAACAGAGTTAACAGTGGTTTGAACTAGCTTAACCATAGATGCTCTTGTGAAGTTTCAACAGAAAAATATCTAATTTCATGCATTCCTCCAGCATATATTACTTAACATTATGGATATAGCTCATGTAATACAATACTAAGCCTTCTCCTTTAAGCTCTTTCCCAATGAATAATTTATTTTCAGTATTTTATGATTAACTGTAGCACCCAACCAGAGAATATAACTTCAACTTACACAGATGTCGGAGATAAATCTATTACATTTCTCACAAATGCTTTATCTGTTTGCTCTCACAGTGTTGTTTTCAAAATTCTGGTATCGGTGCTTCTTCTATCCAGGCTAAATATCATGGAATATGGAGGAAATATTACTGACTGCAACAACAATAGAAGTGAAATAATTTGCCATCTTTTGGAGCTGCATTATATTGCGCAATAGACTTTTTAATAACTTGAAATGGAACTGATTTATAAACCTCTAAAATGATATCTGAAAAGAACTTAGGCTGGTTAAAAAAAAAAAGGCAAATAATGTATCTCTCACATTGTCTGTGGCAGTGATATACTATGTTGTCTGCAATGCTAAATATATATCATAAATCCCTCAAACAGAAACCTTATTATGTTCATCCATCTCCTCTCTATAAGCCAACAATTTCTTCTTTCATAAGCTTTATTTTATAAAAAAAAAAACAACCTCATTATATAAATAAAATGCAGGGTAAATTCAGTGGTCTTACATTAACCTAATGAGTACTTTATCTAAGGAATGCATACTGGAGATACCCTGTGGTTATGTCATTTTTAAAGCCTATTTATCGAGTGACAGCGGGCAAGCTCTTTTTCTGGAAGATAGAATGATACAGAGCTCTTTATAAACCTACAATAACTGATAGGTTTTCTGCTTCTGTAAAATGTATTATATAGTCTATTAAATAATATAGATTGGAAAAAAAGGTCTCTCAACAGTTTGCAAATGAGCATAACTATAGGGGGGGTCATTTATTGAGTTGAGACAATATGAAGTAATTAGAAGAGAAGAGCAAATGGAACCTTAATGGACAATTAATACCCATGTAATGAGGCTCTTCTTTCAGTCAGCTGACAATGAAGTGAAACACTGAGATCATTTGAGACCATATTCAGCGTCTTCAAAGTACCCTATCCACTGTTTAGCACATTGCAGTAGAGGGAGGTGCTTTGATACACAGAAAACTCCCACCACTTTGTGAAGATAACTTCATCAGCCTTTGGAAGAACAACTCCAAAATTAATCTGATCTTTTTTTCTTTTTCCTTTCTTTTTTTTTTTTGTCTTTTTTTCTTTTTTTATTTTTTATTTATTTATTTTTTCCTGTGAAAACAAGCATTTCCACACAGCAGAAACAATAACCAAATTTATTTTTCTGCACTAGGGTCCCAGCCACTAAATGGAGCATCTCTTTCCATTCAGTTCCTTGGCAGGTGGATTGGTGGACATTTTTTTCTGGGTTGTTTAATTTTTTTTGTTTGTTTGCCTTGGGCTTTTTGTTTGGATGGTTGGTGAGTTGCTTATTTTGCAGGAACTGTTCTTGGATCTGTTTATCCAGCCCTTGCCTCCAGTATTTTGGTGTGCTGTGAGAGTGTAACTTTTTAGCCTGTTCTGCAGAATACATAATCACTTCTTGAATGCAATGACATTCCTCGAGTAGAAGTTAGCTGGGATTTATTGGGATTAAACAAGAGAGCAGCTCTTCTGCACAGCTGAAAATAGTGGGAAGATCATAATTTGTAAACAGACTTGGCAATCTTTCAGAGGGATAAATCACATACTTCACTGAAGGAGAGGTTTCAAATTTACCTTTAACTACTTGTACCTAGGAGTTATTGGAAGGGAGATTTGATGGCTACACTTTTGATTTGTTAATACAGAGTTGTTAATTGAAAAGAAAATTAATGGTGTTTTCAGCAAGGACAGTAAAGCAATTGCTTCAGTCCTTAAAAACAGGTTCTTATTTGATAAAGTAGATAAAATAAAAAACCTAGCATCTCATTATTGATGGGTATTTTTAATTATTTTTTCATAATATTGGGAAGATTTATTATTTTATTCTGAAAAAGATAAAAGACATCCGATCACTGCATGGGTAATGACAGCTCACTTAGTGCCTGACTGGGGCTTCGAACCAAATCATTTATTCTTGAAGTCATTCTTTTTTTTTTTTTTTTCCTTTTTTTTAACTTTCATGGAACAGTGGAAGTGAGAAATTACCTTTTCTCTTGCACAAAGAACATCAAAACATAATACTTCATATATTTAATCTTTCTACTCACACTTTTTCCTATAAGCTTCAGCAATAAATAAAGGAAATGGCCTAATTGTGAATGACTTTAAACCATGCTCTTATTTATCCATCCTCTCTGCTTTGCATTCCCAGAATTATGAAGACTAGAACCTGATATTAAGTATCAGAAGTGTGCATGTACCAGTAACATATTGCTTCCAGTAGTCAAACAAAACTCTTGTAACTTTGCCTTGTATCTGAAGAAATTCAACGAATACATAAAGAAATAAATCCTGAATTTCTAACTTCTATGGTATAAACTCATACTCAAATTCTACGTGCATGTTTATGTATATGATGTATGTGATGGATTCTAATTAATGCAAGCATTATTATGCATATTGACATCACACAGGTTAATCACACTATCATTTTGTCCCATATTTTTCTTATAAATCTGTCTATATTATAGATTAATGCATGGGAAGTCTTGATAAAATTCTTTCCCTAAACCTCACTGCTTATATAACACACCTCAGGTTTCTTGTTTGTTTGTTTTTGTTTTTTGTTTTGTTTTAAGAGTTCATTTTATTTGTGTTGCTACTAAAATGCCATTAGAAGAGATAAAAGATTTCAAGCATCACAATATCTAACTTTCAGTTGCTATTCAGTCTGGCTGTCCCACAATTCTGCCCAAAAATTCACTTCAAGTCGTTCTCAAAATCTCTATAAGAGACATTATATCACCTGTTTTTCAACTACTTTAGCTACGTGTCTTTCCATCTCGTTGCTTTATATAAGATAAGTTACAAAACAAATTTAAAAACATAACACACTTATGCAATCTGCTGTGCCAGAAATTATGAATACTCTCAAAAGGGATGTGGGGAGCAAAATTGCTACTTTTACAATTTCAGTTATAGGCTAAGACATCCATGCTCCCATAGGACTCAGTAAGAACAACAAGCTTCACTTTAATGAATTTTTTAAGAAAGAGGGAACAATACAACCCATCCCTCTGAAAGAGAATAAAAAGAAATGGATTGGTTCACTTAATTCCAAAACAAATTTCTAAATAAATAAACCAAATGTGAAGAATGGAAGCCCAAGCACATAATAGTAAGGAAACTGTAAAGAAGTTACCAACATTATTCTAAGTGCGTGCACGCTGATCTCTCTCAAATCACCTCTTCTTAATTTTTTGTTGTTGTTGTTTTTGGTTTTTTTTGTCCCAGATTTCCTCTACTCTTGATTTATTTCACTTATTGGAACTTTTTATTCATAAATAAAAGACAGTGATTACTGGGACAGGGATTCTCTGTATTTTATCATTTACACGATTATGGCACTGCAGGCTCTGAACTGCTGACCCCTAAGTGCTACTGCAAGAAATACAAACAGTAAGAATATAGTCACTGTTCTAGGAAATAACAAAAATTGCAAAACTCAAATTACATATTTTAAAAATTTACGTGAATATCTTTGTCAGTAAGATACATTTTTTTCTCTAATAGCCACAACATTAATTCCTGAAACATTAATTCATGAAAGTCTTCCAGGTTTGCCACAGGTATTCTGAACGTTGGTGCAAATAAATTCTCACCTAATACCACTATGATAAAACTTCTCACAACAGCTGTTATGTTAGCTTCCCATGCATTTGTAATAGGATTAGCCCTACCTAACCTTAGGCAGGTGCAGTACAGCCGATAATTGAACCACAGCTCCTTTGGTAGTCAATGGAAATAGACACCTCTAGGGGACAATTCTTTTCACTCTAATGTATGTATCTCAGATAAATTGAGTCCTAAAAATGCCTTTTTCTCTCCTTTCAGTGTACATAAAACATTAGGAGCCCAGAAACAGGTGTTAGTACATCTACATACACTCAAATGAACCCTTACCCAGAGAACCTAACATTGTTCTGAAATGATTTGTGAACAGTAAGAAAGTATCATCACAGCACAACTGTGTGATCTATACAGGGAAATCATAATGTATTCCTATATTCCATTAAGGAAGAAACTGTAAATAGAGACCTTTCTGCAATGACCTGCAAATGAAATATTTGCTTACTTAAATGCTTTATCAAAAGACTACAACTAACCAAATGGTAAATTTTCAACAAAAAGATGCAAGAAAATTTGCTCAAATATAGAGCTCATCAGAAGGTGTAAAAGCACTTCTATGAATCTGCTCTTCACAACTTTCCTGTGAAAAGTAGATTATGACAGTTTTACAGATGGGTACCTTTAAGTATAGAAATAAGAAGAGCAAAGCCTGACTAACAGGGTAAGTTATCAATAAAGCTAGGTAAGTACAAATTTTCTTTTCTGTCCTGTTCTCTGAATGCTATATGACACTGACTTTCTGGAAAGGATACTTAACAGAATCTCTCTTTTAAAGAAAAAATAAAAACAAACAAAAAGGTTAACTTAATCAAAACAACAATAATAACTAATAATAATCAGACAGCTTTACCCTCCCCAACTTTTAGTTAATTCTGCATTCTTTAATATTTAAAAATGAATATATCACAAAATCCATATTCTTTGAATATCCTCTCAAACTGATTCATAAAGCATGAGATAACTAATTCACTGACCTTAACTTCATGATGAATGTGCTAAACTTTATCAGTCCTAGCTTGTGCTGCAGAAGCTCTTCCACTTGAATAGCAAATATTCTCTGTCTTCCTTCATGTTTGAATGGTATCAGCAAAGAAAGAGTTGTCTGCTTGATTTGAGTTCATAAGTAATTTTTCATAGCTCTCTGATTTTTGCCTTCTCACTATCTCATATTTTCTCTAGCTGTTAATAGTACATTTGGACCATGTTTTCAAAACAGTTTATGCTGGCAAAGCCTTACATAGACAGACTAAAGGATGTTGGATTCTTCATGGCAGATTAGTGAAATAAATACAATTTAAAACAGAACCGTAAACTTTTTATTTATTTCTTTATTTATTTTTGTATTCACATCCATATCTGAGAAAACATAACTTTGACAGCCAACATAACATAACACTACATGGGTGCCAGGCACACGTGGACATGAGTGAGACATGGGGTTTTTTGTTATTGTTGTTTTTTAGAAAAAACAGATAATGAACATTCTTAAATGAAAATAAATTTTATTTGTAATTCAAAGGCAGAAAAAAATTCTGTACTACTTTAGACCTGAATTTCTATCCAGTCTGAAATTAAGAAAAGCAATGATAATGAAAAATATGTAGCTTTTTGGGGGGGGGGAGTGAGGTGGGAGTGAGCAGGTGCACACTACATTTGAAGCCATCTAACAGGAACAACCCAGATGCTGAGGAGGGACGTTATTTTATACAAAGAAAGACTAAACTTTATCGACTTTTATCTCCACTTTTAGAATCATAGAATCATAGAATCACAAGGTTGGAAAGGACCTACAAAATCATCTAGTCCAACCATCCTCCCATTACCATTGCTACCACAAGCCACTAAACCATATCTCATAGCTCCTCATCCAGACTCCTCTTGAACACTGCCAGGGACAACAACTCCACCACCTCCCTGGGCAGGCCATTCCAGTGCCTGACCACTCTCTGAGAGAAAAAGTTTTTCCTTGTGTATGTCTAATATAAACCTCCTCTGGTAAAACTTGCAACCATTTTCTTGGGTCCTGTTTGTTGCCTGGGAGAAGAGGCCAAACCCCTCCTCACCACAAACTCCCTTCAGGAAGTTGTAGAGTGCAATGAAGCTTCTAAGACGCTTAAGATACAAACTTCTTTTTCTCCCAGTCTTCCAAAGGAGTAGGGGAAAGTCCTATTTTCTGTTGTGATGAAGACAAAAGACAAAAAGAAACAAATCACACATTCTTCAGTATCATTCCTGCCTAAATCTTCAAAAGACTTCAGGATTTAGGCTAAGAATAATTTTAATGCCGAAACACAGAGCTGCAGATTAATATCAGCAATTCTACATGTCAGAAAAACACTACAGTCCATCACAAGAGTGATGTTCAGAAGGCAAGAATCAAGGCTACCCCAGAACTTTGCACATATGCTTAAGAGAGGTGAAATGAATGTTCTGTCTCTTTGAATGCAATCAGCAAAAATGTATTTTTAGTTGCTGCTGGACTGTACTAATACACTGGCAGAAGAATGATCTCTTTTTATAAGAGATAAACTAATACTACTTACATGAAATAAAACTCCCTAAGAAAGTCAATATAATATAGTAACAGTAAATTAATTTGAGGAAAAACAGATTTCATATCAAAATGGAAAACAGAGATACATCTTAAAGAGAGAGAGAAAGAAGACTGCATAATTGGAGCATGAGAGAAGTAATGAAAAGTTTCCTCACCCAAAAACACACAAGCATAGCTTGCTTAACTTGGGCAGGAAGTCTTTTAGTTCAAAACATTTTTTTTTTCTTTTTTTATCCAATGTTGAGGGTCTTGCTTTTTCAGTAGTGCTCTGGATAACATTTCCAGTACTAATCTACAACATTACTTCAGCCAAAACCTGCTAAATGCACATGTACATTCAGGACAACACTGATTTATGGAAATTTTCAGATTTTTCACAATAACTTTTTGAGAATAATTACATAGTCTGGGGAAAGAAGCATAAGCATTGCGATTTTGTTTTTTATTTTGGTCAAGTCATTTTACCTTAATTTGGACTATATTATGAATCAGGTTATTGTTATTTCAAAGCACAAAGTGGGAAATATGTTAAATAAACCAGACATAATTTGGGTTCATTGAACAGGTTGTACACATCACCATTTGTCAGCTGTTGGTCAGACAGTCAAGCTACACCATGAAAATATTTCTAAGCTTTTTTTTAACGTAATGTTCCTGTCATTCACTCAGTGGGTTCCCTCTCTGCTTGGCTAGGCTCACAGTAATAAGTGAGCCTGATAAAAGCTCTCACTAAACATCACCAAACTCCACCACTGAACTCCATCACTAAACTCCACCAAACATCAAGGAATACTAAGCCATTTCAAAAAAACCTTTAGGGTCTCAATTAAGTGACATATTAATATTTCAAAACTTTTTATTGATATTTCAGAACACAAGAAACACACCATTATTAATACATATGGAAAAGAAATTGCGAAAATTATGCCTTTATGCACCTTTTGGGTACTTGTTTTTCTTTTTACTGTGACCTGTTATGAAGACTTCGTTACATCAAAAAAAGTCACCGAAGAAAATCTGTAACAAATTAAAAGTTCCATCATTTATAATTGAAGAGCAAAGCTGTCACGGGGTTATCAAGATCAATCTGTGTCCATGACAGGGGAGGGGGCAGTAGGCCCGTAGCCCCCCAGCCCCCTCGAAAAAAAGGGAAAAAGGGAAAAGGGGTAGGGAGATGGGAGTTCAAGGGAACAAACGGAGCAGCGGCAACGATCTGAGGAGTAAAACTTATTTACTAACTATGATATCGGAATGCAAGATAACACACTATAATACAATATAATTAGAATCGAAGCTAATAAATCAAATATAATGAGAGAGAGAGGTTTCTGAAGACCGAGAAGCCTACTTTGAAGTTGAAGGCGCCGCGGCTTGGAAGCACACCCACACCCGCTGCCAGGCAGTGAGAGAGAGAGAGCAAGCGTCGCTTCCGTGACGTATTTTCCTTCTCTGGCCGCGAGGTCCCCTGGGACGTGTAGTACTTCTTCTCTGTGCTCCACATGATGTTGTGATGTGGAATACCAATAGCAAAAATTACAAAACACAAAACCATGACAAAAGCATTAAAAAAAGAATACATGAAGAATTCCACTATGTGTGTCCATCAATCCAACAGTGCTGCTAGTGGAAACAGAAGAATCTGTTTAGAAGTATCACATTGTCTTAGTAACTTCCTGTGGTTCATTTCCCTGATGCTTCCCCAGTGTCCACAGTTATTGGATTAATGATGTATTAGAGAATTTGTCTTCGCTTGTACTCCCTTAGAATCTGTTTTGCAAGAATTCATAAAATCCTTTCTTAAACCTGGAAGTTCACATTCATTTTTAAAGTTTACCAACATTGACAATATAATATTTATCAGAAATAGAAATCTAAACCATGTTTGCTTTTGAAAATAGTACTTCGTTCCTCAGTTGAAGATCAAGATGTGTTTTAATGGACTACTTGATGGCTAATGAGAAACTATTTTTGTACTTCTTTACTATTCTTTATTTCTTTATTATTTCTTTACAAAATTAATGTTATTGAAGTAGTGTGAGGTCTTTTCTAAGCTAATCATGTTTTAGGAAGTACAGTTTAAAAAGAAAATAATTGTTTCATTCCAGATGCTTCAGTTTTAATTATGGATTGTTTTGGTTTGTTTGGTTTTTTGAGGCTATTTTTCATAAACTTAAGCAGATTTTATTCCGGTCATTTTGTATCATATATGAGTAAGTATATGCTTTGATTTTTAATGAGCAGAAAGTTGTTAGCCATTTTTCATAGAGGTCTGTGTCTAATTTTATTTTATATCCTTGGCTAATAGATAATTATGTGTTTCACTCAAATTAGCTCTGACACAGCTGGAGGCAAAGTAGGAGGAAACAAAAAGCTGGCTTTTGCCATTAATTTTGTACTATCAACTTCTGAACACCTCTGTGAAGCTGCTGATAGGAAACATTGCACTGGATATGCATAACCTGTGCTTGTGTTTTGTTAATAGTATACTTAATTTTTTATTGAAGTGCAATAAAAAGATATGAAGAGGAGGAGAATCTCCCATAGAGATCGTTAAGAGGATCACTGAAGCTGCACTAGTTTCAAAACACATTGGATCAAGTACTGTCTTAAGCTTCATATAGACTGCAGTGTCATCCATTAGTATTATTACTTCAGTGTAAGTCCATCACAGTGTAACAGTGTAAATTGTGACTTGCCTTAGCCAATCTCCCTCCAGCTTAAGATCAATCGAATCGTTACTCTCCCAGAACATATTTCTGAACAAATTCCTTATGTCCAGCACCCACCTTTGTGTGGTTTTACTTGGTCAACAATAGGAAATACAGTGCTAGAAGCTGAAGAACTAATGCTACAAGTAAGTAGTAAGAGCAACTCTTAAAGCCATCCCAACTAGGAGATAGGCAGTTTGCGAAACTAACATCATATACTGTGTTCGAAAGAGGAAGTATGAAAGCTAAACTAGCCCTAGATGTTCTGCAGCACTGTGCACAAAATCATCAGCTCTCATAAACCACTAGTCTCCATTAACAAAGTTATTAGCATTTGAAATATTTACTCTTAAAGTAGAGCTGAAAAAGGCCATAAATCTTCAATCATCATAGCTGTAAAGAAAGCACCTGCATTTTTCTTTTTTACCAATCCAATTAGCAGTTACCAGAGCTCAGGGACATATTGTTTCTTTTTTTCTCTCTTTCCTGTCCTTTGAATCAGGGATGCTGCAAATTACTTTCATATTATGTTGACGTGAGATTGCATAGCATGACATATTTAGCTGAATTTAGAAAGTTGGTCATATACCAATATATAATTTCATGTTTATGCAGTTGATTATACCATGCTTATGTATTATGTAGTTTCTGCCAAAGCCTCGTAAGTTCTTCGCTGATTATTCTTTGCAAATCTTGATTCTTACCTTATAATGTCTGAAGAGAAAATCCGATTAGTTTCCTTGTAATAATAATAAATATTTATTATTTTATTACATATTATTATATGTAATAACAATAAATATTTTGAATTTACTAGTGAACCAGTATATCAAAAAAAGATGCATAGAGACCAGAAAGAAAAATGTAGGCTAATCATCAATTCTACTTTAGGGAAGTGTCTAACCAGGAAAGCTACACATTTCAAATTATTCAGTCTCGGCATTAAATGTGCTCATTTTATGGGCATTTGTATTTGTGGTGTGTAGATACAAGTAGTTTAAATCCACTTACCTGTAATACATTTTTCTAGTTCTGCTATATATTTGTGTACTTCCTTTTTTGCAGCCTTTCCATATAATTTTTCCTACCAATTAGAAATGGTCTATTTGACAATAATTTTTGACTAATTACACCAATGTTTTTAGACAGTTAAGGATTAAAGGCTTACTTAAGTAGCTGCTGGGGGAAAAAAAAAAAAAAAAAAAAAAAAAGTAGGATTTTTTTTATATATATAAAATGAGGAAAATTTTTAATGAGCAAATATTCTTAGGAATTGATTGTCCTTCTCATGGTCAAAATGCCACAGGTATAGCTTCTGGAAAAACAGACTCAAAATCACCCCCTTTAGACACTTCAGAGACTAAAGTTAATATATCCTTCTACTTATAGCCTACAATTTGAGATGCCTTACTTCACTGATGTCAGACTGGTTAACTTGCATCACTTCCGCCCTCAGAGCATCACCAGTAGAAAAATGATTTTAAAAATATTTTAACTATATTATTTGTTAAAATACTTGGAACTTATATACATATATATAACCAAAATTTCCCATTCATCTAATTTCAAGCATTCTAACACATTACCATCACCTTTCTGAATTTTACCCAGTTAACAATAGACATGCATCTTTTTTCCTGAACTAAGTGACAGAAACTTTCTGTGATGTCAGCCTATCTTAATCGCTGCTGCAATCCAACAATAACAGCAGTGCTACCTCTACTGTTGAGGTTATTTGATAACTTTATATACCTTGTAGTGCTCTTCCAGTAAGTACAATATACATATAGGTCACTCAGAAAAATAATGCCTCCTATTTATTTCCATGGAAACTATCACAGATACAAAGAGCACAATAAAATTGTTTGAAATAGCAAATTACCTGCTACACTATTTTTCAAAGTGGTCACCAATGTTAGCTATGCATCTTTACCAGAGATGAACAAGAGCCTGCATGCCACACTCATAAAAATCAGCATGGTCGTCCAGAATGTGGCTCATCTTTCATGTTGCCATTGTCACTGCTGAAATGTACCATCCACTTCAGCTGGGCAGTCAGCCTTGTTGCCTTCTTAATGTCTTTGAAGTAACCAAACCAAACAAACAAACAAACAAAATCTGCAAACTGATATTGTACTTTCCCTAATTTATCTATTGGTTTTCTTCCAAGCCAGGGAATCCACTAAATTTTTTAGTAACACTTCCTTAAATCTGTGGTTGGCTATGATCTTTAAAATGCAACTGAGTGATGAAGCTTAGTTCTGAAAGCCAATAAAGAATTTTTCTGAGAAACCAGCAATATCCATGACTGTACCTAGGGGGAAACTGAAACAGTGTCAAGCAACTCTACTGGTAATTTCCTCAAGGAGGGGAAAAAATGTAGAAGGAAGGAAACTGTTGTCCATCACTAAGTTTTAAAGACATGGGGGATTCTCAGCTCCTGGAAACATGTTAAACAAATTTTGATCTCAAAGGAAAAACTAAAATAAAACCATCCCACCAATAAAAAAAAATGAAAAAACCCCACCCTTCTCTAGTATCTTTTCCTACCACCTCCTCCTATGTAAATGCCAGTAATACGTTATCATTTTCTTCCAAGAAGAAATTATGTTCATGAATCTTAAATTAGTTTTCCCATAATAAGTAATTCTTCTCCTTAAAACTCAGAGTTTTTATTTAACTATGAGTTTGGCTTTCTTTTACATTTTGAGTGATCTTATTTGCTGTATGTGTAAACTATTATAAACCTAACCTTTGCTTACATGTGTGAATGCTGTCATTTCATCTCTCATCAACTCATCCTGGTTTCAGAGGAGCAATAGATGTCATCAAATAAATATCTTTTTTGGTCTGAAAGAAAGTTTGTTCTTAATTCAAACTCATATTAATTGTATTTAATAGTGATTATGAAACACAAATACAGCATAACATTTAGCCAGTGAGCTGATAAATGTTTTTTCTGAAAAACAGGGAGCAGACAGACACAAAGTCATATCTCATAGTCATTCCAGTTCCACATTCATCTGGTAGTTGTTAGAAACACTGAGTATTCAGAAATCATAACATAATTGGGGTTCCCCTGTTGAAAAATACACATTATAGTTAACTGCCTCTAGATTTAAGAATGAGTTTGAAAATAACTGGCAGCTTTAGAGATATGTGCATCTTACTTTCATACTAACTTCATTTATGTTTATGAATTGATCTGACGGCAACTGCACTAGTGGCTGGCAATTGACTTCAAAGCTAGGCTTCCCTTTTCTGATGTTTTTCTTCCTCTCAGAAGTAGTGGAAACACTGTTGTCACTTTAAAAATTCCATCCTTTTTTTAGGATGTGTTAGAGCTCCAAACAAATAGAAGGTGGTACATGATAAAAAGCTGAATGGGAAGAAATTTGAAATTGTAGTTCAAGTAGCAAATAGATTATTAGTTTTCAGTTTACCTATGACTGCTCCACGGGATAGATCTTTTCTCAGATCTAAACTTCTTTGTAAAGATTTTTAAAACTTACTTCTTAATCTCTTTCTCTCAAATATTTGGAAATTCTGAGGATAAGGGCTTCACAAAAAAAAGCCACAATGACTATTAGCATGCTACGCCCAAGTTCTCTGACAGTCCCCCTTCCACGTACGTCATGACACTTTTAAGTCATTTAAATTATTTATATTAGGTCATGTGTAACAAGGATACAAAAATATAGATAAATCGGAGTCTTTTTACACCTCCAGAAATAAATGTAGCTCAAACTTCAGAAGTTGGATGACTTAGTTTAGAAACTGAGGATTCTAAATTTAGCATTATGGAAGCATACACGTTCTGCATGTAGTCAGGAACAGATTCATGTCTATGATTTAATCAGCAGATTGTTTTCAAATCTTTTTTTTTCTTCTAAAGTAGCATTATACATTTAGTATAATATCATAAATTTGTATAAACATTTGCAATTAACAATCTAGTAGGGAAGTAGTTGTGTGCTACATTTGAATGCCTGTTATGAACTCTCTGCATGTATATCAGTGTCCAGCCTTACTCTATTTCGGATACCTATAGGCCTGGAAAGTTTCTGTAAGAAGCACCTTAAAACTTCCTGTTATTGTGCTATTCACTTGATATGGCATTATTGCTATAAGGAATAATATCTTTATCTCTGCATTGTACTGTGGAGAAAACTAAACAAGCAATTAAAACTCTTACAATAAAGCATCAACTTCAATATCATGACCACTTCTCCCCACTAATCGCAACAAGTGGTACCCTGAATGCTCTTTAACCTAGAAATACACGATATGAACAAGTCCACACAGACTACAAGAGTAATTATAATACCAAATGAAATGTATTAAAATAATTTAATAACAAGAGAATTAATTTGAATTCAGTGACTCTTGTGGGTTCCTTCCAACTCAAGATACTCTATGATTTTATGATAATATTTATTATAAGCACAACATATAATATGGATGCTATACCTACATAACAAAAAGAATGAGATTCTACATACGTTATTATGAATATAATAAAAATTCTACTCATTCCTCATAGACCAAATTAGATAACATTCCTATCATTGTTTAAAATAAAAATAAAAATTGAACTTGCTGCTCAGATTTCTTAATAAACTCATTATGGTAACATTTACTGGGAGGTGATTGTTCATCTCTATTCTGCCCTCAAGAAAATCCATCTGGAGTACTGCATCCAGGTCTGGTGCCCACAACTCAGAAAAGATGTCAAGCTTACTGAGAGAGTCCAGAGGAGGTCTACAAGTACAATCAGAGGGCTGGAGCACCTCTCCTATGAAGGCAGAGGGATTTAGGCTTGTTCAGTCTGGAAAAGAGAAGACTCATGGTCTTCCAGTATTTAAAGGGAGATTATGAAGTGGAGATAAATCAACTTATTACATGGGTTGGCAGTGATAGAGCAATAGGAAATGGCTTTAAGCTAAAAAGGGGGTGATTTAGATTAGATGTTAGGAAGAAACTCCTTCCTTAGAGGGTAGAGAGTACTGTCACAGGTTACCCAGAGGAGCTGTATCCCTGGAGGTGTTCAAGGCCAGGCTATATGGGGCTGTGTGCAGCTTGTGAGTGGCAGCCCTGCCCAGAGCAGGCACTGGAACTAGATGACCTTTGAGGTCCTCTTTGAGATTCCTTCCAACCTAAGCAATTCTATGATGTCAATTTTGAAATACTTTTAGTTGAAACAATCTAAAATATATCAATAAAACATAGCAGTGTCTGTTGTTGGGACAGTGCTGTGTTTCACAGGTAACCTGGGCACGCATATTCTGGCTTGAATTTAAATCATGAAATCATACATAAGAAAAAAGATGCAGCTAGAATAGATATTAAAATACAAAATCTCACATTCCCCACACCTTGACTCATGACTTCATGTAAGCAAACTGGGCAGCTCCAGCATAGTCAGCCAAGGACCCACCCTCACAGGGAAAAAAAAATAAATAATGAGGATAAACTAGCAGGACGAATAGAATATTTTAGAACTCCCCAAAGACATAATTTCCAAAGCATTCAGTCCTTACCTAACTCAGCAAAGATAATCTCTACAAAATAAGTTGACTCTGTTAATTGTACATGCTCTCCCAAAAGCAAGGCTATGAGGCTTTAAAGGGAGAGTACTTCATTTGACAAATTATAACTCTGCAATGATTTTAAACTTATCATTGACTTAAATCTGTAATAAATCTTCCAGTCCTGCTTGACTGACATGACTTCTATTGAAAGAAGCAGAAAGGTCTTGTACCAATCATTATTTCCCAGCTGAAATCAGTTCTTCGGTACCTAGGATTTCTGAGGAAGCCTGAGCAATGTCATTAACATAATTTAGTCATCAATTTTAAACTCCCAGGTTTCAATGTTTTTTTTAATTGATATTATTTAAACCTTTTTCAAATAATATTTAGAATAAGCCTCAAATTAGGTCATGACATTAATCATTAGTTTCCTCACTGTTCAGCTTAAAATATTACTTGTATATTGTTGCAAGCATTATGCTAAACCCTCAGAATCATTCTTTTACAGGCTCAGAAATACTGCTCTTCCCATTATGAAAATTGATTTTTTGAAGAAAATAACTAAGTTTACATTAATTTATTTTTATTAAAAAATCCCTTTTTTTCTTGAATATCTTTAAAGAACATTTATTATGTACTTTTAATGAACATATGCTGCTTTTAACTAGAGTTTGATGATCTTTCTCTTCCATTTTCCCATTTGGATTGATCATACCCCAAAAGAAAAACTAGTGAGTTGAGAAAAAGTCAAGTGAACAAAAATAAAATCTGGAATACCAGAACAGTCTGCATTTTACGGATAAAAAATAAATGGATTATGAGTGAGCAATAAACTATTCCTGCCAAAATTAAGTGTCATAATAGTACGTTTCAATAGGAATATCACAGGTAATGCAATGTGTTTATCCACTCCAAATTTTTAAATCCTACCAAGAATACTGGGCTTAAGCAAGGCATTATGTTTCAGAAAAGAAATCAACAAACTGGGAAATGTCTTCAGAAATACAATAAAACTAACAAAAGCTGTAAGTTTTTTACTGACATGAAGAATGATAGCAAGATTTGTTTGTTTGGTCTAGAAAAACATATCATCAATGGAAGACCTGAGGTTTTCCACCACTACAAGTCTGTTTATAAAAATTGCAATTTAATTGTTCTCTGTGGCACCTGGAGAAAAAGAAAAAATATTCATGTGCAACTAAAAACTCCTTTAATATGCTGCCTGTACTTCTTCTAATACATCTGTTAGGAATTTTTGTTATTTTTGTGAACTACCTACATATATTGAGTAAAATTTTTTCCTCCTCTTTATAAACATACCAAACTCCCATTAATACCAATGGCATCTATGCTATCTCCTTTGAAAAGTTTTCTTTAAGTTTTCCAAGGCTACCTAGTGTTGTAGTGTAAGTTTTCAGTATGATATTATTTCAGAAAAAAAAGTCATATAATAATCAGCTTCTGAACATTCTACATATCCAGAAGGATCACATGTAAATTAAGGAAAACCTCCAGAAAATATAGTATGCTTCATTAAAGCTCACTGACATACAACTGTCCACATACACTATAACGTTGACCCATATACAGTAAATTCTATTGCACCATGGACATTGGAAATATCAGCTGCAACGAAATGAAACTGTATTAAGGAAGGATGATATGCAATCCAATATTAGTTGAGGTTGAAAGGAACCTTAGGAGAACACATATCAATCTTCATCTTAAAACCAAGGTCGACTGGGAAAGGTTGCACAAGGACCTTCCCATTCAGGTTATGAATCCCCAAAGACCAACCGTTCTTGTAGTAGAAAATCACCTAGATGTCCTGAATGTCTCTTCTCTCCCACAGGATCCTACCAAGCAAATCCCTGAATAGGTCAAGAACAGCTCTCTTGAAAAGTCCAGAGTTGTGATAGTGATATTTGCCATACTCCCTGATTTTCCAATAGAAATAAATCACCCATTGCAGTTGAAATGTAAGTCTGCACTTTTTTTCCGCATTAAATTGAAGACTGCATTCCAAAATATAAAATATAGAAGAGAGGTTCTGAAAAGGACTTTTAAATTTTCAAATTGAATACTAATTTCAATAGTGGTATTTATTTAGATTCTTATAGTGGTTCAATCTGTAAGAAAGTTTTAATTACCCCAGTAGAAAACAATGTAAAATAATTAACCTATTTAACAGATGACATCTCCGTCGTGCTCAAGACAATGTTAGTTGAAGAGACAGTCGCTGAAATAATCAGGGTCCAATTCATAAAACTGCTTCAACTGTACTGTGTACAAACACTAATTACTGGTATATATTACACAGAAAAAAAAAAAAAGAAAAAAAAAAGTATTAGCTGATTTTCAAAGCAAGTCAGGAAAATTAAGTAGCTAATACATGATTTGACATACGCAATCATTACCATGATTTTACAAACATAGTAACTGAAGGGTGTATTAAGCTAAGAACTAACATTTGTATGTTTATGTGTTTTAATCAAAAAGCTCACAATATATATACAGAGAATTCTTTTAGACTGTGGCATGAAAATAATATTATTATTCTCATTTAGAATGGACATAAAGTTACCTAATCAGTTAATGCATGAACTTCTTAGTAGACCTGCAATAAACCACAGTCAACAGTTGGCTGTTCATAAATATTTTTTTTATCCAGTGACTTTACTGAAGACCTTTCTGAAGGTACTTGTAAGATCTACATCAACTTCAATACAGTAGAACAAGGCTTCTCCCAAGGCACCCAAAAAAGCAGCACAGCCTTCAAAAACTATACAAGCGCATCAATTTTTTCTATCCTTGACAGTTTTGACTTCCGTTAACAGTAACTTCACCATTATGCCAAATCTCTGAGTATGACAACGAACTAGTTAATGCAAAACTTAACTAAAAATATACATAAATTTATTCACTGCCAAGCTTATGAAAGTGAAAATACACATACTACAATTAAAAAATTCTTCCCATGCCTTCCCACTTGCTTATTATCTTTAATCCATAATCTAACATGTCTGACAATTTCTAAAGTGAATTTTCATGTTTTACTAGCCTTTGAAAATGTAAGAAATAGCACAAAGGAAAATTAATCCTCCTATCAAAATTAAACATGACATTGTGCTGACTATTCAATTTCACATGAAACAGTGAAATTCTAGTACTTCAGAGAAGGGGGAAGATGATTGTTTTTTAATTTGTAAACAAAGTGTTTCCTGCCACATAGTTAAACTATGACACCGACCTCCATCAGCATTGTGTGGAATTCGTAAATATCTAACTGGAAATCTGAGTCAAATTATCCAAATGTAAGAGAATTCTTGACAACTTATTTTCTTTTGTTCTTAAATGCAGAAAGATACCACGACTCTTAAAACTGGAGCTTTTTCATGGTTCTCCTCACATCCATGACAGATAGTAACAAACACACTACTAAAAGTTTATTACATCGAATCAGCAGGTGTAGCGGCAATATAAAACAATTTAAGAGCCTGTATTAACCACCGTTTGGAAGTTTAACCAGAATACAACGTGTAGGCTTTTTCCCTCTATGTGTTTAATTGATTCAGGAGGGGTGGATGGCTTAAGTTCACCAGCAAAAATGGCAATAATGGGATTTTTAACATATATAACACATGTAACAGCATACTAAGAAACTGAGAGAGAATGCTATACATGTCTATACCATCTTCTTTTCTATGTAGCAATGAAGTAAGAGCTTGAGAAATTTATAACAAGGACTTCAAGCCTAAGCCACCAGAGAATTTGTATAGATTCCATAAATTTTGCTTGCTAGTCCATATTGTGACAATTAATCCTTAACCAATTGCATCTACTGAACTTCAGTCATTTTTCTGAGAGCTGTAAACAGGGATAAAATATGCTGCAGTTAAAACTGGAAGCTCATTAGCTAGTTGAAGTAAATCTCCATCACATTATCAGGACTTAAATTGCTTCACATTCAAAACTATCAACTAGCCCCAAAGACAGATCTTTCAGACCTGTATTTGGCTTCCACATATTAAAATACCTTTTGTATTCTGAGCATGAACTTTGACCAAAGAGACAAAGTAGAGCTGTCTCCAGATACCAACGGAGACAATTAAGAACCATTAGCAACCTGCTGAATTTCAGTCACTGAAGCTATTGACAGAATAGTTGGATCCTAATTATTTCCTCTAACTGGAATAACTTTCTGTAGTTCAAAATGAAAAAGCTAGTATTTCAAAAAGATAAAAAAAAAAAAAATCTAGATATTTTTAGAAAATTGCTCAGTTTTATTCTGAATCTATTTTCATTGTCTCTGCCCATCCCACACCTCCTGCAAATACAAGAAATACTCCTAGAAAGAATATAGCTGAGAGGTTAGAAAAAATGAATTTATAAAAATTGACATATGAGACAAGACACGAATCGGAGAGCTGACATATACCCATAGTTGAAGCAATCTTTTTTCCCAGGAGGGCTTGTGAGAAAGTAGAAGTATTCCATCCTCAGAAGGCACAGGAGGACAAAAAGGAAGAACTAACATTAAGAATCATGACAATTTTGAATACAGGTGCGACTCATGACCTGCTCTAAGCCATTGAATAATTTATACTGCTTTATACTGGAACAAAAGAGAGTACTTCCAAAAGTCTGTTGGTTCTCAGATTTTAGGGTTTGTCTGTGACACATAACCTCTTTGAAGCAGTAATCAGAATTGATTAATGGTTATCAGGGAATGTTTTTTACACCTGTATTATTATATGCTTTTCTCACCACCCCTCACCCCCACCCCTCCCTTTATCTTTTTATTTTATTTTTTTTTTTAACTTATAATGGAAGCCATGAAGAGGTTGGAGAAGCAAGACACTTCAGTAAAATGCTTGAGGAAAAGTGGTCACCACAAAAGAAGCCAAAAGTGTATTTCTCAGAAAGAGTGACAAACTATTTCATAAGAGTATGTGACAGAAATATAAGCATAGAACGGGATTGAGTCATATATACAAGTGAATACAAGAAAAGTAAGACTTCTTGAACAAAACTTAGAAGTCTTCCTGTGATAGAAAGCAGAGAACTTTTTTTTTTCTTTTTTTTTCTTTTTTTTCCTTCTGAAGAATAATGCATTTTTAAAACTGTCACAAACAAACTGATTGAGGTGCTTATTTCTCTAACCATTGCTCTTGATATTGCTGGTGCATTCAGCCTGAGCCTCATTTTTTTCAGCTCTGGAAAAAAAAAAAAAAAAAAAACAACCTGAAGTTGTTTTCTGCTCTCATCCTTGATAAAAAAAAAATATATACATATATTCTTAGTTTTCTGTTTCTGAGCATATAGTGCCATCTACATTCTCTGGATATTTTCACAGTCTCTGCATGAAGACAATTACTCTGCCTGTCCTAAAAGCTGAACACATTTAAATCTATTCTTTATTGCAGAGATCCTAAAATAACACACACAAAAGGATTTTCTAAAACCACAACTGATTAGGACTATTTTGCTTTATGGGTTGCTAAATTGAGAATCCTTCAATAGTCTTGAATGTTAAAAAGCATTAAGCAGCCTCCTTCTTGAAATTAAGACTTTTTAAGATGCTTCAGAACGGACAATAACTAAAGCATTTTACATTTTTAACCAACTGCTGTGTGATTTCTTTCATGTAAACTCTGTAACCGCTAGCCATTAAGAAAACACAAACCATGCAGAGCTTCAAAATAGGCTTTCTATAGAACCTACTCCCATACCTGATAGGAAAAGAATTGTGAAGGTTGACCTTGCTTCAGATAATTTGACCAGAAATGGACACAGTGCTTGAGCATTCAACTTAGTCAATGTCATGATGTGGTCAAGGTTGATGATTTGTTTGGGTTCCAGGAAATCCAGAAAGATCACTGTTCGCATGTCAAAAGGCAGTGCACATCACTTCACTTACTGAGGGCTTTGTCTTGACATTTTCTTTGATGGGGAATTCACATGCTGCTACACAATGGACTGCTGTTTTGACTTTGGTTTGGATTGGTGACACAGCGTCACATCACTATTAATGCAACAAACCAGGAACTTCACCTTCAGCTTGTATCCGTTGAATAGGTGTTCTTCAAACTTACATATAGTGTTCCTTCATTTCCTGTGTGAAAATTTATGGGACCCACCTGCCAAAGACATTGCAATGTTCCAACATTGCCACTGTCACTTCCAGTGCATTGAAGCTACTATTCAGCTCTGTACACTGTTCCCAGGTTGTAATCTGCTGATTCATACAGATGGGCTTCATGAAACACTCTTCATTTTGTGGTGTGACAGCTGTGCATGGGTGGTCAAAGTGTGGCATATATTTCACATCACTGTTGCCAACACACCGTTCACTGCCTCACTGTGCTAACGTCCAGAAATTTTTTAGTAGCCATTGATGAATGCCACTGGGTACAATTTTTTTCTGTATGTAGGAATTCAATGACATTTTTTCTTCATATGCACTTCCGTGTCAGACTTCATTTTGTCAGACTGCCCCTCTGCTGCCATCTGTCACATGGCAAAGAACTGGAAGGGAATACTGTTGGGAATGTTCAACCATATCAATATTCTTCTCTAATATCATGGGCAAACAATGATATAGGAGGCATTACATTCATAGCAGCCCTCGTACAATACAGGGATACAAATACTTATTCCTTGACATTGGTGAGAGGCTTCTTTCCTTACAGTAATTCATGTTCTTCTACCTTAAAAAATTGACAGAATATTCTGTGATTGATACAGGTCAATGCCTTATTGATATACTTGAAAAAGAAGTATAATTCTCAGCAAATGCACGAGAACATAATTAAAGATGTGTCATGAGCAGTAATAGCAAAAATATGAATCAAATTCAACCCAAGTATTAATCTTGTTTGCAATTCTATTTTCAATTTTCCAAATCACCAGATTAATATACCACAATAAAAAAATTAGTGATGAGAAAAAGCTGATTAGATCATATTGTACATCACCTTGAAAACATAAAATTGCTGTCTGCAGCAAATATGTGAGTGCTTTGTTTGGAATTACCAAAGAGAAAGATGTAGTTCTGATCCACTAGGAAAAAAAATTGAAACTTGATAAAGAATTGATTCCTTACATTCCTTCTAAGCTTTTCTTCTACTCAATTTAGTCTGCCTTGCATATCATCTCCTTAGACCTTCTATAATCTTTAGGCCCTGTTTTATAACCCGCAATTACCTCAAGCAAATAGGTTTTATCATATCCTCTCTTATTTGATGAAACAATTTAATCATTAAGATCACTGATTTTTGTGTGCGTATATGTGTTTTTGCCATTTTTTGGGGGGGGGGGCATACAAGGGCCTATACTAAGTATCCAGTTCCAAACTGCAAATGGAAATTTTCTCATTATCATAACAGAGGACAAATTGTGAATTTAACGTTAACACACCTCTCAACATACTTGGGAAACAAGAATTCCAAAGTCTGCATTTGACTTTTCCATGGCCAAATACCATTAATAACTCAGAGTTATATCGATACCACCACTTATTTTTTCAATACGTTAGATGCATTCAGTCAAGCCCACACAATGTTATCTGATCTTCCTTCTTAATTATTCTTTCAATTAAAATTCACTCTTTAGTCTTGCATGATATCAAGATCAGACTAATAGGCATGCAGTCACCCATTCCTTATTTCATATATGTGGAAATTTTACTAACACATAAACACGGACTATAGTTTCATATTTTAAAGTTTTTTAGTTTTTTCAAAGTAACCTTTGATTTTACAAGTAAAATATATATCCTATTATGAATACAATGTCAGGTTAGCATGTTTTTATAATGACCATATGAATCACATGCATAATTAAATTATATTTTTATAATCAGCATTTATTGAAATGGTAGATGAATTTTGATGACCACAAACACCCAGATTTTATTACTCATTTCATTTTTTCCCTATAGAAAGTTGGCTGAAAGAATGGACTGTATTTCCTCAAAGCAGAAATATTTTCCCCTCGAGCTCTGTTTTTAAGATGTGGCAATATGATTAACCTGCTTTTGAAAAGAACCATCAGCCTGTGACTGTCCCTATGGTGAAGTGTTTTCCCTTTTGTATCTTCAAACTAAAGGTTAACTCAAATGAATCTGTGGCAATGATCCCATTAATAATTCTCCATCAGCAATCATTTGATCACTGTGGGGTGAAGCAGTTTAAATGCAGTCCTGCAGGTAGGGTATGTCTAATTCCTTGGAAAGATTTTGTCTCACAATTGGACATCCCAGTCAAAGACAGTAACAGACTTTTATACTGATCATGTCTTTCATCTGTCCTTCATTAGAGAGCTTGTCCTTGGTCTCAGATCTAAACACCGCTTGAGAGTTTTTTACCTTTCTTCTTTTTTTCTTGTGATATTTTTCAGTACAAGTGGAATGAAAGCTCTATAATGGCATGTTATTGAAGCTATGAATAAACTGGCTGGAGAACATAGCAGAAGTACAGCATGATGAAAGGCAACACAGTAGTCTAAACACTATAAAAAATGCAGTTCAGATTACAGGAATATCAGTAACACAGATGGATCGCCTAAATCTTAAGTCAAATAAACAAACTGAAGAGGATGAATAGCAGTTTCTAAAACACAATTACAAAACTCTCCTCAACATGGGATGAACAAGACACAGTCATCTTTCTTAGTAAGATTGTTTCTCTTCCTATTTGGCATGTAGTTATGATAAAGAGTAGCAACTTGAAATTAAAGAAGAGAAATATGTGAGTTCTGTAAAGTCATGGATCTATGATGTTAGCCCAGTTTCTCTGAACAGCTTAATTCTACAGGATATAATTATGTCAAGAGTTAAATAAGTCTATCTTCAGTCTGGCTCACTTTTCCCATATGTTCAAAATGTCATGGAATGTGTAGTATCTTCCAATATATGAAATAGCATTATCTATCATTTTAGTTATGTTAGATCTGGCATACTCACTGCATCTCTACTTCATATGTCTTCTGCCTATAAACAAGATTCTCTTGATTAGGGCAAACTCAGAGCAGTTTTAACTATCATTCCAAGTAACAGGCAAAGAAAGGAAACAAAACATCTGTTAGAAAAGCACATACTGTTTTCTCCTCGAAGAAAGAAACACCATTCTATCTAACCATGACTACTAAAGAGATCATTCTCTCAGTCATAAGGTTGAATTTCAGGTGGTGCTGTGTAGAGCCAGGAGATGGACTCAGTGACCCCTGCGGGCCCTTTCCAACTCAGGATATTCTATGAAACAACATTCTATCTAACCAGGACTATTAAAGAGATCATAATTTTTTAGCAGTCGTCAACAGTTTATGGGCTGGTTCAGACCAGTTCCATGACTAGCAGGGCCAGGGGGGACACGGACCCATGTCCCGGGAAAGGGAAAAGGGTAGGGAGATAGGCCTAAGAACAAAACAGTGGCAACCATCTGAGGAGAAACAAAGTACTTTACTAAGTAAGATATCAGAATGCAAGATAACACACTACAACACAATACAATTGGAATTGAAGATAATAAATCAATTAAATGAGAGAGTGTGTCCAAAAACCTAAGGCCTTACTTACTATAAGTAAGCTGAGGCGATACAGCTGGGAGAAGAGACATGATGGAAGGTCGAAAAAGGGGGGGGGTCTCGTAATCTACGAATGGTTTTTATCTTTCCCTCTGAACCGACAAGGGTAACAAAACAGCAAACAGTCTTCTGGGAGATGTAGCTCCTCTCTTCTGGGACAGGTACCTGGAACCAGAGCACTAATTCTTTAACTCCCAGTGTACTACATGTTATGATTTGGGATACCAATAACCAAATACCAATAACCAAATATCATAAAACAGCAGTCTAGTCCCATAACTGAGGAAAAGGCTTAAAAAGTTGTGTAACAGCATACAGAAGATAAAATTAAAACAAAACAAAACAAAACAAAAAAACCACCACCAACAACAAAAACAACACACAACTAATTCAAATGCAACTAGTAGCACAGATTCTGTCTTTGCTCATCTCATATCATAGCACTCAACTAGAAATACCTGCCTACATAGCGGACACCTACAACTCTTATCAGCAATCTGCCACTAGGGCTATAGCTCAATTTTACATCAGTGTGGTTAGTCTTGGGAGCTTAATTAAGAAATATTTGTGAGACTCCCTTATTTTTAAGCTAGGTTTTCAGATTTCAGGATTCATAGACTTTAAGAACAGGAGGGACTGGTGTGATCATTTATGACTTGTACATATCCCTATAGGGTTTCCATAAATTAATTCAGTTTTGAATTAATTCAAATTTTTTGAAGGGAAAATTCTGTAAGATAGAAGTTGCTTTAGTGCATGGTTTCAGAGACAGGCATGAAAAGATTGAATCTGTATATCTAATTCAAAAGTGAGAAGAATAAATATGAATAAATACAAAAATATTATTATGAAAACCAGAGAGCTTCTTTTTTTATTTTAAGGTCCGTACTTACATATTTGGGGATTTAGATTTTTGGGCAGTAGAGATGTTTAGGGAGAATTGATCCATAGTTTGACAATGTTGTTAATATTTAGAGTTAAGGAAAATATGCCAGTAGAGATTTTAAACCACACCTGAAAAAAATAATGCACCTACAAAAAGGCTAGACTATATGTATTAGCTCTTCTCACTAAAATATATCTAAGTTGATAGGAAGAGATTAGTTGTTTGTTTGTTTGTTTCCCCAGTTATATTCTCAGATGGTTATCTTTCCGCTTTTATGAATTATCTTGTTAGATGTTCTGGTATTAAATATACTTATATACATATTATTTACATACCAGTGAAATTATTTCTAGAGAACTCACAAAAAAAGAAGATATTTCAATTGGACTGTTAATTTCTCATTCAAAACCAACTTTGTTGATAATGAAGCGCTGATTTCCACAATTAAGGTAGTTTACAGATATATGTGATAATAGATTAGAAGTAACTGACAAATACTTACTTTGTATTTGTTTAGAGTTCTGCAAACAAGCATGTATAGTCTATCTTCAAGATTTTAAAAAGGAACAGATGTTAAAGGAAATAAAAATTTGCAATTAATGCAAGTTTTAATTAAAAACAAGAATTTTTCTTTAAAACACGAAACCCATCTTTGCATGAATGCTACATTGGATTAATCTATGTTTCAAGGCCCCAGCCGAGTTTGGGAGAGTTCAGCTAAAGTTTCTTTTTCCTCTTCATGCATAATATGGTTGCAGGAGCCCTAGAGATCTTAAGAGTCTTTAACTCCTAAAGATCTTAAATATCTTCCTTACAAACTAAGGCTGAATCAGTAAATAAGTTTTGTGACCTGGGCTTAACTAAGTTGATGAAGAAATAAATAGTTTAGGCTTTTGGTTATTCTGTATAATCTCTGTGTTTGGTCAATCTCCAAAAGCAATGCATATATTATCTATTTTACAGCTACTAGAAGGTAAAGAAAAGCTACCAATCAAACTGTGTATCAACTGTAAATACCAGGAACTTCCAGCTGGCATTGGCTTGCATTCTTAAATATAAGATAATAATCCACTATAAAGTATTAATAGAATTACAGCTTTTTGAAGAAACACAAAGCTTCAGATTTTAAGTAAAATGTTGGCACATTTATGCCTGTGATAAGAAATAGCAGTCTTAAGATCAAGATATAGATTAATAAAAATCTCTTCCTGTAAAATACTACACACACTTACCAAACATCAGAACTATGTCTAATTTGATCAAAATAGGAGGGAGAAAACAGCAGTACCTGTAATTTGTTCTCTAATATATAAATTTCTCTATTTTATATAAATATATATATTTACAAATATATTTGTTGGTGGTGGTTTTTTTGTTTTGTTTTTTTTTCAGATTTCAAATGTTTATTTCTTAGGACAGTTTTCTCTAACAAAGACATAGTAGGTGTTTGCACACAAATGCTGTTGTAGCAGAATACACATACAGCCTACCCACACATATCTCAACACATTAACCAAAAAAAAAAAAAAAAGAGCCAAACAAAACCGTAAGAAAGTTCTCCTGTCAAGAGAATACTTCTTTAGAGTGAAGGAACTTGCTGGTAACATAATTTTTTACACTGAACTTACTATGATCATGTTTACTAGTGAAGGAGGCTGATCAAAGTAGAAAATGACACAGCAAATCCCTATGCTAGTATCTCAATTTACTAAGTGCACAAGAACAAGTTACTATTAGGTCTAAAGGAAAATTTCTTTAAAAAGTTCAACAGACCAGCAGGAGAGGAACAGCAATTCTGGTTGGTGGCAAGCTGAATATGAGTCAACAGCATGCCCTGGAAGTCAGAAGGGCCAACCGTATCATGGTGCAAAGCAGGCACAGATTGAGGGAAGAAGCTGTCCCAGTTTCTGTGCTGGTGTGGCCTCACCTTAAGCACTGTGTGCAGTTATGTGTGCCACATTATAAGGATGTGGAATTATTGGAGTGTCCAAAGCAGGTCTACAAAGATGGTGAAGTCTAGGGGACAAGATGGAGAAGAAGCAGCTGAGGTCATTGGATTTGTTCAAGCCAGAGAAGAGGAGGCTAAGGGGAGGACTGCCTCATCACAGAATCACACAATCACAGAATGGCCCAGACTGGAAGGGACCTCAAGGATCATGAATCTCCAGTCCTCCTTGTTTAATACTAGACCAGGCTGCCCAGGGCCCCATACAACCTGGCCTTGAACACCTCCAGGGACAGGGCAGTTCAAGCAGCATTTGGACAATTCTCTCAGTCATAGGGACCCACGGACCCATGCCCCGGGAAAGGGAGAAGGGTAGGGAAATAGGCCTAAGAACAAAACAGTGGCAACCATCTGAGGAGAAACAAAGTACTTTACTAAGATATCAGAATGCAAGATAACACACTATAACACGATATAACACAATACAATTGGAGTTGAAGATAATAAATCAATTAAATGAGAGAGTGTGTCCAAAAACCGAAGGCCTTACTTACTCTAAGTAAGCTGAAGCGATACAGCTGGGAGAAGAGACATGCTGGAAGGTTGAAAAAGGGGGGGTCTCATGATCTACGAATGGTTTTTATCTTTCCCTCTGAACTGACAAGGGTATCAGAACAGTGAACAGTCCTCTGGGAGATGTAGCTCTTCTTCTTTTCTGAGTACCAGGTACCCAGAACTATCCATGATCCACTGAACTGGAGCATTAACTCTTTAATTCCCAGTACACAACATGATGTTATGATGTGGAATACCGATAACAAAAACTACAAAACCATTACAGTACTGCATCCAGTTGTGGAGTCCTCCCTACAGGAGAGTCATAGACCTTTTGAAGCATATGATGGGAGTGACACTTCCTGGAGTATAAATCTATTTCTAAAAGAGAAGACCTCATGTCAATACTCAGCACAACATAGCAAAGCTCCTTAAACTCGTGTGAGTAGACATAGCACAAGGCAAAGGATGTCTGAAGGCCTGAATGCCTTCTTCAGGTTTTGGTATAAAAGCAAATTCTGGAGAGTTGTGACAGAGAGACTATGACAGGTACATAAAGCAGTAAGAATGTTGCCAGGATATGTATTTGGGAGAAGCGGAAGAATTCTCCACTTGTGGGAACTTGTGTTGGAAAACAGTCATCATATTCTCCTTATCTTTTTCTAAACATATAGATCCTTGAGTTCATGCCAGGACTGATATATGTACGTACATTGATATTCTACGCCCCCCCTGCCCCTCCCCCAGAATATTTCAGTTGTCAAGAAAATTATTTCCAAACAATTTTGAGTAGTACTGTAAAGAATGGTGCTACTAAAAACACAAGAAAGTGCACTGCAGTCAACATACCTTTCACTCAACTAAACATATATTGCACGCCAACTCACTTTTGCAGACATGTCCAAACCTGGTGTCTTTTCTCTTTTAGTCATCTTAGTTCTTCATGGTCTAAAACACAACTTTTGAGCTACATATAATGTTCATACTTCCAGAAGTTTCTTAGCATAGCAAAGTACAAAAACTTGTAAAAAAGAAATAATTAAGAGAGCTTTGTCCAAATTAATTTTACTTAGACCAATCCATTTAAGGTAGATATCTTTCATCTTGAAAAATAGGTTTGTGGGGAAAAAAGAAAACTTGTTATTACTTATAACAGTTTTCTTGAGTTGCTAAATGCGGTTTCACTTAAGTAAAAATGAATCCTCCTGATATGCCTTCAGCACTCTGAGCTTTAATGATGCCTAGCACAGCAGTGTAATTAACAGTATCAATGATATATAACAAATCTGTTCTTTCCAGTGGTAGAAACAGAAGGCTAATGCCAGATTGCTTGTTAAAGGTACACCCGGTTGCAAAGTACAGCAGATGAGACATTCCCCCAGTAGCCACGTAATGAGGTAAAGACATCTGTAAGAACTTTGGATGTGAAGATTTAAAGCCTTTGGTGATACCGCAGACGGAATTATTGTCATCCCAGCAGACGCTGTCACTGGAAATAGAACAGCCCTCCAATCACACTGGAACATGAATACTTCCAACCTTGTTTTTCTTTAAATTAATTGCTACATATCTATTCCTAAGTTTCTCAAAGCAGTGCAGACTAAGTTAACAAAACAGAACTTCTCCTCTTGTACATACATTTTTGTGTGTGTGAATTGGGCCCTGCTGTTTTTTAAAAACATTGCTAAGTGATTATTTATTAACAGAAGGAAAAAGAAACAGGAGAAGGCGAGAATTTTTCAATTCTAAGTAAATGAGAGAAAATGTAAGTTAGGACATTTTTAATTGAATAAATACAAGTTCCTATGGAAAAAAAAAAGAGTAACTTTTTCTCAGGAAGCTATTAAGTTCTTGCCTACTCTTGGAGCTTTAAAAACTGTAATTATTGAATTGCATTCACCTGGTCTAATAACAAAAAAAAATTATTGTGCATGATCTGAATGAATGTTATTCTAAGTAGGATAGATATGTATTGATATAATGAATGTTTGAAATCATATATATGTAAATAAACTGACTTAGATCAAACATTGACGAAGAAACTATTTCAATTTTTTTTATTTTTATTTTTTTAACTATAATACTGTAAGACAAGCAAAGGCGATGTCAGAGCCTTTATTTGAGACACAGGCTCCTGAGAACAAGATATTAAAGAAGGAGGAATCATCTCACCCCTCCCAGCAATAGCCTGGAGAAAAAAAAGTGAGCTGAGGAATGCATCCTTTCGCAGTTCAAACTCTGGCACACCAGAAGGAGAAGGAGAAGGCCAGGGGAAAACCCGCACAGACTCTGACTGCATATGCTTTCCTGGAAGAACTGCTGAGATGGGAAGAGAGGAAGAGCGGATCGAGGTTCAACCAGCCCCCAAGCACTCGTGCTCATGTACTGGTTCAGTCTGTGACCTAGGAATTCCACTGTAAATACATTCCTGTGAATGTACTATAATAACTCCTTAATTCAATAACTTTTTATAGTTCAGAAAATCAATTACAGTAAATAATGGGATCAACATATTTCATCTTATTTGAGTTAAAGAATTGTCTGTGAAGTAGTTATGACTCTCTCCTCAATTTCAATAGTTGCCATGAGGGGGCACCTTAACAGATATTTGCACCTACAGATGAATTTTTGCCTCCTAGAACTTTGCCCTTATTTATTAGGGTTTCCCTTAAAGAAGTGTCTCCTATTCTGTTCTGTTGGCCCATGAGATCTGAAGCAGATGTTGGCAGAGTGACAGTAGAGGTTAAACCAGTATTCCACTACATTTTGTTGCCATGTGACAGATGGCAGCAGAGGGGCACACTGACAAAATGGGGTGTGACATGGAAGTGCAGATGAAGCAAACGTGTGTCACCAATTTCTCCATGATGAAAAAAAATGGCATCCGTTGAAATTCATCAATGCTTGCTGAACCCAAACAGTGGATGTGAAGACACTGAGGCAGTGGGTGGTGCATTTCAGCAGTAGCGACAGTGGCAGTGGGTCACCTACACTGGTACAGATTTTTATAAGCACAGCATGCAGGCTCTTGCTCATGGCTACCGTGTTGAAAAATAGTGTTTTGTAGTTGAGATTTTTTTCTATCAAATATTGTTACTTTTCTTCTATCTGTTGTAGTTTTCATGGAAAATAATAGGAGGCATTCCTTTTGGAGCAACCTGCATGTATAGAAAATCTTTCCTCTATCTGCATCAACTAAATAATACTATCTTTTTTTTTCGGAGACTATTTTCTGAGCAGAAGCAGACTGCCTGAGTTACTTGAAAGTTGTTAAGGACATGAAACAAATTCCTTATGGCAAGTTCAATAAGACAATTCAAATTTCTGGTTAGCCTGACTTCAGGTAGTTCTTTAGAAGAATATTATCTGCAGATATATGTACATACTAGGATATATTATTCATCATGGACAATAATGTAATAGATTTAGGAATAACATAGGGAAAGAAATGAACAAAATATATAGATTTCTCCAGTGGAGACTTTTAGAGAGGAATTACAGAAAGGGAAACAAACATTCACTAAAAAGTTAAGAAGTAAAAGCATCTGATATTATTTTTTTTTTTTTTTTTTTCATTAGTACTCGACTGCAATACAGAAAATAATAGCAAACAATTTACACTGTTTAAGCTGGAATAGTGACCAACTGCAGCCAACAGGATTTTGCATACTGTGACATTGCCATCAATTAACCCGACCCATCCCAGGACCTCGACCATCCCAGGGAAAGAGACACGTCATGGATGTCATGGAGTCTTCTCTCAATTTGTTGCTGTGTCACACTCATTATATATCATCCTAATTCCCGCGCAGATGCATACACCTGCTACGTAAACCCGATGCACATGAGAAGACCTATACACACACCTACCTAAACCCCCTGCCCACTAGCTCCCTAACCAACACGCAATAACTCAACTATTCCAGAACACTCTATCTACTCAGAACTACACTCTATGCACTCATTAATCCTTACACAGGCAACTCAGTCCCCCAGCAATACTGCAACAATTAATACAAGAAGTTCTCTTACATCAGCCAACATTAAAGAGCAGATATGAGCAAAATTCTTTTCTCAATCATACTTTCTAGTTAATGCTTGGCTAGTTGCTCTCATAGACTCTTGCCCTTCTCAGAGGTCTTTTATTTCCAGGGTCATCCTGACAATACCTTCAACTATCCTTTTCTTTTTATCTCATTCAGGATTTTCTTACCTTTTCCACTATGTTACCTATTTTTTTAATCATAAGAATTATTTTTCCTCTTCAAAGATGTGGAAATTATATGAATAATAAAAGGATTGTTTCTGCCAACTGTTGTTATACCCTTCTTTTGCAACACAGTCCTCTCCTATTCATCTCTTGATTGTTACATTGGCCATAACTCACTAGCTAGTAATGAAACTGTTGTATAGGGTAAAAAGAAACAAACAAACAGACAAACAATTGAAATTGCATTCAGCCTCTCCTTTATAGAGGCATGAAGAAGGAACCTCCTTCAGTTGTCCATGTCATAAGCAATCACATCATAAAGTTATGGACTCTCATTTTGTAACAAGCTATGTATTTGATCCTATTTCATTGATTATTCCAGGACTTAATTTCTGAGATAACTGAAAAGCATAAATCTAGTTTATATCTAACTTAATTCAGGGACGTATTTGTTCAAAATAAAATGAGACAGCTGTGCTGAAGAATGCAGCCTTCTCCCATCACCATGTCCCAGGCACCTGGGACAGAACCAGTCTTACTGCTACATGTCCTTAAGCTGTGGTTCATTCCCTTCTTCCTGTACTAATATTCTTCTAAACATTCAATATTTCTTTTTGCTTCCAGGTTTTGACTGCCTGGCGTTTATACAGATAACAATCAATTACCATCTCAGCCTCTGAAGAACCGAGTTAACTTATTTTAGTCTACTCATAGGAAATGTTCTTTCTGAATATCTTAGAATTCATTTTTCTTTTAACACTTAATCAGATTGGTTTTTAATACAGCAGCTACAGTTATGTGTTTTGTAAGAAGCATTCATTATTTTCTTCTGTATATTGGAAACACCTTGTCTAAAACCCAACACTGGTTTTGTCTTACCTTGAAGACTACCTAAGTATGAAGGTCAGGGCACTCCAAAAGTAATAACTCCTATTTATATCCAGGGAAACTACCAATGGTGCAGTGGTAGTCTCCTTCAACCTGAGGAATTCTGTCTAAAGAATATGAAAAATTAAGTTTTGCTTTTTTTCTAATTACATTCTGTACACTTATGTTCCTAGAGCTGATCTAGCCTCAGTATTTTTTCTAACAGTAGAATTCATATGGCTTGGAAATTCCCTTACCCATGAAAGAAACAGTGCAAGAACACAAAAGTTAAGCCAAAATAAAACCCTTCATCTTTACCCAACAAAATCCTCTCTCTCGAGATAAAGCATTCCAGAAGTTTCCTGTCCATTTTCTGTGACTGGCATTTTCTGACAGTAAACATTTCAAATTATTATTTTCTCCTTTTTTGTCTAAATCTACAATTTTCTTTTATCCTTTGCAGGGTCTCAGAAACATTGTCAAGAGGGAAAAACAGGCAGTAGAACCTGTAAAGAAGTTGGCAAAGGAGTGTAACCACATCTGGACTTCAGACTCCTAAGGGAGTTACTGTTTTGGTTTCAGATAAAACATAAAGCGATTGGATAGCCTACAGCCAGTTCAGCTGCTCTGAAATTAATGCTTCTGTAATGACCACTATGAAATAATACAAATTTCCCTTTCTTGTATGTATCAGCCTTTGCATCAGTATTAACTAAATCAGGTCTGACTACATCATTATGACAAGTTTGCCTCTCCACTGGCCAGCACATTACTTTCTGTTTACTTATATCTTATCTAGAGCCTATTTTGCATAGTAAGCAAACAATAACCCTTAGATTATATGGGTGAAATGTTTTTCTTTGTATGCTTTGATAATTTCCTTTAAAGAGATGTGAACTTCACACAGCCTTGAGGGTTCTCTCCACCCTGTCTCCTTTCATTCCTCATCTCCTTTATCCACTTGGTAAGCGTTGCCTTCCAGACTATAAACTCTTGGAAGCAAGTGATGTCACATTTTATATGCTTCCACAGTACGCTAAGGCCTGACCTATTTAACTCCTAATCAATAGTACAATAGAGATGCTAAATAATTATCATGGAACTGCTGCATTTCATACCAAATAGTTCAGCTCACTGATAAGTTCTTTTAAAATAAAATATGTCTCTGTCACACAAGAAAATACAAATTTAAAACAAAAACAAAGAAAACCCCCTGAAATTTATGCATGAAACCGTGAGGAAAACCTGGCATTAACAATGAATAAAGTTTACGCGGAATCAGGTAAAGAGTTATAAACGTCCCTTTTCTACTTCATTCAGTCTCAGATGCTTTGAAACTCAACTTTGATTGTATTTTTATTCAAAACAATTAAAGTTCTACTGTACTGCTAAGTGTGCATATCAAAGTATTTAAAACTGAAAACACTACCCTTTATAATATCAAGCACATATAAATTGATTTGCACTTTAATTCCAATTCAGTTGCACACAGACATTAACAAATTTACTTTCAGAACTCCCTGTTATTCTTCATAAAGTCCCAAAGGTGTCTCTGTGAAACTGGATTTGAAGTATGTTAAGTGCATTACAGGAAATGCATTCCTGAGCACACAGTCCAATTATTTCCAAATGATGCTTTCAAGTCTTACCCATGTAAACTATACAAAGCCAGTGAGATTTGCAGTTGAAATTTAAGGAGAAAAAGACCATTAATTGTTTGGTAAAGCATGCATATATAGAGTTCCTTCTGTCTTGAAATTTGTGCCACAGCAGAAGTTGCCAATGGAAAAAGTCTGTGAACCAGGAGTTATTGAGGACATGAAGCACAGGCAGACTGTTGTTGCAGAATTAAACAAAAAAATGGAAAAGTCCCCAGAACAAACAATGATTTGTATTCAGAATGCCTTTCCAATGACTTTATTCTGTGAGTTCATCAGGTAGAATTTTGATAAAAATTTCTTAAAGTAAAAGTGGTTTGGGGTACTAAGCTTCTATTTTTTGAGCTTTCCAGAGTGGGTCCACATGCTAGCTGCTTGCAGCATCAGTTTTGAATTAAATACAGAATACAATATCATTTTTCCTTTATTATTGAGTGGTATAGTGAATTATTTCACCAGGTAAAATGCTAAAATATGGCAAACTGTGTCTTACTAATTTTTATGGTATTTCTTACCTAAAATATAGCTATCACACTGCTTTTTAGACAACATTTTCCAAACTGAAAATTCAATCTGTTTAGTCTTTCCTTGTGCATTAACTATATCACAGCTCTGATCATCCTTGTTGCTTTTCATGTTGGCTTTTTGTTTTGTTTTGTTTGTTTTTTTGACGAGGCGTTATCTACATGGTATAATGGAATCAAACTCAGAATCTGTTTAAGATGCTTTCAAATTCTTGTTTTCATACACAAATGTTTGGAAATGAATTAAGAATAAAGCAGTTGTTTTGCTGTCCATTAGCACAAGTGAATGTTTACCAACTTAAGAAAACACTGAACACTTTCCAGTTTAGACACATAGGGAATGTAAGACAATGTTACGTCGTTCTTCAGTTAGGCTTTGGTCTACTAATCCTGCTGTTTTCACACTGCTATTTTCATATATATAAATACACACACGCACACACACACACACACACACACACATACATATATATATTTAAGTTCGTGGGCATACAATCATACACATCATCTCCTCTCAGTTCTAAATGATCAGGAAAACATTCTGGAGGACAGAAGGAGAAACTATTCACATGAACATATGACAATTTCTATATGCATTTCAGATTAATTCCTTTGATACGGGAAAAACTAACGTACAATTTTATAAATGTGTGCGGCACAGTTTTTGTTTGGTTTGGTTTGAGTTTTGTGTGTGTGTGTTTAATTATGTATCACTCCCTGCACATTTAAACAGAACTGATGAGAAAAAGGACCAAAATATGATGACAAAGGTCACTGTCAATAATTTGTAGGAATGATTCACTTGATAATTTTATGTCTACTCCCTTTGTTTACTGTGTCTTCTTAATAAAAGCAAGCAGTATGTACAGGGATAAGACAATGTGGAAGAGTTTCAGTGACGTTTGAAGTCCTTCAGTTTAGTATTTCTACCATTTCATTCAGAATTCATCTAATTGCTTTACATAAAGATTAAAGATGACTTGAAAAATCAAGAATTTAGAAGGCTGTTTGGCATATTTTAATATCTGTAACAGAACAGGACAAGCATCAGTTAGTATATTACCACACTATTATGGAGAGTCTCATTTTTCCAGAAAAGTAAAAACTGAGCAGAGTCTCAGTGAAATCTGTCCTTTACAAGAATTCTACCTTAATTTCCAGACCACAGAAGTCTAGGCAGAATTAAATAAGCAATGATAGCCTTAAGACACCAATCTCTAAGTGGCTGCTACTGAAAGAAAGACTGTCTCACAGCATTTCCTAAGTGTTACGCACATTCAGTCACACTGGCAGATGGTACATTTGGATCTCAAATGTTCCTTCTCAGAACTCTATTGCTGATCTTCTGAAGATTCGGGAATTCTCTCTTTTACAAAAAGAGATAACACTTAAAAGTAAGGTAAAATGTCACAGAAAAGAATTATTTTAGGAAGTGCTAGAGAACCCTTGAGGATTACATTTTGAATAGATTACAGATAGCAGAAAGAAGTTACTTACCAATTGCATTCACTGTTTTAATAGACCTATTACACTGAAAGAGACTGGATGGCAATTAAAACTTTTTTCTCCAGGAAATTATATCAGAATTTCACTCTGCATTGAGAAGTTAGTATTTTTATTTTCACTTTTTAAATTAAACAGACATCCTTGCAAAATGGCCATGAATATACCTTACGTGAAAATCTAGTGTCCCTGATAGTTCTACTTTGGCAAATGTTTCAAAGCTTTTTTTTTTTTTTTTTCCCCACTGTTTGAAATATCTCAAAGTGAATGTTTATCTACATAGTATTTTCTGAGAGGGGCCATTTCTGCCATCTAAGAACAGAAAGGTAATAAAAAGTATATGTGCATAACTAACAGAATCATAAAACCATTTTAGAATCACCAAGGTTGGAAAAGACTTCCAAGATCACCCGGTTCATCCATCCACCTCCCACCAGCTGCTCCCATTAAATCATGTCCCTCAGTACAACATCTAAATGTTTCCTGATATATGGAGTAGGAAAACCACCTCTCTCCCATTCTTCAGTGTTTTCCCAACAGAAAAATATGATGAAAGGTTTAATAACATGACAATAAAGCTAAAACCTATTTACCTTATTTATCTTCAAAAAGCAGTAATTGTTCCAGACTTTCTTTCTCTCTCTCTTCATTATTTCTATTCAGAACAATTAAAAAAAATTAGTTTTAACTATTTTTATCTTAATATTTAAAGTTTTATATTATGTCAGCAGAAAATAAAACTAGTGTAACCACTGTTGGAAATATTTTCTAATATTAATATTACAATATTGTTTTTAAATATTACATGTTACAATAAAACAATTTCTCGTAGAGTTCTACTTCTTGGCTATACAAAATGTAATTAAGAAAATGGATGTATTTTCTTTATGAATATATATTTGTACTTAAGAACAGTCAGGAGCTACTCTCAGGTCAACATAGTTGGAAACACTTCTTTTTTTATCAAAAATAAAGTAAAACAAAAAACAAATAAATCAATATCCTGTCACTGTAATATACAGGTACTGACCTGCAACTGGAAAAAAAAAAAAAAAAAAGAAAAAAAAAAGCTGCCATCTTTTGCAATGCACTCAGAACTGAAACGTGCTATTTGACTTCAATGGGACTCCTCTTTTCATTCCTTTTATCACTGCTCTTACTTCACATCTAGCCTTCATATTTCTTAATTTTTGCCTTTATTACTGGAAAATCTTGAGAACCATTCTATCATTTCTGCTGCATTTTTCACAAACCTATCTTGCTTAATAACCTCTCCTAGCTTGTCTTTACAATGAATGAATAATAAGCTTGTAAAAGACACAAATAACCATCTATAAAAGAAGAGAGATTTTGGTGGTAAATCCCAGTCAATTCCACAAAAAAAAAAAAAAAAAAAAAAAAAAAAAAAAGACTCATGACTTTGTGTTTGTAATAATGCAAAATGTCATAAATATATTTGTGTCATTGGAAGACTGAAAAAAAATATATATAATGATCAAATGGAACAAGAAATTCATCTGAGCACAGACCCTGTCTACAAAAATCACCTGTGTTCTCACATATATGCGTAACAGCTATTTCACAGTGAGGGTGACAGAGCACTGGAACAGGCTGCCCAGGGGGGTTGTGGATTCTCCTTCTCTGAAGATATTCAAGACCAGCCTGGACACTGGAACTTGCTCTGCATGCAGGGGGTTGGACTTGATCTCTGGGAGTCCCTTCTAGTCCCTACAATTCTGTTATTCTGTTCTCATCCCCTTGTCTTCAACAGAGCTGAGTAAGCACTTTCAGCATGACAAAGGAAAACACCCTACTCTCAAATGCAGAGTATACTCACCCCCTTATACTCATAATTTGTACAATTTTAATGACACCTGAAGCAGGAAAATAGAGAGAGAGAGAGAGAGAGAGAGCGAGCGAGCGAGCAAGTCAGCTGACAGTTTGAAGCAGCGCCACCAGCATCTCTTGCACCTTTTAAAATATCTTCCTGCAGTTCTGACACACAGCATTGGGGTTTTTGTTATTCAGAGAGACTAGGCAGTGTGCTGAAGCACACTTACATTAACTCCATTGATAACCTGAAAGAATATTTACATGGTAACAGTGCGTCCACTTTTGTAGTGAGGACAGAAGTTCAGCACTGAGTTAAGTGAAATAGGACAAATAACTTTTTACTGAATAACTAGACATTTAGGTGTTAGGTAGTGGGCATTGTTTGTCCAGAGCAGAAAATGAGATTTTAAAACCTCTGAGTGCAAGTTACACATGCTGGAATTAAAGTGTAGGACTAATCTGCTTATATAAAAGTTTTTGATCAAAACTTTGGTCTCTGTTACAGAGATCGGATATGAAAATGAAAATCTATTGAAGCTATATTAATAGGCTCTGTTTTTTGTTAGTTTATCTCAATCCAAATAGCATAGCCTGTGACTGTGATAATAATTTGAAAATAAAAGAGAAAATCACATTTTCCATGCACAGATTAATATGTAGTTTTTTCTTGTTTTAGTTTTTCTATTTTCCTTTCCACTTTTTCTTATCCTTTGTTGCATGTCAGATGGGTGAATCATGTCAGGAATTTTGTAATTCTGTCCAAAAGCAATGATAGCTATGCTTCTTCATATCTCCTTGGCATTAAAACTCAAGGCTGGCTGTGGCAAGAAACACTCTTTCCTGAGTTGTTCCTTTGAGGCTGACAGTTGTAATTTCTATAGGGAGTGCAGTCGTATGATGAAGTTATAGCAATAAAAATGCATAATAATTTTAGGTCACTTCCACAGAGAGCTAGAGGATATTAGCATCCATAATATCAAAGTACAAACTCATCAGCATGATCAGATAGGCTAGTTCAAGTAATTATTCTTCTAAAACACAATCACAAGTCCTCTAACTAAACCTCAGTCACTTTGTAATACACATCTATAATAACGTAACTTTTTTTATTGTGGCTAGAACACAAAAGGCCATGAGTCTTTTACTGCCTGCAAAATGTAAGATTATAAATCAAGCATTAAAAATGAAACTACTTTACTTGAGAAATAGGGGATTCGGGATTCTTTTAGAAGCAGAAGTTGAGAATTTTCAGCTCACAAATGATGTGGACAGTTGCTCAATAAGCAAGATGAATCAGTTGAGTCAATGGAGAACTACCTACAGATCTTGTCACTGTCCACCAATATCACTTTCAAATTGCAATTCAATCTACATATTACAAAACTGTTCACCTCATTTTTGCACGAGTCTTCTTCATTCTCAAATATTGACGGAAATAATATGAACTAGGTCTAACCTAATACCTAACAGGTATTAGACCGTTAGCAGTTCAGGACAACTGCTAGTTATGCAGGAAGCATTTCCAAAAGGTATACAGAAGGTAAATATTTCTTCAAGGAGATAAAGCATTAAGCTGTTCTCATTTTTAGGTTCTTAGGAACTTTCATAACTGACTACACTTGTTAATTATAAAGGATTGCTAAATTGTAAAAGGAATTTCTTATTTTGTTCAGATTTTCATTTTCACAATCCTTTTCTAAATGTATCATCACTACATTCTGTCATTCTTATTGCCTTACACTCCCAGATGACTTTTAATTGAAATACAGTACAGTCAGAATGTATGTATGTGCATATACTCAAGTTAATCTGAAAGGCATGTCTCCTTATTTCCATGGAAACTGTAAGAGATAAAAAGAGTACAATAACACTATTTGATAGAGCAAATGCTCAGCTACAATACACCAGTTTTCAACACTGTCAGCAGCATCAGTATGTATTTTTCACCAGTGATGAACAAGAGCCTGGATACTGTGCTATAAACGTCCACACCAGTAGAGGTGACCCACTGTCACTGTCACCACTGCTTACATGCACCACCCACCATCTCGCTGTGCTCACATTCACTGCTTGGGCTTTAGAAACTTTTAGTAAGTGTGAGTAATTGCCAGTGAGTGCCATTTTTTTTCCCTGCATGCAGGAATTCAATTCTACACCTTTGCTGAATATGCTCTTCCATGTCAGGTGCCATTTTGTCAGACTTCCCCTCTGTTGTCATCAGTTAACAAAATATACCGGAATATTGGAGAGAAAGTTCAACATCTATTGCCATATTACCAACATCTGTCTCTGATATCACAGGTCAAATAAAATAGGAGGCAATACTTTCAGATCAGCTCTATGCTGGTCTCTCTATATGCAAATATATAAACATACATATGTATTTACTTACAAGAACTATTCATAAACCTATTCTCCTGATTGCCTGTTATCTTCCCTGGGATGTCTTTTGTTGATTAGGAGGGTTTTTCTGAAAGACAGTCTAAGAATTCTGACTATTTCTGTAGCCCCATTTCAGAGAAGAAGAAAAATAGGTAACAATCTATAGTCTCAATAACTAAAATCATCTTTTTTTTTCCCTCCAATTTTTCCAATGGAGAAAAAAAAAAAAAAACAACAGAATAGCTTTTGTACTATTTTACAGATGTACAGCTTGACTGGAAGATGAAAGGAAAGATCTCTGAAAGATTTCATGCAAATGACATAAAATTGTATTGAGTACACAGTTTGAACTTTTTGGTAAGATACTTGACAGAATACAGATTTCTTTTAGAGGCCAAAAGAGGTACTTTACAAGAAATATATAGGAAAGGATACATACACACAGTCCTATATTGCTTTAGATCTGAAAAATACCTTTTTGCTACTTATTTCAAATTTCAAGACAAAGCAATGGAGTACAGTATTACTAAAGCTTTGTTTGACAGCTGACATGAATTAAAAGCAAATCCAGAAGTAAAACAGAATTTGGTAATATTTCAATTTTTCTGATGAATAATTCTATGTATGGGTAAAAACAGGAATAAAGAACCTAATTTCTTTTTATAGTGTGGATTAGATCAGTCAAACTCAGTACCATCTGAGAGATTTTTCCATTCAAGTTAAGTGGGAAAGTAATTAAAGGCTCCTACAAAAAAGAAGAAATAATCTGACAAGCCTGGGTGTGCACCCATGAAAACCACAGTTTTCCATGTGATTTCATAACAAATATATAATCTAGAACTATTTCTCTGTACTTGAGATGAACAGAGTCAAGATCAGGAAATGAGTAATTCAGAAAATTAAGAATGGAATTTTCATTTAAGTCTTAGCTAGTGGTCAGGATAGACAATTCCTTGAGTTGAGGAAAAACAACTTTATTCCTTATACGCAAAAAAAGCTTTTGTAAATCAATGATTTATCCTGGTAATGTAATCTACCTGCAATGTTACGTACTGACTAATTCAACAGAAAACATCCATATTCTCTTGAATACTTGAAATCTATCTTATATATGCTTGAAACTGAGGCAATAATTTACATATAAATGTAACTTCACCCAGGCTTTTAGTGGTAGATTTGAAGAACTGAGTGGCATTAATCAGAGGTCATACCTACATCTCATTTGCCTATTCTCATGTGCCGAAAAAAACACTTCTCTATTTCAGAGAGGGCAATACACATCAGTATATAGCAGCATGCTTCTCTAGTACTGAAAACTCATTCACAGCTGGGTCCCTTACTAAGTCATGTAAACTAAGTTATACGACAGTTATTATAACACAAAAATACATTTTTGATAACTTATAACTTGGGAAAAAAACAACACAAAGATTAAAAAAATTAAAAAAAAAAAAAATCCAGTCATAGTTTAGCAAGCATGGTTACTTCTTCAGACAAACGTACTGATGTACAAACCTCTAGATAACTTAACAGACAGTGGGAGAGGTCTGATATTACATTTGGTAAATGCAATGTCATAGCATTAACAGTTTTCTTAATATCTTCTGTATTGAGTGTGTTATTTGCCTGCATCCACTCCCATGAGTTACCTGAACACTTGAGAGACTGTAGTACAATTTTGGTAGAAATGTTTATATAACTTTTGCTGTCACTTTGGTAAGAACCTCTCCAAGAGCACCTCAGTGCACTTTACATCTATTTTTGATACATACTTGTTGTGCAGTGAATAATATAAGGTAGTGCACACATTTCTTTGCTCTCTAGATAAACCAGAAACCAGGGGGCTGATGAGTCTGCTCTTTAAAATTCTTTCAATTGTCTATCAAACTTATTCTGCAGTTCCCTGAGAAAACTTCCATTGTAGCAAAAGTGCTGAAGGACATGGAATGATTAATCAGAACTCTACAAAGGTTTCAAGCATAGTAAACATTGAGAAGTAACACTGAAAAGCAACATGGAAAGAACAGAAATCCTAAACAGGGAGTAAGATAGATCCTTAGGGACATAAAAGTAAGGAACAAATCAAGACTAAGTTTTTCAGATACATGAAGTTAAGAAAGTCTGAACTTCTCAGAATCCGTATTTCCTTTTCATGAATGAACCCTCTCTACAAGGTTATGATTGCACTAAGTCTCAAGAAAATCAACAAAGTAGTACTGTTGACATTCCCTGAGTTTGCTTTGATTTCTGAGTTTGCTTGGTAGAGATGAGATCCTCCCCAGAGAAGTTACTATTGCTGTATGGGAATTGCTGCTGTGTAATAGGGTTAATAATATTGAACAAAATGATTGTTCCTTCAAATTGGTAAACACGGTGTTCTCTGACGTGTTAAACTCATTTAAAAAACAAAAACAAAAACACAGATTTTTACAGATCAAAACCCTGATTTCTGTTCTTATCTTCCAACAACAACAACAGCATGAGAGGATTTTTAAATTTTGTTTTATAAAGAAAAAAAAAAAGCACAAACTTAAACCACATCTTAGATTTCCTTTTTGTCCTCTCACTATAAGCATTATTCACATTACTCTTCCTCTTCCAATACTATAATACAGTATATATAGTATTTAAATAAAAAAAATTGTACCTGTTTGCTCCTGATAGTACCAAGCATTACATATCTCTACCGCAATACATAACTCATTGACTAACGCATGTGATAAGATCTTCTTGTTGAGATAAAAATACAAGTAGCAACAGCCCTGGCTATAGTGTTTCTGCTACAGATGCGCTGCTGTACATCCTTCTCTGGAGTAACCTTGCTTACATTTGAGATTGTCCTTCCAGGGGAAGGTTGTTACATGTACACAAGAGCATGTGAATATCTCCTGTGTTCAATCTTCCCTTGGGCAGTAGCTCAGTTACAAACCAATATTCCTCACAGACGAAATTAATCCTTCCAATCAAACAAGAAGCATTTTCTGAAAATACATCCACAATTGCATAAATCATTCGAATGGCTAATACTTTGAGTCATTAATACTAAAATTAAAAAGGCAATTTACTAGGATAATAATTATGAATTGAATCAAATATAGCATGTAAATGACAAATTCTATTTTATTTTGATTTCTAGACAGGATTTTACATATAATTTATTTGCAAAATGCTTGATCTATTTTCAAAGTGCTGTTCTCTTCTACAATACTGATTCTGTTAAAAGTGGTAGCAATTAATGTAGACAAAAAATAAATAAAAATCTTGAGAGGAAAAAGAAATATATTCTAGATTCCTTTTCAGTATTCTTAGGACAAATTGAACAAATTGATGTGTATGGGTTCCTAAGGAAACTGATTGCTCTGTTTAAGAAAGTACTTTTGACAAGCATATTTTGCAGAAAAGGAATGGGTACTGTCTGGAATAACAGCGACCTTTAAAACTCTCTAAGTCAAGAAACATGACAAAGGTGAGGGTAAACTAAAAAAGCTCACAGGGCATTATAGACTTTGAGAGTTGAGAAACTGGTATAAACCTCAAAAATCAACTTTAAATGTCACATAATTAGTTACCAGAGCCCTTACAGGCATGCAACATTTTCATGGAAATTCACATTGGGGTAAATTAATGATGGAGTGCAGAATTTTCACTGCATTACTGTAAGAAATATTCAATAGCAGCACAGAACAGAGCCTGACAAAAGGGAAAATTTTAAAATTTTAGCATCTAATCCTCCCAACAGCATGAATCTTGGAAGTGGGAAAACCTTACTTTTATTCCTCTCTCCTGTAATGTAAAACTCCTGCTTTTTTTTTTTTTTTTTTTTTTTTTTTTTTTTTTTTTTTTTTTTTTTGTCTTCCAGGTTAGGACAATTACTTGACTTGAGTTGTTTTATACATTATACTCCAAGACAGCAAATAATCTCAACTAAAAGGTCATTTCAACAAGGATTTAGATCCTCAGCTTTCTACACAGACTGCCACTCATTGTCAAAGCAGTATCTTAATAGGTACTTAAGTTAAAGACAAAGGGCTACCATCCATAAAAAGAATGTGATGGGAGGAAGATGACACAGAACTTTAACTTTGTCACAGTCCCTGCATGGCTGGCTACAGTCAGCACATTCAGTCAAAAAAGAAAATGTGTCATATATGCTTGAAACACTCTAACAGTTATTTTACATTTAAATCGCCATCATTAAACCTGTTTATAATTACAGTTATTAGCTTCACAGAAAGAAAATGGAAAATGGAAAATTAAGTGGAATAAAGTATTATATACTTTATATGGGATCTTAATTCTTGTTTGTGTATGTTTTCAAGAACAACACTGTAACAGCTAACATTCTTGTTCTTAAGATGGAACAGACACACATCTCAAAGGTGTGCAAACTATATCCATTTCTGTTTCCAAGTCAGCATTAAGTTCAATTAATAGTCAACTTGCCGTGCTTTCAACTCCAGAAACAAGCAGCACAGAATCATCTCAGGAAGTTTCTAGGAATGCTGAATATATTTTTCTCATGACTTACTAGGAGGAAAAAAAATCAACTGCTTTCCTTTTTTTTTTTCTTTTTTTCTTTTTTTCTTTTTTTCCTGAATCTCCCAAAATGAATATAGAAACATTCCACACAGGAGGAATTAGAAGGGATTTTGACGCCTTTTAAATGTAAAATGAGTCAAACTGAAAGTCCCTAATCCCATACATCGTTTTGACAGTAACAATAATGCAAATTGATTTAAATAAAATCAGTGATGCTCTTAATAATTTGCAAATTCACTGCTGAAGCCAGGTTAGAATAAATACGCCGAAGAGAACTGGAACCAAAATTAGACATTTCTATTTAGATGTGTATAAACCCAAAATATTTAATGTGTCCAAGCATTTACTTGTTTGAATGACTATAAACACAAACTATTATCAGAACAACAGGTCAGATGAGTAATTCTGGAGCCCTTCCTGAGCCTCGTAGTCATTAGCTGTTGCACCCTCATACTATCAACCCTAGCTGTGCCTGAGCAGGGACACACACTGCCTTTCCAAGTCTCATGATATTACACTGTAATCTTTTTCATAGTTCCCTTAGTGCGTAGTTACAACCCTCCCACTGTGGGTAATAGTTTTCAATCAAAATAGTATTTCTTCTTGTGAATACTGTAGGCCTTCTTAACAGACCCAAATAAGGGAAATCTTACAACAGCTTATCCAAAATTATATTACAGTGATTAAACATGGAGCACTTCAGACCAAGCCAGCAAAATAGTCATTTGGAGTAGGAAGTTACTGTATGAGCCAGTCTGAAGATAACAGACAAACCTCTTTCCCTTCTCTCTCACAAGGAAAGCCTTGAACACCATTAACAATCCCACTGTCAGGAACTGGGGAAATGGAAGCAATGCACCTGCAGTTTCATCAGGCTAAAGGATCTCAACTGAGATGAAAGGTAGAATCAATGTTCCAAATATATCAGTAGCCACAAATTCATAAGTAGATTTCCCTTACCTAGTAAACAGATTATATTACTCTTCCCAGAGAAGATACATGTTGTAATTATCTGTCTTGCTGCCAACTTTCATCCTTGTAGAGCTACTATTCTTTTAAGGGATAAGATTAAGGAAAGCAGGAACACAAATGTTGCTCACAAAGTAAATACAGGAATAATGAAAATTTGGAAAATATAACCTTTTAATCAAGTTTAGCAGAAATCTCTTCTGTAAGTTTCACTTGATCATCTTACTCTACCCCAGTAGGTATATATACATGTCCAAAACACTTTTTTTTTTTTTTTTCCTCATAATAACCTGACAAACTTGTCCCACGTATTACAGTGGGTCACATTTTGTATTCCAATTGCATTCAGCTGAAAATTATTTCCATATCAACTAAATTGTACATTTAAATTACACTTTTGTGAATTGTGCTTCTGCTGCCTGAAAACAAATAAAGCAAACCAACATGAATGGTCTGCCACAATAAGAGAAGCAGAAAAAAAGATCTTGTTTATTCAACAACATACCAGCACCCATATCCTGGAGTCCAAATCCTCGTGTCAGAAAACTGAAAATTGTGAAAAGATTCAGAAGAAAATACAGGTTCAGATCCCATTTTCTTTTTCTACTAGGCTGCATTTTAGAGATGAATGTTAAAATAAGTGCTCAGACAGCAGGCTATGAGAATAATGGCAAAATATTTACTAAACTTCTATAGACATGTCACAGTCTTGTCAGTCTTACGGAGTTCAGTTTGAATCAAGAGATCTTAATGAAATTATAGCTCAAGTTCAAGGTAAGAATTCACACAGAATCACAGAATTGAAGTGGTTGGGAGGTACCTCTGGAGATCTACCAGTCCAACCTCCCTGAAAAAGCAGGTTCCCTAGAGCAGGCTGCACAGGAAAGCATCCAGGAGGGTCTTGAATATCTCCAGAGACGGAGACTCCACAGCCTCTCCTGGTAGTCTGTTCCAGTGCTCTGTCACCCTCAAAGGAAAGATGTTTTTCCTCATATTTTTATGGAACTTCCTGTGTTTTTATTTGTGCCCACTGTCCCTTTTGTCTTGATTCTGGGCACCCCTGAAAAGGGGCTGGCCTCATTGTCTTGAAATCTGCCTTTTAGATATTTATAAGCATTGATAAAGTCTTCTTACAGTCTTCTCCTCTCTAGGCAGTCTTATTCTCTCCAGGCTGAACAGTCTCAGGTGTCTCAGCCTCTCCTCAGAAGGGAGACGTTTCAGGTCCTTAATCATCTGCGGACCACCACTGGATTCTACCTAGGAGATCCCTGCCTTGAACTGAGGAACCCAGAAGTGAACACAGTACTCCAGATGTGGCCTCCCCACAGCAGAGTAGAAAGGAAAGATCACCTCCCTTGACCTGCTGGTCATGTCCCTTTTAATACATCCCAGTATCCCATTGACTTCTTGGCCACAAGGACACACTGCCGGCTCGCTGACAACCTGTTGGCCACCAGGAAACTATACAGCCAATCAACCCCAAACCTGTAGTGATGAGTGCACCTATTCCTCCTCAAAAGTAGGACTTAGCCATGGTGAACCTCATAAGGTCCAGGTCTCACTGACAGCACAGGCTTCTGAAGTGTCAGCCACTTCTCCCACCTTCAAATCATCAGCTAACTTGCTGAGGGTGCGCTCTGTCCCTCCATCCAGAGATACTGAACAAGACCAGAGTACCCACCCTTGAGGATCAACGCTAACTACAGGTATCCAACTGGACTCTGTGCCAACCATCACAATCCTGAGCTCTGCCAGTTCTCAATCCACCTCAAAGTTCGCTTGTCTGTTTAAGTGCTCAAACACCAGAAAGGCTTCCTAGACACCAGGACATCAGCATAAAGTCTGTACTTCAAAGAAAATATTAGATACAAAATTTCATGAGGAACTAGCATTCTTGCTATGCGTGTGTTCCAGGTTAAATTATTAATTCCTTGTAAACATCTAGTTTGCTACCGGAGATGAAGAGCAGCACTTACTGTTCAGATTAGGGTTTGCTGTTTGCAAAAGAACACTTTTCAGATAAGTTGTCACCAGCATTAAAAAAAAAAATCCCTGTAAGATGGAATTTTCATATAAATCACATAGTGCTCTGTATTTACCTGAAGTTGACGTAACCTAAAGGAAATGTCAGTAGAGCATAACATAATCTGCAGTATACTGCATAGTAGACTAGGAGGTTTTCTTGGTTCATGCTATATTAAGACAGAAGATAGATTATTCCTTACTGAATACTGGCAGAGATTTCCATAATGAAAGGTGATTTTTTTTCTATCTATCTTGCCCAGATTTTCAGTATCTGTCCTTCAGTGTAGCTTTATTTCTGCCCTTCACTTTTTTTTAAAGAATTTTGGGCACATTTACACTTGCTCTCTGCCTGACCATTTTTCTTCGATGCTGACAATGTGTAATGGGACCCTAAGTCTGAATCTCAGTTTACATTTATCTAGCTCATAGTCGTGTAGATTGTGTATAAGTTCTAGAAATGTATCATATTAAACTTAAAAAGGTAAGAATAGATCCCTATGTCCCCTTACACTTAAGTATACATATGCAGGAAAAAAAGAAAGTGCTGATACTGGGCCAAGTAAGTCCAATCACTTCAGATCTATTCAGGAGAAATCTATTGGCTTTTTGGGACTCACAGTTTTGAATTATGTAGTTACTATTAAAAGTTTTGAACTATGTAGTTACTATTAAATATTTCTTTTTAAAAAGAGATATGAAATAAGAAGTATTTAATGCTTGTCTTCCAGTAGTATCCAGCTTAACCCTCCTTAAAACACAAGTCTTTATGTCCTTAAGCCACAGTATGGCAAATGGAAAATAAGTGCAGTTTTAGTAGCCAGGATGCAGATCTAAAATTATTTTTTATTTATTGTTTTATCTAATAACACTTGCAATACTAAATGTCTGTACTCATATGGGATATGTACGCTTCTTTTCCACTTTGTTGATGTGTTTAATCAACCTCAAAAAATGTCTTAATGCTTCTCATCTTCTTCTTACCATAAACATTATAAAACCCAAAGCTGGCAGTTCAGCTTTTTACACTCCACAGCCCAGTAATCTGAAATAAAACTCACCTGAAAATGGAGTAAAAGATTTTCCTCACTAGTCCTTGAAATACATTCCTTGTGCTTAATCTATTGTTTCTTTGTATTTGTAGATGGTTTTTTGAAGTGTATGTTTCCCACCTCCCCCCCATGCCTACAGGCTAATGCAACATCACTACATGTTTTGTAAATTTAATGGCCAGATTTGTTCCCTGCACGCTTTAGGTTTTGCAATGTATATGTGACAATAGAAGTATGTTAAGTAATGTAGGCAGGACTAAAGATGCAATTGGAATTGAAATCCACAGTATATTGCTAATTTAACTATTTCAAACTTTATTTTGTATTGAAAAACATACAAAGCTATTTGTATTCTTTTCAAATCTTTATGTCAGTCGGCTTTAGGAAGGGCAAGGCAGGTGTGATTACTAGTAAAATCTATCAGTTTTAATGTTCTGAAATACTTCAAGAGACTGGCACTATCTTCTCAACAACAACAAAAAAAAAAAAAACGCCAAAATTCCAGTGGATTTGTGTTAGGATGACAGCATATGAAAGATATTAGGACAATTACTCATTTTCAACCTTTCCTATGTATTAGTATCATTTTTGGAGAACACTCCAAATTCATACTATCACAGTTGGGAAAAGACACTGAAAGGGAAAGTTGAGTCAAAAGTGAGGAAAATTCCTGTTACTGAGAAGTGAAAAATTCCTCAGAAAAATCATAATAGCTTTTTAAGTACTATCTCTGTCAACTCAGACTACCCTTACTATAGGCTGCATTATAACATTAAGAATTGCCCTTTGCATCTACTCATTTCTCAGTTTCTCTTCTGAACCTGCTCCAAACCATGTAGAGTTCAGAAACTGATACTTTAAAATCTCTGCTTATACTCCTTTTTGTTGGTCTTGAAACTGCAATAAGAGTTTTGTTTATTTTTGCTGTGTTTAACTGCTAATCACTTTCTTTCTTAAGCTCAAGAAATCCTTCTTGCCTTGTTCTTAATGTGCAGTTTCATCTAGTACAACATTCACTCATGTAATGTATTTTAATGCATTTTATTCATCTCTTACGTGCAGTTTGAAGTCTGTGAGCTACAGTAGATGAGGTTGGTCTTCTCCTTGGGTCAAGAAAATGCATTTTGGTGAATTTCACCACATATCAACTTTTGCACAGTGGTTCTACAGATTTGCATGAAGAAATGTGAAAATGAGCCAAAAACTCAACATAAAATTAGTTTGTAAATTTGAATAAAAAATTACTTTTCAAACACAGGCAATCACTTCTCTTTATCTGAGATGAATGAAAACAAAGTCCATAGGAAAAGCTAAAAACCTATTTAAACAGAACTCAGCTCAAAAAATTCCAAACAAAATATGAATAACAAGGAAAATAACCCGGACAACCATATATAATCCAGGTTGAAACACCTGTAATTCTGTAAATGGGACATGTCTTAACTAGAAAGACAATCTGGATTCCCTGTTTCCGTCTATCAACAAATGAGTTCTATAACAAGTGGCTCCTTCCAACCTCAATAATTCTGTGTTTGTAGTTTAGGCAAACAGATATTGCCAACTGCTGATATTAACTGAAGTTGGCGATCCATCCTTTATTGTTTTTTTAATATTTTTTCTCTCAAAGAGATTTCTCTGTCAAAGGCAAACTGAAGATTCAATTTGGAATATCCAAATCTGAGTATGCTGATGATCCAGTAACAGGACTTTTTATCTCATATTTCTCTCTAAGCTGATTTCCAGTTTAGAAGGTAGATAAACAAATCAGTACATCCCATATTTCAGAAGGGAGACAAAACAGAAATCTTGCCTGCTGAATTTCTTTTGCTTCATTATTTGAATACCCCAATGTTTTTATTGTTGTAGTAATGACATGAATATTAAATCGTCATCAAAATTATGTGGAAACTTGCAGTATCTGAATAATCAACTTGTTAAAAGTTTCAATTTTCTTCTACAAAAACGCTAAGGTAGAAGTGGCTTGAACATGTGCCCTGAGCTGACACTTTTGGTGTTCTAAGTTTCAACTGGCATAGGTAAAGGAAGTATGGAAGTGAAGAAACTCAAGAAAAAGACAGCTAGTAACACACATTCATCACTCAGCAACAACCAAACCATCTGTATACTATTAATATTGTCTCAGCTAGCATTATAATTGCGAACATTATTTGCTAATATTATAACTGAAATTTATCAAATGGATATTCAATGCAAAATAGTAGAACTGATGTCTATGTCTCAAAGCCAATTTTCCTTCCCTTTAAAATCTTTCCAGTATCAGTCAAATGGAATTATCTAATTTGTCCCATGACAGGTCATTTGTCTGCACTGAGATTTTGACAAAAGAACTAGAATGATGTTAATTACTAAGTGATATAATGCAGTGTACTCAAGAGAAAAAGTGAATGACTTAGGGTTCAGAACTAACAGATCAACAAATTTCACACTTGTATTTCCACAGCTTTAAGCATCTAAACATCAATCATTAAAATCAAGTATGGTTTACTCATTAGGTTTATCTTTAATGATACTGAGTCAGCTAACTCTGATGAGATTTTGAAATTTGACCTCTCTTGATTAGATAATGGTGCTAAGGCCTGCAAGTATCACCAGCAAGCTACTGACTAGAGAGAGTACTGGTATGGGGGGGTCTTATGGATTTGGGTTTTTGTTTGTCTTTTCTTTTCTTCTGCTCAGCCTGAACATGTCACTGTTGTATAAAGCAGCATCAGTTTGCTTTACAGATAAGAGCACTGCCTTTCAGATTCTCAAAGAAAACCAGGCATCAAAGACGCAAAGTCTTCATGTATTCCTCTAAGTGCTGTATATTGCTATTTTTGGAGGCAAAGATCCATTTACAGACAAAATGTTACTGATTGCACATACAGCTATACTGAACAAACCCTACTTTGGTTCTGATCAGCAATAGGATGTCGTGTTGTTCATCTGCAGAGTAATCAAATCATACAAGGTACAATAGGATATTCATAGACAAGCTAACTAAAGCTCTGCTCATAGCAGTGAAATTCTTTCAGTCCCTTCCTCCATCCAAAAAAAACTACTTCTCAATGTCATCTTACCTCAAATGGTACTTTTCAAAGTACCATTTGAACTTCAGTGTCTTGCAACAGCACGATGATTAAACTTGGATCAATACATGTATACAATTATACTTCAGAAAATAATATTACAGTGGTACAACAATAAAGCAACTCACTGATCATACCAATTGAAGCAATTTTTCCTTGCTTTTTATACATTAAATACCAAAATGATCATTTGCATGCTACATGTAGACAGTTTAGTCAGTGAGACAGTTAAGAAAGAAAAAGTTTCCTCTATATCACTAATTGATTTTTAGTTACCATAATCTAGGTGAGAAATTTGTGCAAGCATAGAAGTGTTTGTTCATACACATTTCCTTATAGTATCTTCATTTTTTTGCATTTCATTTGGTTGAATTTGTGAGAAAAGAAACAGGATCTGAGCTTGAATGAAATCAAACCTGCATAATGTAATCAAGAATAAGATGGCAGCACATATCAGATATAATAAGATACAGGTAGAACATGAAATGAGGAAAGGAAAGATAAGTCAAATACAGAAAATGGACATAAACTCTATGAGAAGCTGAGATAAGATTTCTCCCCAAGTACACCAGGAAAAAAAAAAAAAAAAAAAAAAAAAAAACACCTGTGTAGAAGACAGATTAGCTTTAGAGAGATGGCAAAAATGTGCTGACAGCAGAGGTATGAATGAAAGTAAATGTGCTCATTAATTCCATATTCACAAGGGGCCAGGGTCATCAAAAGAAGTCGATTGCTGAGGATGAAAAATTGTTATCAGGAAAGCTATCATACCACAGAATGTTAAAGAAATCCAAAGAAAAAGTAACAAAAACTACAAGGCATCAGTAGAAAACTAAAAACATTGGGATGGCCTCTAATCTTTAAACTTCATTCAGAGGCTTTTCAGTTATATGCAGAAAGTAACATGAAAATGTCTTTAAAATCCAGTCTTAGAGATGTAAATAAACGAGCTGAGTACATTTTAATTGACATTTTACTTTGAAAGACCAAGTGAAGTAATTCAGTATAAGCTGACCATTAAGAAGAAGATCACAGTGTTTGTTTGGAGAGACAACAGCCCTGTGCTTCTTTGTAACAAGTATGCATACAACCTCAGGCTGTATGGTGAGTGCTTTCAACATTAATATACACCGATTCAGGGCTCTTATCATCCACATTAGAAACATGAAATAAGGATATAGAAAAGAGGAAGGTACAAGATTGAAAGAAACCACAAAGATAGCATCTGAAGTATCTGAACTTAAAAAAAAAAACAGCAAACATAACATAAAACAACCACCACTGCCCACCAAATCAAGATTTCAGCACTACAGTGCACTACAACTGCCTGTTATTATTCACACTGAAATCCTGATGGCGAACAATATTCAACTAGAAAAATAATAAAAATTGAAAAAGGAAGGCCTCCTGGATATTTTCACTGACTTTTATTAAGTTCTTGCACTCTGCCAAAGAAAACTAGTATACATTTAAATCTTCATATAAATATATGTGTATGTGTATATGTATGTGTGTGTATATACCTATGTATCCATATATTTTTAGAAAATGTAATTCCTAATGTGCTGACATTCTTGTTTTAGGTGTACAGACAGCCAGCTGGAATTGCAGCCCTTGACTGAATAATTGCACAACGAATTACAGTTTCTCTTCTAATACCAAAATAAATCAGAATCTGAGACCAGCAGTTACACACTTTGCAAAACATACCAGTGAGGTTTCCAGTTCTCTGTATGTATTTTAGTAAAGAGGCCCTAAATCAGTGAAGACCTTAAGCGTGTGCTTAAGTATTTCCTAAACTGGCTTTTAAATTAAGATTACAGTTCTTAGGATATAGTTTGACACTAATTGTAATCAATGCAAATTTATTCTTTCTGGCATTGTTCTCTAAGCAATCCTGATGTCAGCTGAATATGTCTATTAGTCTCATACCACAAGTCAGCAATTTTCTGTCTGGGGGTTGACATTAGCAGTTACTGTTCATGGGTATTTATGGGTGCTTGGATATAATGGAATTCATTTTCCTGCAGTTAGAAATAAAGTCCTGTTTTCAAAGAGGAATCTGGTCACACGGTATTAACTAGAATTAATAGAGAAAAATGATTTGCTTATAGTGCAGTACAACACCCAGCATTCTTTACTGTTGACAGCTCTCAAGTGTAGTCATACAAGCAAGATGGACTAAACTTTACTTCCATTGATTAGAATGTCCTACTAAGGTTGAGTGTTTTATTTACTTAGATGAAAATGTGCATGTTTTGGTGCTCGAATCTATCAAATTATACCCATAAAGAATCTTAGAATCTTCTAGGTTGGAAAAGATCTCCAATATTGTGATAGGTAAGGGTTAAGTTTGTTAATCAAACCAAAACTCAATGGTGCTTTCTCAGGAGTCCAGGAATGGTAAATAGTGCTGTAAAATGCAAATAGTGTGTAAATAACGGAAACTAGGAAGCTGCAGGCTTTGCGAACTACACATTGCCGGGGCACATAAGCTGCTAGAAAATAACCAAAGAATAATGGAAAAGACTACTGACTCTCACCCCCACAACCATCAGGAGGCAGGAAAATAAATCCCTAGCAACAACCTACGACCCCCAGCAACACCCTGCGCAGCCGCAAGAATGACTGGAATGTATACAGGAGATAAGAATTGTACAAATACAGAGCCAATCCTTTGTTAAAATTGAGACCTTGGCGGAGTGAGCGCTGTTTTGCACACTTTACCGCCTTGCTTAATTAAATAAAGCTATCCCATTTCAAGCTAGACTTTGTCTGGTTTTGTCACGAGAATCTATAACAAATATCATCAAGCCTGATCATCAACCTGACCTACTGAGTCCCTTCACTAAACCAAGACCCCTACTGCCACATCCACATGTCTCACCTCCAGGGTCAGGTACTCCATCACTTCACCAGGCCAGCATGTTCCAATGCTCAAACACATTCTCATTGAATGCTTTCTTCCTGTGGTCCAATCTAAACCTTCATAGAGAATTCAAGACTGTTTCGTTGTGTCCTATAAGTTGTCACCCAGGAAAAGAAACTGACATTCCTTGCTGCAGCTTCTTCACGTTGTTGCAGAGGGCAGCCTTCTCTTCTCCAAACCCTGGGGGGGGAGGAGGGAGGGGACTCCAGTGTAGATAAGGAGGCAGAGTTAACAACACAATGGAGGGTAGTGTTGGTGTTTACAACGCACTGGAAGGTCCAGTGAAGATAAGCAGAGCTGCTGTTTGCCACTCATGGGGGGGGAGGGTTCCGTGAAGATGAGACTGCTGCAACACAATGCAACCACCTAAAGGTTTCGTAAGGATGACTAATACCCTTCATCCAATGACCACTAGATGGGCCCATAGACACTCCCCACATTCTAGGACACACGTTTAGAAGGGCGGGGCATCCAATGGACATGTAATTAATTTCTTGGAAATGTGACAAATATGTATATACTATGCCTATATATGTGTGGTCACCGCTTTCCCTGGTGTGCATGCTCAGAGGGGCAAGCCCCATGTACCCAGTGCTGAAACAAAGGGAATACCTGCTTAACATAACTCACTGTCATGTCAAGTTATTCTTTCAGATTTATCAGCTTTACATTTTTGTAGCAAGAGGTTTCAAACCGAAAGCAATATTCAAGGTGCAATCTTCATTGCTTGTATATCATTCACAAGAAATCATAAAATGTGTGTGATTTTAAAATCCTTAACAGCTTTTTGCATTTAGACAAAGCAAAGGAAAAGTGATAAAAATCATTTAATAGTATTCTTTGCTCTTGTGTATTTATGCAATAGCAGCATTGGTAGAAATCAAAATTTGATAAATAACTTTTTGACTAAAGTAATACCAGTAAATAGCTTTTAAATGCCACATGCTTTTACATGACACATCTGTGCTCTTTAAACACTTTGTGGATTTTTGGAACCTGGAAAAGACTATCACAGCTCTCATAGTTTCCTGGATAGTTTAGCTGATATAGTGTCAGTGTTCAGAGACTTGGCAGGAAGAAGGCTTTCGTTTGTGTTTATTTGCTTTCTCTCTGGCTTAGTACTGTACAAAATGCAAAGCCAGGGATCGCTGAATGATTTTTTTCCTGCTGTGTATAATCATTAATGGCTCCCTACTCATTTTAGTAGTTCAAGGACTTCTCTCTACAATGAATAAAAATTGCCACAATGGATAGTTGAAAATAAGGGAAAATTGGGTTCCTGTGTCAGAACAATTAGTGTTTCACATGCATCACAGGGGAGTTGTTTACGCAGTCCTAGCATGGTGATAATGGAACGAAGGGAATTAGCATTTTCCAGCATCATCTTTTATACCTTTAAGTGTAAAGTGCCGCCAAGCTGTAGTTTAGCAATAATTTTGGCTGCAATAACTTGCAGTTTGCTAAATTTAGGACCACTTCCTGCACGATACAAGCCAAAGAGCCTATGATAACCTTTGTATAGTCCATAAACATTTGTTTGAACTTCAACTTGCCTTCAGAGAGACATCCAGTCTTAAATTTACAGACATCAAATAACTAAATGTACAGTACTAAACCCATCCTGAAACAGCTTTCCAACACTAAGCACTTCAAGGCAAATACATGCATTTCATTGTAATTTGAATTTGTCCCACTTCAACTTGAAACAACTGGATCTTTAGTTTCATGTACCTAAAGAATTACTTGCTGTTGGATACCTCATCCCCATAAACATACTTGTAAGCAGTACTCTCTTTATCTTCATTTCATCAGCTTACATTCTAAGTAAGTCCTCCTTCTATATCACACCTTTTCTTTCCAGAAAGGTTCACTTCTGCAGCTTTTTCCCTGAAATTTTACTGAACTTTTCCATAAGTCTTTTAAAATTCTGGGCTAAAAACAGGATCTGAAAACAGTAGACTATCACTAGTCTCAGTAACATCAAATACAGAAGAAACTCAGCTTTCCTATCCCTTACTTAACTTATATTTCACACTTCAAGGTTCTAGCATAGTTAACATTCATTTGAATAAGACAAGCACTTTAAATGTTAACTCCACACACTGAGTCTGAAAGTAAGATTTACAGATGGCTCACAAATTTAAATTATGATCTCCACAGAATTTCATTAACTTATAAAGTTCTAAACTTCATAAACTATCAACTCTCAATACTCAGATTCCTTTACTCAGATTCACAAAATTCCTCCTGAGAAGAGAAAAAGGGTCTGGTGTCATTACACAGGCAAGAAACTTAACAGTTGCCTCATGCTTACCTCTCAGCAAAGTCCAAAGCCTAATCCCCCTTTGAATCTTGTACAATTAAAATGCAGCAGTATTCTGATTCAATAAATATGTCTGAAGAATAAGGCATTCTTCTATTTAACATATCAGTTAACACACCAAACATGCAAGACACTTAGAATTAATTCTCTCTCTTGAAAAGATAATGTACACATATAAAACTACATGGAAAAATGTTTTGTTTTGTTTTGTTTTTTGAGTGTATATGTTAACCTTAAGTGTGTATATGGTGAGATAAAGGAATGCAGTACCACACCTCTAGGAAATGTTCCATTTTTTCCTAACAAGCATAGAGTGAACACAATTCTAACCTTAGGCTTACTCCAAGAATTAGAGTACTTTGTAAAATATCTTGCTTGATTTAAAAAGAAATAACTAAGATTGTTTTCACAAGCATTTCTTAATTTAAAGGTGCACAGTAATGCTCATTTTCTCTTTAACCCAATGAACCTCCTTTGTACCATACTTCACCCAAGAAACCTGAAAAGAGAATACTCTCTTGATACCACCAAAACATTTATCTAAATCTCAATCAGTTGGAATGACTTAAGAAAGGACATAGCAATGCGTACTTCAAACTGAGGTGTTCAGAGACTTCTTGCACAAAAACTAGACCTTGCACTCAATATCGTCCCTATTCTGACACAGATTCTAACGAGAATCACAATTTGAACTTCAAGCTAGTAGTTGCTTACCCGAGGTTCCATAACATTCATCTTGCCTGTACTTCAGCACGGTATATATATATATATGTATATATATATAAAATCCCCTTAGGTAGTGTTATTGTACCATCTTATTCCTCTATTACAAATAAACTTTGTTTCTGTATGTACAGACTTCACAAATATAATAATTATGATACTTATACAGTTCTGATAATCAATTTACTATTCTAATTTTTATCTGTACAGATTAATCACTTTCATATAATTGATGACAGCAGAGAACAGCAACAGCACTTCATTATGTGCTAGGATTATTTGTCTGTGAAAACTTGTAAGAAACATTCCTGCTGATGTACATTATTTTCACTACCATGAGATACACTACTTTTCTTCCATTCACAAAGTAAAGTTTAGACACATTTATATGTATTCCACCTACTAATATTCCTACCACTTTAACGTAGAACATTTGAAATCAGTATTCACTCTACCAGGTAGAGTTCACCATCATTAAGTCCCTGGTACCGTATGATGTAGATAGGTCCAGATTTTTCCTATGTAAGTTCATCCAAACATAAAGTACTCACCAATACTGCCAAAGCTACAACAAAACTGAACATTATTTCCACTTCTACAAGTTGTTTCCTCTGCTTCAGGAACTTAGGAAGGGGTACTGATGTACTGGGGGACGACTACATTGCCACTACTTAAAGTGTACCTGCTACGAGGATAGATTAAACATATCAATCTCCAGAAATAACAATCCAACATTTTTCACAAGCACTAAATTCAGTTGAATAAAAGTTAAAATGCAGAAAATGGATTAACTTGAATTGCAAATGTAATCATAGACACCAGATGCTAACCTTAAAGCTATCAAGGTGAAACTCACCCGTCCCTACACCATGCTGAGGACTGACTGCAGTGCCCTGAGTAGGCACTGTGGAAATGGGAGCTAAGGTCCCCAATTTTATACATGATAAAGACTTGCTGCAAACCCCCTCTGACTACAATTCTATTCATAAAGAGTAGAGAAGCTGCATTTTTTTCTTCCTCTCTATGTGGTCAGGAACACAAGATCTTCATAATCAGGGAAATGAAGGCCTCTCCCTTCCTCCTGCCGGGATAATTCCTTAGCTACTCTAAAGACATAGAGTGAAAAGTCAAGAGTCAGTGCCCTGGTATCAGGGCTGCATCTTAATTTACTGCAGATATGTTGTGCTCTAAGAAGGCAAAAAGTTGAATCTTCAGTTACTCAGAAATAGAACTAAATATTTCAAAACCAGCCTGTAAAGCCACTTGTTTCATTTATTGGCATAATGATCGCCAGTAATACCTTCCTTGTTTTTCCTTCTCTTTCTCTCTGTGTTACTCATAATAACTAACTACTTGAGGGTTTCAAGCTGACTGTAGTGCAGCTAAGGAGCAGAAATTTAAAGCTTTACTTTCAAACATCAGGCATTAGACATGTTTATTAATATTCGTATGAATAACGTTCCCGATAAAATTCTCTCAAATGATCTTTCTTTTGTGGGAAATAGAAAACCAAATACAGCAAATGAACAAGTAATGACTATAAGTTATTTCAAGGCAACTGTATGCAACAATGACCTTAAGAATCAAGTGACTGTGAGCATTCAACATGCAAATTGTTTAATCCTGTTCCTTCCACAGCCAACATTTATTGGATGTTCGTGATCTATGACACATGAATCATCAGTCCTTCCCAAAGAGGCAGGTATGTGTGAGTGCATCTGCCAGAAAACAGCAGAATCCACAGATTATGCTAAGGCTTGAATAAGATTAGAGAATGCCCTCTGAACATAAGTAATATTTTCTCCTTCTCTTCTAACCTTAAGCGGTAAGACTGACATATTATCTAGATAAGACAGTTAAACAAAAAGGAGAACCATTTAGAGGTTAATGTAACTTGTCATTCCTTGACAGTTCTTAAGACCCTTTTTTGGAACATAAAGCATTTCCATCATCCAAATACCTTTCCAGTTGTTTATGACTGACCAAAAACAACAACCAAAAAAACCCATCAACATAGTTCCTCTGTAAATTTTCTTTTCAGCTGCCATAACAGGCTTGATGTTATGCTCTATTTAAAAGCAGGTGGGTTTTTCTGTTTGTTTTGGGTGTTTTGTTTGTTTTTTATATATTGGCAGTATTCAAACAGACAAGTTGAAACTTATGGCCCTTTTTCTTATATAAGCTAAGAATGGATATGGGAAGATACGGGAACTAAATTCAAAAGTACCAAAGGATTTAATTTTAAAAAACTCTTTTTCCTTTTCCCTTTTACGTTTTATGTGTGATCAAGCATCAGAAGTGGGCAATGAACAAGTCCAATGAGCAAGAAAACAAAATACAATGAGGATTAACCTCAGGAACGTATGGCATTTCAGAACACTGAACTGCATCTCAGTCTTATCCACATGTATTTTTAACACTTGTACCAACACATTCTTACCATTGGTGAGCAGTGCATATTATCAAAGATAAGCAAATCAAGATAAGCCTCATCCTTTTGCCAAATGGCACTTGTTACCCAGTCACAGCATATCTATTGCAGAGATGAAATTTGTAACATTTTCTAAGTATTGCTAACAGTGCAATGTGTAGGAAATACAAAAGTTTAAACAAAAATAAAGTAATAAAGAATGTTTTAACATATTTTGCTTATTTTCATGTTCTTTACAATACTGTTATATAAAGAGTGCAGGTGTTAAAATGATGTAGGATGTTTAAAAATTATCTGCTTAATGAAAACTGTAGGTAAAATGCATTTTTACAAAGGCTTTTCTTCTGAAACAGAACAGCAGATCAGAGTGACAGAAAAGGATTATTGATACTGAAGCAGCAATTCTAAGTATAATAATAGATGATTAGTAGGAATCACCCACATCAATAAACAATTGTGTTATTGTTACTAAAACAATAGTAAATTACTATTATTCTGTTTAAATATGGGTTATACAAATTTTAATATCGACCATTGTATGAATTATCCAAAATCATTTTAAAAACCTGTATTGTCTCCTTAAAAATATTACAGTAACTCATATCGTGTATATCAGAAATGAAAGGCATAGGCCCCGGGAATGCAAAAATCTCAAAATTTTTAAAGTAGGACTACAATCTATTTTGAAAAATGCCTTTATTAACACAGGACAGCATGGATCATAAGCCATCCAAGAAAAACACAGTTACTTTCTTCATTACATCTGCCAGAGAATAGTTCAAAATTTGAGAAGAAAAAAAAATGCAAAAAATATAAAAATGTAATCTACTCTGTGCAGCTAGCCCACTGTCCTTTGTGTCAATGCACACCTTGCCAAGATGGCTGTACAGAAGCTATGCAAGTGAACTCCTGGCAATGAAAAACTTCAAATATTAACTGTGATGTCACACTTTCAGGAACTACACAAATCTCAGCACAAAAAACCATCTTTAAGTGAAAGTCTTACGGTTCCAATAAAGAAAACATACTGGCAGATGTGAGTAAATGATGAAAAAACTCACCCACATTCATAGATTAACAAGCTGGTTTGTCAACAGAAACAGGGGGCTAGAGATAGAATAGGAAGGACTACAACAGGTTTTGCTTTAAAGACCATTACAGAGGTCTTTCTGAAACTCAGGAGAAACGTTACTAAGCATGACATTAATTTAATGTATTATATGGAAAGTGCCTGCAACACTCAGTCACAGTTTGGAAAACTTAAAGCTTCTGAGTCGGGTCTGAGTCAAAAAGGTAGTTCACGTTCACAGAAGTGTTGCTGATGTCTACATGATTAATGCCAAAAACAGTAAAGACATCTTATGAAAAAGTAAAATTCCTCTCTGAAACACTGTGCCCAAGAAAGCTTCAACTGGGCATGTAAGGGATAGACAAACAGTTTGGATGGGAGCAACATGGCTCTCCTTTACCTTGTGTATATAAATATCCTAAGAAGGATGAGAGGAAGAAAATTTCACTAACAAGAGCTCCACATAAAACTAGAAGGGACCTTACAAAGAATTTTCTTGTTTTCCACAGAATCTATCAAAACTGCCTGTGTAATAGAACAAGGGAAAAAAAGCTTTTGAAATAAAGAACCAACAACTGTACTGAAAGTGACTGATGGGTTGAGGAAGATGATATTTGTGTAGAAAGCTAATGAAAACTTAGCAAGGGTTAAACTCAGGAAATGAAATCACTGAACAGAGAGAGACAAGGACACTGACTGAGGAAAGGTTCTTTGGAGCAAATACGTAAATTCAGCAAGCGTAACTATAAAAGGGAGAAACGTGGGATGCTCGCGGTGTAGCTAAAGGAAAATACTGTTTCCAGAGAGCAATGCTTGCTTCTTTGAGTACGAAATGAGTAACTTTTCCTTCTACAGGAAAAGAGGAGAGCCAAAGAGCACAAAATTAAAGGGAGGATTGAGAGGCAGGAGCATGAGAGAAAAATAGATTTTTGAGAGAAAGTGATAAAATAAAAGAGAATATACAAGAAACTTCAGTATCTGCAACTACTAAGAATGACAAGAAAGTTCTGAGAGGGAGGCAGCTTATACCAGACTTTTTATGTACATTATTGACACCCACAATCAAAGCTTCAGCATCAAGAGTAGATAAAACGATATATAGAAGACTGCTATGGCAATAGTAACTGCTATAAAAAGAATTGCCAGCAAGTAAAATTAACAGCAATTCCTGAAGAATGAACAACATACTGTGTTCAAGGAATCTTTTTAGGCAGAACTTTGCCCTGAGGAGAGTAGTGCTATATTGTCCTTATAGACAGAACTGGAATAATTCCTCTACCAGTGCTCTCTAACAGATGCTCAGCTCTTCTACACCCCGAGGACTTTTATTATCTTCCTACTGTTTACATGTATTTATAAAAAACATACAGTGACCATAACCAGGTAGACTCCATTCACGGTGGAAAACACTGAATGTGAGATACTGAAAGATCTCTCCCAAAGATTTTGCTTTGTTGTTTTTCAACTGTAAACACAGAATGAGAGGCAAAGAAGAAATAGAAGGAAGATGACTGAGGCAAAACAGAAAACTCAAGTGCCAAAAGCAGAGATTACTCTTTTCCATTTGTTGACTTATTATCAGGTTTCAAGTTACTAGAAACATATTGAAAAGATAGTCTTGAGGTAGCAGCTGAAGGAAGTCAGGGTAGTTTCTTGGTGACTACATATTTTCAGTGGAGCTACCTCCTAAACAAAAAATAATACTGCAGAAGTGAAAACTCTGGTGAAGACAAGGCGGAAGATGATCCTCTCATAGGATAGAAGAGACAGGTACTCCAGTTTTATGCCATCCTGTAACACTGTTTCAGATCCCTTAAAAGAGAAAGAATGCTGTGCTTTTTGCAGGATGAACTGTATTAGGTCTCAGACTTACTCAGACAGTATTACAAGTAATGTCTTGCAAACAGTATTTTGCAAAATTCAACGAAGTCCAAGCACCATTTACAGTATTCTCTCATTGACGCCAGTCTTGTTCAAGTTGCTTAAATTGCATCAGCAAATACTTGTGCCTATTTTCAACTCCATGAGAACTAGATGTTGTCAACATTTTACAGGCTGATTTGGTCAGGTTCTGTGACTAGCAAGGTGGAGGGACCTGCAGATCCGTGCCTCGGAAAGGGATAAGGGAAAAATGGTAGAGGAATGGGCATTCCAAAACAGAACAGCAGCAGCAATCTGAGGAGAAACAAACTAATTTAGTAAATAAGATATAAGAATGCAACATAACACACTATAATGCAATATAATACGATATAATTAGAATTGGAGCTAATAAGTCAAATCTGAGAGGGAGTGTCCAAAAACTGAAGGCCTTACTCCAATGCTGAGGCAAGACATGCAGTTGGGTTGAGCAGAAGGGAGGAGAGCCTAGCAATAAAAAAGGGATGTCCGGTGATTTACCAAGGCCTTTATCTGTTCCCCCCGGAGTGGAAATGATAACAGAACAGTGAACAGTCCTCTGGGGAACGTAGTAGTTCTTCTCTCCTGGGACACGTACCTGGACCTGGACCATTAACTCTTTAACCCCCAGTGTACTACATGATGTAATGATATGGAATACTGATAACCAAACACCATAAAACCATGACAGAGGAATAGTGTGTGGAGATGTCAATCAACTTTAAAATGTATATTTTGTCAGAAATTCACATTTCAGAACAAAACTATTATAAAAACATAACCGTTTTCTGCCTCTCCAGTGCCCTAATTTAATCAGCTCTACTGCAGGCAGGATCATAAAAACTGCCAGACAACATTAGTTGGTAAAGGGAAACAAAGTAATTCACCAATGATTTAGAACAAGTCCCAGGTGCACTGGACCTGTTCCATTTAGCATTGCCAGTAAGCCATTCTTTGTAGCTGTGTCCATCAGTGCCTGTCCTCACAAATGAATAAAGATTACCAGTAGCTTGTACCATATATTACTGTTCCTCCAGATAAACTCCACTCAATCACTGGGCAAAGGATTACTGGGTTGAATGTAGTAATGAAGAGATAATATTATATTTCAGAATAAAGTTTTGAATACAAAACTTCATAAATCATTATGTCAGTCCTTTATCAGGAAAGAGGAAAAAGCACCTTTTATTCCAAATCCCTATCTCTTATGCCTAAGTTTTCATTACACAGCAGTAAGATGTTTTCATCTTATATGTACTGCAACGGTTAGGAACTGCACAAAATAGCTTAAGTAATTTCAACCAAGACAAAACTATTTTTAAAAACCCTAATTTTGACTTAAAGTGCTTTTTAGTTTAGATCATATATATGTATATATATAATATATATATAAAATATTCATGTAATGTTGGGCAGAAAACTTAAACTAATTACTAAGCATTTATTGAAAGAATTCTCACGTAATGTAGAAAGAAGAGGGAAAATAACTTCAGCTGAAAAGACAAAAAGCTACTTTCAGAGATTTTGTTTTGCCACAAAAATTTCTTCAATTGTCAGGGAAATTTCTTTTTTGCAGACTTTGAGGTTTTTTCCCTGCAAAACATGAAATAATTCACAAGGGAACCCCACTGACAATCAATTCATAGTCATTAATGACTCACATTGTACCTAGAAGGTGGGTTTCCCACAGGCCCACCTTGGGACATTACCTATCCTGACAGCTTTATCAATACCCTGTAAACGAGGCAAAATGGGCCCTCACTGTAACTGTCAGGTCTTTTGTTACAAATTTGCCCATCTAACCTCAAGGACAGTGCTGACATGCAGCCATATAGCCTCATTCAGACTGCTCTGCAACACAAAGCAGTAAAAGCTGGTATGCAGATTGAACTGGATGTCCTCCCCCTTCAATCAACAGGAAGAAGAACTTGGTGTAAAATTCCTGTATAAAGCGTAAGATGTCAAATACATACTTACTTTTTCTAAGTTAAATTCTTCAAAATAAATAAATAAATAAATAAATAAATAAAAATCAAGAATGAATGCATTTCTAAATTGATAAGAAATCCTAATATCAGTGGAGTTTACCACAGGATGTGTCACAGTAGAGAATACTAAGGAGGAAGAGACAAGCATAGTGTGCTTTGATGCATTTAAATGCAAAACATGTCTTCTGGGATATTACATAGAATGCAAATACCATTAGATTGAGATGTACTGGAGAATCATGCTTTCAAGATTAAGAAGATCTAAGGCAAATAAAGAGCTCCACAGTATGGCATAGTTCAGCAGCGTTAAAAAGATAGAAGGATTACAAGGATGAATTAGCTCAACAATTAGACTGTTAAAGAAAATACCCAAGCTCTTCACATATTTACAGAACCCTAGGTTCAAACAAAGAAGCAATCCTGGTAACATGAATACCTCCAAGCCCCAGTTTCCATCATCTATGGGCTCTTAGTCACCAGGGAACACAGTGTACTCACAAACTCATAAATACTGGCAAAACACAGCATTATTTAGCATTATTTGAAAATAATCTCCTTAATGGTAGTTTCCTTTGGTGCTGAAAGTGTTGCAGAGAATGACACACATAACACTAACAGAAGTGGCACAAATCAAACTCATCCTTAGTGAGAATACAATACATGGCAGGAGCAGAGAAGAAAATGACAAAAGTCCAATGAAGCAAGACCATAATCTCAAAAATTTCCACACAAACTGTCAATTGGTATATAGCAAGCAAGTTACTTTTGTCACATCTTCAAACAAGAAGGCATCAAGTTTCATTGAGAAAATACATCAGTTATTAACATTGCCCCAAAGTCCGCAAATTTAAAGCACCGCTATGAGAAAGACAAAAGGGTGAAAACCAGTGCTGGAGACAGCCTTTAATAAAGTACATTTAACCGATGTACCATCCCTCTACGACAGGCATGTCCAACCTGTGGCCCATAGGCCACATGTGGCCGGGCATAGCTCACAACGAGTCCCACCCCTCACTCCACACCATCATGGCAGCAGCTCTGCACCGGTGAACAGCCCAGCCCAGCCCTTCAGTGCCAACAAAATATCAGTGCTCTATTACCACTGTCTGGGCTGAAACCAAGGCACAGGGAGCAGCGAAGTGCTAACTCAAATTACAGCAAATAATTTTATGGATTTTGATACATTGGCTAAACACAGTCCTGTGAACAGCAAGAAATATGCAGCCATGCTTTCCATTATGATAAAGGAAAATAGATTTCAAGATTGCTGAAAGAACTCTTTCCATTTTTTTTTTTATTTGCAACTCTATTTCCAGTCAACATAAACACATCACCTATGAATTTTCAAATGAAAGGTGTAGAGTTGCAATTAAGCATTTTATCATGTCTCTATCAGACATAAGACCTCTTTTACCAGAGAGAAGTAGCTCTCAGTTCACATTCACACCTTGTTTGTGTCATTGCTTTTTGGCAATACGTACATTTATGAAGTACTATTTTGAAGGATAAAGTACAAGAGTAAAATTTCATCAAAAATCTCTAGTGAACACCTTGAAAACTCACTAAGAACTGCAATCACAGCCATCAAACCAGAGTGATGCATGAGCTTCACAAAAACATCACATATCCCACTAAACTCAAGATTTTACTGCATTTTTTTTATGTCTTAAAGAAAAAAAATAAAAATTAAAATACCTTTTCTTACATTATACACGTTAACTGTATCATGTATTTTCTGAATGTTGCTCCAAAAACAATGACTCCTAAGTTATTATGTTAGCCCACAACATCAGAAGCATATCTGGTGGTATCGCAATAGAGGCTGAATCTTCTTTCCAGTATTTCATTCCATTTTGTTGCCATGTGACAGCAGCAGAGGGGCAGTCTCACAAAATGATGTCTGACATGGAAGTGCATGTGAAGCAAAGGTATGGAAATGAATTTCTCCATACAGAAAAAATTACATCCACTGACATTCATAAACAATTACTGAATGTTTGTAGAGACCAAACAGTGGATGTGAGCACAGTGAAGCTGTCGGTGGTGCACCTAAGCGGTGATAACAGCAACAGTGTGTCACCTACACTGCTAAAGATTTTTTTTACAAATACTCTCAGGTGTGTTCAGGAACAGCCTGATCAGTTGCTGTTGACTCCTGTCCTTAAAGAGGATTATGTTTCAAAAAAATGAATTCCAAGCCCAGTTAATTAATGTCACTATTTAACTGATAAAAAGTCCATGATGTAAGGTAGCTCTTCCTTCTGACCTTTTCCACTCCTTTCCACTTCATGCACTCTTCATTAGTTCCATAATGAAATCTGATTTATAAAGGTAAATTGTTAATCTCCCTTCCCTTTTTTTTTTTTTTTTTCCCCGACTTCAAATATCCCAATTATTTTTCTAAGAGTCCTGCAAATCCTATAAAGGCAAAGTATGGCTGATAGTTAATCTGTTTTTTGATTAACATAACCTCATGCAATTTTTGCTTCAGAGCTAACTACAATTACTACATGATATTGTACTAATATCTATAAACATTTTGTAAAATATGACTGAGAACAGCTGCACGAGTTTTGATCCAAGTCCAAATCAAATCCAGTTATTTACTGAATATCTGCATTTTTTTATTAATGGTATTCTGCATACAAAGTTCAAGCCAATTCTCAAAATCATAAATACACAGAAATATAACCATGAATACTCATTTTCAAAGGAATTGCTGCCAGTATTTCTGACATTATGTGTCATAGAGAGCTTTGGATAGCGATGCCAGTTTTGGCTCCTTTCTGATATCAGTGCACAATGAAGCAATGGTATAGAAATGTGATCTACAATCTACATGTCTGTGAGACTAAAAGAAATATCAGTGCATACCAGAAGTAATCAGAATGTATCAACCTGCCAAAGCTCTAAAACTGAGCTTGCAATGATCTTCTATAATGATGTGCTGATGATTTTTTTAAATTTATTTAAAAAGTAGTTCTAATTTAAAAGAATATACTATTTTGTTTGTATGTAGCGTATTTTAAGGTATGTCTCAGAAGTGTTTATCAAACTTGTCAGAGTACTAAACCAATTCTTCATGCGTACGAAAATCTGCCTCATTTATGGTCTTTGAAGGGAACCCTAAGGGAATAGTTGTATACACACCCAAGAGCTGATTATTTTATCAGTCACAGGAGCAAAAAGTGCTTTATCACAAAGACAGCAATTAATGCAAAAACAAAAAGCCCTTCACTTTTATGTCTGATGTTGAAAGAAACTCAGTTACAAAATAATTAATGGGAAATGTAAGCTTCTGTAACACACATTGTGAATATATGCTCCCTGATGCTTTGTTAAGAGAAAAGAGCTCCATTAATATTACAAAGGAAATGTGCATTTTGTTTTTCTGCTGCTAAATTCTGTGTACCTATTATTATGCTTTCATCTGTCATAAACAGCTGCACATCTTTCCATGAAACACACAACCTATCGAGTAAATGATATTGCAAGCCAAATCCTGCTGATCTCAAATGAGAAGAAGTTCATAAAGAAGAGATTTTAACACTCCTACAGATCTGGATAATATTTTGCTATTTATTTTGTCTGTAACACTGACATTTTTATCACAAACAGGCAGGGTTCTCAAAAACAAACAATAGAAATATTCTCAAGTTTCTGGAAAACAACAAAAACCACTGCGGCTTGTACTATTTATAGCCATCTAGATTTTTTAAACAGCTGCTGAATTTGCTCTTCCTTTCCTTTTTCTGTGTGATCAGTTCAGAAGCTGATGTCAGCCCAAGCACATAAACATTTGCTGAGAATGAGATTCATATCAACACAGCTCAGGCAAATCACACACTGTTAAGTTTGTCAGGGGAATGTTATGTCATGTTGCTTGGGTTGCTGGACAAGTATTCCTCATGCATGTAAAAAAAAAAAAAAAAAGTGGTAATTTGAGCAGTTCTTAGCAATCTGTTTCAGGAAAATACAAAAGACTAGATAAAGTTACAGAAAAGTAATTCACCTTTCCAATTGGAGATCAGTGTTTACATAGGTCTCTGTCTCATCAGCACAAAGTTCCAATGGCAGTAATCAGCTTAGGAAAACATACAGTTTTTGGTCAACGTTTCTATTTCCAATTGTGCCTGGACTCCAAAAATGTCAAAATCCCATTGTGCTGGAATCTGATATTATTTCCATAGTTCTTTTAATGAATGAAATACATATTTATACCATAGTATGCATTTAGAAGAATAAGATGCATAAAACATTGTACTGGAAATCATATTAATCTGTTATATTGCACTAGAAAATTAATCAAATACCAACTAAACAGCAGTTAGAAGAACAATATATGACTATTTGGAATTTACAAACTTGTGACAGAGTTAAGTTTCTGAATTTCAAAATGAAACAAAATTCTCAACAGATGTAAAGCCGTCACAGTACTTAGCTCTTCATTTTAGCAAAATTTCTATATGTCTCAAGTTTCAGACCGAATTTTGCAGCCATCCATAGACTACCTATCTGCTTAAGAAAAATCTTAAGTCCAAAAATAGTTTTCTATATTAATGAGTAACTATCTTGGAGTAGCTCTGGATTGGATGACTGGATGAGAGGACTATGCTATTAGTCTGTAACGAAACATTTAAACTAAATGAGTTAAGCTCAGTCACAAAACTAATTTAATTCCAGCAGGATAGTATTTCAGTGATTTGTTGGTAATATTTAACCATCAATAACTGTACTCATAGACTTCACAAGAACAAAAAGATGCCTTTGCTTCATAGAATTCAAACTTCAATTTGAAGTATGAGAAACTGGATAGAAAATGAAAGGAAATATAATGGTCCTTATAGTTCAGCAAATGCCTTAACCTTAGAAAAAAATAACCGGTGAAACTATCTAGGATGTTCCAAATGTGAATAAATATTCTAAGAAGGGACATCTGTAGATATTTTCATTCTAAACAACATTTGAGTAACTTGATTTAATTGTTTTATTTTTATAGTTTTATAATTGCCATTCTGTTTTAAATAACGTGTCTCAAAAGGTTGGTTTATCATCAAAACTTGTCAACCAAATTTATCCTTGGATCTGTTTCAGGGCAAATTGTTTGTGGATTCTACCTCATTCAACAGACATATTCCACTGACTCATTTTAAACTAAACTAAACTAAACTTAAAAAAAAAAAAAAAAAAAAAAAAAAAGGTGTGTTAGAAAGGGGGGGTGGTAATCACTGGAAACCCTGCTGATTTCAGAGTACATCCAATTACATACACTTTATGTTAGGAGAGGCCTGTGCAAGTGTCTGAATACAAACATTTTCATATAAATGAAGGTGCACAATCAGGAACCTCAGTTTTGTAAAATTAATATTTTCCTTTGATTAGTCACAACTGCGCTGCTGGCATATATAATATGATTCTTTATTCAGATAAATTTCCATTAATTTGAAAGCATGAGAGATTTAAAATCCATGAAGGAGGCTATAGGTCAAAATTAAATATGTATTGGCCTATTTCTGTTCTTTCCTTTATACTAAAATTTCTTAAGCAGATACAAATAATTTCAGGGAAAGAAGAAATGAAATAATTAAAATATAACAAAACTCAAATATATAAAGAATCTGAGACCATTTTAATTACCTTTTTGACTGTCATTAACTAGAGTGAAGACAGATTCTTTTCAGGCACTAAGTGACACTGACACTTCAATTAAGCATGCACTGTATCAAAATGGCAAAGCAGTTGACACGCAGGTGCTGCCAAATTTGCCTTCTCTATATTATTATTAATGTCATTAATAAACTCAAGTTCATGTAATTAGATCTGTTTCCATGTTCGTCAGTTTTGATGAATATTAAAATCTTGCCTGCATAACTTGCTTAACACAAGTAAATTTATGCTTTCTAGCTAGCAATTCAAGAAACTGACTTAACACTGTATAAGCTCTGTTGTGGGTTATAACACCCTAACTGAACAAGTTAAGACATTTATAAACATGCTAGAAAACTCTACATGGTAAGCTAATCCATCTATAACATCTGGCCACTAATGCATTAGGTTTGCATCTTCCAGAAATAGCATTAAAATGAGAAAACATGAGCAGAGACTGGCTTTAAGAATGCATTTTCAATTCTTCCTAGTGTACAGTAAGCATAAACAAGGTAAATGAAAGCCTGGGGAGAGAATAAATATGTTTGTGGTAAAATCTGGGATCTTTGTTGACATATTAGAAGTTTTCTATGTCTTTGGTAGGCATCTTTTCATAGAACTCTCAGTATTTTTAAACCTGAAACATTTAATGCCAACATATCTTGCGCATTAAGACTCTAATCCAAAGCATTCTAAAGACAGTCCTTTCATTACACTGGTGAGTTTCTGAACCGGGCATTTTAAATGTAGCGCAACTAGTGGCTGAACTAATTCTGCAGTGTTGTTAGTGCCAGCAGAGTCTTATTAGGTTCTCTATAACAGTATCAACGCATCCATAATTTTGTTCCCCCACCCAGCATAACTACTGCATAAGCGTTTTGCAGCAAAACAAATCTTGCAAGACTTAGGCAGCAAAAAGGATTTGCAGGCTGTATTCTGAAAGACTCACATCTGTACATTCCCAGGAATGTCCTTCTACACAGCTATGGATCTTTAAACCATTAGTACCTTCCAGACAAAGAGTAAGTTCTGGCTAATAGGCAGCAATACCAAAGATGTGCCAGAGGGCAACTGAGTCAGTGTCAGAATCTAGGCAGATTAATTGTGCAGATGGCTTTATGACAGGATTCTCTGGGCATTAATGCTTTCAACAGCTAGCTGATTAAGTGAAACTTAAGTGGAAACTCAGGGTGGAAAAGGCTTTTGCCTGTAAGAAAACTAGGCTCAACAAAGGAATAAGAAAGATATTTCCCAAAATACATCAACCAAAAAAAGTAATACAGTGTAGAACTCTTAAACTACTTTTCTAATTAAGAATGGATAGGTAAAATTAATAAATATTTCACCCACTACAGTTGCAGACATTCCAACTGAATAATTCCCAGCACCCTCAAGGATTAAGGAAAAAAGAAAAAAGCACTATCTAACCTCATGTACATATAATTTCTTCATCCTTGGAAAAGTCACACACTTATATAAAACATATATTCAGTTTTTTATCTTTGTATAATGCTATTTTTTGTGAAAGCTAGTGGGGCTGGAGAATAGAACCAATTACCATATACTTCCTTCTGATTCTTCCAAAAACAAACAAAACAGTATTTTTTCTCCTTATTAAATATACTTTTCTCTCGTGGCTATCTAATTTAATTTATACAACTATTTTTTATAAGTGCTTTTTCTCTTCACATTGTAATAAAATGGAAAATCTATAGTTTTGCTGTATCGCACCTCTTAAAAGCTCCTATTGTTGTGTTAAATCAATGTGTATCGACGCTGCTCTGTGTAAGTGGATTTCCTCTCTCTCATGCTCCTGCTCTTTTTCTCTCTCCGTTACAGCTCACTGATCAACTTCATGATGAGAAAGGTAAACTGCAGAAGTATACAGCCTTGTCCACACAACATCCCAAGGGTTTTCACATTCCACACAATCATTATGCAGAAAACAGAGCAAGGAACATGGTCTTTGTACTAATGAGAGTATCTTTGTCAGTTCAAGGTCAATACAGGATTTTTTCAAAGGTAATCTGGAATAACAAACAACTACAGCAACAGACTACGAAGAATATCTCAGAAAAGAAGATTACACAGCTTATGAGTTTAAAACACTAGGGAAGCACCAAGAAATGACACACCTACAATGATAGAAATTGCATCCTTTTATCAGCAACTGCAGTGCTTTTCTTCCTACTTATTTTTATGCTCTCACACATAAAGTGACCCTACCTGCTAACACAGGTTCAACTACCAGCATTCCACAGGCAACTTCCAAACTGTATTTTTCTCCTATGACATAAACCAGTGCAAACAAATGAAACAGATGAAAAAGCCAGTAGCATTACAGAATTGAAAAAGAGTAGACAAAGTGTTTTGTAGGTTAGAAGACAGCAATTATGGGAACATGTGTACCATCATCCCATTCTCACTTGTGAAACATTGACAACATAACACATTAAAGAAGGGGCCTTTCCAAACTTACATAACATTATTTAAAAGGGCAAAACTAAACTGTGAAATATCCAATGCATTGTGATTTGCAAATCATATTTTGCCATCATTTGGATGAAAGAGTTCTGGCTTAATCTTAAAAAAAATTTTCCTTGTTTGAAGTAATTTGATTATTTATCAAAAACAAATATAGGCACTGAAAGTTCAAATTTAATCTCAAAATAATTTTAGTTTTCATTGTTAAGAAATTGGTCCTATAGGTCTCATATCCAAGTAGGTACTGTTCACATGTGAGTGCCACTCGTAAATTTACAAGTGAGAACAAGATATTAACAGTGGAGATTTATAAGTATTCACACAAACAAAATCATTCACTTGTTCAAATATTGCACTAAATTCTTCCTTAATAATCAAATCCAGCATTTTTCAAAACATAGTGCTGGTATCAAACTAGTCTTGGGTATCAGACACTGAATTAAATTATTAAAGCGTATTTGACTTAGTATTTCTGAACTTTGTAACACAGTGTAGGAAGTGGAAGTTTGTTATTTCTTTTATTAGTTTTGCTTTCAATGTACAATTTTCAGAAAAATTAAGTTTCTAAAACAATTTTAGGATTAGTCTGTTTGGACTCCAGTATTAGAAGTTGAAAACTTTTGTTCTCAATACAGTAGGTACAACTGCTTTATAACAAATCTTTTCACAAGCAGAACAATAGTCAGTGGATTGAAAACATTCACAAAATGTCTAACAACATTTTTTCTAGAAGGTGCTCTACTACAGAATTTTTAAGTATATGTCATATGAACTGGTCTTCTTTTAACACAAAAGAAAAAAAAAAGCATTTAAAGGAGAATTGTAACAGAACATTAATTACAGGGATTAGAAGTCTTTATGTAGAGGCTTATGTTATTTATTTTAACAGTAGATATTCAATGTAATTCATTATTCAAGTCGATGAGGTTATTTAACAAGCTTAAATTACGAATTAAATTAATCCTATATTCCATAATAAAAACTTAATTAAATTAAGAAAAGTAACCTCTTCCAAGCTGATTAACAGTATTGAAGAAGAGTTTGTCTGAAAGCAGAAAAATATGTTCTGAGGGCAGCAAATAAACTATGGAAACTGTATGTTTTCAGTGATTAGACTCACCACAGGGATCTAAACATTTAGAATTATTCTGGGAATGACACCACCATTAATAACTCTCAAACTGCTACAGAATATCTGAAGTGTGCTCATTACCTGAAAATGCTTATTAAGCATTATACTGAAAATGCAAATTATGTTTCCCAAATGACATTTTCTTTTTTTCACTGAGTTTCATCCCCCTGGGACTTCAGTACAGAAAGCCACATCAAGGTAGAAAAAATACTTCATGCAAACATTTACTCCAATAGTTGAAACCATCTTTACATTTTTTTCTTCTGCTTTTGTTACTGAATAGATTAAATTCAAAGAAAAATGAAAGCCTACTTTTCATCATTAGAGATGACAAGAAAATTTCTAGAAAAATTATATCACTTTTAAAATATCAAATTCATTAAAGCCTTTGTTTAATGGAGTTCAAGGCATTTGGATTTTATTGTTATCATGTAAATTAACACAAATGTTTTGACTGATGTTTTGGAAAATAATTTCTATTTTGATTTAATATCAAGAAACTAGTAAATAGTAAATGAATCAGCAACAACAGTCATGAGTAAAACAACCATAATTACTGTTATTGAATTTATCTGTAATGTGGACAGCCTAGTGTTATGAGCCCCAGCCCATTTTCTTGAAAAAAATGAGGAGTTTGCTTCACAGTTTATTTCCTTAATGGGTTACCGATTTTGAAGTACTCAGATCTTCAGATTCTTCAAAGATACATTGATATTAGTTAATGTGATTTTTGCCTTAAATTCCCACATATGTATGTGTTTGAGAGTTGACATGTTATAATCTTATTTCTCTTTCTCCTATCATCAGCCATGTGTGTTATAGTTTTAAAAGAATCTTTAAAAGAATATTTTAGCAAACACATCTCTAGTTGTGCAAACTAACTTCCTGGCTGAGGAAAGAAAGCTGACAGGCATCATCTCAAATATGAATTCTTATTCACACTTCTTGAACAAACGAATATTTTTCCCCTTCCAATATTGATCACCATATACTTCCTTTGTTAGCATTTGGCAGTCAAATTATTATCAACAATGCAGGACCCAGATAATCCCCAAATGTATTATACTGAAATTGTCAAATTAACACCTAAAGAACTGCAGGTCACCATCCTAAGGATCACTGGCTCTGAAATACTAGAGATCCACCTCCCTCTTCCTTTCACCTTCTCTAGTCCTCAGCAGAGACATTTACTCTTCCTGACAGTTTCTAACATTTCACCGGTTCCTGGAAACTCAAGTGACAATGCAACAGCCTAATAAGTAACAAATGAAATCAAAACGAAAAACAAAACAAAACAAAAAAAAGAGGAAAATAGTGAAATGGGACAACTTTCGGGGGAAAAAAAAAAAAAAAAGAAAAGAAAAAAGAAAGAAAAGGAAAGACACCTATTTTACAACATGTAGTAAATGCCACGTCCCTCAAATGCCAAACATCTGAGAAACAATATCTGTTATGTAGGCTGCTATCAAAGTAACACCTCCTAATTATTTCCATGGAAGCTACAATCCATACAAACAACACAATGGCACTGTTTGATAGAGAAAATAATCCAGTACAAAACAGAATTTTTCAGCACATTCACCACCATTAGCTATGCATTTTCACCAGTGATGAACCACAGCCTATGTACTGTACTCGTAAAAATATGCACTAGTGATGATGACTCACTGTCACTGTTGTCACTGCTGAAACACATCACTCATCACCTCACTGTGCTCACATCCACTGTTTGGTCCCCATAGATGTTTAGCAAGCATCAATGAATGTCAATGGGTGCATTTTTTTTTTTCTGGATTCTACAATTACACACCTTTGCTTTGTACGCATTTCCATTTCAGACACCATTTTGTCAGACTGTCCCTCTGCTGCCATCTGTCACATGGTAACAAAATGTAATGGAATATTGGTGGGACAGTCCAGCCTCTACTGCCTTACCACCAATATTTGCTTCAGATATCAGGGGTCAACATAACAAAATCAGAGGCATTACTTTCAGAGCACCCATAGTCCATTGATTACAGCTTGTTACTGTATGCAATAAATTCTTTATATCTAATAAATGAGATTTGCAATTATACATCTATTTCCTAAAGTGGAAAACTTTCCATTGACCTCTTCAGATGAACCTTCATTGACGTGTTCAGATTCTTATTTTTTTTTCCCTGAACACGCAACCTTTTGGGCTGCCTGCTTGCCTGTATGCTCCCTGAAGTCTAGGGCACTTGATGAATCACTACAAAACTTCGATTTAAGAAAAAAAGTTAAGTGGCAACAGAACTGATTTCCAATTGACAGAATTCATCATCTGTCCATGAACCAATATGGAAAACATCTTCATAGAGAAGTCTTCCTAAGTCCTATTTCCAAACAAACAGCAATTCAGAGAAGTCTGATATCTTACAGATTTGTGGCTATGGTTGATTGACTTTGTTGTGTCTAGAAAGCATAAGCTCCAACTGAACCTCCTCCCTACCTTAGAATATTTATCTCATTTTTACTGGATGATGGAGATGCTGCATTATTCTCTTATATGGGGACATTATCCATCTAATTATTTTAAAGTAGATTTGTCTTTGAGACCTTCACCACACTGTCAAATGTAGTTAAAAAGAGTTATTAGACAAATACCACATGACTAGAAAAATAGGAAACTGTGTACAGTATATTCAAGTATTCAAGTAGTCATAGATCAGCTACAGAAATGTTGACTCTGATCTGCAGAGCAAGAAGTAGTATACAAACAGCATTTATCCTCATATATGATCTCTACAACCTTACCCTCAGCTTGTTAAAACTGGTGTGGCAACTTTTTCCTTATTTTCACAAAAAAAGATAGGTTACATAGCATTTTTTTTTAAACAAACAAACAAAAGAAGTAAATATCTAATTGCCTAATAATAGTTTGATTCTAGTACCAGATAAATCAAGAAAACTATGTGATGGAAAAATATACAGAGAAAACTTGCATGGACTACTTTTGAATGGGTACAACTTGTTTTATAGGAGGAAAGTTTTATAGGAGGAAACCACAGGAAACACTCACTTAGTAAACAGGAATAGCCGGTAAAGACTACTGAAAATAGATAAGCTTCTCTTTCATTTGAACTGAGGACTGAAAATTATAAATGAAATAAATTCCAATGTTTAATTTTCATGAAATCTGGAAAAACTAGTTTTATTACAAATTTCTAGCTATTGAGGTTTTTTTAGCCCTCTGCAGTTGCATGTAAAATCCACTGTAAAATCCTTTCTTCTGTTTTTAGACTAGAAACAAATCATCTTCAGAAATAGGAATTATAAAGCCGGATCTCCTTGGGTGCCTTAAAACAGTTCAGGAAAACAAACAAACAAACAAACAAACAAAAAAAACTATGGACCTTGTGATAGCGGTGAAAAGATACAAAATATCCCATTGCTCCCTTTGCAAAGATAGTATAACATATGGTTAGCGCGGGGCTTTTCTCATCAGCTCAGACTGACGCAAAATGATCCAGTTAGAGTCAATTTGCATGTATAATAACAGAGCAGAGTGTCTGTGGATTTACAAGCCAAACAAAAAAAAGCATTTGCAACTTTGGGGAATGAAAACTTTGAGCTGAAGACAGCTTTAGCTGATCTTAAGTCCCATACAGCTACTAGCTAATTCTCAGTAAGGCATGCAGAGAATTAAACATGCAATTCGCATCATTATCAAAGCTTTCTGCTATTCTGAGTCCTTATACACCAAAAACCTATCCTCTAGTGCTTACTAATAGCAGCATCCACTTAGTACAGCAGGTGAAATACTGATTACTTAATTTCTTAGTCATTTTTAAAACCTCCCATCACATTTATTTTGCATATTCTGCTTTTCTTTATCTTCAGATGAAGGCCACTGAAAAATCCCCAGAGATACAACAGGACTACGGCAGAACAAACGAGCATCACAGCATGCATACATTAAAGGGCACCAGGGTGCAACAGAAAAATTTTCTCAGCAGTCCATTTACATACCGTGAACTAAATACATCTACTGTATTTGTATATGAAACTTCCACCTGCCCCTGCAGGGCCAGTATGCATGTACTCAAGAGTACACTTCAACATCTGATTGCTTTACCATCTAAAGCATAGTTTCACTGATACAAAAATAAGCTGTTCAAACATTTTAGAAAAATTATGAGGTAGAAAAAGAAGTATTGTGATACATTAAGATTTAATAAATTTCTTTCCCGAACAAGAGCCAGATCCTGCATCTCTACACGCCATACTAAGAGAAAGAAATCTCAATTTGTTACTAGATAAAAATAGGTAAAATCCAATTTATTCATTATTTCATGCCTTCCTGCCTCATACGCTCTAGATACTTGCTTTATTATTCTCTTAATAACGTTCAGATGTAAATAGCATTTTGTTAGGAATAAGTGAACAGAATTCTTGCAAACAGTAAGTTGACCTACACAGAGAAAAGAAATGGGATACTTTCAGTGTGATACTGCCTCTTTCAACACTAATTACATTAGAAAACGGAAAGAAAACCATGAAGCATGGTATGTAGTTCTTATTTTGTTCCACTTCATGAAGACAAGAAAACAGAGACTAAATAAATAAATAAACAAATAAATCAATAAAACAAGCAAATTTAAGCTCTCTCAAGAGTTTTCTAGAGCACTCATCAGTATAGCATATAAGTTCTTCTCAAAGAGACTCATAGTGATTCAACAGTCTCTGTCTCTCCTTTCCCTGAATATAAAAAGTGAAAGCAAATGAGTTGTGGCTGTGGTCACCTTTTCTAAGATGATTCTCTTTCCATAGAATTAGTACTGCTGCAATTTTGTCTGTTTGTTCTGAATAAGCATTTGCAGTACTGTACCACCTTCCCCAGTGAAAGATCTTACAGCTTACTTGGAACATACCTTCAGTTATAGATGCTGAGGGACAGCTCACATGCACCACAATTTCTGGTTTCATCTTCTCTCTTCCCAAATTGTAAGGAATCTGACACACTCCTTGTACTTCCATCATTTCCACACAGGTACTTCTCTTATAACAAACTAGGAAAGGTCTGCTTACCTACCAGCTAGCCTGCAAGCTGGCACTCTGCGTGACAGAAGATTCCTACCCTCTAGATGGCTTAAAAATAATAATAAATAAATAAATTAAAAAAAAAAAACAACTCCACTGGCTTTGACAAGCACTGTCGGAATAACATAAAAGAGAATATCATCAAATGTATACCTTTCAGGAACCACTTGCTACCAAACTTATTTCATAATTCATTTGTTCTCTAATAGCAGGAGTTGCACTACTCTGCAAAGTACAACAGTATTTTCAAGGCACTACTTAAATGTTTATCAGGTGAAGTTGCACGCATCCACTCTTTAATAGGCTTAAGTATATCAGCTCACTTATTTCTTGTGAAATACGGTTTTCCGCCACGCACTCACACCCTCCTTTTTTTTTTCTTGGCCCAAAGCTTGCTTCCTGAGGTCTTTTTGGTGATAAGACTCTGACAACTGAGAATTATATAGGAAGCAAGTGATGAGTGTCACTGTTCCACAATACTTCTGTATATGATTGTAAAGATAAGCAGAAGCAGAACAAGTAGTCTTTTTCAGGGGGGAGGCTTGAAGGAGCTGACCACTGCAAAAGGTGATGATGCTTGTGTATGGCAATGAAGGCACCACTCCCTGCTGGCTTATCTGTTGGGCCAGGTATGTCACACTAACAGAGAGAAAAGAGAAAAAGAAACTGAGAAGCAGGGAATAAAAGGCCCCACCAAACTAAGTACTTGGGAGAGGAACTCCCTGAGAAACCACTTGCAATGGAATTCACTAAACAAACAAACAAACAAAAAAAAAACACTTAGGAAAGAACCCCTTGAGGCCTGCTTGCTGCAAAGTTTCTTGGCTTTCTCCCATCCAGCACTGTTACTGAGCGATTTCCTCAAATTGAAGAAAAAACCGGGAGCAACGCTGGAACCTCAGTGTCTATCTCTTTTGCTTTCTACAAAGGCTCATTTCTTTTATTTTTATCTCCTCTCTATCTCCTGTCTTCCCTTCCCCATCTCCCTGTGCACCTAAGATTGTGAAGGCAGCACTTGCAAAATTTTTTGTGCTTTAGAGCTACACTGACTAGTACAACACAATGGAAAGTGGAAAAAGACAGCAGAGCAGCAAGGTCCCAGGCCACAGCAAGTAAGGATCCACTCAGACACAACAGCAATAGGCACAGAAATTACATAAAGAAACTTTACCTTCAGAAGGCCTGTAAGGTTGTCACGGAGTTATCTAGATCAATCTATGTCTGTTACAGGGGGGGCAGTAGGCCCGTGGTCCCCCCGGCCCCAGAAAATAGGAAGGGAAAAAGGGAAAGGGGTAGGGAGATGGGAGCTGGGCTCAAGGAAACAAACAGAGCAGCAGCAACCATCTAAGGAGGAAAACTTATTTTACTATGATATCAGAATGCAAGGTAACACACTATAATACAATCTAATTGAAGTTTAGGTGAATAAATCAAGTAAAAAAAGAGAGGTTTCCGAAGACCGAGAAGCCTACTTTGAAACTGAAGGCGCACAGCTTGGAAGCACACCCACACCCGCTGCCAGGCAGTGAGAGAGAGAGCCAGTGTCACTTCCGTGATGTATTTTCCTCTTTGACTGTGCGGTCCTCTGGGACATGTAGTTCTTCTCTGTGCTTCATATGATGTCATGATGTGGAATACCAACAGCAAAAATTACAAAACCATGACAAAGGTCTTCAGAATAAGCAGGCATCTCCAGATGGGAAACTCCTACCTCCACTGTCAACCCTAAAATGAGGTTTGGGAAGGGGTGGATCCTGGTTCCACCACCTTCCTTCCTCTTCCAGGGGAAGCATCTGAGCTCCCCTGGGTTGGCCCTGTCTTCCTACCAGATGTTTAAACTGGTTCAAGCTGTGACTTGTATTTCCACTACAACTACATTATTTCATCCATTAAATAGTAAAATGTGCATGACTTGCAGACTTGAAAGAATCTTAATACACATATAAATAGCTCAAATGTGCATAGGTTGCTCTGAATGTAATGTTTCCAATTTATTGCTGTGGGAACTACAACAGATACAAAGAGCACAATAACACTATTTAATAGGGCACATTTTCTACAAAACACCATTTTTTTTAAACACAGTCACCACCATTAGCTACACATTTTCATCAGCAATAATCAAGAGCCTGAATGCCGCACTAGTCCAAATCTGCACTAGCAGATTCCAGAGCAGCCCTTTTGTGTATGTATACACACACATAAACACAATATCAAACTCTATGGCAACCAGAGACAATCAATACTTGTACAAACATTTTTTAAATTATCCAATACCATCACTCATGAACAAGTCTACTCAATTTACTGGCATCTCCTTCATAAAAATATTTGATGCAGACAGTTATACAACTGAAACAAGTAACGCAGGAAATAAATGGCTGACCACCTCAGTGAAAAAAAAAGAAAAAAAAAAAAAAAAAAAAAAAAAAAAGCCAGTGGAACAGAGGGAAGCATATGCAAGCAACAGGTATGGAAAAAGAAAACACACAGAAAGCCTAACTGATTGAAAAAATACACCCCGCCCCACTCCCACCCACCCCCCCCCCAAAAAAAAAGAAATTGGTGAGACTAAAGCTCCCAAATTTGCATCTGTTCTGCCCAAAAGTCTGAGTTGCAGTCTCAAAAAGCCTACGGATGCACTAGTTGAATAAGCAACTAAATGTAGAAATGTACTGCATAAGATTTTACTAAGCCACATCTATAACATGAAAGTTGAAGCTGAGCTGGGATTCTTTTTTTTTTTTTTTTTTTTATCAGTTTCTTAAACTCCTTCTATCTGAGCAGTTTAGCCAATCCCCTTGTGAATCATCTTTTCTTGTGTGAGAAGACAACCCTCCTCACTGGATGAGGACTGAAAAATCAGCTGTTCATATGGATGAGGGCAATTTGAGATATCACTTCTAACTGCTGCTACTGTACAAAAGAAAAGGCAACACAAAATTGACATGCAATGCTTGTAGAAGAGTCACTTGACATCTCAGGTTTTCCTGTTTGAACAAAAAATCAGTCAATCTTTACCGAATATCTCAAATTAAAAAAAAAAAAAAAGTGATTTTAAAAGAAATTTTGCTTAACAATGGTCAAGTGATTAAAGGTGCATGAAACAAGTGACAGAAGATAAAAGCATCAGAAATTTAAATTTCACAGACAAAGTGAAGTGATGCAAAGATACCAATCCAAATGTTGTATAACTAAGATTAATGGCAATAATTGGCCACCTGGACAAGACAATTTATGAAAAAGGGTAGAATAAAGACTTTATAAAAATAAAATTACTAGTCAAAAATCAGAATAGCCCAGTTATCTTTGCGGTATAGCAGTGTCTTAAACCTTGTAGAACAAGAATAAAATTAATATTTTAAAGGCAAAGTGCAGTGACCTAAAGCTCAGACCATCTATGTCGTCTGGGGCACATGTAACATAATTACTGAAGCCGATAATCTGAAAATGAAAAAAACTGTGGAGTAATCCAGTAGAAAATACCAATTATTCACACAACCATGTGTAAGCAAAGCACAGGGAAAGTGAGTTTTAGATGCAGTACTCATCTGAATTACTTCTTTGTAGAATTGCTTCTTTATTCAATTCACTAAATTCTAAATTCCAAAGATTTCCTATTATACATATAAATATATCAGAGTAAAAATGATAAAAGATTTATAAAAAAGTATTTGGGAATTATTTTTATTGCCTGGGAAAATCTTATTTATGTTCTTACTCCACAGCAGATATCACCACGGATACACCGAAGAAAGGGTACTCTTACGGACATATGCCACCTTACGTACTACTATCATATAGAATCAGACAAAACAACAACAACAACAACAAAAACCCTTTCAAATGTAATATGGTAATATGGTAAATCTAATATACTACATTCTTTCCCCAATAAATTGTTTAATTAATTTTACAGATATTTCTTCTTTTATGATTTATTGTGTTTGACAGTAAAAAGGAATAACTTGTCAAACAGCAGTTAGTACCAAGGATTTAGCAGGAACCATAAGAAGCAAAGAGGTGAATACATGTGAACATACTTCCTACATACTTCTTGTTTATGATTTTGAAATCCAATTATTTCTGTCTGTAACAGAGAGAAGTCTGAGCAATATTCTCGTTATAGTTTGTGAGACACTTATGCTGATGATAGGAACTATGAAAACAAAGAGAATAATATTTGCCCTTAAATTGCAAATATTATGATTTTTCAAGACAAATTTGCTCCTCCATATACAACTTCAAATACCTTAACTCTTGACCGTAGCGAAACTACCCTCAAGTCACACAGGAGAAAGGGGAAAAACAAGTACAGTTTCTTGAGATTTTGATAAAATGTTTAGATCAGATTTTGAAAGGTGGAAAGTTAATAATTTCCATTAGTTTCAAAGTGAGAAAAATATATAAACACACTTAGTAGTCTGCCACATTTCATATTTTCATCAAAGGCATTTTCCTTTATAATTTTTAAACAAATATATTGCTTCTGGTTTTATGGTCTAACATTTCTTTTATCCAGTGAAACAGCTTTTATATTTTGCTCTTTTACTCTAGTGTATTTAAGGCAACAAGGAAGGCTTTTCCCCCCCCTCTTCAGCTTTAGGGAGGAAAGGAGAAATGACAGTACACAAACACATTGTACAAATATACGTCATTGAGCAACCCTTAAAATAATTGCATCATAATTGTAGATAAAATTAATGAATAATAGGATACTAAAAAAGCTATACTAAAAAATCTATTATCAAAACAACTTCTATTTTGTATATATTATTCTACATACATTATAGGAGGGTTGTTCCAAAAGTAATACCTCCTATTTTATTATGTTGGCCTACAACATCAGATGCGGATGTTGGTGGTATGGCAGTAGAGGCTGAACCTTCTCACAAATACTCCATTACATGTTGTTGCCATGTGATATATGGCAATAGAGGGGCAGTCTGACAGAATGGCATCTGACTTGAAAGTGCATATGAAGCAAAGGTGTACCACTGAATTTCTCCATGTGGTAAAAGTGGCACTTGTTGACATTCATCAGTGCTTGTTGAATGTTTATAGAGATCAAACACAGGATGAGAGCACAGTGAGGAGGTTGGTGGTGCATTTCAGCAGCGCTGTCTACACCCACTAGTGCAGATAGAGAGTAGCATGCAGGCTCTTTTTTATCACCAGCAAAAATGCATGGCTCCTGGTGATGACTGTTGAAAAACAGTATTTTGTAGCTAAGAATTTTCTCTCTGAAGCAGTGTCACTGTTTTGGTTTCAGTTGTTGTATTTTCCACGGAAATAAATAGGAGTCATTACTTTCAGAGCAACCAACACAAATGTAATGTCAGCTGCCAGCCACTAGATTAGGTTATGACTGCATTTGCTTATAGGAGAAGCCTTCCAGTATCAGGAAATGTCTGTGAGCTTAGGTGTTGATATCAATTTTTTGGCTCAAAAAACTTTCTTACAGAGGATTTTTTTCTCATGTGCTCAGTAAGCTTATCCAGCAGGCAACAGGATTTATTCTGCTTTAGAGCAAGACTGAAAATACCAACAAGGAAATTACACAAAGGTAGACTTTACAACTGGGGTTTGGCCTCCTCAGTGGAAAATTTTATTGCCCTCTTGTCACAAAATAGCACTCAGTGTTACACAGAAAAATTACAGCTCTAAGACTTTCCTATAGCAACCCTGTTTTCCCTTCTTTCTTTGGTGCCAATATGACAAAATAACAATTAGATTATGCTATAGTAGCTTTGTCTCAAGCTATTTAGCTGCGTTAATGCACACAGAAGTTAAACACAGAGAGAAACAGAAAAGTAACACACCAAAGACATACATACGTACACAGAGAGAGGCCTCAGTCAGAAGCAGGACAGGGTGATAAATATATTTTCAGAAGCTAGTACGGATTATATAATAAACATGAGATCATAAAAGAACAATATATTTCAAGAAAAATAAGCTCATGAAATGTTTTAATGATAAGATTTACTTCATTTCAGATGAGGCAGCAAAGCTGTGTGATATCACCCTCTTTAATTTGAGTAAAGCACTGTGGAATCTGTTGCTGTAAATAAACGTGATTGAAATAAATCTCTGTGTAGCCATAAAACGATCACTGTCTCTTCTCACCATATTAATTTATTTAAGTTTCAGCAAACCAGAACGTGCATATATCCATTTTCTATTAATTCTATATCGTAGAAAAGCATAACAGGGTTCTTGGGTACTCACAATGAATGAAATTAATTTTCCCAAAATCCAAACTTTTTTCCCTTTGACAGTAAGTAGCTGGTAGGCCATCTCCCACCAGCTTTTCCATCTTGTTTTCTCTTCCTGTCCTGTTGAGAAGAGGGAAAGAGCCCAGGTTAGCCCTGAGACAAAGCTAACCCAGCAAACCTGGCTTCACCTTCACACTATTTCTCATCTGTAGATTGATATTTCCTAGATACTAGAACAGTGAATATACTCATATGTAGCAGTAGAGTATAGAGTTAGGATACTAATCCAGTTAAACACCTATTTTTAGAAAAGAGCTTTCTTTTTAGAAGAAAGCACGCACTATGTGTTCCAAATCTAAAATTGGATACTTCATCCAGTGTTTAAGAAATGCCCGCTTCTACCATAATAGTATTTAATTACTACTTTATTTCCAATGGAAATATCACTATTAAGAAGTAGTATACCATTTTCAATTTTCATTCTGCTTATTTTTAATTTCTTGTTGAGAAGTTATCTCAAATTGTACAAATAATTCCACAGAGCAATCGAAGTTGCAGAAAAGGAAATGTCTGTTTCAGATGGATTGTTTCTGCTTGCCAAAACCTGACTTGAAATCAGACTCACAATTGTCATTCCAGCAATTCTGGGGGAAATTTCATTTCTTGCAATTCTTTTAGCATACCAGACAGACAAAAAATGAAACAGACTATCAACTAAATGGTTCAGCAAGGAAACACAGCTTTGAAATTTCTGCTCCCCCCCCAAAAAATAATTATTTTCTCAAGATCAGAGCAGCAAGGTATTTAACTGAAATTCTCTATCAGCCTCTACTAGCAAACCCTCTACCTCTTCCTGTCCTTAGAAGAATGCAAACAATCAGCCTCTTCACCTTTTCAGAACCCTAGTGCCACCCTGCTCGTCTGCCCATGCCAGATATCAGTTATGTAAACCCTACCAGGCATAAAGTAGTCCCTGAGTTTAAGCACCGTTACCTCTTCAGAGCCCATAAATTTCAGTATATGGAAACAACTTCAGAAAGCAAAATCAATGACATTTATCAGCCTTCCTGGAATAAGGTATTTCAGAAAACATTATAGCTAAAGATCAAGGCCTCAGCTATATGAAAATGCTCACATGTTTTTAATTGAAAAAAAGGAATGCTTAAGACATCATTAATTATTTTATCAATGTTCTTTTAAAATAGCAGCACTTGTGCTATGAATATGATGAGTTAAACTCGTTTTTCTAAAATTATTTTCACTACATTATACTATGATGTAATGTGGTTGTATTGCAGCTCTGCTTTCAAATGGTTAATTTTATGTTCCAATTCAGTCAAAGAGGGGAAAACAAACAAACAAAAAACAAGGAATCAAGAGTAGAATTAGGCATTCTCACATGCATGTCTTACTTGCCAGTCATACAGATAAAAAACAAAAATAGCACATATAATATATCACCAAATGCACAACTTATTAGTGAGTTCAAATACCTGAAGCTAGGGAATAAATATGATGGAGTTAGGCACTTTCCAGTGGTGTCCGATGACAGGACAAGAGGCAATGGGCACGAACTGTAATAGAGGTGGTTTCCTCTGAACATCAGGAAAATCTACTCCATGGGTGTCAGAACACTGGAACAGGCTCTAGAGTCTCCTTCCCAGGAAACCTTCAAAAGCTGCCTGGACATGACCCAGGGCAGCTTGATATAGGTGGCCCTGCTTGAGCAGGTGTCCTCCAGAGGTGTCTTCCAACACCAGCCATACCATGATTTTTCGTCCATCACACTGTCATTCATGGTTGCATCTCAAATATCAGAGGAATTGGCTCATGGATAAAAGCGTAAAAAAAAAAAATAAGCTGACATTAAAGATTTTTCACTGAAATAGCATCAAGAATACACAAACATACACATTTTTAATCACTAATAAAACTCAGTTACTTCACCTAACTGAAAGATTAACTAGGACATGTGCTGACAGCATGCATCAATCACACATTTTTAAAATAATCACAGTTGGCTTTTAATTTTCAGTAGGTTTCCTAAATTAATACTTATCCTGCTTATAGCTCTTCAAAAGTCAAAGACTGGTGAGCACTCAACACACAGCAGTATAGTGCACAGACACACTGATGTGTAACTAGTGGGTCAGTTACACCTACAACATAGGCTTATGCATTTTATTCTAGGACTGTTTGTAATGCCAGATGTTATACTAGTACCTAATAATTCTAAACACCCATGACCTGATACATCAAAATTTGAGAGTACAATATCAACTCTTGTTGTGAAAATGTCAAGAAGAGGGTTTGAAAAATGATTAAAGAATACAGAAAATAGTTCAATATTTTAAGAGAAAGGCTTCAGCAACCCTAAAAAGTAGGTAGAGAAACTTTTCTTACCACTGTTTTATTTGTTCATTTGTTTTCCTAATGTTTTGGCAAATACAGGTGGCATGAATATCATGAGCAAAAGTAATAATTTCTTGAAAGTATGTTGGTGTTAAAAACTCCATGACTTATATTTAAGCTCATCATCTTCAGATAGAATGCTGAGTATTTATTTGTGTAGAAACATCGATTCTGCTTTCTCTCTTTTTTTTTTTCTTTTTTTTTTTTTTTTTTCAGTTTTTCAAATCATTTTCCACTTGTTCAAGAAGACAAGGGCAAATGGTTTGAAATTAAGAGAGCGGAGATTCAGATTGGATAAAAGGAAAAAGTTTTTTACCATAAGGGTAGTGAGACATAAGAACAGGTTGCCCAGAGAAGTGGGGGATGCCCCATCTTTGGAGACATTCAAGGTGAGGCTGGGTGGGGCTCTGAGCAACCTGATCTAGCTGTAGGTGTCTCTGATTATTGCAGGGCAGTCAGACTGGACAAGCTTAAAAGGGCCCTTCCAACTCAAATGGTTCTATGATGCTAATTCATCCCCTATCCTTCCCTACTGTCAACTTTTCAGTCTCATATCAATGAATCGAGAAAGAAATGAAAAACTCATTCTGAGATTACATCATATTTTATAAAAAAAAATACTCAGTGGGCATGATTTAGATATGAATACTACCTTAAGTATTCAAGAATAGGTTTTCATAGTTTCCAGTGAACCAAAGTATGTTTCTATCATCACATGCTTCTGATAGAATTAATGGGCACTGGATAACTTAAGAGCCGTCAACAGCCCTGGATTTCACATAATAATTCCATTATACTATGCTAAAGGCACCATGTCCAATCATAGTGATTAAAAACAAACAAACAAACAAACAAACAACAAAAAAAAAAAACCACACACACAAAAACCCAAAAAAACTAAAAAAAGAAATTTAATCTGGGAACTAAAAAGAAAACCAAAGGAAACCACTGAAAATTCCACACTTCCCTCTTCTTTTTATCTGGATGTTGTTACAAGGAAAATATGGGAATGAGTGCATTGCAAATGGATATTTGCAGACTATAGAAAGCAACACTGTAAAGGCTGTATTAGCGAATTCTATTTTATTAGAAAATTTGGATTTCAAAACCAGTATCAGATTTTGTAGCAAAGTTGCTGCCTTCTGTCAAAAAGATGTCCTTTCCTCAAAAAGAAAAAAAAAAAAAAAACAAAAAAAAAAAACAACAACATTATTAGAGTGTAAGCAGATGGTCAAATGTATTGACTGGAAGACTAATAAAAAGCTACAGTTTCAAGTGTATCTTAGATGTTAAACTTTACTGAAGAAATAACTCTCCTTTGGTTTCTCACTTGGTTGCCTTAGACACTAATTCTCAACTCAAAAGATTATCTCACACTTCACTAGCTCTGGTACCTTAGTATAATCATCTGCTGTGAACTCTTTCTGCACTTCACAGATACACTGCAGGGAACAGAGCAGCCTTAAAAGATAAAAATAAAAATAAAAAGCTATAAAAGGCCACAGCCAGTTTCATCATAGTAGCTATTGTTCTCTTTCTATTTCAGACATACTTTCCCAAATTTTATTTTAAGTATTATTCAGGGAGAATATAGCTAAGAAGTCTAAAAAACAGTTTATTTTTTCCTATTCTCTTGAGGCAGTTTCACAAGTCCTTGCAAGGTCAGACAATGCTCACTTGATCATCAGACAACGCACCTAAAAACACTAATATTGTGAGTATGTATGAGGACTTCTCCAAAATTAATGCCTCCTATTTTATTACTTTGCTCACAGTCATAGTCAGATGTTGGTGATATGGCAGGAGAAATTGAACCTTCCCACCAATATTCCAAAACATTCTGCTGCCATGAGACAGATGGCAGCAGAAGGGCACTCTGTCAGAATGGCCTCTGACACGGAACTGTAAGTGAAGAAAAGGTGTGGAATTGAATTCCTCCATGTGGAAAAAATGGCAATTGTTTACATTCATTGATGCTTGCTGAACCAACAGAATGTGTGAGTACAGTGAGGATGCGGGTGGTGCATTTCAGCAGTGTTGACTGTGACAACGACTTGCCTCTACCAGTGCAGATTTTTATGAATACAGCATGCAGACTCTTGTTCATTGCTGCTAAAAATGCATAGTGTGGAGTCTCACATAAGAGTTGCTCCAAGGTCTAGCTTTCCACATGAAAAGCTATTTCTAAAACAGCTATAACAAAATATTAAACATGCATAAAAAAATGTGTATGTTAATTTCATTTCCATAATTCCATTTTTATTGAGACCAACAAAACAAAAATTTTTGTCATAAGATAAGATATTTAATCTCATTACCCATTTTGCATCTTACTTGTACCTTCCTTGGCTTTTCCCATTTAAGAAGACTATTTGTTACATATTTGCATCAAGAGATCTGGATTTTATCTTATAGATTGATGCTACTCCTTTGCAGCAAAGGTATGCATCAGACCTCAAGACTATATCCAGTTGGACGCATGCTAATTCAAATTATCAACAGTTTACTTCAAAACTGCTATCTTTAAAAATCAATAGTCATAGTTTATTTTATGGGTTATAAATAGATAATATCAATGAAAACTACTTAGTCACATTTACTGCACAATTCTTAAGGCTTGAAATTATATGCAAATGTAAAGGATATCTAAATGCAAAAAATCACAAGCTGCCTTTAATGAACGAGAATCCATTAACATTGCACAACAATTTCAAACTAGACCTTGTTTAAAATACATAGTCTAATAAGATTTTATTTATTCGATTTTATGGAAAATTATCTCCAAAGACAAAATCCAAAATGAAATTAAGCATACAAAAGTTCTAGATAATCAAAATAAAAGTTTTCTGAGAAAATCAACTATCTAAATAGTTTGGTTTCAATGCATACAAATTAAGTTCTTGTATGGCTCAGCATTTCTTTTTTCCCTGTTTGTGTATTTCCAAGGTAGTATCAAACATCATGGGGCCAGAGCACAGCAGGAGCTCATCTGTAACTCACAGCAAGTTTGGTCTTTGTTTCCCTCTTCCCTTACCTTCAACAAATTAAAATAAAACTCCTTTGTGAAGAGAGAAACAATCAAGAAACTAGGAGAAAACTAACTGATACATTTCATTCATGCAGACTCATAGCCTTGGCCTAGACAATACATATGCCTCAGATAATTTGGACATGACATAAGAACAATTCACAGCCCTGTTAATTCTCAAGAATTAATTCTTGAGAATTAACAAGACATGGTGAATGAGATAACCTGACTGAGTATAAGTATACAATTAACATGTAAGAATAAAAAAATAGCATCTGTTAGTGGGAAATCAAATCTTTCCTCCTCTATGCATTTGCTATAAGTAGCAAATATTCAAAGATTTCTAACCAGGAAAAAACAGAGAATAGGATGGAATGGCAATGAGATGACCACATAGTTAACCTTGCTTTTATCAAATGCCACTTATAGGAAAAATAAAACAAATTTAAACATTTCAGTTTCCTCATATTTTTTTAAGTATAATCTGAAATCTTGCTCTTTCGACAAAGACTTATATTTTTCGCATTTTTACGGAGATGTATCCCAAGCATGATCACTTCATTTTCTCCAATGATCATACAAGAGCTGCTATACAACAGCATACATATAAGAGTAATGTCTCCTAATGATTTTGGTGGCCCACAACATCAGAGGCAGATGCTGGTGGTATTGCAAAAGAAGCTGAACCTTCCTGCCAGTATTCCATTACATGGTACCTTACCACATCCTTCTCTTTAAATTGAAAAGGTGTGGATTTGAAGGATGGACTGTTCGATAGATTAAGAACTGGTTGGCCGGATGCAGCCAAAGGGTTGTGATCAATGGTTCTGTGTCAAGGTGGAGGCCAGTCACAAGAGGTGTCCGTCAGGTGTTGGTCTTGGGACCAGTGCTCTTCAACATCTTCATCAATGACAAAGACAAAGGCATCGAGTGCACCCTCAGCAAGTTTGCAGATGACACCAAGTTGAGAGGTGCAGTCAGAACACTGGAGGGAAGGGAAGCCATCCAGAGGGACCTGGACAGGATGGAGAAGTGGGCCCATGAGAACCTAATGAGGTTCAACAAGGCCAAGTGCAAGGTGTTGCACTTGGGGAAATCTCAGGTGTTTATATAGACTGGGCAAAGAATCCCTTGAGAGCAGCCCAGTGAAGAAGGATTTGCAGGTCCTAGTAGATGAGAAGCTGGATATGAGCCAGCAGTGTGCATGTGCAGCCTGGAAAGCCAACTATATCCTGAGCTGCATTAAAAGAGGAGTGTCCATGAGGGAGAGGGACATGATTGTCCCCATCTACTCAGCTCTTGTGAGGCCCCATCTGGAATGCTGCATCCAAGCCTGCAGCCCCCAGTACAAGAAATACATAGAGCATACATAGGAAGGAGTCCAGAGGAGAGCCCCTAAGATGACAAGAGGGCTGGAGTACCTCCCTTATGAGGAAACGTTGGGGGAACTGGGCTTGTTTAGCTTGGAGAGGAGAAAGCAACAGGGAGACCTCATTGTGGCCTTCCAATATTTGAAAGGACCATATAAACAGGAGGGGAGGGGAAACAGCTGTTTATGAGTATGGATAGTGTGAGGACAAGGGGGAATAGTTTTAAGCTAGGACACGGGAGGTTTAGGTTAGATGTTAGAAGGAAGTTTTTCACAGAGAGGGTGGTGACGCACTGGAACAGATTGCCCAAGGAGGTTGTGGATGCCCCACCCCTGGAGGCATTCAGGGCCAGGCTGGATGTGGCTCTGGGCAGCCTGGTCTAGTGATTGTCGACCCTGCACATAGCAGGGAGGATGAAACTAAATGATCATTATGGTCCTTTTCAACCCAGGCCATTCTATGATTCTATGATTCTATGTTGTTGCCATGTGACAGATGGCAGCAGAAGGCCAGTCTGACAAAATCATGTCTGACATGGATGTAAGGTTGAAACTAAGGTGTAGAATTGAATTCATCCATGCACAAAGAATTGCACCCACTGACATTCACTGATGCTTGCTGAATGTTTATGGTGACCAAACAATGGATGCTATCTCAGTGAGATGGTGAGCAATGTGTTTCAACAGCAGCAACTGCAACATAAAAGGTAACTCATATTCTGAACAGTAATGAAGATTTTTACGTGTGGCATTCAGCCTCTTGGTTACCACTGGTGAAATTGTATAAACTAATCATGGTGGAAACTTTTAAAAAATATTGTTTTCTGGCTGAGAATTTGCTCTATCAAATTGTGTTTTTGTGCTCTTTGTACCTGCTGTACTTTCCATGGAAATAAATAGGAGGCATTACTTTAGGAGCAACCTAATTTACTGGTTACAACAGCAGATTGGATTCTGAAAGTGGGAAAGTTACACCCTGTGAAGCGAACACAGTCAGATCCCTTGCCAGTAAATTCAATAAAGTGAATGATTTTTAAGCTGAGCTGTTTTATTATGCAGTAATGAAGTTTAGTTGGAATTTTGTCTACAACCACATAGCTCTGGGACTTAACAAGCACTTAAAGGAAAAAGAGCTTCATAGACTTTTTATTGAATTAATCAAATGATTCTGCAAAGATATACGCATGTCCAAAAATATTTCTGTAGGTAGATAGAGAAGACCGCTCTTTAAAACTGCTTATAATTTCAGAAGGAAGACAACATCCACTGTGATGAACACACTGATGTTTCTTGGGGAAATATTAGGCTATTTATTACACTCAGAAAATTTGCTTTGTGAAACCATGCTATTTACAGATCCATTTGTGTAATATTTCTTCATTTCCTCCTTTAAATCTCGGTATATACCACTAGGAACTTACAGCTCTGTTTTGAACTTCAGTGCTACCTGAGTGCATAACAACATTAACACACCTATTCACATCTCCACACTTTCAGGTCTGTCACACAGTACAGGGAGCAAACACTTACTTTCCTGTCTCCCAGAACACTCAAGCTCTTCCTAAATTTAGTTGTTACTGATGGCATTGCTTGCCTTTGTTTTCTTTGCCTCATTAGTTTCTGATATCTGCTGCATGGCTTACTGAACAATAACATATGTTCTCTGATCTTAGACTCTCTCCTGCAACCTTTTCAAGTACACCCAGCAGAAGAAAAATAATTTGTTTGTAGGTTACCTCTGGAAGACTTACATTAGATTTGGTAGAAGAATGAATACTCAAGTCACACAAGGCTAAATGCTTGTGCAATATAGTGAAAATGCATTTCACCTGAATATATTTGATCATCCTTCAGAGAAGGATAGGTACATTTTGATTTGCATGTATCAAATGTGGTTAAGTATACATACCACCATCATAAAAAAAAAAAAAAAAAAATGTTGCATACATTTACAAGTACTGTAATTTCCAATTATTTGTTTTTTATGTATTGGAGTAATTCTCCCAGTTATTACATGATTTCATTAAGAGTTCCTGTACTTTCAGATGTCAGTGACCAGCTCTTCTAGACATCAAAATTTGAATTTTTGAGCTTTTATCTCAAAAAGACATTTAAATTGCTTTAAAAATCATTAGCAAAATATAAGGCTCAAAAGCAACATGAAGTGTTCTGGGAAATGCAGACATGTTAACATATAGGAATGCACAGCCAAGATTCTGAAAGTTTTCTCATTGGTTCAACAGTCAAACCCTTTAAATGGAAGGGAAACTCTATGATCCAACTGAATTGGATACATTTTGATAGTGGAATTGAGCTTATTTATTGTTGAATTCTTAATAAATGTCATTCGACAGAAAAATATTTTTAAAATAATGTTTTCACAGAAAAAGCTTCATTACAAGCACTTGTGGGAAAACTGGACTTTCATTTTCAGTGATATTTTCATCTCGCCTGGGAATATCACTTTTCTCTGTTTTTAACTGACTGGTGTCCCCATATTCCAAACTACCATATTCTCTTGCAAAATTACTCACATCACCAGTGTTGCCAACAGACAGATTTTCTGTTGATAATATGCATAAAAGACACAGGTGTACCAAATTCCATGTTCTCAATTCCATTCTCTGTTTTCAAGTGGAAAGATTTGTGATGGTTTGTTTTGTTTTAAACAACAAAAAACATGCTCACATTTCCATTTCATTACAAAGTCTATTAACTTGTTTTATTTCCTTATGTTCCTATCAAGTAAGAGGAAATCCTTAAGGAGCATTCCTGTCTTTTGTCATTGTGCTCTTTATATCAAAAACAGTCCTGATGTATTTGCTTTCCCGAAGCCTGCTAGGAAGTCCTTGATTAGCAGCAAATACCATCTTGTCACTTTTAGGAAGGTACAGGTCCTGTAGATGCTGTGTATGCAGAACTGCCACAGACTTCAGTGGTGTTCCAGCGCAAGGGCTGCTACAAAGAACAACGATCTCTAAGAATGTGGGTGATTTATTTTTATCAGAATGCTGACAACAGTAAGTATGGAACCAAATTTTCATACAGCCATAGAACTATTTGAGTTGGAAGGGACTCTCAGGTGATCTTAGACCAACACCTCTACAGTGAATAGGAACATCCACAGCCAAATCAGATTGCACAGAGCCTGGTTCAGCCTGACTTTGTCTCCAAGGATGGGACATCCACCACTTCTCTGGGCAACCTGTTCCAGTGCTCCACTACCCTTACTGTAAAAAACTTCTTCCTCACCTCATATCCAACCCATATCTGCCTTCTTTTATTTTGAAACCATTTACCCTTGTCCTATCACTTCAAACCCTGATAAAGAATCTGTCCCCTTCTTTCTTACAGCTCCCCTTTAGATACAAAAAGGCAATTATTTTACATATCAAGATTAATTTCCAGTTGAAGAGGAAGTAAAAAAAGATGTTATTGGTGACTTAACGATACAAAAGATAGGCTTCCAAAATTTGAGACTGTGTATGATTCTAGATTAAACAAAACTGCAGCGTTGTATGCGATTAATTCCACAATGCCATGGCAGTATTTTTTCTGAGTACATTCATATGAACATGACCTAAGGAGGTGACTAAGAAAGCCCTTAGGCTCTCTAGAACTCAAGAGCTGCATTTTTTTTTAGCAAATTCCTTTCCCCTAGTACCTCTGTGACAGTTACAAATAAATCACAAGCTAAATTACCACATATAAACATCCAAAAAGCCAAAGTCAGATAAGTTCTGTATACTGAAATGCTGTACAATCAAAGCAGCAAGAACAGAAAAGAAACATTATTCAAGTAGTATCACTCCTTGTCGGAGAATCTAATAGCGTTAGTAGACATACTGCTGAGGAAATTTCCATCAACACCACGGAATATCTTTCAAACTTCTAAAAGATGCTGCAATACCATTCACACTCTACACTGCATGAGTTTTAGTCAAAAGAAAGAATAGAGCATGTAGGGATAAGAAAAATTTTCAACAAGAATTGAAGTAGTGCCTGCAAATCTCGTAAATTCTATCAACACAAAACTTAAAATCCATACAACTGCAACAAGAAAAGCTTTGCTGGATTTCCTGCACTGAGTCATCGGATATCACATAAATTTTAGTTTAGGAATCACTACTATTGTCATAATACAGAGATTAATAGCAGATTTGTTTTGTCATTTGAGTGTCAATCAGAAAAATCAGGGCTGACCTGTAACATAAGCAGATTTAATACAAAATTAACAGTAAAAATAAAGGTCATTTGACAGTTACTTTCTGAGCAAAACTGTATGTTATAAGATTATACTGTAAAGTATAGTGTTATAAAGAGTAACATAATTAACAGAGCTTTTAAAGATAAATTATATTTCATTAGGGAGTTAAATTTAAAAGCTCTGAGAATAACAACAACAACAAAAACCTTTTTATTACCATCACCGGTATTGCTCCTTATTTTTACTTTATTACTGTTCTTTTTCTGACCCAAAGAAATCCCTTTTCAGCCTAATTTCATACCCTAATTAGATTAGCTATTAAGATAACTTCTTGCCATTACTATTGCCATCATCTCAGAAAGTCATCTCTCTCTACATACTCAGAGAATGAGGTATGAGAAACAGGTTGTGATCTATGAACTGTTTACAGTCAAGAAGGCTTTAGATTCAGCAAAAAGAATGATTTCAGAAAATGCTTAAAAGTTGTACGGAGGGGATAGCAAATCTGTTCTCATAATATAAGAATCACCTGGCACTTGATAAAATGGGCCTAAGTTTTAGGAAATAAGGTATTTTTCTCCATAAACTACTACTTGTAGAAGCACTGGAATGGCATTTTTACTAGAAAATCTTCTTAAATTTGCAAAAAAGTAACTACATCAATTTGTGGACCCTGAATTCAGTAACTATTTTGGTACAGGTTCATGCAGACCTCAGATTAATGTTAATTACTGCTATGAAAGTAGCTCCAGCTTTGGATCAGCTTTCCTCACTCTGTCATATTTCTCTCTGCATCTGAAAACCAAAGCTCTCAAGGTTCTATCTTGTGTGATCCAATAATCTTACAATGGATCAATTAAAAGCTGCTAGAAATAAGTAATTAAACAACAATACATTATCTTTATTATTAAAGATCAAATGTTTTGCCATCTACTTAGATTTTTCATGCTTCTTTTTCTCATCTTGTCACAAATAACTTGGTTTAATGAAAATTATATTACTTTACTATCTATACTGTATTATTTTGTACTACAAAAGCTCAAAGGAACTGGAACAAGGCAAAATCACTTATGATTTCTGTAATGTACACAGTTTCTTGCACTTCCTAGCAACAGCATATATTTTTGCACTCAGAAGCTTGATAATGTCAAAGGAGAACATATGAATCTAGTACCTTATTACTATGAAGTCTTAATGATCTAGTTAAATACAAGTAAGAGCTATTATTATTTCACTTGGAATTCATCTTATGCTAGATACAGAAAAGTCTTAAGAGTAATTCATTTAAAATATTTGCAGAGAAACACTTACTGGTACCTACCTTGATTTCTGTAGGGTTTCTCTGGCTCAAACCCTGTGATGCCCTCCAGGGTCCTAAGGCTGATGTTGACAACTTCAAATAGGAGGTGAGTGAGTGGCACAGAAACATCAGTATGTTTTCTGTGTAGTGGCAGGGACATAGGTCTTCTCTTCTGGAATACGCTTGGGTTTATCTAAATATGCTTTCTGAATGCTGCCTTTTTTCTCTTCTCTGGTTTTCAGATAAAGTCTGTGAAAACTGGTGGCATGCATTTCCCATTTTTCATAAAGGACTCTGTAGTAATCAGATCATTCTTTCCATTCCCTGGGAGCAAAATGCAGTAGAACACTGCTTTTTTTTTTTTTTTCTTTTCAACTAATACAGTGGTTTCCCTTTGCAAGCTGAGATCTGTTAAGTCTAGTGTAATGTGGCTGCTAAGTAAATATCTGAGGTGTATGTTGTGTACACAAGCATCTCTCTCACACACAACTTCTATCTAGTCTGCTAGAAAATACAGAAACATACCTGTAGGATTATCTCCTACTTTGCAAGACCTATCACTTATAAACTCATTTTTCTATAAAAGCCATCAAAGTAAGGCAGTTAGTTTATCAAAGAGTCATTTAGACTGTAATACCATAGAAATATATACACTATCTCAGTTTTAAGTTCTCATTTTCTAGTTTGTATTCAAAAAGTTTTGACCTTTGTTCTACCTAGATTCTAAATTATGCAGAAAGTCTAAAAATCTGATCTTTTTTAGCATACTCTGTATACCTGCAGGCAAGAGTGGTTTTCTTCTTTCTAAGTGAAAGAAAGAAAAAAAAAATGTGACAAGTTCTGAAAGATTTCACAATTCTCTTTGAAAACATGAACTGAAAAAGCATAGAGGTGAAAGACAGATCTCTGTGCAAGGTACCAGCTGACTCACACATATGAGGTGGGGAATTGTAGATTCTTGGTTGGAAAAATCTATATTGGCAAAATGATTTGTATCCCTTTGTGCATAGCTACGGAAGTATTATTGAAGCTTGTACACAGAGTACTTACACCCATTTAGGTCTTACAGGATTTACAGCAGCAATCAGAGAACCCTCAGAACTTCAGGCAGCAATCATAGCATTAAGATGCTTATCAAAACATATCACACCTTCTGCTACTCCCTTTCTGGTGACTTATCCTTCTAGTTTTCCATTTGCTGGAATCATTGTTTTAATGCTCTTCTTACCTGACTCTCTTTCTTAGATAGTAGTATTATTTCCAGGGCCAGTACCTTAAGGAGCTAAGTGTTTTCTATTCTCTCTCCCTCCTCTCATCCCTGCTCATTCTCTCTCTCCCTTAAAATTTATACAACTAGATATATAACCCACTTCCATCCCCATCTTATTTTCCCTCCCTCACAGCTTCTCAGTATGAATTTTCAATCAGTCTGGCATTTAGGCAAGACAAATCCTGAAACATATCAGATTATCCTGCTTAGATTTAAAGACAGTGAATAGCTCAAGGTATTGCCAATGGCAGCAAAGGCTTTTGGTTATACTCTTGGTTTCAACACCAAATCATGGCTTTGTTAGCCTTAAAGTCCATTTTATCTGATGCTTGTTTCATGAGGATACATAATGTGAGTTGTTGCGCTTGATATCAGTTCTTACAATAGAAAATAATCACAGGTAGTACTTCTTTTTTCAGTCTTGGGGGAAGAAAGGCTAAGAGCAGAAATAGAAAGAAATGGAATGACTCTGTAGACACAAACCAGTAAAGTCATCTTGGCTCCAGCAACAGAGTCCAATGCTATTGAAGACCAAAAGCCATACTCCCTGATAAATGTTCCCATCTTCCACCAGTCTGTCATGTCTAAACGTCTAAACCCTGAGGCTGCATTTGAGCCCTGAAGTTAACAGCTACCTGAACCCTAGCAATATGCACCTGTGACTTACTTCTTTCTAAATGTATTTCCATGAAAGGGGACAAACATTTAAGGCAATTGATTTATACATGCATTGAAACACATATAAAGAGCATTAACTAGAAACTTTACAAAACATTTAGTGTAACTTTGGAACAGAACCTACATAAAAAGTTTGGCTACATCCCACAGACTTCACACACACACACAGAAAATAATAATAATAATAATAATAATAACAACTTCCCATTTTGAACATCCACTCAATATAAAGGGAACTCTGTACTAAAGAAAAAGGGATTGTCCTGCCACAGGTCTACAGTCCATTAAATATCTTGCACATGTGTGTGCATGAGCACTCATATATGGCATGTGTGTGCTGGGTTGGTCTTTTATTTTTTTCTCCAGTTAAAGTTAACTGGAAGAAGGCGCTGTATTTAAACGAGAAAATTCAGACCTCTCCTGAGGAGAGAGGATGAATAACTCACAGCAGCCTTAAACCTTCCTGAGTTATGCATAAACTACATTTTTATTAGAGGTGGATTATACTAGCAGCTATCCAGGAGGTTCAAATTCCTAACCACTGGAGACAATCAGAAGCACACAAAGATCTCTGCATAATGAACATAAATATCCTTTCAAACAGAAAATCATAATCTACTCTGTTGTAATCAAGTCTATATTGTTGCATAAAGAATTTTAAGCAGAAAAGCAATATATAGGACATGGAAAAGAGGAACAAAGACTCTAATGCTTCCTCATGATCATTCTGTTTTAATCATTTTTTTTTTCAACAAAGTAGTTATGTATGATAATTCATTATAAGGTAGCTTCGTCTCTTAATACAAATCTAGCACTAACAAGGTAGTCTTTTATCCTCATATGTTACATCAGAACTTCTTTCGGGAGTTTCAAAGTTAGCCTAGAATTTGAGTATGCATTTTTGAGACTATTCTAGTGCATGTAAAGCATACCAATATTCAGTGCCTGTTGTCCTGTGGAACAGCATCTATACAGTCTAACATCCTTTAAAAGAAGGGAAAAGCCCAGGAAAATAACCAGTTTCCAAAGATACGTGGAACAGTTCCTTATCTATTTTCCTTCATTCATTAACTCACTCCCTTTTCTGCCACAGAAAAACAACTTAACTGATGCGGGTTTTGACCTTTCAATGGAATTATAGACTCATGGTATACTCAAAGGGACCCATAAGGATCATAGAGTCCAACTCTTGGCTCCACACAGGACCACCGAAAAATCAGAACATGCCACTGATAAAATTGTCTAGCTGCTTCATGAACTCTGTCATCTTGGTGCCAGGACCACTCCCCTTGGGAGCCTGTTCCAGTACCTGATCATCCCCTGGTGAAGAACCTTCCCTCGATATCCAACCCAACCGTCCCCTGACACAGCTCTATACATTTCCTCAGGCCTTGTCATTGTCACCAAGGAGCAGAGCTCAGTACTGCCCTTCTGCTCCCTGTGAGGAGCTGTAGGCTGCCATGAGGCCTCCCCTCAACCTCCTCTGCTATGGACTGAACAAACCAAGGAACTTCAGCTGCTCCTCATATGTCTTCCCTTCCAGACTCTTCACCATCCTTGTAGACCTCCTTTTTGGACCTAACAAGACAAAGGCTCAATGCAACTACACAACAGATAGCAACTGATAGCTGGCATGAATGGAAAAGTTCTGAGCACTCTTTAGCTCTACGTTCACATGCATGAAGTGTGCATGTATGATCTCTTCAACTGTGCTCCTGGTTAGATCCCTTACAGAAAGTGGTTGGGCATACTGTCAGATAAATGTTTACCTCTTAACCAGTTCATTTTTACAGCCCAAGGGGAGGGAGATGTGGGAGAGGGGTGCAGGGAGTTTCTGCATTGTACTCCCCTCCCATTAACCAAGGAAGGGAGTGGCTGAATCTTAATATTTGTTATCAATCATTGTGCCTGGGTTTCATCTGCCCGAGTGTGACAATACATCATAAAAAAGGACAGAATGCAGATCTTTTATGGGAATCCTCAGCTGCTAACTTAGAACACCTTTATAAAAGTTTTAAAATATAGGTCTCCAAAAATATACATGATAGGTAGGTAGACATTTGCTGTCTTAATACATAAATTGGCGTTTGTTTTTGTAGGGCTGCTCAACTGACAAATGACAAAAGATTTTGTTGGTGGCATCACCCCTCCCTGAAGCCTTCGTGAAGCTTCCCTGCAGGGAGCACCAAGTCCCTAATATTGACAGATCATTTATATTTAAAAGCTCCAATATTTGGAATACTTTCTGCATAAAGAAGTTCAAGAGAACAATTACATAAAAACTTCACGTGTATTTTGACACATCTCTTCAGAGAAATAAACTATTAAAAAAAAAAAAACATTAAAAGAAGGCAAAAACTTTTATTGTCCTAAACATTGTCAAGGGTGATTATATATCGCCTGTATTTCTACGCTTTCACTGAAAAAACATAGCACTTACCAAGTTCAGCTCTATTCTCATTCATTGCAGTGGACAGAGCTGATTATCCCATCTTTCAGAAATAAATGGTGTCAAGGAAGTGAAACAATGACAGATCGTCAAGTACCTATTTAGCAAACGTAAATTATACCTCCCCCTCTGCTGCAGATAAAGACAACATTGTACCTCCCTGAAAGTAACCATTTCGCAGGAATAAAGCACATGCATGCTTTCTACCCTGGCAGCTGACTAACTAAAGATGCATCAGCTGCTGCCCTGCAGCTCTCACCTCCTGCATTCAGGAGAGCTTCCTGGCAGGCTCTTGTTCTACCCTTTCTAACCTCATTCCCCTCTGCACACAGACACACATTACAGCAGAGACCAGAGGGCAAGAACTAAATCCCTAAGCATGCATTAAATTAACTCATTTTAAATATAGAGATGCATGGACATACCAAGCTATTCAAGACTTGGTCTCAGGGGCAACATTTTATACTGCCACAGTGTTCTTTTTCACTGTAGTTCACCTCTAAATTGAAAGCCAGTAATTTTGTTTAACCTGGTATCATACACTTACAACTGAATGGAAATATTTAAAGTAGGACACGGAAGAATAGAATAAACTTTTTAAAAATGTGTGAAACGAACCTACTCTGAGATAGTTATTATTATGTAACTGAACGTCTATCAGCCTGTTTGACAGACTGAGAAGATTGATGAAAAGTCAAAGTTATCTCTTCATTCACAGTTGAGTGAATTCAGATCCAAGGCATTCCATCAAATAAGAGAAGTTAATGATTTCAACTTTTCAAATGTATATATATATACATACATAAAATTAGCACATACACACATATAAAATACACATTCACTCACTTGGACTCAAAAGCTGATTTTTTCCCTGGATTCTGCAATCCAGATGGGAAAAAGCTCTCTAACCCTCTGCTTCATTTGGAAGTTTTAAGCCTGCTATGTTGTAGTTTTGAAACTGCTCTACTTTACAACAGTAAGCTTAAAAAATGGTGATTATAATGTAACAGCAGGGGCAACATTCATGTTAGGGCTGAGGTAGTGCTTCCATTCTTGTTACAACTTTGTCAGAAGAAAACAATTAAGACTGAAACTTCTAATGCTCAGATGTTTGTATTTACCTATTTGAGTGGTTTTTCTCTCCTCTCCATTCCCCTCCCCTCCTTTTCCTTTTTTTTTTTTTCATTTTCCTTTCTTTTCCCTTCCCTTTTCTTTTTTTCTTTCCTTTTCTTTAATTTCCTTCTGTTTTCCTTTTTTTTTTTTTTTTTTTTCTTTCCCTTAAGTAAAGGGAAATATTTGAAGGGGAAGAAGATTAAAAGGGGAAAAAACCTATAGGCTTCATACGTATCTTTTATTTTATTAATACCAATATCCTAGATTTTTTAAGCATAAATAATATAAAATTCATTGTGCACCACATCCTGCTTTCATTTTTAATCCCACCATACAACATTAAACGATCAGAATTTAGACTCCTAATTTCAAAACTGAAAAGTGCTTTTGGCTTTTAAATGATATGTGATGTGACACTGCAGTTCATTTACCCCGCTCACATCAGTATCATTAGCAGGAGAGACCTTCCCAGATCCTAAATCTATTCAGTTCAGAAGAAGCATATGAGCAGAAATTTGGAGTATTCTAAAGTGTTGTCTGAATTACTGAACTGATTTTCAAGGCTATAACAACACCGCTTTTTCATCCAAGAGCTTTCAGCTGGTTTTATCCTAAGTGTTCAGACAGTTCAGGCAGTTCAGAGCTGCCTTGGATTTGTACAGTGCAGCCCATGGGTATGGGTTACACTCACAAAAGAGCTAGTAATATACTAGTGGACTCTATGGCAGTTCTCCCATTGACTTCAGGGTGAGCACTGACATTCTTGTTATAACCTACACAAAATATTAAGTATTGATGGAGATTAAGTGGAAAATTTCAGCACATCCCCATCACCAAAATACTCCATAACTGATTAACAATACAATGAAAATTTACTATAATTGGAGAATTTCTCCCTTAGAAGGCATTGTACTAGATGCAAATGTTTATCATAATTTTAATTAAATACTAACCATTGTCACAAACTTAATTTTTAATGTCATTTTAGAAATTATCCATCAATTCACATCAACCACTAGAAGTAATGAATTCCCACCTCACAAGAATTTTACATAGCTTCACTTTGACTTATGACTTCATTTAAAGTTACCTATTTATCATACCATCAAGGTATCAAGGTATCATGCCACCAGTATCAAGGATAATACTATTAGGTTGTAATTATACATACTGTAATGTTTACCATTTTTATATATCAGATCAATATAACTCCACTATAATTTGCATCAAGATCACGAATTTGTGGACCCCGAGCCATGAAACGACAGAAAATTATCTAGACATTCATTACTGTGCACAGTTTCCAGCACAAGTAGAGAAGGACTACTCCCTCCAATACGACCATTATTATAGAAATGCTCATACTCTATTAGCTATTTAAAAACTAAAATTTGTGGTTATATGTAGTGCTGTTTTCCTGATTTTAAGTTAAAGCAACTAGTAGGGTTACTCTCTAATTACTCTTTTAAATGTAACTTCTGTTTTGTTTTTAGTATTTATGCATTCATGTAGTATAGTTGTAAAAAATAAAAATAATTAAAAAAAAAATAAAAATGAAGCCCTTCACTGTAGTACATACACACAGGGGGATGAAAATACTGCTGTAGTGGGAGAAGTTAACTACGTATTTCTTGACTTGTGTATAATAAAATATCAACTTAAATGCTATTTTATTATTCATATATTTGATTCCATAATTGTTTTAATTGAGAGAAACCAATTAGCGAGGAAGAAAGTGCCCATTAGCCCACAACAAAAATAATACATAAGTACTTCACTTTGTAGAGATGTCTCTGCTGGCATTTATTGAAATTGCTACTTAGGGCAATTGCTGTTGTTTTTAACCTACTTTTTAAAGCCTTCTCTGTTTTTAACCAAAAACTTTGTCATTAATTTCACCCAAAAATCTGAGGAACTTTCAGGACTCTGCAATTTGAATCAAGTTATGTCTTTTTAGGTAGATCCAAAAATTTAAAGAAAGAATTTTTGATAATTTAAAGCAAGGGATTCTGCTAGGTTTTCACTGCTATTTCTATTAAGGTTAATCAAATGAATTTGTAATGCAGGATTATTTTCAGTGTATTTATGTACTTACCCCAAACACTTCCTGTCCTTTGAACTCCAGTAATGTTTCCACTGGCACCAATTTACCAAGTGGAAAAGAATCCATTCTACAGGAAAATTAGAGAAGAAAAAAGCTAACACCAGTCTGAGAGAAGAAGAGTTACTGATTGAACACGTTATATATAAGATTATATAGAAACACACTATGAAAGCACTAAGGCATATAGGGATGAACAGTTGTGTAATCTTTGGCAAGTGTCTTCCTCCTTGAAAATAATTTTCTATAATGGATTATTTGGACTTTTTGAGTTTTATGTGGGGGAAATAAATGGTGAATGTGTTCAAGACAGCCGATTTAACAACCACTTCCATCACAAAGATAAGTGAGCTGAAAACAAAATAGACAAGTAGGATAATATTAAAGAAGAAGAAATAAGATTGTATTAAGCTGATTTCTGATGACTGGTAAACATCATGAATTGCTAACCAGCAATGCTGAAAACAGTTCGATCTGTGACAAGCTAACTTCAGAATCCCCACTTCACAGTATGTGCTTTCTTCTTGGAAGAGATGGCAAATTAGACTACAGGATTCTCTGTTGTGTCACCTTTAAGTTAAATTATTTTACTACTAAATTCAAAAGCTTAATACTTTAATGGGAAAACAAACTTATTTTCTTATAATGTAGCTCTGCAACACAATCAGCACCTAGTTGTTTTGCTGTGATTTTCTGTCTTTGAGAGATCACTTTGCATGTAAATTTCATTTAAAAAAAAAAAAAAAAGAAAAAAGAAAAAAAGGAGACAGGTTTTAAGTTGGCTTGGGTTGTTTTCTTGGTTAAAATACATTTTACTTTTACGGCTTGATTTAACAGAACCATGTGTACTTCTGAAATATGACAGTCGCTGTACAGGATGTTATTGTATAAGTATAGACATTGAAAAGACGTCTTAAAAATAGTAATTGAGAGGGGAACTCTTCTCAGCAATAAATAAGTATCTTGAAAAGCCAGTGAAGAACAGTATGACTTGATAATGGGGTAATGATACGTGCTTCATTAAAGCCTGTTAATTGAAGGTTTGCCATGAGCAGTGAGTAACGATCATTGTAAATGTCTTCAGAAAAATAGTACCCTACTAATAAAAGTAGGAAATGAACGAGAGGAAAGAGAATTGCAAATGAACGACAAGTAGTAGACTTTACATACCAGAATATAATGGCATTTCCTTGGAAAACTAATATCCCATTTTAGACTTCAGTTTTCTGTGCACTTGAATATGCCAAGCATTTTTCAATAATATTAAAGATGATGATCGCAGTTTTGATGGGGAATAAAAACCATCTAAGATTTTAGTTGATTCTAACTGAAAGACATGCACGTTAAACAAAGGACAGAAAGCTGGCAAACAGAAATTAACTATGTATATAACCAATCATCTCTGATTTGAATCTGACTACGAGTTTGCAAATAATTTTTCTAGTTATTTTTTAAGAGTTGATATCTCATCTGCTAGAATTGCATATGTAAAAACTAAAAAAGAAGAACAAATCCTCTTTGAATTAAATAATAATGAATACTAAAAATTACTGTTTTCCCAGTTTGATAACTTGTTTAACATACAATATGTGGGACTGTAAAAATGAAATCACATGTATACACTTCCTTGAATGTGTCTGGGGTTACTTGACAACACTACTTTCTTCACAAAGATATGTGCAATTTATGATCATATTGCAAAATGTACAGCCTTTACTTTTGCTATGACAATTTGCCAGAGAAGAAAATTATTATAAGAAAAAGGATACAGTTAAAATAAGTTACTAAAAATTAACTTATGTGCTGTAGTGAATGATTTGAAATTATTTAAACTTTTTTTTTTTTTTTTTTTTTTTTTTTAACTCAATTTAAATACCTCAGGACTGAGATTCAGTAATCACTACAGAGGAATGAATGGTGACTTTTCTGCGGTTCCCTATACTACTCAGAAAAGAAAACTGTATTTCAAAACACCGAATGGAGCAGGGCAAACTTTTCAAAAGGCACTGCTTCAAGAACTGTCATGGATTTTTCAGTTTGAAAATATGTAGGATGGATAAGATAACCAGACTTGTTCATAGCAAAAGTAGAAAAGATTCCTAAATGATAAGAAACACTGAAAATAACCAGGCAGAGTAACTGCATTTTAAGAGATAGGATCTAAGTGGTCTTACAGAAGAAGAAAACTAAAAGTTCACACATTTGCAAACTGCTCTAATTTTTTTTGTTTACTTTTACATTCCAATTCAAACTTTAGAACTCCAGAAGAGTACACCCAATGAAACATACAGAGAATAATATTAAAACAAAGTGCTTATCAACGTGAACCTAATTAGCTCTTGGAAATCTCTTTCACAAGGTATAACCAAGGCTGAGTGCTTAAAAGGATTTAAAATACTAAAGAAAATGGAAATAGATAATGAATTAATCCAGAATCACAACAGAAACTTAATTCATACGTGGCTATTTCATAACTCCAAGGAATTTAGCACATCCTACTACAGACATACAAAGAACTGAAGATTTTTTTCTCCCTTCCCTCATCTTTGATTGTATTTATGGGCAGGAGGATGTAAGAGAAAATTCTTTCTGACTTTCAACAAGCAGTTACTAAGAAATGTTTGAGATGATATGTGCCAAGAACAACACTGAAAGAACGCTTAATAAGCCTAATTTAGAAAGTATATCTGTTCCATAAATGCATGAGATAAATTAGAAATATTAGAAAATATGAGTCGATATTCTCATAAGGAACCTAGTTTGGAACTTGATTTCTTTTTTATGTATTTGGCAAGCTATCATTTTTTTTTCTTCTTTTTAAAAATAATGAGTACATTAGGCAACAGACACAAGCGCTTAGTACTGATGTCTAGACTTCTGCAGCTTCTAATTCACTTATATTATCTAAAAATAACTACAAGTGAATTTAATCACAGTTCCAAAAATTGAAAACAAAGCAGGATGATCCAATGACTAGAAACAGCCAGGCTGCAGCTTCTGCAGCCCTATGGTCACTCCAGCTCTTGTGACAGGCTCTGCTGCTTCTCCAACCTTTGCAATGGATCCTGCAGCTGCTCCAGTCCTGCAACAGGCCCTGCAGTTGTTCCAATCCTTGTGATGGACCTGTGGCTACTCTAACTCTTCTAACGGACCATGCAGTTGCCATGACCCTCACAACTAGACTTATGATCGCTCCAATCCCTATAAAAAGTCCCACAGTTCAACCAGAGAATGAACCAGTGCCCATAACTGTTGTCTCCTATAAGCAAGAAAAAAAAAAGTCTATGAAAGCCAGAACATTTAACAAGGAGAGAAGCTCTTAAGATAAGACAAAGGTGGAGCAAGTCCATCACTAAAATGGGAGGAGAAGAAAGAGAAAGAAACTGTCTTACTCCTAACATTGAGTTAGCTATGAGATGTGTGACAAGATTAGGAAGAAACCACTGGATGACTGGAAACAGATCCTGTGCATCATGCTACTGCTCAAAGAACTATCCTGGGCCCTGAAAAGCAAGCTTCGTGGTCACATGACACCCCAGGAAGAACTGAGTCAAACACTAGGACTCATTTCTGAAATAATCTCATAATCATCTGGGCCAAAGAGCATGGCATGGAGAAGGTATATCACATCCCCTATCATACACAGTATCTGGAAAACTCAAGTGATACATTGGCCTATTAAAGACTTCTTTGAGAGTAATTGGTACAAGGCCATTTAAACACTGGGACACACATTTCACAAAAGCCACTGACTTAGTCAACACTCAGGGATCCACCAATGGGCCTTGTCCTGTCCAGTGAAACCTGTGTACCATAGAATTGGGATAAAGTCCCAGTGGTGCACATAAAGAACATACTGAGCAAGATAGTCTGGGTCATTCCTGTCTCAGGCAAAGGCAAGCCTACCTGTGGGACTGCTTTTGCTAAAGGACCTGGGACATGTGGTGGGTAAAGCAGAAGGATGGGGGTGTCTGTTGTATAACTCAAAGGGACATAATGCTGGGCGAGAATAAACAAAAACACATATTGTATGACATTAGTTGATTCACAATACTGCATGTCACCATCACAAGTTTTTATAGGCCTCGATAACACTATTACAAGTAAGAACAACCCAAATTAAAGAAGAACGAATTCTGATGGAGTCAGAACTAGCATCAGCATGCAGTAATCCAACACTGGATCGTTTCTCTTGTACTAAAGGACTGCTACAACAGATAGCGGCCGAAGTCGTGAAATAAATGAACTTCATGGATGGACAGTCTACATGGATAGAACATAGGCTGTGGGAATGAGATGTGTGTGCACATCAAAAAGTAAGATGGGAGATGGTAATTAGTTAGGATGTATAAGACAATTATAGGACCTGAGCGTAACATAAATGGGACAGGATAAGGGGTGGATGTTGACTTAGTTTCAGTAGGGACAGAGTAGTGTCTCTTCATAGTGGCTGATATTATGCTATTTTGGAGAAGTTCAACATACAAACATTGAAAACACATCAATATTTTTAGTTGTTAGAGTAGTTCTGAACAAAGTCAAGGATATTTTAGTTTTGTCAGCTTCTCCTACTGTTCTGGAAGAGGGCTGAGAGCAGCACAGGGAGCTGGAAGTGGGCAGAATCAGGAGAGCTGAATTAAACCAGGTCAAGGTGATATTCCGTAGCCCATGCCAGAATATGTAAGGAAAGTTTGAAAAAGAGGAGAAAGTTCATCAGGAGGGCAACTGATGCTTGGGGACTGGCTGGGCTTCAGTCAGTAGAAGTTGAGCAATTGCTTGGGCATCAGTTGTTATGCATAAATATATGTACCTATCATTTCCATTATCCTATTTTCCCCTTTCTTTTCTCTAAATTGTAAATTGATTTTAACCTCAATCCACTAGTTCTACTTGCCCCTTCCCCCCACCCCCCTTCCCAGTCTTTCTTCCTTCCCCCGGGAAGCAAGAGTGAGCCAACAACTGCATAGGGCTAAACTACCTGCCAAATTAAACCACAACACTACAGAGAAGCAAAATCACCACCCCCATTTTTAAGGCCACATTACTGCAGAAGGCATGGTAAGATCAGATTCTACAGAAGAGGAGAGATAAAGCACCAGCAGAGAGAACCACACTAACAGTTGGTGATGAACTAGGCAGAGATAACCACTACTGAGCACACCCGATTCATCCCATAAATCAAAAGAAATATCAATTTGGCTGACATCTATGAAAAAAAAAATGCAGTGGAAGCAGAGTCCAACACAAGTGTTCCTGGAAGTGAGACACCTTACTAAAATGAAAACCTACACCTGAGCCTGCTTGACACAGGATAAGGGTGAGATAAAGGGAAGAGCTCTGCCACATCAGCCAGCATTAGGCACCAAAAAAATAGCCACCAAAATCCTCAGATAGCTTGAAAGACTTTCTTTATGGGTAAAAAAAAGGAACAAATCACTGGCTGGCAATTCAACCAGTACACAACAAGCAACTTTATGCAAAATAAGACTTAATTTAGTACCAAAATTCAAGATATGCCAGAGATTAAAAGCAGATATCATTTGAACAACATGCAAACAAATTTTATTCTCAGGGGTATGCAGTGGTGGTGGGAAGCTATCAAGTCTTATAAACACGTTTGAACTGTGGCAACAAAAGGCCAAAGTTAATCCCATGACACTGACAACCAGCAGCATGCTCTTACTCACACCTGCCTCCCAGTTCTCCATGCCTCTTCTTTCCTCTGCTGCAGCTCCTGAAAAAAGAGGGAAGACACCATTAGACCTGACAAGCAGCAAACCCTCCACCTGAAGGAAACAGAAAACCCAGTGTCCCAAAGGAACTCAGCACTTGGCCACCCAGCCAAGAAAGACCTTACATCCTCCCCCCCCCCCCCCCACCCAATTCATCCCAGCAAAAACTACTTCGAGCAGCTTTTCTGACCTCACTGACGCACCGTGGAGTTCCAGCTGGTACTACAGGGAATCATAGAGGTGGGCAGACTGGGCAAATGGAGATGAGCACACGAAAAGCAAATGCCCAAGAGTCAGCTTCCCTGCCTACAGAGGACCCCCAGCCACTGCCTCCATTGCAAAGAGCCTGGGACTCTGGGGCACAGCTGCTCCCTGACTTACAGGGCAGCCCTGATCCCTACATCCAAGAGAGGTTCCTTCTGTCCCAGTCTGGGGCACCTTGACCCTCACCTCCCTAACAGGGCAGTCGCTTCACATATGCTACCAGCAAAGCACAAAGGCTCAGCACTCAGATCCTGATTACAGGTTGGTTGATGACACCCCTGGAGCCACAGAGTCCCCAGAAGCAGGAATGACTCTCAGCAGCCAGGCAGCAGGACACTGCCAAAGGCTGGGGTCAGGATACCAGCCCTGATTCTAGGAAGGTTGCAAGCCCAGCCCCACATCTCATGGCCCCACACCTCTGAAAGGCCAGGGCCAGATTGCCTCCTGAATACAGGGGTCTCTCAGAACACAGCTCACCAACCACAGGGGGCATGCACACCCCTGTCTACAGAACTGTACCCCACACCTCATCATCTCTGAGAAGCCCCATGGAGCATGCAGCTCCCACCAACACTTGAGGTTCAGGCTGGCCTGCCCGGCAGCAGAACACCACTAGATCTTTGAGAACCCAGGGAGCAACTTCAACCCACCAAGCAGGGAGGTCACCCCAGCCACAAGCAGCACCTCAACCTGCACGCTCTGACTGGACAGGAAGGGATCATTCCCACCAGCTGGATGGCTAAAGCAGCCAGCTGCAAGCTGCAGCCTCCCCAGACCTGATTACAGGGGGGGGCTGCTTGGGGGACAGAGGGCTCTACTCCAATAGTAAGATACTTTTGCTTTATTATTGCTGCTTGCTGTTGACTCGTAGCATCTCCAATTGTGAGGCAGCTTGACCCACTTGGTGCCTGCCTCCCTTCAGAGCACACTTAGAAGCCCCTCCTCTTGGAGCCTGCCTGGTTCAGCCTGACTCCTTCCCCACCTCCTTCATTGGAGCCCACATGGCCTGGCCTGGCCTGGCCTGGCCCAGCTCCATCCATCTATCCATCCTTCCCAGCACAAATTTTTCAGCACACACCTTCAGCCCCTCCCCACCACACATTGTCTCAGGAGTCTACTTTTCACAGCTTCCTCTCACACACTGACAAGAATATCTATCACTCACCTGCCTGCCTACACACCTTATACAGGTGTCCCATCCCCATCAGCCAATAGAAGCTCAGAACACTTTATCTTCCTGCCGCTTTGCTTCCCAATGCTTTCTCTTCCCACCTCAGCATTCGCACCCTTTCTAGCTGAAGGCTGCCAGGCTGGGGTCACCTGAGGAACACAGGCCCCTCTCACGGGTGTTGCTGCCCATCCCCTCAGGGCAGAGCTGCCCCACAGATGGTCTCACCTCACAAACCAAGTGCCCTGGCACAGCTGGCTGTGGGAAACTCATTTTTTCAATTTCAGTGTTTTCTTTTAACAGCCACATCAACATTAGGTGTTCCTTCCTGAGTAGTAGATGTCCACAAATGTAATTAGAAACACATATAGTTTTTAAGGAATTCTTCACAGTGACACCTCACATCTCTGCTCCTACAGGGAAAATCCCTTCAGAGCTCAGAAATATTGTTACAGAGAGAAGAGGGTGAAAAAAGCTAATATCTGATGTATGAAGGATGTAATTTATTTGTAAACTCAGGATGTTCTTGTTTTATAGAGTTGCTTGTATTTTATCATTTATTTACAAACAAAGGTTGGAAACGCTCACCTACTCACTATGTGTTGCAGTGTATGTTTAATAAATTCATTTCATTTTGTCCTAGGCTACGTTCTTTCTCATTATTACGATGGTATAAAATCGGGCTATGGAGGTGACAAAATGATGGACACAGAATGTATGCTGCTCCCACCAAGGGGCAATGCCAAAGCAGAATGTATCAGCAGCAGAAATGACTCTTGTCAGCTGTGAGGAAAAGGTTCCCTTCAGGGAATCTTTTGCCCAGAGTGTAACCCAGATAGATGGACTGCCCTGGAGAAAGGCACACAGGACCTGAGGGAACTAGCTGTGCTAGAGATAGTGTAATGCTTGAGGGTCCAACCTTTCGGTATATAAAAACTATATATATATGCCTGGGCCACTCTGAGTGAAGAGGAATTGTCTTGGGCCACATATGTGTGGGTTGCTCCAAAAGTAATGCCTCCTATTTATTTTCATGGAAACTACAGCAGATAAAATGAACGCAGTAACTGTTTGATAGAGAAAATTCTCAGCTACAAAATGCTGTTTTTCAACATGGTCACTACCATTAGCTGTGCATTTTTGCCAGAAATGAACAAGAGGCTGCATGCCGTGCTCGTCAAAATCTGCACCAGCACATGTGACCCACGGTCACTGTCTCCACCACTGAAATGCACTATACAACACCCCTCTGTGCTCAATAAACGTTCAGCAAGCATTGATCATGGCCACTGAGTGCCATTTTTTCCACAAGGAGGATCTCAGTTACACACCTTTGCTTCACAAGCGCTTCCTGGATGTCAGGCACCATTTTGTCAGACTGTTCATAGGCTGGATGTGGCTCTGGGCAGCCTGGTGTAGTGGTTGGCAACCCTGCCTGGGACAGGGGAGTTGAAACTAAATGATCCTTAAGGTCCTTTTCATTCTATGATTTTATTCAGGCCATTCTATGATTCTATGATTCACTCAGTTTTAGATGTGTTTTTGCCCTGGGCTAGCCAGAGCATTTTTCGGGATCAGAATTGTAAGATGATTGAGGTAGTAGAACCGTCATCCCAGTTACCCAAACTGCAGCAGAACTGCCAGTCTGTGTTCACACATCATGCTTGGTCACCTCTAGTAGGCTTTAAGTTCTATTGACCTTTCTAGTGGCTACATTCTAGATTGGATTTGGTAACAACTGATAGAAGAAACTGATATCTTTGATAGCAGATGTAATCTGCTAAAATGCAAATAAAATAATGTAAATAAAATAAAAAATGTATATTTTATATTGATTGTTAGAGTAAAAAGTTTCAAAATTGGATATCTAATGTGAGACTCTGAAGGTCAAGATTTTCAGAAGAAGTACCTAAGGAACTTAAATGCGTAAGTCTTTAGGCACTTAAAAAGAAACTTAGCTTTTATACAAAGAATGAAAACATATATGATCACTCCCCAGAAATTACATTTCAACACAAAGGAGAACAGAACATACTAGAAAAATTAACATAGGATTTTACTATTTTTCACTTCTTTGTTCCAGCTATTTATTCATGAATGAAATCCACTATAGGTAAGGAGGTTTAAGTTGTTTTGAAGCTGTTTCTGGAAAGGTGGGGAAAAATAATATTTATGCCTTGGAAGACATAATTCAGGGCATTCACTTTCTAGTTTGAAGTTTAATTTTGTTTGTAGTTTGTTTGAAGTATTTGAAAAATACCATGTAAGACAGCTGTCATTAAAAAGACATTAATAGTATGTAAATTTATTTTGAAGTGCACGCAGTTCCTGCATGCCCTAATAGAACTGGTTAAATAACACTAAAATAACATCACTTACAATCCACTAAAGGGATTTTTCAGGCTAACATGACATCATTATAAAGGTTCTCCTCATCATATTATAAGATAGTAATTTTATCATGGTGTATAATATTAGCGATTATATTCCTTCAGTTCCATCACTCTTACTGCCTGTGATTATTATCTATCACAAATCGAGTTACAAAGCTATGAGTGAAGGTAGACAGGAACAGCTGGAAAATTTTTCACATTCTTAAATCTACATTTTATGTTACATTCAGAGAGGGAAAAATTCAGATAGATTAGCCTAGGAGGCCATCTATTGTGTTTCATGGATATGACTGATTCTTCGGGGACTTCCAGATGCAAAAATTACAATGATAACTAGATGGATGGAAATAAATACAGAGGCACTTGGAATTCCTGTCATTAATTCAGTGTAAACTGACAGAACAGATTTCTTTCTGATTTGTTTTTGTTTGAAATGATAGTCCTTATGAGCACTTTTGGGAAGATACTCTGTAAATATAGAGGACTGAAAAAGTATTGCCTGTATTGTCTTTTCTTACGATAAATAAGTAAATAAATAAATAATGTAATAAATCTGGTCCTCTAAATAGATTGTACTAAGAAAACCGGGGTTATAATCTGAAAACAAATGACAGCTTTTCCCAGGACACATAGTAAAATAAAACATCCATTCTTCCATTCATCTTTTCTCAGCAATAATCTATCACTACTCATGGAATGCATTTACACATTAGAAGCTAAAATTGATTAAATCCACAAATACTTCTCAGAACTCCAAACTAAATAAAAGATGTGGAAAATGTCAGGAGGCAATAGCAACTATAATCAACACTGATCAGTTCAGGAATTTTCTGTCAAACAGTACACAACTTGATCAGCAATAAATCCACTTGCCCTTATTACCAATATCCTGCTCTGTGTTACTTCCCAGGAAAAAAAAACAAAACTTCACATCCCAAACCCACAGAGCAAGGGCATGCAGAATTTTTATTTTTTATTTTTAATCTCAACATTAAAACAAATAAAATATAAAAAACAGAACCGAATAAAATGCTTCCAGACTTCTTTGTCATTTTTATAGCAATTTACAGATCATCATCAACACAGATATCTTGTTGAGAAGGGTGAAATATTCCAGTCTTGTAATTGTATCACAATTGTGAAAATAAAACTAATTTTCAAATATTTCCCTAAAATTTTCAACAGCCTGGACCACCAAAGCAAAATGCACTAAGACCCCAACATTTCATCTAGCTGTCAAGAACGTTACAGAGTAAGTAACACTCTCATGAGAGTTAACAGGCATCTTTTCACAAAATACATGAAACAAAACAGAACAGTGATTCTGATATGATTCACTAATTCAAACACCAATAATTAAATACATACATACATACACACATAAATCCCATACCTTCTGAGGAACGGCATTTCACAAACAAATGATCTACTGGAATAACGTGATTGATAGAATCATAGAATCACAAGGTTGGAAAGGACCTGCAAGATCATCTAGTCCAACCATCCTCCCATTACCATTGCTACCACAAGCCACTAAACCATATCTCCTCATCCAGACTCCTCTTGAACACTGCCAGGGACAACTCCACCACCTCCCTGGGCATGCCAGTCCAGTGCCTGACCACTCTCTGAGAGGAAAAGTTTTTCCTTATGTCTAATCTAAACCACTTCTGGTACAACTTGTGGCCATTTCCTCTGGCCCTGTTTGTTGCCTGGGAGAAGAGGCCAAAACCCTCCTCATCACAACCTCCCTTCAGGAAGCTGTAGAGTGCAATGAGGTCTCCCCTGAGCCTCCTCTTCTCCAGACTAAATAATCCCAGCTCCCTGAGCCGCTCCTCATAAGACTTGTGCTACAGACACCTCACCAGTTTTGTTGCCCTTCTCTGGACATGTTCCAGGTCCTCAATGTCTTTCTTGTAGTGAGGAGCCCAAAACTGAACACTGTACTCGAGATGTGGCCTCGCCATTGCTGAGTACAGGGGGATGATTACCTCTCTGCTCTTGCTGGCCACACTATTTCTAATACAGGCCAGGATGCCATTGGCCTTCTTGGCAACCTGGGCACACTGTCATCTCATGTTCAGCCAAGCATCAACCAACACCCCCAGGTCCCTTTCCTCTTCACAGTTATCCAGCCACTCAGCCCCAAGCCTATAGCACTGCATGGGGTTGTTGTGGCCAAAGTGCAGGACCGGCACTTGGCCTCGTTGAACTTCATTCCATTCACCTCAGCCAAGCTATCCAGCTTATCTAGACCCCTCTGAAGGGGATCCTGCCTACCCTCAGGCAGACCGACACCACCTCCCAACTTGGTGTCATCTGTAAACTTACTGAGGGTATACTCAATCCCCTCGTCTAGGTAATCAATAACGATATTAAACAAGATGGGCCCCAGTACCGACTCCTGGGGGATTAGCTTAAATTAAAGTATTAGGGTTGAAAAATACATCCATGTATATACTAAACACATTTTCCTTTCAAACCATATTTTTTTGGTGTTGTTTCTGTTCCATTCCAAGACTCTTCCTTCTATTTTAGAGCAAAAATAGGTAAAGAATTTGGAAAAAAATGCAGCACAACAACATTTACTGAGATAATAACTTTCTGCAGAAGTAATTTACATCAACATTAATCGTTAAGTACCTTACAGTACTCTCCTGAAGAGTGATGCTGCCATCTATTGGCAATGTAAATATACTTTTGATGTTACTTGAGTGCTTAGGAAAGCTGATGTTCTATTAAAAACGACTTTCCTGCCCCTATACAGCACTCAGGAAAACAACTCTTCTTTCCTTTACCTTTGCTGATAAGTACCTAACGGCTATGTACTTTGAATGGAATCATTTGTACAATGTATCAACACTGAAAGTTTCACAACATTTAATGCTAGAATGAAGATCACACAGCTCTGGTACATTTACATACATACAGTCAATCAATAATTTTCTTATACATTTAATCACGTCAAAATACATCTAGCACAGAATACACACACACACACGAAAAAAGAAGGTCATTGTGGAATCAATGAATAATAACAACAATCAGCTAAACAAATATATTAACATGAGAACAAGCATTTAATGAAAGGGAGGCATCATCATACGTTATCTCAATTGGTCATTAATGCCTAACAAGAAAATTACATGTCTAGGAAGCTCCAGACTAATACAACCCTTCTAAAATAACCACACAGTGTTGGAATATCAGTCATTACTTCTGAATTCTCTGAACTTCAATGAATTTTTGACAGTGCCTGTCATACATTTCATGGTAAAAAGATCATCTGATGGATAAAAATACAGTAAGTAATTTTAAATTAGTAGCTGTTTAAAAAAAAAACAAAACAGGTGTTATATCTGTCATTATTTATATGGCAAACCCTTGTGTCTTGGTTTTTTGGGTTTGTTGTTGTTGTTGTTTGTTTTTTAATAATCAAAACACAGATGCTTTGAGGGAACAAGAACAGCAGCTGGCAGCAGAGATCCCAGATCATTTAGACATTCTGGGAACTCCATGATCAATGTACCAATTTTTTTTCCCATTACCAATATGTTATTAAAACCTTATTTTAGGAGACAGTACAGACATCATCTTTTATTTTCAAGTGACTAAAAAGCCTGATTCTTTCAGTCACCTTGGCTAAAGACAACATTCAGAAAAGATTTTCAACTTAAAAGGTTTTGCTTTTTAATAATGTAAGTTCTTGGGACATGATCAAGAACCCTTTATATCATTTAAGATTGACTTTGAATATCAAACTCAATTTTAAAAAAAGCATGATTCTATTATATCTTCATTTTGTTTTCTCCTTTGTGACTGCAAGAAACTAATGCAGGATAGAGTGGATACTCCATTGCTTTTTAGTAGGTACCAATTCTGCTCCACAAAGACTCACCACTGCTGAAGTGCAGCATGATCTGATGACAGTATATGGCTGTCATGGACACCATTAAACTAAAAGGAAAATAGTAACTCTGAAGATTCCACTTGTGTTTACGGAGGTGTGGGGGGCTAGCCACACTGTCCCTGAGATGAGAAGAAAATATGGCTGCATCTACTCTTTCCTTAGCCTCAACCAGCACCTACTACCATCTTCCTACACGGATTCTAAAATGTGCAGTAAGATTTTAACAAAACATGTCTTTCAGCAGGTGATGATTGTTACTTATTTCAAGTCTGCGTGTAAAGGCACAGTTCCTTGAACTCAAATCCTAACCCAAAGCATTCCATGTTCTGAAAGGCTGAACTATCAGTGCAGCTGAACAAGAGATGCCAGGAAAGCCTGGAAGCAGAGAAGCAGGTAAAGCCTACTCTGATGTAACAAACAGTAGAACATACATTCCAGTACACCCCAAATAAGGATACTAAATCTATTTGTTTCCACTTTTATTATAACCAATAGCCAATGTCATACATAGGTATGCCAACTATTTCACTAATGGAGACCCAGTCAGCTACTTTGTGCCCAGCAGTTTTTAATAAGATCATGCAAGTCTGGTTATAATCACTTAAAGAAGAAAAATGTACAGACAATCACAACACAAAATGTAAGACTGCTTAATGATATATTGGTAAAATAAGATATTTCTCAATCTTAGGATGCAAGGGTTCTTTAAAGCTATTTTTCACCCTTTGAAAATGCACACTGCAATGTATTATTACAAAGCAAGATAGGGAAAGCTTATTTGATACACTTCATTGTATTTCATATTAAAATTCAGGAATTCTAAGCCTTTTTAATGCATAGAAATGTGAAAGAATTTACATCTTCTACTTCAGTAATCAGCCACGTTATTGTCTGTTACCCTTAGCTGAATCTAATGTCAGAAGTAATACCCTTATCAATGAATCATGGGGGCCCAAACTACCAATTTTTACTCATACAAAACAGCCATCAACTCCAGTGTCTAGAAATTACTGCACCCAAAATATGCAAAACAGAGTGTTCTAAGTTTACTGCCAAAGGTAACCCCAAATTCATTGTTTTAAATATATATATACATACACACACACACACACACACACACATATAAAACAATCTTACTATTTTAAAACACATTACAGATATTAAACTCTTATGTTATCAACATTATGGAAATATTTGCTTGAATCAATTTGATCTCTTTGCTTTTGTACTGACTTTTTAATTCCATGTACGTATTTTCTTCAATGAGCTTTTTATTCTTAGTCTTTTCTTTTTTAAAACATCAGTGATACCACTAAAGTGTTTGGCAAAAGATAGCACCATTTCTTCAAGGAAATTTGTCTTAAAGAAAAAGAGCTGGTCAACTTTCCTGTAGGTCAGAACTGAAGAATAGCAAAACAGTAGCACACGTTAAAAATAAACTATTACTTTCTACATTTATATATATATATATATAAATATAATATATAATATATAAATATTTATATATAATATATAATATATATTTTTATATATTTATATATAATATATAACACAATATATATATATATATGATATTACATCTCATTCTAGAAAGTGGTATTAATAATTTATTTAAGATTAGCCTGCAATTAGATTTAAAAAAAAAAGACAAAGAAAAAGAAAGACAAATAAAGAAGAGAAAACAAGGTAAATACTGGCAACAAAAGCAACAATGAAGTAAAAGACAAATAGAAAACACCAAAATAAAAAGATGAGAAGGCCAAGACATGAGTTTCAACCCATGGAAGATGAAATGCTGGTCACTGTTAGCAATATCAGCGTGGTCCTTTTTTAGGGAGGTCAAACGATGCTTTATTTCCAAAAAAACCTTTTAAGAGAACAGGTCAAATCGGTATATTTTCAAAGCAATATATGTGGAGGATTAAGGGAGGCCACAGAGCTTTGAAAATGTTCCTTACTCACAGAATCTCACAGATTCTATTTCTGATACACTGTATTTTATTTTCTTCTTTCCCCCATCTGAGTCTTTCTTCTCCTTGTTATACCAACCCCTTCTTTATTCAGATTCTCTTTCTTTATATTTTCTCCCTGCCTTCCACTTGGGGTTACTCGTGTCCCTGTTGCCTCATTTTCCTCTCTTTAATCTACCTATTGGCAGCCATGCTGTACTTACCAAATTATCTGTGTTACTTAGCATTTAAAAGACTAATTTTTCAAACAGGAGGGCCCAGCAGTTGGAGGTAAAAGGAAAATCCCCCTGAGAAGGTCAAATTTCTAGTGTATTTCTCATGACTTCCATATACTCTGCAGTGGCTCCATCTGACTGTCAGATTGCAAGAAGTAATGGTGCATGTTCTGAATATCATCACAACACTGGAACACAGAGTAATTTTTCCCCACTGTGGTGAAAAGACTACATCTCAATGCTATTTTAGCAACTCTTTAAAACAATTAATTTCTGCCATTAGTAATCTTTCTCACTTGGCTTTCAGTTTAAATTTCTTTTTTATCCATATATCCTATGTGAAATGTTGATTCAAGTGTTGTTTTTTTTTCAAGCTTTTGTATAGTGTTAATCATCAGTTTTAGTTGCCAATGGTGATGAAATCATAAGAAGTAGAATCTCAATAGTACTTAATAAATATACATATATTAGGCCTAAATTAGGCCTAAAGGTTACGTCTAAACTACATGACAGGATGTGAGGCCAGAATACATGATCACCCTGTTCATGGAGCTGTTTTCTTATACCTAGAAGTCTTTAACTTTTACAGGTAGATTCTAACACTTATATAATGGACTGGGTTGAAAAGGACCACTATGATTATCTAGTTTCAACCCCCCTGCTATGTGCAGGGTTGCCAACCACTAGACCATGCTGCCCAGAGCCACATCCAACCTGGCCTTGAATGCATCCAGAGATGGGGCATCCACAACCTCCTTTGGTTTTCTCTTCCTTTGCCTTTTGAGAGCGATGGTAACTCCCTCTGAACTTCAAAAATTCAGATCTCTTTCCAGCAGAAACAAAGTGAAAGAGTGAATGAGCAGGGTGAGACAGGTTTTAAATCAAGCATCAATCCATATTTCACAAGCCTTTAAAAGTAGTTTCAGTGGAAAACTGGCACTTTGCATAATCCTTCATGAACTTACCACCCAAATATTGCAATGAGCTGCCTATCCATATGTAAATACATAAAGACAGTTATGCCTTCAAGCTTTCATGTAAGTTTTAATCCAAATGATTCATACCACATATTCTACTATTGGCAAGACTATCCAGGAAGGTTACTAAATGCATTTTTCCTACTTCCTGTATCAGGCAAAAATATATTATAATAAATTAATCACATAGTTGAATCATTTTAATAATACCTTACCTTAAAAGCAAGTGTTTAAATCCAATTAATTTTTTTCTTGAGCCCAAAAAGAGCGGATGGGTTATTTCCTTTCATGGAGACTTCATTTGTCTTAATCATACTGGCCACCAGAATTTCTTTGAAGGGTTAGTAAGTGGGAGTGGAGGTTTGCCTGCCATGCCCTACCATTCTGTTATCAAATTCCCATGATTTCTCCATGAGTCTTTCAATTTAACGTACTGATGCTTTCTTTTTAAACTATGGAGCACGTGTCATAGCACTGCTTTGTCAGTATCACATTTGAACTGGAAAGAACAATCTCTAGGCTGCTCAGTCCTTTAGCTTTCTCCTGAGAGGCTGTCACTAAACAAAGGTACAATTTTTATTTCAGTCTGAGCACGTCCACTGACATTTGCAGATTCTCTTGCTTTCTCCATTAGTAGTTAAACTTGTTATTACTTACTACCTTTCACAGAAAAGATGAATCTTTACTAGATCTGCAAAAGCAGAGGAAATACATCCCACTGGAGCTCTCCTTTTTCTCTACACTATTTCTCTTAATTGTACTGGGAACAGATAAAGATTTATATAGTAGTTCGATACAGAAACACTTTTGAAATGCGTTACAATTGGCATGGATCTGGCCCAAGACAGAAAAACTTCTGGGAATACCAGCAGTGTGATCTCTTTCAAGCAAGATTTATCAATAGTTCTGCTTAGAATAATGGCAAAGAATCAAACTGACGCATTTTATTCCATCTGTAGGTAGGACAGACAACATCATTTCCTTTGTTTAGCTGACTCCAGACCTTCTGTCATTTTTAGAAGCAATTGATTTTTATTTTATTTTTAAACTTTGTTCTTCCTTTCCTGGATACCTCTACCTATGTTGTATCACCAGAATGATGACATGCAATAATGCTCAGCTGAGAGCCTCCGGTTATTTGAACTATTTTAGTAACAGGCTGGTAAGGAATCAGGCTCCATAACACAGTAACCTCAAGTTTTGTTACAAGTTGAATTCAGGTTTTGTGATAGGATGAATGCATTCTTCAAATCATATTTTAATTTTAATGTATATTGAATGGTTTATATTTTTTCAGTCATCAGACATCAGACAGATACAAAGAGTCAAGCAAACAGGTTAGGCGATACTGGATCATGTTGTGTAAATAATTCCTAAAATTGGTGCTCTGTCAACTCAAAAGCTTCATTTGATCTTCTCAGGGAAATGAACAACAGAAAAGTAATTTCAACATTAAGTTGTCTTAAATATTGTTGCAGTGTCGTTTACAACCTCAAATACTTCAGAATATTTGTACTTTCAAGAGAGGAAAACACATAGAATTTTGGTGCATATGAAACTCAAAATCAAACACCTATTTAAGTAAAAAGTTTTATTTTGTTGAATAATTCACAAAACTAAGTTTTGAAAATGTAAAAAATCAGCAGCAGGCTACAAATTCATAAGCTTAAACATAAGGGCTGAGAGAACATGGGAAATGAAGAATTCCACAATCTATCTGCTGCTTAGGTCAGAACATATTTCTACAACACCAGTTATGTTTTTCAGCTTTATTTATGGATTTAATTCATACTAACAATTAAGGGAAATTATAGACATATTTGACTGCAAATAAAATATGAAAATTTCCTTCAAAATGTCTTTGGAAAGAGTAAGTAATGTTTGGATCCCATACAAACTACTATTATCTATTGATACAACCATATTCAAAATATTACATTACTCATGATAGCAATACTTAAAAAAAGGGTTCTGAAGCTCATTTAATTCACATGAATATTTTCCAAAGTACACTCACTGAATCTTCTCACTTTGAAAGCATATAATAATAAACTATAAGTAACTTGCTTTAAGTAGTGTTTTTTATAGTACACGTGGTAAAGCAGATGTTCTAAACTGAAAGTTCATATATAAGCAAAGGTGTAGAAAGGTAGTTATATCTCTAAATACAATATCACTTTAATAAGTGGTGCAATACTAGATCCCCTTCTGATGTTCACTTTTTCAAAAGAAAGTTGAAAAACTGAAGGTGGTGTTTAAAACAAATAAAAAACATACACACACACACACACAAAGAAAAAAAAAAAAAGAAAAAAAAAAACACCAAGAAAAAAGAAGCCTCAAAAATTACTCAATGATTGGACAAAACATCTTGCAGTGAGAGACTGAAATAATAGCTCAATCTGCTCAAAAAGAAAACTGAGTAGTAACTCTATTCCGGTGTGCAAGCACATTCACAGAGAGAAAGTACCAGGTGCTCAAGTGCTCTTCAAATCTGAAAGAGAAAAGCAAAACATTAAGAAAGGGCTTGACATTAAATCCAGACAAATTCAAATTAAGTATAAGTCATAAATATTTAACAGTGATGGTGATTAACCACTGGCACTACTGAAACCGTTGTTCTTCTCTCAGTAATTTAAAGTTAAACCTGAGGACCTTTTTGGAAATACGCTTTAAAGAGACAAGTCACTGGTCTCTAAGTGAGGCTACACAGAGTGAAATCTTACAAACCAGATGTCCCTGCCTTGTGTTCTATAAAACAGACTAGTCTTGATCCTATCCTAAGAGCTCCCTACAGGTGTTAACTTAGTATACTCATTAGTTGCTTTTGTGGATGCATAAATGAAGTAAGATGTTTTCCTCCAGTGGAATATGCTCAGTTCTGAAAAGGAAAGGAAAGGGAAGGGAAGGGAAGGGAAAGGGAAAGGGAAAGGGAAAGGGAAAGGGAAAGGGAAAGGGAAAGGGAAAGGAAGAGAACTCAAGATTTCCTGTTTCTGCCACAAGACTATGAAAGCCTCTCTTCACTAGCCTGAACATAAAGGAGAAGTTGCTTTTTCCACAGCCTAGCAATACTTTCAAACAAAACATAAAATATGCATTACCCATATAAAAAGCCAGGTTGAAAGATCAACTTTAGGACAGTCATCTGAATTAACATGGGGTTAAACAAGAAAGGGAAAAAAACAAAATGAGAAGAATTTATCCCCTGAGCCATCTTAGAAAAACACATTTCCACATTTTTTCTAACAACTCAGTTCTGAAGTATCTTCAAATAGACGTCAGTGACATCAAGAACCAGAACACTAAACACTAGGCAAACTTTTACCAGTGGTTTGTTGTTTTTTTTTTTAACTTTAATGGGAATTGATATGAGCAAAGCAGATTCTTCTATGATTGTTTTATTTATTTCCATTCCACATGACCTCTCAAACAGAAACAGTAGCAGTTAAAAAAAAAAAAATCACATGTGGGTGTGCAAATGTTCAGAAGGCTGCTTGGTCACCCTCATTGCATAAGAAAAGAAATCTCTTGTGAAAGATTTACAAGATTGCCAGGGAAGGATGGCAAATAAAAGATAGAGTAGCAATATATTACAGCCAAAATCTATGAAAATCAAAGTTCCACAAGAGTTTCAGCCATCACTAGGTTTAACAGTGTAAAGATGAACACACAGAAACAAAATGAGTGACCCAGATGCCAATACCTGATGACACTTAGATAAATCTGTAAAATTTGAATTGTCAGGATTGCCATTTCTTTTTTAGATGAAAAGATTATAACACGAGAACTTCTTGTTCCTAATCATTTACGTTCTCTGTTGGATGAGAAGTTGAAAAAGGAGGACAGAGAACAACCTGTGTTTGGATTTCCTGGTATCCTCCAAAATAAAGGCAGGCACACTTAGGGCTTGGGCCTGACATCATTAGGAAAGCTAGCATTGGAGGTGTGCCTGAAATCTCTCCCGTTGTACCTGCTTATTTTGATTATGATAGTTCACTATTTATGACAAATTTGCTTACATACATTATCTGCTAGTGCCTTGGGACAAGAAATGACAGGAAGGCTTGTAAATCTCACACCTGTCATTTATTGTCATCTGTGCTAGATATTTGGAACCTCACAGCTATCTTCACACCGAGCAGCAGGTTCATGCTTCTTTGCTTCTCAGTCATGGATCAATTATTGTCCAGATTAGACATCTTCCTGTAGAATACTTAACTCCATTCTGACCCGCATACCTAAGGTTGTTTTTTTTTTCATGAAGGGCTAAGCACAGGTCTTGTCCTAATACTGCAATCAGGCAGCAGCTGGAGTCTGACTCACTTGTCCAAAATATATCTAAGACTAGCATTCCAATTTCAGTTTTATAAAATAATCACACTGTATGGGTTGACTGCAGGCACCAGCTAAGCAGTGCACATATGCTCACTCGCTTGCTCTCCCCCACCTCCGAGCAGGACAGAGAAAAAATAAATAGGAAGAGCAAAACCAATAAAATTCATGGGTTGAGATAAACATGGTTTAACAAGTGAAGAAGAAGAAGAAATAAGTGATGCAAAGGCAATCGTTCATAGCTTTCTATCATACACCAATGGCCTGTGGCAGTTTCTGAACAGCAGTCGGATTCTTAAAAATCCTGCCTCCGTTTTTATTGTCAAGCATGGTGTTATATGGCATAGAGCATCCATTAGGTCAGACTGGGTCAGCTGCCCAGCTTATGGCCCCTCTTAGTTTCTCACCCATCCCCAGTTTACGTGCTGAAGGAGTGAAGGAGATGGGTAGAACAAACAAATAAATAAATAAATAAAAATAAAAATAAAAATAGGAAACCTTGATGCTGCAGAGTACTTCTCAGCAGCAGCCAAAACACTGGTATGTTATCAACATATGTTTGCTAAGATGAAATTTAGCACCATAGGGACTGCTATGAAATAAATGAACTCCAGCTCAGCTGGACTCAGTACACAGGTACATATAGACTTAAGCAGTTAGAAGCTGGAATGACTACATCAGCTCTTCAAGTCTCACCAAGAGGCTCAGTTGAACTTAAGTGAAAATAAGAAATAGGCCATAATAAGAAGAAGAACTAAGAAATAGAGTAACAACAGGAAATATTTATATATCCGAGAGAAAATATTTTTCTTGACCTTCCCAGTAACAAAACATTCACTACTCTTGCTCTATAATAGCTTTGAGATGAAAGAAAGTACAGAAAAGAAGATGAAAGTAACTGAAGTTCTACACATTTTTCATCTCTGTCATCTCTACACACAGCCACTCTATCAGCAACTCCTTGTTTTTGCCCATACAAAACAGAATGCACAATTCTACTTTACTTCAAACTCCTGCATGGCTCCACACAGCAGGTTATGACATAAAGACACATGGTCAAAATGAAGTCTTCATCAGATCTGATACCATTAACATTATTCTATCATGAATAAGAATAAAGAGACTCTAGAAAGGACAGGATTGCCCTTCTTACCTTGTTTTGCAGATGGAAGAAGGACTTCACTTGCACTGGCTGTCAATCTAGTTCCTTTCAAAAACATTAAAATTCACTTTAAAGTCTGAATAATAAGAATTGCTGACCCTTCTGCACTGATAAAAAATAAATAAATGCCAGTCAGACACCGGCTTATTCACAAAGGTACAAGTAAACTCTTTTTCTAACTACACTGCACAGAATTATTCTTTAAGCTAATCAGAATTCAAACAGACACAAATCAAATGTCACCCTGCTACGCTAACATCCGTCAACCACAATGATTACATCTACATCAATCATTTGATATAATAGGCATAAAGTCATTATAATAGAACGTTGTCAAAAGATCTGACACTGTCTTCTATTTAGTATTCTATCATATAGTACCTACACGATTATTTCAAAGGCAGCAGTGCCTCCTTTGAAACGAAGAGAGCTTGCTTCAGCATTTTCCTGGCAGCAGATTCAGTGACAGCATTCTCTATGAAGAAGTCACATCACCAATCTGAGTTTTATAAGAGAGGGTATTGCATCTTTTGTTCCAGCAATTTTAAAACTAGAACTGAAAAACTGAACTATTACATCATTTTGGACACACATTCTGCCACATGTCTGAAAAGAACCTTCTCTTTCAGCAGAAACATTGGTTCTATGATATATATGGAAAGAAATCAGTAAACTCCTTCCAGTGTCTCCTTTATATTGGAAGTCCCATTGAGTTTGTCTCCTGCATTTAATTCTGTGTGAAACATCTCACCACATCATTTTCAAGTACCAGTTTTCTGAAAAGTGTAGTTCTACCAGAGGGTTATGCACATGAAAAAAGCGCGTCCATATCAAAATATGAAGTTCACCTGTTGAGTCAGAACATGACTTCTCAGCTAACAAATCAGGCCAGAAGTTATCTATTATACTAAAAGATGTCTAAAAATTCTGCATACAGACTCTGTATGTTGCACTCAGTGCTGTGGATTACCAGCCTGAATCAAAAAGAAGAGAGAGCACAAGTGATGCAGAAAACATTCTCTTTCTGGACCAGATAGTGTCAAAAAGGCAGTACATTTCTGTCACTTTAATCAAAACAGGTGATTTAACTCAGTGACCTTTCTGTGCTTTAGTCACCATAGTGAGCATGAAGATCCTTAACTACAGCAAGGATCTAAAATTATGCTTGCTTTCCACGGCAAATATTGTGTGAAGAAAAGATGAAGGCAATTAGTAAAATAAACCAAATGGTAAAAGATTAAGTTTTAAATCTTTTAAAATCTACCACTACAAGGACGAAAATCCTGGATATTTTATTCTGTTTGGCTTGGAAAGCATCCATATAAAGAAAGCAATTTAATGTTAAAACAAAATACTTCAGTTAAGACTTTATCAGTTTAATGGATTTTTATTTATGATTTTTAATACTACAGATATTAGTAATTGTTATCCTCAGATACAGTGGTTCTTAGAATCAATAAATATATTCACAAGAGTTTAATGGAGCATATGTCATGACTAGGCTTCTTCATCGACTATTTGTACAAAGTCATTGATAACTGACTTCCAAAACAATTGACATAACAGAATCATATATCATCAGTATGTAAACACAAGGAGTTTCCAACCAGTCTTCATTAATAGGTCAAATCTGTTAGTGTCTTCACAAAGATGGGTTGGAGGAACAAAATCTCCTTTTATATCATTTGTTGGTTTTACTATCAGATAGAGATCCCTGTCCTGGATCTGAGTGAACTCTTATCGCTACTTCATTTAGCAACTAACTACAAACCAGCAATAAACTTGCCTGAAACCCTTTTTCCTAAGAAATAATTACTTAGATCAAGCTCATAGATCACACTCTTATGAATACATACATTTTAATAAAAACTTTCTTTCAGGCACAATAGTTTAAAAGCACATAAATCATGTTTACCGAGTCCATGTTTAGATTTTAGCTGGCTTACAAATCAATGACCATTTTTTAATTAGTATAAGTTCATATTTGCAGTAAGTACTTTACAAACATTACTCTCTTGGGAATAAGAATCCATCACAGCAAAATTCTCACTTCTTTAGAATGCAAATTAAATATTTTTAACCAAAGGCCATGATACTATTAAATAATGGAATGTAATTGTAAAATTATCAAGTCATATTTTCATAGCTATGTTGCCATCAGTGAACAATCTACATCTTCGAAAACTCTTTTTACATCCTTATCAAGACAATAACATTTTACTTGTAAACAGCAATGGCCGCACTGTGTGTATACCCACAGAACGATCAAGATGTAAATGATGAACACTGTATATTTACTTTGCATTACAGTGAACATTAAGGTTTATAGTTCTCTGAGGTAAATATTGATTTTGACTTTACTTTAGTCAATATTTATTTCTCCTTTCAATAAACATTGATGTTTGCCTCAAGTTAAGTCAATATCCTGTTAATGTACATTACTTGAATAACATTTGGGAATTCCTAAACAAACGAGTCAAATTCAGTGAATCAAAGGTAGTGGGACCAAGAGACCTTATAGGTCATTTTCAAAACTGTCAGTACTAGCAGAACTACCAGAACACTGCATGGAACAGTCCTGAACAATCCTTCATTGGTCTTCAGCATGCTGGTACTGCAGTCAATTCTTTATGTGGTACAATTCCAATGTTTAACCACCCTTTCTGTAAAGAAGTGTTTCCTAACATCCAACCTAAACTTACCTTGGCGCAAGGTATATTTATTTCTGGAGATCTGATTCTCTTGAGAAATAAATAACACAGGCTTTAGTGACTATATTATACTTGCAGATAGCATGAATATAAGCCACAGGAAATACTACTGAAATGTCACATTATTAAGATATGTATCATATATTAGGTTGTAAGATTTTTTTTTAAATTTTTTTCTCCTCAAAAGCTGCACTGTATAGGAAACATACTTGTGAATAAGAGGTACAGACTCGATCAATTACCTTCCAGTTCGTTGGTTTTTTTTTTGTTTTTTGTTTTTCTTTTTTTGGCTTCCTCAGTTATTCTCAAGTGATTCACATGTACAAGAATCAGAAAAGAGGTGATGGGCTGGATGCCAAACATTTCAATTGCAACATGTTTGCTTTTACTATTTTTGAGAAATAAACCTTACTGAAGCTAGAATTGGGATGCTTCCCATCACATCTCTAGCAAGTTTTGCCAATTCAGAGAAGAATTTGGTAAATATGGTAAATACAGTTTACCAAAGATTTAATACTTTAATCACCTGGAAGATGTCTCAGAAAAAGTACTGGCTGCATTATCATGCCTCACGTGGCCTCTCATGCCAATTTTCAGAAGGTTGGGATCTTGAACAGAACCATTGCTATCATTGCAATCAGCTTACTTGCAAATAAATTCAGCCAAAAAGTCGGGATTTGAAGGTATACACATTAGAGATACACATGAAATCTGGATAAAAGTAGGTACATTGTGTGCAAGGTTTGGAATCATAAGAAGATGGCAGCAGAACTGTCTCTGCCTTTTGGTTCTTTGTCTAACTTCTGTCAGATTCCCAAAGCTGTCAATCCAGAAGTACTAAACCTTTCACAAGTCAACCTTAAATCTAATCTTTCACCTACCAACCTTTCTCAAATACTAAATTCATATTAGATACATTAAGAATGAAAATAACCTTCTACTCTAATAACCAGAATCTGCCAATTAAATATGTGATGTATAGACATTTTCCCCTTCCTTGCCCTTTTTATGCAAAATAAGATTGTAGGAGGTTGCATGCAATACCAACATGTTGATCATTTTTATTAGTTCTGAGTATTTGTTCAAACTGTAGTAGATTAATCCAGTCTGAAAACTGATTTATTCACTCACTTATAAACTGCATCCTAATGCATTCACAATGTTAGCATACATAAACAAAAAATTTAAATTACAGTTCTTCTGTAGTAAAAATGATCTAGCTTATGTTCAGAAATTGTGAAGAAACAGTTAAATGAATTTTAAAATAATTATTCCATACTTGCATGCATACATTTTGTGAGATTTTTGAATGTGAGTAAAAACTGTCCCAAAACTACAGCAATTGATATTTCTTCCTTCTTTAAATACCTGCAGTCCTATGTCAGTTTTTCACTGTTTGCTCTAAGTTGATCTTTATAACATGCTTGTGATAAGGACAACATTCTTCTAAGGTGAACATATGAGGTTTATTTCTAACAAGAATCAGTCACAGAGTACACTCACTACAGTAAAACTCCTGCTTGCGTCCTACTGTGTAGATAACCTTTTGAAAGAAAATATCTGACCTTCAAGTAAGTCAGTCAAAAGCCAACGTCAGCTGTTGCATTGCTTGTGGTTCCAAGAATGGATCACAGTGAGGTGATACAAATCTGTTTACTGTTAGCAAACACTTAATAATTGAATCATTTCTCCCAGTCGGGCGCTGTTTAATTCAAGTGAGGACTTACTTAAATTTACTTGGTTTAGGTGAAAAGAGACTGGTATCAAATCCACTACAATTAAAGCTGGAATTTGTTTTGCTTTTTTTTTTTTTTTTGGATCTGCTAAATATCTATTATTTTGCCTTTTCCTCTTTCACTCAATAGCATCAATGCAAAGATGCAAACAAGTCTAGAAATATTTGTAGTAGTTTAACTTTGCTGTATTTCCCCTTTTAAGCATTAATGTATTAAATATTGCTTAACTTCGTATTTGATAGAAATCGTTTGCCTTTCCCTTGCAGTTTAATTTTAACAGTATTTACTGTGACAGAAATATACTTTGTTCACTCAATCTACTTTCCCTTGTGTTTTAATATCCTAATTTTAACGACAGCATATTTTTACATTTTCTTGCAATTCAATACTCCAAACATCCATTTTGCACGAAGCAGTTCACCGGGTAATCACATTTGGCTGCTCCTTGACTACTGACTCTACAAAATTAAATTTTCAAGATCAGTGTTTTATTTATTATAGCACAAAATGATTCATAGTTACATTTCAGTCAATTTCTAGTCTTTCATGACATTATTTTTTTTTTTAAAAAAAAGCTACCTTTGTAGTACTGATTGATTTTTATTTACATCTAAGCAAACACACTTCTTACAATATTAAGTGTTTTTGTTATTCCAGGAGACAATGGCCATGCACGTTCAATATTCCATGACAAAGGAAACACAGCAGGAAACACGAACATTTCCAGATCTGGAAACAAAGTTATTTTCTACTCATAATTCGCACTTTTATTTCCAGATCATAAAAAAAAAAACGCTGAATATTTGCTATGGCCTACAAGAGTTACATTACATGTTGCATGTTACATAATGGACATGTGTGTCATCTTTTTGTAAAACCATTCACAACCAAATGCAGCCACTGCTGACTGGATACGAGACCAAGTTTATTCCAGATATTAAATAATATATTATATATTATTTATATATATATATATATATATAATATATTAAATAATATAAAAATGTATTAATGCATTTGAGCTAAAATAATACATACATCATTATCAACATTTTCTGTTATCCTCAATAACATATCAAAACCTTTATATTTGCTTGTAGGTAAGTCCATATACAAACAAGCTTGTTAGAAGCAGCTGTCTCACTCCAATTTACAGGAGGGAGAGGAGGTTCTTTTGGTATATGTATACCCAACAGCAAGATTAAGACACAATGGGTCAAATGTTAGTTTATTACAAATCCTAGTTGCTTAGGGAGATGGAGAAGGGAGGACAGGCAATAGAAAAGAGGTAAGAAATAAAAGCAGGGAGTCTTAGTAAAAAGCAAGAGAGATAGTCACCACTGTGGGTCCAGAAATGTTCATAGTAGGTCCCTTGATCTCAGGACTTCATCCAACCACTGCATAATGGGAGAAAGCCAGGAAGCTTCACAGCAAGGTGGGGAGGGAGGCCATTTCTGAAGAGATTTCTTCCCCTCAGGGAATTCCTCCATCAAAGGTTTCCTTGGGAGTTCTTCTCCAAAGTCCTTAGTTTAGTGAGGGCCTTTTATCCCCCATTTCTGTGGTTTTCCTTCTTCTTTTCTCTCTGTTAATGTGACATACATGGTCCAACCAATAAACCAGCAGGTAGTGGTGCCTTTGTTGCCATGCACAAGCATTATTGCCTTTTTCAGTGGTCTGCTCCTTCAAACAGTGACGCCCACCACTCGCCCCCCTAGCAATTGTCAGTTAAGAGTCTTATCACCAAAAAGGCCTGGTGAAGCAAGCTTTGAGACAAAAAAGAAATGCAGTTTTGTCTTTCACACCTGCCATGCTCAGAATTTCTGGCAAAACTCCTTGTGAGGAAGCCAGTACCAAAAATATCAATACCAAAAATTCCAATACCAAAAATATTGCTCAGTTCATTACAGCAGAAATTTTCCAGGTGCAATAGTATAGTGAATATCATGTTTCAGCAAATATCCAAGATGCAGTAAGTAGTTTAGAACAGCATCGGTCAGATTCCTGGAAGTGTCCTATTCCAGTCAGCCATGTTCCAGGACAATACACAGCACTTCTAATGAAAGCGGTCTCTGGTTAAGTAACACTCAGGTCAAGTTGAACGAGTACTTAAAGTTTATCAGAAACTGCTACCCAACTCATGTGAAATTTCCCAAAACAGCTTGACTCATCTCCCATCTTCTAAGAACAACTGTATTGCTTCAAATTTTCAAATTTATGTCTGTTCAATTGCTCTTTAATCAATTATGCCAGGCAAAATAGCATTTAAAAAAAAGAACTATTTTCTTGCTTGAGCTAATTACTATAAATGATCAATTATTTTACGTGTACATTGACAAAAAAAAAAAACCCTCACAATTTGTCTCATTTGTTTATTTTTAATTAAATGTAAATGCATATGGATTACAAAAAGGACACTTTTAAAAACATTAGGGACACAAAGTTGTAGTATATAAATGCACCTGCTACTTCTTACTAGGTGGATTTGGCCTCTCACTGCAATTCAAATTGAAATAGATAAGAACAACTTCTCTCCTTTTTCTTAAAAGAAGTTGTGACTAACAACAAATTGCTTGGAGAAATTTGAGCAGGTTACGGAAGGTCAGAAGAGCACTTTCTGTTTTATTTACTACAGCTTTCAGTAGCTTTACATCACCAGGTCATTTGTAGGCACAAAGCGGTTTGAGAGGAACTCACCTGCAACTTCCCTGGGGAGACGTCTTTTACTTTCTTCATGTTTTTGCTGAAGCAAAACTGTAGAGGACAAGTAGGTATAACTCTGTTCTTCTCACTTCAGTGTATGCCCCCCAAATACTGGTAATAAAGTTTACTTCCACATGGTGGGAAATGGGTGACAGTACATCCTTTTATAGAAGAATCATCAGCTTGTTATGGTTTTTTGGAAAGACTGTTTCTACCAAAGGCAGAAATCCTCTGTGCTTCAGGTAGGAACTAGTATGCCTAAGAGTATCTGTATGGAAATGGAACAGCTAGATGCAGCTAAAGTTTTTGTGGTGAAGTGGAGATCTGTCTGTCTTCAATTTAACTTAAAAAAATAATAAATCCTTGCTTTCAACAACAACAAAAGGTGTGCCAGCTATTTCGGTTCTTGGGGCTTATGATGACCATAGCTTATTTATCTCAGGGGACAGGAAATGGGAGAAAAAGTACCCCTTTTGCAATCAGTAATTTAGTGTTGCACATTCTGTAAAAAATTCAAAGGAAGACTTAACAACAAATATTTTCATAATTTATCTACTTCAAAACTACAAAGCATCAGACTTGCTTTACTCACTGAATGAAATGGCACAGTATGTTTCTGGTGTTTGTATCATTGCAGCTGAATTTCTCAAGGGTAGCATTTCCTGATTTCTGTAGAGCTTCCCGAGCTTGAAGGAAGGCGTGCTCTCCTGAGAGCAGAGCGGCATTGACTGTCTCACAAAAAAACTTCTGTTTTCCTTTTTTAAGGTTAATTCCCTGAGAATTATCTCTGGTTCCTAGCTAGTTCACTCAAAATAGTGCTTCTAAGTGAAATCCTCTGCATCAAATCTCAGTAAGTTAGTTCCCGTGAATCTTCATCCCAAACTGAGACCAAACTGTAATGCGAACAACAGAAATACATCATATTCTATATTTACTTTTTTAACAGAAGAAATGGTATTGTGTTTGGGTTCTGCCTTTGCATTAAATGTTTGCATATGTTATAACACTGTGCAGTGGTACGTTTAATGGTACCCATTTGCAGTAATAATTAAAAAAGGTTGTCACATTATTTGACGTACAGAATTTCTTTGCAACTTTCAATTTATTGCAAAAGTATAGCCATCTCATAAATTTTAAACAGGCTGAAATTCTTCTGTAAGCCCCAGGTAGAAATGGCATCCTTCCAGTAAGTACGTGGCTCTTTTGCACTGTGGAGCACAGACTGTCCGAAGCAAATAAGTAGCCTTCATAATCACGTAGCGAACATTAGTGTTTTCTCCTTGCCCTTTTTGTAATGACCGCTATCTAGATTAAATCCAGGAAAACACAGTCACATACCTTATTAAACCATCATGGACGGACTTACTTACATTTACAAGTCATCTGACCGACTTCTGGTCTCTGTAGACCTTTGTCTGCCTGAATTTCTCAGTGATTTGCATATTGCTAATCATTACACTCGGCACCGGGGTTTTCTTTGTAATTAGTTCTTCTAAGTAAGTGCATCAAAGCTTTAGAAGACATATATTCATTTGACAGCTTTCTAATTGCTTTTTACGTTGTCATCTTTATGGTGAAGGAGCTTTATAATCTTAAACCTCTGAAACATTTTAATTTTTCCCAGAACTTGTTATTAAAGGGCTAAGAACTGCAGTCAGATTTAAGAAGTCTAACTAACTACTGTGAAGTTACATCAAGTCTTACCTATGCATCAGTTCAGTCAAGGCCAAACATTTTTAACTAAGCTAACTCTGCAGCAGTCAGACTATGCAGAAATACGGCAATCAAAAGCTTGCTTAATATTTATTATGGTCTAAACCAAACTGATAGTAATGCTTACCAGTTGGTATTCCTCTCAGAATTTATAATACATACTAATAAAGTCCAGTGCCAAGCAGATTTGTTACCTTTATAGCTATACGAAATAGCCTTTTCTTTTATCAGTTGCCTGTGCTTTTTACCCACTGAGATGTTTTCTTCCCCCCTTTGTGTTGTTTGCCTTGGTTATGAGTACACTCTGCCCTCCGTTAGTACTCAGTGGGGCCATGTTAGTCAGTCTTAATAAAAGACCTCACAAGCCTTTCACCCCAGCAGCACTAATCACTTTTATCATTTTACTTTCAACCTTTTTATTAACAAAGGCTGCGCTGACATTAGCAATTCAGTAGAACAGGAGATTGGTAGATCAAAGTAGATCAAAGTGGTTGGTGCTGAGCATGCTACACTGCCATCCTTGCTTTGAAAGTTTCAGAGTTTCACTTCAGATCACACAAATGCAAGTGTTGTGCACTGAGCAGCCCAAATGAATATTTGGTTCAAGGCTGTCTAAAAGGCCGAAGGGTTTGGACCTTCATGCTCCCGCAGTGAACTGGAGAGCATTTGGTGAACTCCGTCATCCTTCAAGAGCATCCTTTAAGAGAGATCTAGTTCACGTGCTCTGTATGAATCAAAACCTACTTTTCAGACCAAACAATGAAAGCTAAACTGGGACAGGCCAAGTATAATACTTCAAAATGCTTTTTCCAAGATGAAGCACTAACAAATGTGCAGACAAATACTCCCGTAATTGCAGAAAAAGGGAACATAAAAAGAGCTCCCACAGTATAAACGTCACTAGTGTAGCAAAGAGATGGATATGATATTACTATCAAACGCCTTCTGTTTTCAAAGTTGATTTTCCATTTTCTAAGTTTAACTCGAGGCAATGAACCCTTATTATTTTTGATCTTCATGTATGATTCTGTTCTATTCAATCAAACCTATCCTCAATAGTAGAAAATCCCATTTCTTGCTGGCCGTGTTATAATTTTGGTAACGACTGTATTACATAAGTAATAAGGGCAGTATTATATTTTCTGGCTTCATTTTCTGAAGAAAAGGGCAAAGCTATTTAAGGAAAAAATAAAAAAAAGATTTTTTTTTTGTAGCTACAGAAAAACAGAATTGCATTTTCTTTTTCTCTCCCCAAAGTTTGGATTTACCCACCTGTGTGAATCTGATTTTCAGCTTAACCTGTCATAACCTTATCATGACATTGGTACTATTAAAGTAAAATAGTTTTGCACAAGAATCATGAGCACAATACGATTATTTTTTTGTTCATACCAGCTAAATTCTGATGTTGATGGATACAAAAATTAGGCCTTTGTTTGTCTCATTGTGGTCACGCACTTTTTGCTCATTTCAGAAACTGTTGCACTGTTATCTTTTTATTTCACTGGTATTTTCTTAGCAAATCTCAAAACACGTGTGGTTTATCACATGGCTGATGGAGATAATCAATGCCTTCATTTTCCTTTTTTAACTTTCAGGAATAGACAATACAAATCATAGAAATTATCACTGTGAAATCTGTTCACAAAACTCTATTTCATTTCATGTCTCAGGCATAAGATAATTATTTTTAAAATGTACATGTAAGTAACTGCTTTAACAGATCAAAAACATTCATTTTAATGGCCTCTGTAAGAGTAATCAATACTTTCCCTACTGATTTGAGTTGATTATTTACACATAAAAACTAGTACTGTTTTAAATGACTCCCATTTTTTAATCCAGATGTTCTCTGAAGACTGCATTGATCACAACTGCTGAAGAGATTCTCAAATGTATTTTGGGTCCCCTGAAAGCTATTTGCAAAGGATTATCCAAAGTCATAGACATCTTGTGTTTAATTTGTGAATCCTTAGAATATGAGAAAACATAAACACTTATTCCTTAGATTTTGAAAATTGACTATTCCAATTTTCATAATACTAATGAATCAGAATTAGTTACATTAGTTATTTTCAGTAAGATCAAGAGTAACCGGGAGCTAAGTTTTTTTTTTCTTTTTCTGACTCATACTTGGAAAGATAGGCCATTTGCATGTCTACAAATGTGGACAAAGTAAATTGGCTTAGTCATAAAAGACCCCAGGATTAAAAACCCATGATTTACTAAAATGCAACAACAACAACAACAACAACAAAATCTGTATCTACAGTTCTTAAACTAAACTAGCTAAGATACCATCCTTAGATGTAATATTCTTATTGGTAATGAAGCAAGATGACAGGTATACAAAATCAATAGTGAGGAAACAAAGGAGAAAAAATATATATATTCTGGCAGCAATCCAACATTTGTAACTGAGGTAATGCTCAATTACTGTGAAATGCTTTATGGAAATAAGTGTTAGTTCTACATGAATCCCAGATGAGTTTATTACAATTGGTGCCATTAAAATGATTAAAACAAAGTGTTACTAATATGCCAAACAACTGTGATTGCAGTTTCATAAAACTAGTGTTTAATCTCCATCAGATATAAAATGCTCTTTTTCTACAATTGCTAAACATTATGACGTGTCTAAAGCATTTGAAATTATGACATGTGTGATAGTGTTCTTTAGCCTCGATAGGAATTAACTCTCTGCAATGTGTAAAATACATTAGAATAACTAAAGGTTACTTAAATAACACAAACCTTCTGTTACTACCTCCTTTCGATCAACTGACAAGTTGATCAAACAATCATCATAAAATCAGTCTCTTGTGTTTTGTTTTTTCCGCAAAATACAAAGCATTTCTAATTATATTCTTTTTGCTTCGTCTGGTACTCAAAACACTGATTTCAATCAGTGGATTGTCTCAGAAACCTACATGACAGCTTAACTAAAATGATATACTTACACAAATATGTATTATTAATAAATGATAGTTCATCTTGTTGAGGTACTGGAGTGTACTTGGTATGTCTGATCAGTACGTTCAACCTTTTCCTACAGAGATCACGTTTTGTTTAAAGCATTATTTTTCATTTTAATAGCAAAAACAACTAAGCAGTTGTACAGATGCCACTATCTCTGCTAAAATTTTCCAAATGAATAAGGTTTCATTTAAAAAATATACACATGGAAAATGTAACAAAAGATTTCAAACACAGTGTGTCTATGCAGTCAGGAACTGAAGTACAACCATGAGGATGCACAGAACATCCAGCTTAAGCTGCTTTTTTTCACCAAGGTCTGCCTTTGTCACAAAACTTGGAGTACTAAACGTTTGGTTTCCAACCTAATTCTGAACCGTTTGAATGCCATTCTTTTTAGCGTTCAGAGTTAACAGTGAACATTTAAGACCTACATGGATACCTAAAGAATCCTTTCTCTAGCATCCATGTGCTGCGGCTGAATGGCTAGTACTGACAGCCAACCATTTCATTTAGCACCTTTCTTGTTCCTTTGTTTCAGCTTTACTCTGTATAAACACTCCAAGCGGTCCTGCAAATGAATGCATGAATTTCTACTTTTCACCAGATGCCTGACAGCTGTGTTACCATTTATGGCAACATCTGGGTAAATCTTTTTTAGTTCTATCCTCTAATATTTTAGCTGTTGTTTACAAGATCAGGTTTTTTTGCTGCTTTTATTTCCACAATTATTTTAACAAGTACAGTTACTGCTTGTTTTCTGTCTTGAGCTATTTGTTTTTTATTCTGCTGTGGCTTCAAAAGCAGCCTTTAAAAAGTTACCATATAAGTAATCATGAACCCTTTTCTCCTCTGCTGAATGGAGGATACTTCTGAAGCCTGTGAAACTCAGACAAAAAAAGTGACTAACATGAGACCTGTACCACTTTTAGACAAGTGATCTGAAAGGACAGATGTCTTGTATACGCAAGCTAAAGTCATAAAGACAGAAGTGACATTAGACAAATGCTCTTCTTTCATGAAAATTCACTTACTGCTCAATAAAGGGATCAAGCATTCAGTTAAGCCATAGTAGCATCCCACAGAAAAATCAGATGAAAATAAAAGATGGATGAATATTTCCACAATTCTTGCATGCCAGGAAAGTCATGTCTAACTTCATTCCACAGTCAAAGACCACTAAGAGAGTCTGGAAATAACTAAGGGATGAGGCAAGAGAATTTGTTACAGAGGCATGACTATGACCTCCATATCCACAGTACTGATGAGCAAATCAGTAACCTGCGTCTGTTCCACCGTGTTGATAAACAGAGATATGGATCTTCCTGTAGGTGCTGACACCAGTTGTGAAAGATAGATCTCAAGTCTGTTACTAACCAAGTCATACAAACTCATCTGCTCTTTATCAAATCACGAGTGAATTGTTTGCTGTGCACTGGCAGACTGAACAGAGAATACACACTGCTCCTACTGAAGACCATCCATAGCTGCTATTTAATATACTCTACTAGAAAACAGGTGATAGGAATCTCCGCTATTACCTCCTTCAGCATCTACAAAATTTAGCTATCATAGAATCATAGAATCACTCAGGTTGGAAGGGACCTCAAAGATCATCAAGACCAACCGCAGCCTAACCATAGTACCTTAACTCTAACAACCCTCTGCTAAATCATATCTCCAAGCACCACATCCAAATGGCTCTTAAACACATCCAGGAACGGTGACTCAATCACCTCCCTGGGGAGCCTATTCCAACGTTTAACTACCCTTTCTGTAAAGAAGTGTTTCCTAATGTCCAACCTAAACCTACCTTGGCGCAACTTGAGGCCATTTCCCCTTCTCATGTCACCAGTCACCACTGAGAAGAGACCAGCCCCGCTCTCTCTGTAAGCACCTTTCAGGTACTGGAAGAGAGTAATAAGGTCTCCCCTCAGCCACCTCTTCCCCAGACTAAACAGCTGCAGCTCCCTCAACCTCTCCTCATAGGGCTGATTTTCCAAGCTCTTCACTAGCCTCGTTGCCCTTCTCTGGACCTGCTCCAGTACCTCCACTCCAGGGTCCCTTTCCATCAAGCAGCTTTCCAGTCACACCTCCCCAAGCTTGTAGGGTTGCCTGGGGTTGTTGTGGCCAAAATGCAGGACCCGACACTTGGCCCTATTGAAACTCATGCCATTAACCTTGGCCCATCGATCCAGTCTGTCCAGGTCCTTCTGCAGTGCCCTTCTCCCCTCTGGCAGATCAACACTCCCTGCCAGCTTGGTGTCATCTGCGAACTTACTAAGGGTGCACTCAATCCCCTCGTCAAGATCATCAATGAAGATGTTAAACAGAAGCAGCCCCAGTACTGAGCCTTGGGGGACACCTCAAACTATCTCATCACCACTTCTCTTCCACTTTTAAAGACTGCTATGACTCAGTTTCCGAGATTGTGAATTTAATTAATGAACTGTGAACCCCAAGTCAAGTCAGGAAACTGGGGCTTTTCCTCAACAAGCTTTATTATCCCAGGAGAGCAGAGCAGAGCAGTCACTGGGCTGCTCTGCTCCACAGCTACCCATAGAGCTCTAAGGGTATTTTCATCAAAGACATTTCCTGGCCCCTGGCCACTGTTCATTCAGGATGTCAGGAGCAAAAGAGAACTGTGAGTACTATAGACTATAATAATAGTCTATATAGTACTATAGGAATAATAATGTTAAAAATCCTGACATCCAAAGGAAGCAAACCAACTTCTAGGTCGTTTTGTTAAAGGATTGAAGGAACAAGAGATCCATGACAGAGCATAGCAAGCTCTTTGGCAGGGCTGATTCCTGTATAGTGGAAGCTGTATTCTTGTGAGCAATTGATGGCACTTTTAATTGGCCACAGAAGCAAAGAGTGTTTGGGTTTTTTTAATCTTAATTGCTTAAACTGGTGATAAATTCTGTAACAAGTGCTATTAAAGAAGTGTAGGAGTTGATTTACTTATGTGATTGTTTGCATCTCTGGATTTTGTGCTGTCACTAACTTTTATATACTGTTTTTTGTAGTTACAGAATATGTAACATTTCTGAAATTTAGCTAACCAGAACACAGTATGCCTGAGCACTGTTAGCAGTGCCTATGCATGTTGGAGTTAAAAAACTCTGTCTGAAGACAACATTTATATCTAACTAGTGCAATGTATTTCTAAATACAGAACACATCTTTTTTTTTTTTTTTTCCCCTCAGTTGTCATGGTGTTACGATTTTTGGTTATCAGTATTCCACATCATAACATCAGGTAGTGCACTGGGATTTAAAGAGTTAATGCTCCAGTTCCGGATACCTGTCCCAGAAGAGACGAACTACATATCCCAGAGGGCTTTGTGTTCAGAGAGGAGACACAACTCTTGGAAAGGTCACAACCTTCCCTTTTTTGGCTCTCCTCCCTGCTGCTCGACCTGACTGCGCATCTTACCCCAGCGTTACGGTGAGGCTTTCAGTTCTCGGACACTTTCTCTCTCATTATATTTGATTTATTAGTTTCAATTCTAATGCTATTGTACTATAGTGTGTTATCTTACATTCCTATACCATATTTAGTAAACTAGTTTGTTTCTCCCTAGATCGTTGCTGCTCTTTTAATTATTTGGGGTGCCCTGTTTCCCCTTTCTGGAGGTACAGATCTGTGGAATCTTCCGCCCTGCTAGTCACAGAACTGGGCCGAACCAGTCCCTAAACCACTGACAGTACTCTCTGAATCTAAAATTGCCCAATATGACAAATGTATGTAATACATAAGTCCACTGAAAGGGACTGCAAATTGTTCAAATAGAAAATTCCAAGTATAACTTAAGAGCTGTTCAGACATTCCAAAGCTTTGAAAACTATTACTTATATCTGTATTTATACTTTTTTTTTTTTCAAGTTTTATTCTAGAATTGTTTGTTCTCTGAGAAATTTACAGTATATATTTTCCAGTTAAATACATAATTAGCACTGCATAATGACAAACATAGTTTTGCAAAGCACTGTGGTAAAGTGGCCTTTCAAACTTAAAAAGGGTTTTCATTATTCAAAATATCCTCTACAAAGAATCCACTAGGGACAACTGAAACACATCTTTTCAGCACAGCCATTTCATAATAAAAACAGGCAATAAATGAATTATTTAAATGAATAGTCCTTAGGATAAGTACTCAGGGCTACACAATTTGGCCTGAACATAAAAAACTGAGTATTCAGAAGTTTCCTTTTTCCTCTCCACCAGTATTTTTGTTCAAAGTGATACTTGGGAAAACTGCTCTATTATATACATATTTTTCTTTCCAATTCCAGTAGTCAATGCTAATGCCATTTTTGGAGCTGTGATTTTGAAGGGGTTTTAATCTCAACACTGTAACTGGGACAGTTCATACGACAAACTATTAACACCAACAAAAGAATGTGCCATTCTTAATACACAATTAAAAACAAAAAAAACAAACAAACAGCATAACTCATACCCCATTAAAATAGAATCAACAGCACACATTCATAGAGGATACTGAGAATGCAAAACACAACATGGAAGAAGATTCAGAGCTAGAGTCTGCATTGAGACCTCACATCTCAAGAAATTGTTCCAAGCACGTCACTCAAATGTAGCCCAGTAAGTACTGTCTTGACACAGCTAGTAAAAGGGCATAGACTTTGTACAGACCCAACAGGAACATATTTCAGAGCTGGCATAGTTTTGCCCTGGCTTTATGTGTGATAGCTGCTAAATGAGCAGTGAACATTGCCTACTCTATGGGCACTGGCTCCAGCCATCAGGGGCACAGGGTAGTCCTCCTCAGCCCTTCCAGGCTGTCCATGGGGAATCACTACGTCTCCCTGGATGCCCAGGGAGATGCAAGTGCAGCTAGCAGGCCTCCCCTGGGAACCAGGGAGAAAGACATCTGCTGAGACAAAAAAATACAAGATGGAAGGGACACTTCTCCCATTCCACAACACCAAACTGATATTGCTGTGACATCCTCAGGGTTGCCCTGAAGGAGTAGCATTGTAGGCCTTTGGAAAGTTGATCACAAGGGTGAGCAAAACACCAGAGAAGGGCAATGTGCTCCCTTTTGACTGTGATGTTTTCTGTATAATAGTCCTTATTTCCCATGTCCCTCTGCCCTGCTGCCATTTATTTCAACCAACATTAAATTATTTATAATTCAAAAGAAGTTTATCTTTCAAACTAGAAGAAACTCAAGTTTCTTAGCTGTTAAGTGACAGCATTCTTTTGCATCCTATGATTTTGATCAGATGTACCATATTGAACCAAAAATCACAGATAAAGAGGAAAAAAAAATATCAATACTGTGTTGTTTCCTCATCACACATCATGCGGTAGAAAAGATTCAACTTCGCTGATTCCAATTTAAGTTTATTTTTCAGAATTCTATGACAGTAGGGAAAAATGAGTATACTTTAGTATCTAAACAATGAGACAACATAGAAATTAGCAACAATTGTCTGAAGATACTTTCAGTTCAGTTTTTTAATTTGTGTCAACACACATCAGCAGCTCAAACATAACGTTTACATTTACTAATGACATCCACAAGTAAGCCTGTTGAAAGAAAGAAAGAAAGAAAGAAAGAAAGAAAGAAAGAAAGAGAAAGAAAGAAAGAGGAAGAAATAGAATTAGAGAGAAAGAGAGAAGGAAGAAAGGAAGGAAGGAAGGAAGGAAGGAAGGAAGGAAGGAAGGAAGGAAGGAAGGAAGGAAGGAAGGAAGGAAGGAAGGAAGGAAGGAAGGAAGGAAGGAAGGAAGGAAGGAAGGAAGGAGAAATAAATAGAAATAGAGAGAAAGAGAGATAGAAAGAGAAAGAAAAAGAAAGAAAGAAAGAAAGAAAGAAAGAAAGAAAGAAAGAAAGAAAGAAAGAAAGAAAGAAAGAAAGAAAGAAAGAAAGAAAAAGAAATAGAAAGAAAAAAAGAAAGATTGCAGTGTGAGGTTGGAAAGAAATTTGTTATAAAGAATGAAGATTGATATAAAACAATGAATCTGTGGGAAACATTCTAAAAAGACTTCTAAAATGGTAACATTTTGAGTTGCTATATAGCATTAGTAAAACTGCAGTCCAGAAATAGATGAAAAAATAACAAAATTCATCATATGAAGTACATGTGTATGAAAAAAAAAATATTCTGGGCTTTTGGAACTAGGAAATATTTTAAAGACAAAAATGATGGGTACAGAATAATTGTATACAACTTTAATAAGTTTTTCCACTGTGGAAACAATGCTACTGTGCAGTAATGCTACTGCTTCCAGCAGTAACTGGAAGTAAAAAATAATTACTTCTTGCCAAAATAAATTCAACTTTACATTTTATCATTCCAACAGTTTTATTAACAAGATAATAGCATTGTGTTCTTACAACTTTGAAAGCAGAACCCTGTGAATTAATACCTAATTCAGATTTAAAATTAATGAGCTTTACCATGTTGATTTTTTCCAATTTTCTTGTATAGCATTTCCTTTAAGTAGCCTTTCACATAATGCGCAATCTTATAAGTCCCAACTGAGTAACAATGAAGTCTCGTTAGTCTTTGTCACCTCATAATCATTCATGCTGCATTTTAAACAAGCAACATAAATTGCTGCTTTGAGAAATTATTTTGGAGTTATGGAAGAAATATGTGTCAGCTTAAACCGCAGTTTGTTCCTGTAAAGCATTTTATACTAAAGAATTTTTACTGCCTGTACACAAGCGTTATCTCATTAAGTTACATTTTTTTTTTCCTGCAAAGATTAGGTTACTTCTCCCATATGTTAAAACATAACTGTCTACCTATTTCATAACAGCTCTATTTAAAATGAGTATTTTTCACAGAGGTGAGAATGTCACATATATATACATATATATATATATGTATATGTGTATATATATATATAAGTAACACTTCATCAGTATGAAACTGTTCAGGGAAAATCAAAAGAAGAAACAAAACATAAGGAGAAAATTCTTCATGAAGAACAAACTTCACAGAACACAAGTTTACTTGGAGAGCTTCTTTTAATTTTTCCCACACTTCACTGTGAAATTATCTGTTTCTGGCATTTTGACAAGAAACATAATGGAATCAGACTCATATTTGTTGACGCACCAACTAAACAAAGTCGACAATGAAATGTAAATCTACTTCGGGGCACAGGGCCAGCAAAAATCTCACATATCACTTCATCTATTACTTAATTGAAGACTAAAAGTTATGTACGTTCCACACTGCATTGATTAACCCATAACAGGTGTTTTCATTTTACTTAAAGATTCATGTTTTATTGTTCAGCAACTTATATTTAGTAATATCTTGTTTCATATAGCTCAGAATTTCAACATTGGCTTTAACGCTACAGGATCAGAACATGTTTTTCCAAATCTGAGATATCTCCATCACTGAATTTGGTAAGAGATTGACCACCATATATAACACAACCTCACTTTTGATCAGGAAGGTGCTTACTTCAGAGTTAGAGCAAGAGTAGATAGTAAGCATTCTTCCCAGAGACAAAACTGGAAGAGTAATTATTCTTTCATTTAACACAGAAACCATACTATCAAGAAAGAGGAGAAAGTGAAATGTTGCAAATTCATAAAACTTAAACAAAAGAAGCATTTGTTTAATGCTTCTGCAACTTGCAGATCATCTAAGACATGTTTGTATCTTAGTAAGCATAGCTTGAGGTCTATATACCATAAAGACAAAAAATCTTTTTTTTTTTTCCTGTTTACTTTTCTCATTTAACCACCTAAAATGCTGGTTGTGGTGGGTTGGTTTTGTTTGTTTTGTTTTGACTCAGCTACTTATTTTTATTCAAACAGAGGCCTGAGAAGCAGAATGAATGCTATCTCCCAGTGCTGCTCAGAAATGTAGTTGATGCTTCCACCTTTAACCACACAGCATCGGGACAAGCTCCGGCTACAGGAGAGCAACAACAGTATACGTGAATACCGACCGGGGGGAGCTCTCTCAGAAAAAAAAAATCTAGCCCATCTTGTAGAAAACAAACGTAACATCTTTTTCACATGAAATTTTGAAAAAAAATGGTCATAGAAATATTTTTCTTCATAACAGGCTTGAAACTCAAGGAATTTCTCATTCACTTATAAAATTTTTCTTTCTCCTTCACAAGAGCCATAGGTTCTTAGCTCCTTTTCAGTCTGTAAGGCTTAAACATAGAAGTGAAAGATTTGAGATATGAGCTCTCAATTCTGCACCACGTGATATGGAAATGCAGAGACTTCAAGATCCCTACAGAATGGCTGTGAAATATGACTAATTATTGATATCCAAGATTGTCAGTTCTATGACAAGGATTTGAGAGGCTCCGTGAGCCTAACTGTTGGCTCAACTGAACAGCGTTAACCATAGCAGGCAAGCTAAAGCTGTCTCTCGCTAGCCTTCTTTTGTGAAGAATTTAAAAAGCAATAGCTTTAAAAGGCTATGTTCCCCCCAAGAACAAACATGAGAACTGGTTAGAAAACCATGAAAAATTACAGTAATCCTAAAGAAATTTATTGAAAGAGTTAAGGTCTTGCAAGCATTTACACACGCACAAAAAAAGTTATTTCAGTAAAAATTTGGTTTGCTGGGCTATTCCCTAACTAGCTCTAGTCTAAATGATATGTTCCTTGCCAGTGTCATTCCTTGTCGTTCCTATATTCTTAAACATCTGCAGAAGAAAATTTTCAAAGAGCCAAACTCTCTCTTGAAATGCCTTCTGAAAGAGAAGTATCTTTATACAAGAGTTTGCAATTATTAATGGGCTTCACTTTTAATTAGTTAATGATCCAGTTCAGCTGTGATCAAAGCACAACAGCTAGATAATTCAGGATAGAAAATGGAGTTAATTTACTTAGATATGATACTACTTTCCTAATGACTCTACTTCAACAGAGTTTCAATTAGTTATTAGGTTATTTTACCCATTAGTTCAAGAAGATGTCTGCAGGCAATTAAAGTGTTACTCTTCATAATAAACAAAACATACTTTCCTTATTTTTTTCTTTTTTTTTCCAGACGGATGTCTAAATTGTATATTACTGAGATTTGAGGAAAAATTCATAAAAAAAAAAATAAAATACAAACTCAAGGAAATGTCCATTTATTTTTGTTTATAGAATCATAAGGCATCCTGGCCCACATCCTAGGACCCACAGCTCCTAGCTCCATATGAGACCACCCAAAATTAAAATGCTGTGCCTTGAGAGCATTGGCCAAACGCTTCTTGAACTCTGTCAGTCTGGGGCTGTGACTGCTGCCCTGGGGAGCCTGTTCCAGTGCCTGACCACTCTCTGGTGAAGAAACTTTCCATAATATCCAATGTACCCACCCCTGGTGCAGCTCCATGCCATTCACTCAGGTGCTCTCGATGCCACCAGAAAGCAGAGCTCAGCACTGCCCCTCTGTTTCCTTTGTGAGGAGCTGTAGGCCACCATGAAGCTTCCCCTCAGCCTCCTCTGCTGTGGGCTGAACAAACCACAGGACCTCAGCGGCTTCTCATAAATGTTGGACCTCCAGACGCCTTACCACTGGACACTTTCTAAGAGTTTTATTTCTCTTTTTCATATTGCAGTGCCCAAACCTGTACACAGCACTCAAAGCGAGGCTGTACTGCTGTCAAGGAGAGTGGGATGATCCCTTCCCTCACTCAGCTGGTAGAGCCGGACCCAATGCACCCCAGGGTACAGTTAGCTGGCTCTCTTGGCTGCCAGGGCACGTGGCTCACTTGAGTTTAATTTGCCACCACCTGCAGCCCCCAGATTCCTTTCCATAGGGCTGCTCTCCAGCCTCACCCCCCAGTCTGTACGTACAGCCAGGGTTGGCCCATCCCAGGCACAGAATCCAGATCCACTTGCTCTTGTCAAACTTCATGTGGTTGGTGACTGCATAGCCTAATAATGCATTAAGATCTATCTGTAAAGCCCTTCTACCCCTGAGGAGTCAACAGCTTCTCCTAATTGAGGGTCATCAGTATACATACTTAATACACATTCAAGTCCCATACCCAGATTATTTATAGAATTACTGAAGAGAATGACCCTGAAATGAAGCCCTGTGGAATTTGATTAGTGACTGTCCATCAGCCTCTCGCAATCTCGTTTATTCCAATGCTTCGAGCCTCATTTTATGGGGCTGAATAACTGTTTAGTGTTTTGCTACACATGTACAGTTAGGAAGGATCATGTTCCAGGTATTCTCTTAGGTGGCTGGATATCACTGAGCAGCAATAAACTCATAGGAACAGCTAAAAGAACAGAAAATATAGCTGTTGTTGAATCAGAATGTATTAGTTGAAGTTAATGAACACATCCCCCTAATATTGAAACATAACAAGATCAGTCTTTAATCAGTAATAAATTTATAGCTAATGAGTAAAGATTTTCTCCTGCCCAAAGTTGGATATTTTTAACTGCCACAGTCCAAGTCATTTTACTATTCAAATTTTCTGCATAGTAACATCATTACTAGGTATTCTGCTACTAATCTACAGAGTGGTTGAGTGGGAAGTACAGTTTGCAGCTATAAAGCCTCAAACCACCAAAAAAAAACCTTCCATTGAGTAATAACATATTTCCTGGGTACGCACATGCAGAAGACAGCTTCTAACACATCAGTCCTTATAACGTATCTTTCCTTATAAACAGAAGTATAAACACTCTTGTGGGACAAAGAAAGTCATTATATTGCTAATGAGTACAAAAGCTCAGCAGTAACTTGAGCCAGACGTAAACAAAGACAATGCGCCTGGCTCCCACATGTAACCAGTTGTTGCGCGAGTATAAAAGGCTGTAAGCACCTACAATAAAAGTCCTTTCTTCTGTACCAGCAAGGGAGTCTATGGCTCTCGCCACACGCGCAAGGGAGCCCTCTTGCCACAGATGGTGCCCGAACAGGGACGCGAAAGGTAGACTGGTCGGGAGTGGGCTGCGAGACACTGTGTGGGAATCGAAATGAAGGTGGTCGACACAGATTCAGGCAACCGAAAACTTGTTGCAGCCGCAGAGAAACCTGTTTTGGGTTGTAAATGTGAATGCCTTGATGGGGGAGATTTCTCCACCCCAGCTTTACAGGTGCTAATTGCTGCTGAGGGATTACGAGAAGTTAAGCATTTGGCAGTGAGTGCTCTCTGAGCTGTACCAGAGGCTGGAAAGCAAAGAGAGTCTTTGGTTAGAATTAAGCAACAGTCCCAAGAACCGTATATGACATTTCTGGATAGGCTTAAGAACTCGCTGAAAAAAAAACAGATTGATAATGAGCAGGCGGGAACTGTCTTATTTCAGTAGCTAGCAATTGAAAATGCAAACGCTGACTTCGAAAAAGTGTTGCTTGCTCTAAAGAATTCCACTACGAAGGAACTGGCACAACAAAAGGTGCTGGAGTGGAAGCTATCGGAGCTCAGCAGCTCGAAGCAAAGTTCGCAGCCCCCGACCCTATGGCTCATTCACCACCGCAAGAAGAGGATCAAACCTCCAGGTTTGGTGGTCGTCAGCACGTGGGAGCTGGAGCTGCGGAAAGCTGCTGCTGAGACGTGTGCTGGTGTTTGAACTCGCACTCATTACAGCTGTTAGCACTGTTGCAATGTATTTTTCCAAACCTTTTAGCTGTTGTACCGGTTCAGTGCTCCAGAAAATTCTAAGATAGGCCTAACAACATTGAAAGTATGTTTGAAAGTTGTGCTATGTCTGCCTTCTAAATTAGAAAATGGTATTTGCTGTAAATTGACGTGTGTTTATGTGCAGTAGATAGGTAATGGTAGGAAGCTTTCTCATATTTGGTTGTATAATCCAACTTGACTGGCTGGATATCTTCTGGCGTTTAAGAATGTAATGTGTATATTTACAACTGTATGTCTTACCTGCACCTGCCTGGCTTTCATAATTCTGGTTCTGAATATGTAATTTCAGTGATTTAAAAAATAATAATAATAGATTTCCCTATTAAAAACCAACCAGTAAAACAAACAAACAAACAACAAACCACAGGAGGGAGTGCAGGTAGGACCCCTGAGGAAAGAATAGCTGAAGCATGCTATGTTCTTAATTTTTTAAACTGTTGGACAGTGTTAACGTGGGGAACAGGCTATGCTTCTGTCTTACCAGGAATAGGTCCAAGATGAGTACAAGCATGATGGGTCCGGCCATCTATCTCGTCATCTGCCATAATACGGTCAGAGCACGTTCATCAGCGGTTTGGACTCTTCACGGACAAGGCACACTTTGTCAGCTGCCTCACCAAGGAATCATAAGTATTGGAATCGTTGGGATTGGTTAATATGGACAGTTGTTTGTACTTTAAAGAACTCAATCGTTTGTTCAGTGTGTTAATGTTGGTTTAGCTGCTTATGTTTCTGAACCATGCTTCTTCTTCTATTAATAGAGAAGGGGGAGATGTGGGATAAAGAAAGTCATTATCTTGCTAATGAGTAAAAAAGCTCAGCCAGACGTAAACAAAGACAAGGCGCCTGGCTCCTACATGTAACCATTTGTTGTTGTGCGGGTATAAAAGGCTGTAAGCAGCTACAATAAAGGTCCTTCATCCTTCGTTCTGCACCAGCAACGGAGACTGTGGCACTCTCGCCACAAGCGCAAGGGAGCTCGGAGCCCTCTTGCCACACTCTCTTAACTGTCTATTTAGCTGGAGGCCCAGGCTGTATAAGAGTATTCCTCCAACAGTGAATAGAAGAAAGGATTTCCTTTCTCTCTCTCTCTCTCATTTTTATTTTCTTTTTTTCTTTTTTCTTTTTTTTTTTTTTTTTTTTTTAAGATAAATCAGAAGGCTGCGGAGACAGTCAGGCTGACAGCCTTTTTTATTGTTTTCTTTTTAACTGTAGTCTGATAAAATAAGACGATCAAACAGAAAAGCACATTCATAAAGTCACTGTCTAACTCATGAACCCCCTTCTCAATTATTTATGGTGACATAGGAGGTCAAATCTGAGGTCTTACTTAGAAAAGCTGCAGGAAGAATTTGCTTGATTCCAAGATGGCAATTATGTACTTCTTAAGAGAAATTTAATTGCCATATCCTTAGGAACTAACTGGTTTCCAACAAATCTGATTTCCAGATGTAAGTCTGCAATGGCAATTTTTTTTTTCCCTTCCAACTCAGAGGGAAGTTATTCCTTATTTTTCACTTATTTTTCTAAAAAAATATGTAGGAAAAAGTCCTTTTTGGCTGCCCCAATCATTATCACCACCATACATTCTCTGCTTGGAGAAGTCTTGGTTTTATTTACCCCGCAGAAGATTTATGCCATTAAGAAGGCCCACCTGCAGAAACAGTTGAGAATTTCAGGAGTTTTCAGAAAGGTGAATTCACCTTCAAGATGTTTCCTTTCAGATGGATTTGCTTATAGTTGAACTGAGTTTCTCCCATGAAACTGTGAATAACTGTGTGCTCAGGTAAGTGTTTAGCAACATCGTTGTGCATCATCATTCTATAAGAGTTCTTTACACTGCGAAGCAGTTACCACATTCTTCAGGCAGCATTTATTGCCTTACAGGAACAAAGTGAAATTTTAGCTTGTAAAATGAGAAGAATTTGAGTAGAAATGATCATTTGGAAGAACGAAAAATGCAAAATGTAATCAAAAAGAAAATCTAATGTCTAGCAGCTAAGAGATTAACCACAGAGAAGTTCCGACTTCTTATTCTCCCAAGCACTTCCGTAGGATATTTGAGTTCTTAAATTTTTAGATTTGGTAACCCTCTGTTAAAGTGCTTAGCTTCTCTGTGCCGTGCAGAATAGCCATAGGATTGCCACTATTTTTCTTCCTCCTCAGACCAGTGTAATCATGATTCCACAAATATATTCTACCTGGTCAGAGTTTACCATTGTATTTGCAGCATCCTCTCAGCAGGCCCTGGACAACTTTATGAACAGGCAAGTGGCCAACTAAAGAATGATGGGAGCTAAAAGTCAAATCTGCTTAAAAAAAAAAAAAAAAAAAAAAAAAGCTTTTTCAATGGTGGGCTGAAATGTACTCTCACTCTCTTTGTCTCGGGAGCAAAACCTCTTTGTCTGTCCTCCAGTTTTGCAAAAGGTAGGGAAACTGAAGTGGGTGTTTTGAACTTGGCCTTCCAAACAGTGAATCACTGTATTAGCCACTCTCTGAAGCTAAAGAGAGTCAGATCTAAATTTGCCCTGCCTAGGAGAATACCTCATCCACCTTGCTAGTAACTTTGAGAAATTTCAGCCAAGTGGCAAAAGTATTCACCTTTGGAGAACAATTCTTATGCTTTGAAGTGTCTTTAATCTTAAAGAGGCACTGAAGTATGCACAGAGTCCCTGTAAAGTGCAAAGCGTGTTGGAAGTGGCCATCTCCACAGAGGGATCAAATAACACCACGCTCCTCTGTCAGGACTTGACAGTGAATGAAACAGGTTCTCTGTAAGGTGTTTACCTCCAAGCAATTGTATCTGAACAGTACATAGAATCATGAATACAATAAACAACTTCAAAAAACCCTTAAGTAGAAAATGAGTTCCAGTATTAAAAGCCCTATCATTTTGAAGTCCACCAAAAACAAAAAGATCTAACACTCTCCATGGTTCCCCCCCCCCCCCCCCACCCAAAACAACAAAAAAACAAAACAACCCAAAAATTACCAGCAGGAGGGAATAAAGCCAGCCAAGCGGCATTATTTTGGACAGGTTCTATTTCTGCAACATTTGATATGCTTCATAGCTTTCAGTTAACTCAGGAAGAGGAAGCTAATTGTGAAATTACTACAGAAAATAGAGTACAGCACTCCACGTACAGGAGAAAAGGAAAAGAATATATTCTCAAATGCTGAATTAGAAAGGAGCATAAAAGGAGCTCTTTAAGGATGCCTTTCTGAGAACACAAAGAGTTCTCCAGCCCCCAGCATTAGAACCGAGCAGAGAAGGCAGGAAACTTGTGCATGACAGAGCAATGACCTGGTGGGAGAAAAAAACAGAAAAGAAGAAGAAAAATGTAAAGGCAATGGAAACAGGGACATGTAACCTGGGAAAAATACAGAGATGCTTTCCAGGTATGCTGAGATGAGTAAACCAGAACACAGATGAAACTGAACTCAGCAGTAGATTTAGAAAAAACAGGAAGGGATGTCTGCAGGTACACTGGTCAGAAGAGAAAGGCCAACGAAAACGTAGTCCCTCTGATAAGTGAGAAGGGAGAAAAGGTAATAGCAGACAAAGGGGAGGTTGAGCTGCTTGGCGAGTTCTTCACCACAACCTTTGCTGGCAGTCAGGCTTTCCATATTGCTCATGTCCCAGAACCTCTAGGTGGGGGCTGGGGAAGCAAAAGCCCTCCCACTGTAAGAGAACAGCAGGTCTGTGACCACCTGATGAGATTGAACACATACAAGTCTATTGGGCCTGACAAGGTGCATCCCAGGGTCCTGGAAGGACTGCCTGATGCGATTGCCATGCCACTTTCCATCATTTTTGGTAAGTCATGGCCATCAGGCAAGTCCCCAGTGACCAGAAGAACATCACATGCCCATTTTTAGGAAAAGGAAAAAGGAAAACCCAGGGAACTACAGGCTGGTGAGCCTCACTTCTGAGCCAGGGCAGATCACGGAGCAGATCCTTCGGGAAGTTATGCTAAGGCATGCATGAGATGAAGAAGTAATCCACGACAGCCAGTGTGGCTTCACCAACGGCATATTGTACTTGACCAACCTGGTAGCCTTCTACAATGGAGTGACAGCATCAGTAGACAAAGGAAAAGCAACTGATATAATCTACCTGGACTTGTGCGAGGCCTTTGATACGGTTCCACATCACATTCTTATCTCTAAATTGAACAGAGATGGATTTGAAGCATGGACTATTCAATGGACAAGGAATTTAGTTGGATGGTTACAGCAAGAAGGCTGTGGAACTGGTGCTCTTCAACATCATATCCAATGACCTGAACAGTAGGTTTGAGTGCACCCTCTTCACATTTGCTGATAACATCAACCTGAGCAGCGTAGTTGATGCAACAGAAGGGAGGGACACCATCCAAAGGGATCTAGACAAACCTGAAAAGTGAGCCCATGTGAACCTAGTGAGGTTCAACACAACCAACTGTTGTGCTTGGCTCAGGGCCTTCCTAGATAGGAGTACAGACTGGCAGAAGAACAAACTGAGATCAGCCCTGTGGAGAAGGACTTACTTGGAGGTTCTGGTGGACTAAAAGCTTGACGTGAGCCAACTTACAACTCAGATGGCCAACAGCATCCTGGGCTGCAACAAAATAGAGGTGGCCATCAGGAAGAAGGAAGTGATCATCCCCCTCTACTCTACCCTCACAAGGCCCCATCTGTAGTCTTGTGCTCAGGGTCCTCAACACGAGAAATAGGTGGAGCTGTTGGAGCGGGTCCAGAGGAAGGCCACAAAGATGATCAAAGGGCTGTTGCACCTCTCCTATGAAGAAAAGTTGAGGGAATTGGGTTTGTTTATCTTGGAGAAGAAAAGGCCTCATTCCAGCCTTCTAGCACTTGAAGGGAGCTTATAAACAGGAGGAGGGGAACTGACTTTTTACATAGTTTGTGTAAGACTGTTACTTCCATCCACAGGATGGAAAGGACTGCAATAATAGCAGGGTGGCAGTCTGGGTGCAGCAAATGAGGATGAGCCCAAATGCAGCAGACGTGGACACAGAAGCGAAGTAAAAAGCTGCTTACCTTCAGAAGGCCTCAGGTAGGCAGGAACCTACAGTGAGATACTCTCACCTCCACTGCCAACACTTAAAAGAGGTTTGGAAAGGGTTGTGTCCCGGCTCCACCCCTTTCAGTTACTCCTCTGAGTTGGCTCTGCCTTCCCACCAGGTGCTTACTCGCTGCTTCAGGAGCATTTCTGTTTTGCAGTCTGGAAGTGATAGAACAAGGTGGAATGGCTTTAAACTAAAAGAGGGCAGCCAGATCTAGTCGCTGACAGCCTCTACCCATGACAGAGGCATTTGAACAAGGTAGTCTTTAAGGTCATTGTCAACCCAAATCTATGACAGAAATGGATTGACCGAGGCTGAGCCTTTTTTTTTTTTTTTTTTTTATGTTCACAATATATGATTGCATAGAGATACAGCATCATAAGCCATTCCTAAGTTAAGAGCAGAGCACTGACATGGTTTTTTATCAGGTTTGCTTTTGATAAAATTTTATTCAATTTTGGAAAAGTATTCGTTGTATAAGTCATGCATCAGTATCTCCAGCAATTTGCAAGTCCCCAGCGAGGCTAAGTGTTCAAGTTAGTCAATGATCGCATTGCTGAATTCATGTACCATTTATTAACTTTTTCTAACGTTCTAACAAGTAATAAAAAATACAGATCACAGACTCATCTTGAAATACGACACAATTGATAGAAAGACTATATAAGTACTCAAAAAACAAACAAACAAAAAAACCTGCATGAACAAATATACAAAATAAATCACCTTCTGTATTGTCAAAATAAGCCTATATAGTATATGTAATGTCACATAGGTTGTGACATTAATGTTAACACTCCCACCCACCAATTCACAACAGAAACTTATCAGTTATTATGGAAGTCATATTCTCTGGCTTAATCTTGAAATAATTTCTGTGTTAATTTGAAGTGAATAATTATTCACAGCCACTGAAAACTTACTGTCTTCTTGATGTATTCCCTTATGCAAATTGATTTTCTCAGTGATGGGAAACAGTTTCTCATTTCTAGGCTGTATTTTTTGTACAACTTCAGTCAAACTCAAAATATTATTCTGAACTAAGTTAGAAGAATTAAGAGACTGCTACCTATTTCTTACTCTACCAGAGATGGATGATGAGAAGTGCAGTTCTGTTTTGTCCAGCAGTACCTACAAATGAACTGGCTTCAGTCACAACTAGAGCAAAGCTCAAAGCTACATCTGATTGCTCTATTTCTTTTAAATTAAGTGGCAGTGTGTCTCGCTCCAATTTATAGGAGGGAGAGGATGTTCTTTGATATATGTATACCCGGCGTGAGATTAAGAAACAACGGTTCAAATGTTGGTCCGACCAGTTTATTACAAATCTTAATCAAGGAGATGGGGAAGGGGAGGATGGACACTATTATGATATAGGGTGATGGGGAAGGGAAGGCAGGCAATAGTAAAGATAGGAAACAGGAGCAAGGAGTCTTTGTAGGAAGCAAGAGGGAGATAGATAGTCACCACCATGGATCCAGCGTGGTTTCTAGTTCAGTCATTGATCTTCAGTAGTGGTGGGTCGTCAGGCATTGTTGTTTCGTTGATGATGACAGTAGTACAATCTTATTTATAAGTCCAAAGTGGTCAAGTCAGCTTTCTTTGGAGTGACAGCTTGAATCCAAAGTAGTTGAGTCAGCTCTCCTTCGAGTGGCAGCTTCTGGCTCTGGGATCTCAGCAGAAATTCCTTTGTTCCCATTTTCCGGGCCTTGCCAGCAGATAAGAGGGAGCAGGGATGCCCACCTGCATCCTGTTTTTCACAGGACACGATGGTATCATTCCCTCAGTTTTCCCATACCAAGCTGGAGCTATTTAGTCACAGGCCAGGTCTTCCGCCAGTAAACACTCCTGAGCACTCTCTTCCGGAGGCAAGCAGCTCTGAAGGAAGGTGCTTTCAAATGTCCACAGTGATGTTGATTGTCACAGGGTAGCACCCATCACTTGCCTCCTCCATAAATCAGTGAGAACCTTATCACAAGAAATACCTCAGGAAGCAAGCTTTGAGCCAGAAAACAAAGAAGGGTTCTCACACAGTGTCTGCGAATGGTTTCTGATACTGCAGTGAGTTGGCCGCAGCTAATAGATGCACCCACCCAGCCATTCTCTCAGTGCCCATCCTCATTGGGAACTGAAGCTAGAAATCTCTGGGCAACAAACGAACAAGGAGTTCACCTGCCAATTCTGTCATGAGAAAAATAGACTTGGCTTTGAAAAATTAATTGACTGTCAATTAAAATAAAGAATTACTGATTTGGGCAGCAGGAAATAATAATAAAAAATAATATTCTTTGGGGAAATGCTTTTCTTCCCCCAGTTTCCCTGGCTTAACTTCTCACTAAGGACCTCACTGTTATCACTGCAGGTTACTCTCAGAGCTTTCTGTGATGGAGTACGCAGTGAAGGATTACACTGTGGTTTCTCTCCACCATCCCTTCCCTCTCACTGTTTTCCTCTTCTCCAACATGGGTCCCCAGTAGGCTGCTTTCCCTTCAGGGTGTACCTGCTTCAGTGGAGGCTCATCCACCAGCAACAATCCCTTCGGTGAAGTAACTCCTCTTGGATGAGTTAGTCATGCATGGGTTGCCTGCTCCACCATGGAACACTTCCTACTTCAACCTTCACATTTCTTCTTTGTTTCCCTGTCCAGTTTTTTCTGTCTTAAATTCCTTTTCACCAACAGCTCTGCTAATGAAATCATTTAGGTCCTGGGATAGGTCCCACACAGAGCAGGCTGAAACCAATTGTAATCACCACAGGCATTGCCTAGTATCTTATAGAGATCACTCATGCTGCTCCCCAAAATCTCTTCCAAAATCTTGTCATGGGAACACAATACAGATATACAGATACAAGGGGGAAAAAAAAGAAAAAAAAGAAGAAGAAGAAAAAAAAAAGCATTCTTTTAGCCAAGTTTTCTAAAAAAATAATAATAAAATAGTGCAACTTTGATGTAATACTAGAAAAAGCGCAGCTTAATATGCATTTAAAAATGGATAACAGGGTCGATCATAGGTTTAGATCTCAAAAAACTTCACGAATGATCACTAGTGAGAACATTTTCCCTCGGTCACAGACTGTAAATCAGTGCTATTATTGTCATGGTTTTGTAATTTTTGCTGTTGGTATTCCACATCATAACATCATGTGGAGCACAGAGAAGTAGAACTACACGTACCAGAGGACCTCACGGTCAAAGAGAAAAATATGTCACAGAAGTGACGCTCGCTCGCTCTCTCGCTGCCTGGCAGTGGGTGTGGGTGTGCTTCCAAGCCGCATGACTTCAATTTCAAAGTAGGCTTCTTGGTCTTTGGAAACCTCTCTCTCTCTCTTATTTTACTTGATTTATTAGCCTCAATTTTCAATTAGATTGTATTATATTGTGTTATCTTGCATTCCGATATCATAATAAAATAAGTTTTCCTCCTTAGATCATTGCCACTGCTCTGTTTCCTCGAGTCCAGCTCCCATCTCCCTACCCCTTTCCCTTTTCCCTTCCCATTTTTTGTGGGTTAGGGGGCCCATGGGCCTACCGCCCCCCTGTCACAGACATAGATTGATCTGGATAACTCCGTGACAATTATTAATTCATTAATGATGAAATTATATATTTCTTTCCACTCAGAATCAATACACAACATTTGTACTCTGATTGCAGTTGAAGTCTACAGGTATCCACAGGAAATCCTGATATTAAGATACAATTTGAATTCTGGTTCTACTAAATTTTTACATTTTCAGACTACAGTTGTCAGTTTTTACTCCAGACAGAACAGCCACATACCATAAGACTTGTGCACAATTACTTCTTTTGAGATTCAGTGTAGTCTTCCTTAGAGAAAAACTTCAAGATACCAATTCTACATGTACAGGCCTGAATCAAATAAGTCTTGTGGTCATGTTTCAGCACATAGCCAAGTTTTCCAGATTACTCAAAAATTTTTGTTTTCTCATTTTCTCCCTTTTTTTACCTCTAAGTAAGCCATCTGTTACTATATTAAGAGAAACATCAGGTGTTTGCCTACAGCAAAAAGAATGGAAGATCGCAAGGGAAAGGGAAAGGGACGGGAAAGGGAAGAGAAAGGGAAAGGGTGAGAGGGATATGAAAGAAACTCTTGCTGTGAACCGGTCACTTATTTCAGTGAGAAACTCTACAAGCAAATTGGTTCCCTCCACTCATTCATTCCAGTTCTGGGATTAAAACCTCATTCTTGTAACCGAAATCTTATAAATAGAAATAAAGCTGAGCCTCTGCCCTTTATCCTCTACAAAGAAGGCTGCAAAACTCTTTTATCCCATTCAACTCATCAAAGGTATGCTGAGAACATTTGAGTAAATCTGCCAACAAACCCAGTTCAGTAATAAAATATAAATCTGGCTACATTAAAATAACATATCGTAACACTTCAAAGGAAAATCATGTGGCTGCCTTATGAAAAATCAAGTGCTTAAGGTGAGAGAAACCAAAATTCTGACCATAACTGAGAACAAAAAATGAGGATTTTCTTTTCAACAACAGCTGCTTTCAAACACACGTTATGGAACAGCATAGTTTCAAAAGGAACATAAACTACAGCAAAAAATGCAAATGACTCCAAAGTTATACTGAGGAAAAAAAAAAAAAAAGCAAAGAGTTCTTAAAGTAGATTTAAATGCGTGTGTGCAGGCAAGTAAGGAACCACAAAACAGGAGGACACAGAAGACTGCATATTAATAATTTTCAATCTTAAGCACTGTCTTCTCTCAACAACCATCTTTTCTTTTGTTGTTTAAGCCTACCTGAAGTTCGCTTCACTTTGAAGAGGCAGCTGGGTTTACCAGGAGACTAACTGCAAACTGGCAGGCAGGAGTACTTATTAATTAACCACCATAAAAACCCATAACTCCACCCATAAAAACTAATACGTGAGTTACAGTGTAGGGCAGAGTAAGGTTTCTGTCCAGGTACCTCTAATTGTAACAGTAGATAATTTTAATATGCTATCAAAAGAAAACAAAGCAGAACTGAGAGAGCACTGGATTCCCTCACTGTGATTATTATAGCCATTTTCACACATATTCTGTAGGTTTATCTCACTGCCCTGTTTTTCTCACGAGTCTCAACAGGAATTTTTATACTGAAAACAAAACCTTTGTTTGGCTTCAGAATAATGCTAGTGTATTAGATGTATGTGTGCTTCACTAAGTCTTGTGATATAAACGCAATGGGAGGTGAGAATTCTTAAGTCGTAGTCTAACTGGAAAGGTAGAAGAGGAGAAAGAACATTTAAATGAGGAACGCTCCATGAGAAAAAAAAACAGATGATCATGTTGTATTGAAAAGCAAAGTGTTGGGCTGAAAGGAGGTTAACAGTGGAGGTTCTCAAGGCTTAGACTTGTGAACCAAAGTGATGTAAAATTTTTGTTGGTAACTCAAGCACAAACAATAGGAAAATGGCAACCACATGACTTGATGATTCAAAACTATCAATAGAGAAGAAAGCTGGATATTGCCAAAATAAAAGAGGATAATGGTGCCTGAGGAGTGCTGGGTCAGATTCAAAGATGGAAAGTGCAGTGTCCAAGAAGTACTTGAAGAATTGTTGAAGAATACTACTAGAATGAATGAGGGCCCTAAGTTACGAGTGGAGACTGAGAAAGTCTGAAATACTTAGTATCACATAATGAGAAAATTGTGAGAACATTGTTAATTCAAAGGAAAGAAATCAAAACAATAAGGACATATTAGAGAAAGAAGATATTAAACAAACCAATAAGAAAAGCAGGAGAATGTGATAGAATGTGGTCTAGAGCTGTGCCACTGTTTCATTGTAAATTCTATTTTAAAGTCAAGATCTACTTGTTTGAGCACCTGTTTGTTCAAATGCTAGAAATTTTCTAAACAGACTTTTTTTTAATAGCTTTTCCCTTTATGTTGTGAAAGTTTGTAGGTTGTTTACAGTACACACGCATTTTCAGTACGTGCCTACCTCTCTCCTGCCACTTTTCCAGGAAAAAAAGAGCACTCTTTTGCTGCAGGAATGCCTGAAGGTTCTGCATGAGGGCTCCCTAAACCATCCTTCCCAATAAAGAAACACATTAATGTTATACTTTAGCTACTGACAGTCCCTGTTCCACCACAGCTTTTGGTTGCTATATCTATCTGTATAACACTGTTATACCCATCCCCTCCACCTTCTCTCAGTTCTCTGCTACGGCAGAGAATTATCCTTTTGAAAATTACTGTCCAGCTTTAAATTTCAGGGCTGTCATATGCAGTATCTTGCATGTGAGGATTAGGAGCAGTCTCCAGTGAGGTTCAGAGACAATGACATACAATTTGTATCAATAAAGATTTAGCACAGCATTTGGAAACTTTCTTATATTTGTTCTCAAGTAAAACCTTACAGATAATAAATATACTAGGGTTTTCTCACATACTAGATACAAAATGAGGAGAGTGCATTTTTCCGCATTGGGTTCCATCTCAACATTAAAGTGTTACTGTGCTTTAATGCACAGTGGTATACATATTTGCTTCTAATATTTTTTTCAGAGGTGATTTATTATTCTCTCTAGTGTGGCCCTTAAAGATATTTTGTTCTTTGGCATTTGATAAGAGCGATCACCTCTCCAGGCTTTTCCACTCAGGAAGGCTGGAACACAGTCCGCGTTAGTAGGGCTTTACAGACAACTAACTGCTCTTTATAACTGCTTGTGAGAACATTGTTAATTCAAAGGAAAGAAATCAAAACAAAACAGAACCACCAAACCAAACAAACAAATAGAACTTGTTTAGAATAGCTGATGAATTTTAAATTTGCACCATACTTGAATGCACAATTAACTTACCAATGAATTGATTCACAAATCCTTCTAATAAGTGAAAATAAATAAATAATATTAAAACACCACAAACACACTAGGGTCAGAAAAGGGCTCTTGCAGCAAGCAGAGCCCACAGCACTGCCTTTTGCTTTCCAACAACCTTACCCACCAGGGCTTTCCATACAGATTTGGAAAACGCAGTTGAGCACAGAGAATTGCCACTACTATTTTTTCCCCAGGGTTGTTTTTCATTTTTACTATACTGCTCTCCTGAGTTTCCTTATCTCTCAAAGAAAACATATCTCTTTCTGAATGTTGTTTGGTTGGGTTTTTTTTTCCCCTTCCTTCTAATTTAAAAATTAAATGGTTCAATATGCAGCACAGATTAGAAGAATGAGGACTACTCTCCCTTCTTTATTTTTTCTTCAGAGAGCAAACGCAGACCTCAAATTAAAGTTCTTCCAATCTATGATACAAATGCAACTTCAGGCATTAAGCAGATGGCATTACACACTTGATGTTTACATGACAGCTGCATCTCCTGAGATAAAGGCATCTTCTTCCCTTTGCTAAACAATAGTCCCTTTTTCTTCCTTGTATAGGAAGCATCTGGATCTCCTTGATGAGCTCCAGTTATCTGTCTGGATCTAACAATTAACTCTTTTCTACCAGACATCTTAAAATGTTCAAAGGCTCCAGGTTTGGAGAGGAGAACTGAGATTCTTTGAACAGTTGCTATAACTGACAGTAATAGAAATGTTCATGGAAAGAGGTGAGCTCTTTAGAGAGGTTACATGTAACCACCTTTATTAGCAAAGTCATGATTAGTGGGGAGAGGCTGAACTTCAGGAATGTATATGTGCACTACCTATCTCATCAAATATATGCTCTAAAATGCTCCTGTAAGAACATTTCACACTTTCATATAGAAATCCACTTTGAATGGTGGGATTCATAATGATTTCCCTTAAGCAGATACAAAAATACCTCTCAAAAGAACATGTTTATCAATGTTTTGTGCTTTTTAACATTCCTATGGCTTTGTATGAATTCTACTATTTTGTTGTCTCTGGATGGTATCCAATTATTACTGCAAACATATGTGAGAAAAGTATCTCAACAAACGTAGTTGAGAATGACATACAATTTTACTGGAATATGTAGCAGCAACTCAGTTATTTATCTTCTAAAATATGATTTCTCTGTATGTCAGTAACAAGAACTGATGAGAAAAACAGAAGAGACTGACTGATATTTATAGTTTAAATTCATGAAACTTAGATTAATTTCAGAGAAAACTACTGCAATAGCAATGGTTCACCTTCACATACCCTCAGATGCTTTGAAATGAAAAACAGATCCCTTGCAAGTCTAAGCTGAATTCTCCCCTGGTTTACTGACAGAATCAGAATTGGTCTATCTTAAACAAATATAATAATAAAATCACTGGATTGCAAAACAAAAAAAATTAAATACTCCTTCCTATTCAATGGAGCTTTGCACCATGATGGGAGATATCCCAGTACCAGTCACTAGAGTAAAGAACATGACTGCAGAAGAGATCCTGCTCTTAAATGTGCTTTTTAGCAGGATGTCTCAGCCAACATTTATCTCTAAGCACAGCTTTACATCCATCCATATGCAGCAAAAACTTTAAGCATAGCTGTATGTTTAAATATATTCCTGAATCAGATCCATAGCCAGCTACCAGAGAGCATCTGTTCTTTGATGCTGCCTCGACCCTGTCTAGCTCCCAAATTTTCTGTTTAACATAGGAAATAATTAAGTCTATGCCAAGACTTGTTTCCTAGTTATTTGTTACCAAACTGCAGATGGCTAATGCTGCAATTTGTAATTCATATAAAAAATATTTTCCCCACCACATTTTTTAAACAGTATGCTCTTTGCATCAAGAGTATGTGATCGTTACGTAAGCCAAGAGAGTACTGACACTGACTAGGACTGGAGAAAACTTCTATGGACTGAAAAGTAGTGATTGGAAAAAAAACATTTGTATTACTAGCATGCTATTGCAATGTGTGTTGATAAACTGTTCAAGAAATTGGAAGAACATTTGGAAGGTCAACAAATTTGGGGTTTTCAGGTACATAAGGAATTTCAAATAAGTTAAATTGTTTATTTTGCATCTAGCTGTAAGAAGAATTCAAAGATGACCAAAAAAACTCTGTGAGGAAAATTTCTGAGACTGTAATGATGGATTAAAGATACAGGGTCAGATTAGCAGATTATATAGATAGTTGAAGTCAATGGAGCTATAAAAATTTCTTTTGCTGAGAATTTTTCCCATGTATTATGAGTTCCTGATTATAAGATTAAAAATTATAAGATCAAATATATATATATATATATTCTTGGTATGGATCAAGTAGCTTTCCTCCACCCAGACCTTTTCATATCTTAAACATTTCATGCATTATATGCAGATAAGTTTGGCCAGAAGCAATTTGTATTATTAGATACTTCTGTAATGAAATCTAGAGATAGAATTTGGAACGCGACATGTTTGGCATATTTCTTTCTTGAATTAATTAATAAAAATTATTTTAATGTAAAACTGAATATCAAGAGAACTAAGCTTTTTCATTAGTAGTATTGGGACTTCATATCAGGACCTATTTAAGAAAAGATATTGTGTGTCTTCATAATTTTTTTTTTCTTATTAATATTGCTTATATAACTGTATGGTATTTTAACAGAACTCTTCTTGGTCAATTTTAAAAGCAGGAATTAAACAGAAGTCTGAAATTGTTCTTTATAGCTAGCTTTCATTTCAATTGGAAATGAGGGATTTTTGCTGACCTCGTTCTCTTTGTTCGTGCAGTGGTGGAAAGCCACTTCTGGGGTGTGCCTGAAATACCATCATTGCTTTTGGTCCAGTACTGCTATCTCTACACTGATAGTATTCATTTGCACAATTAATTATGCTGAAGAGCTGGGATTCCTAACAGAAATAAGGTGCCAATGAAAGGCTAGGAGAATTAAGTCCTGCTGAGCTTTCAAGTAGCAAAAACCCTAAGTCCCTGAGCTTACTCAGGAAAGCCTGATTCAGATCTGAACACGCTTAAGCCCCATCAAAGTAAGTTGATTTAACCATAGTCTTTGCATATAGCTAACACTATTAAACTTTTTAGGGTTATCCAATTCATGGTCTGGAGAAATAAGCCAGAATAGCAACCCTGTACTTTCCTATTAATTATTCTCTCTTTACTAATAGTTAATTATTATTATTTTTTTAATAAGATAGCTTTAGTCTCATCTACTATTAGCCTGATTAATTATTTCTGTATCTCTACGTTTTTAATGCCATAAGCAAGACCAATGACATAGCTGGTCCAGATTGTGTGCATTATCCTTTAATGTATTTATGGAGTTCTGGACATAAAACTGGAGTTGACCTATTTATTTTAACAAGAAACAAATTACTCAGGCAAATCTTCTGTTCAAATCGGTATGACTGTTGCCTAAATAATGAATTCTGTTTCAAATTTAAATTTAAATTTGCCCTTGAAGCTGCTCTTACATATATTGCTGGCACCAGTCCTCCATGTAATCCTTACTTTCTAGCGTGGAGTGGTATAGCAGTGGCTGAAGATAAGTAAGTGTTAGCCACTGAGTCTGAGTCAGTCAGATATTCTCTACACATCACATCTAATCAAAATTTCTTACTGTCTACCACTCTGCTTATTATCAAGATCAAGTGAGTATCGGGGAACTTTTGTGATGCTATATTAATATATCAATGAGAAAAAATTATCAAATTGCCATACATTAGTTCTATAATATTTTTAAGCCATTATAGCCTGTCAATAGCTTATCAAGTTTATCTTATTCCATACATGTTGGTTGTTTCCTGTGATCAATGGTACAAAACTAAAAGCATCATTATAAGACACTATCATTTCTCTGTATTACCAAATTATACACATTGCCATATTAATGATGATTCCTCACTAATACATAATTTACAATCAAAGATAAGGGAGAAATAACCCCCTATTTTCAATGTTTTAAGGATAAAATTTAAATAGAGAAGGAAGCATTAAACAGATGGTTATTTATTTTACTTTTTCATAGTAACGAAAAACTACATTAAGATAAATCTGAAAAAATGCAGCTCATATTTGGGAAATATCATCAATAAACCTGTCTATATAATCTTAATTTGGAGTTCATTTCTGCAGGCTTTATGATGAAGTATTTAATTGTATGATCTTAACGTGAATTTTTCTGTCAATGAATTTTGATTTCAGACTATGAACAAGATGGCTGGTGCCTAGAAAATATTCGTGGATATCAACTTAGTTATTTAATCTTTATATTCTTCACCTTAATTTTTCAGATATTGGAAGCTATAGCATTAGTCAGTACAGAATTGGAGAGAGCTAAAAGGACATTAATTTACAGAACAAGTTAAAATTGTTGGGTAGAATTGCTTTGCACAAAAAAAAATGTTTATTTGACAAAATCAAAATGTTTCTTGGAAGGTCATTAACTTTACAGAAGACTTGGATAATAAATTCACAGAGTAATTCTTCCTTCCGATGTAGCTGAAATCTTTTGTTCTGGGCTGCCCAGCAATTCGTCATACAAGTTTATGATTTCAATTTTATATTGAGGCTGAAAACACAATGTTTTTTTAATGGGCTTTATTCTTACAGTTAAGGTAAGGTAATGCTATCCTGGAAAATGCATTTTTTTTATAATCATCTCTCACACAATTACTTTATGACTCAAAGCAAGTCACTTAAACTAGACCTTTGAGAGGAAAGATGTTCTTCCTTGTTGGCTGTGTGTCTTCTGACAGCAAAGTTTTGATTTGCAAAAAGTCTGGATATTCCCAGCTTCAACTGAGACTAATAAAAGTTGGGCTGTGAAAAAAAAAAAAAAAAAAGCAAAAGTCTGTGAAAATCTGCATGTAGGTCAGTTAAAGTAGGCAAAGGAAATCTTAGTGGTGGCATTTTCAAAATTTTGTTTTTTTCTGATTGGAGCTATAATTAACAAATTGGTTTTATTTAATAAAAAATAAAAATAAAAAATAAAATATCCTCATTTTGAACCACTGAGAGAGAAAATGACAAAAAACCATTGAAACACCAGCAATCAAATGACAATTACGTCAAATGACTATTCACATCTGAATGGTTTATGTCTAATTCCTAGCAGAAAAATCAGTCGTCTTTGGTTATTCACTTCAGATTTAAAGGGAGTGCACATGACTGCATTCAGAACTTTGCGCCCATTTTATGTACTAAAATCTTTTCTGCTGTGGCATCTCCAGAACATAGTCCACCCAACAGCAGTCATATCCCATATCAGAAGTAAAAACACCTTTCTCTGATACAAAAGGGTTTATGGGAAAAAGAAAAAAAAAAGAAAAAAAAAAGAAAAGAAGTTATACTCTTGTTTTAAGTTTGCTGTACAGTTACCAGATGCCAAATTATACCTTAGGTTTTCTGACTCCTTTATAAACAACAAAATTTTTGTCATAAAAGCAATAATTAAGCAAACAACCAAATCATTATATGAGTAAATAGGAGGAAAGCATCAGCAATATGGATTATTCTATCTAACATTTCTGATGGTTTGTTCTGGTAGGGTTTTTTCTTATTACTCACGGTACATCTGAGTGGCCACCCCCAAGCAATTAAATGCAACAGCCATATGAATAATGCTGCAAGTGAAGGGGAAAAAAAAAGGTTGGAAATCTGAGTTTGAATTTCCTATATGCCTGAAGCCTTCCACAAAATTCATTTATACAAATAAATAGTACATAAGCAGTAAACACAATTAACAGGAACTCACCCTTCTGCTTTTATTCATATAAAAATCTGTTCCTTTATTTCAACTGCATGCTGGTATTTGTTTTTGTCACCACAACCCAGCATTCAAAACTGCGTGATTAAGTGCCTGCTTCCTTCAAAACCAGGCTAGTGGGATAGTAAAACAGCTTTGCTTTGGTTACTGCTCCACTTAAAATGGCGACATGAATTAAAGGTTTTAAATATGATAAGCTTAACAGCAGAGACACTGTAGTTCACCTAGGTTATCTGATAGCTGCAGAGATCTTCATGAAGCAGATGATAAAAACAAAATGAAGAGAACATTTTTTTGCTGTAACAGGCCTTTCTTAATTGGTTATGCCATATTCTTTCAAACTTTCTCTTTTTCTCTGGTTGCTTGGTTTGACCAAATCCTGCAGCTGTTAGCTTTCCACAGAGGAGCATGACTGTTTGTGAAATGTGAAACAGTTGTGCACAAGACTATTACTGGAAGAATCAGAAAAGTTATAACCTGAGATACTCAGTCAACAACAATTAATTGGACAGAGGAACCATTTTAATACCATATAAATTTTATTCATATTTAAAAGAATAAATCATGTATGCTTGGGTGTGCGTATGAAGAATGAAAGCAAATCTCTCATGCTGATACAGTGAAGTCTTACCTTCTTTTACAAGCTTCTCTTGCAAATGATTCAGTTCGATGCTGGATTAGTTTTCTGAGTGTTTGGCGTGCTGACTTGGAGTCTCAGCTGTACAATCCAGCCAGCTTAAGGGAAGCAGAGAGAGTGATAGATGCAAAAGCAGGGGAGGTAGAAGGAGACAATAGCATTTTCCCTTTTACTGGAAATGTTCTGAGAGATCAGATCAGCTCTCTTGTCAGACTAAAATCAAGAAAATTTATTACCTGAAGAATTCACCTTGAAGCCAAATGAAATATAACTACAATATGTTTCATTGATTCATTTGTCAATCTCTATCTTCAGAGACACTAGCTATTTTCCTTAAGCTTTGCATTTCACTGTTACAGACATCTTTTGCCTTTGCTATAAGAGTTGGAGTTAAGAGACACCTTAGCAGTGACTTCAAGGAAGGCTTTTATGTTGCTCAAACTGACTGTACTGAATTCTACAGTTGGCAGAATTAGGCCATAAGCCCCTGAGAATGTTCCCAATTGAGCTTGATGAAGCTGTAGAAGCAAGGCTAGGGGTCGGTAACATGGTGTACTGGCTAAAGAAGGAGTTAGTGCCAGCACAAGGGTAATTTGGTTAGTGTCCATCAAAGCAAAGATGGGAAGACCTGAGACTCACATTAACCCTTCAAAATTGCATCCATGATGGTAGCAAGGTTATCCATGGACATCCAAGGAGAGCTGTGTTGGAGAAAGTTTGTGCAAGAGGAGATGAGGTCAACAAATTTGAAGGAAGTGAGTCAAGGGCTTTGAATAAAATGGATGTAAAAGTTCACTGGTGTGTGTGATACATAAACTGAAAATGGAGATAGACTTTTGAGGCTCAGTAACATCTATCACATGCAGCCTCCTTTCACAAGGAGCTGTAGACATATTTAAATCATGTCATTTACTGGAAAATGCATAAGGAAAATCAAAGCAAAACCATCATCCACCTCTTCCAGTATGAATGCTTTGTCAGCAATTTGAACCATAATTTTTGTGCACTCAGAGAGGCAAATTTAATCCAGTGTTCTGAGGCTGCTTGTTTTTTTAACAGTGTGCTCATAGGGAAAGCAAGTGATTATTAAGAAAACTGATTAATCAATTGGTACATGTTTATGGAAAGACTCATTACATTTGACACTCTAGGGATCCTTTACTGCAGGTTTCAGAGCTCAAGGAGCAATAGATTAACTAAACAGGGAAGTGAAGCAGTTTGTTTGCTTATGCCCACAATAAAATAACATTATTAGGAATAATTAAAAGCACTTCAAAAATAATAATTTTACAGTAACAGTTTCTAACCATAGAATTAAGTAAGGAGCATGTGTGGCGAAAGTCTGACACATTATTACATTCCCCTGGCATTGTGGTTTTCATCATTTCTTTGAAATCTGTACCTTTCATGTACTGTTCATTAACACTGATCAAAGCACATATCTTTCTAATAAAGTCATTTTTTCCTTGTAATCTTTTGTAGATATTTTACTTAATGTAATATTTTAGATGTTCTTTCCTGAAGTCTCATTTTTAATTTGTGTCTACGGTCAGAAATGTCACAATATATAAATGACATATTGGTGTACTATATATATCTTCTCCCAATGACATCCATAGCAAGTTTTTCACTTTACAAGTCAAAACAAGATCTTTATAACTGCCAGTACTTTCAAACTGGTGCCTCTAAAGTCAGCTGTTTGTCTCAGTGCACTGTCTGTACTAAAATACAGTATTTATTTGTGCTATGCAAGACTAACTTTCAGAAGTATTTTCTAAGCTTACAATAAAGATATTGAATGTACCAATCTCAGTAATGACCAATGAGCTGCACCTCCCTAAGTAGCTAGGAATATCTTCCTTACAAGTTAGAAAGACTGAAACCTGTCTGTTTAGCCCCTACATCATGTATTGATAAGGATGATAGTGAAAAACATCCATATCTTTTAGAGTGAAATTTCAACAGTTTTTAGGAATATTATAAATGTTGTGAAGCAACATCTTCAGTAATTGAAATTTTTTTGTATATATATTTGAACTTGGTGAGATGAGATCAAAAGTGACAGCAGAATCAGAGTGCAACATTCTGGACTGGATGACAATAAAGAAAAGTGTATTAAGAAACAAACAAGATATTGAAAAACATGCTGTGAGATGAGTACTCCTGTCACTAATTTCTTCTCTAAGACTAAATCTGTTGCCACTTCTGATTAGGGAAGGATTTTCAACTCCAACTTCCAGAAATTTTCTGCTGATTTCAGTGGTGCTGCTGATATGTATAACACTGCAGCTCTGCATTAGAAAACATAAGCATGGGCTTGATTTGTTCTCATTTCTATTATTCAAAGCTACTTAAAGTTTCATCATTAAGAAAGAGAGAAAAACACCCTTCCAGGCATAGACTAAAACTAAAATTCTGTGAGTCCAAAGAACTCATTAATTATTTACTGTAGGTAGAAGAAAAGTTTGTTTTTAAATGGAAACATTTACTTACATGGGAAATGGAAATATTTAATGATATACTTAACATTAATATTTTTGGTGCTTCCTGAAGAAGGTTTCTATTTTTTCGAAAGGGCTTTTTTTTTTTTTTTTTTTTTTTTTTGTTATGCTTTACATACATTAACAGCAGCCTTGGAAGAATTAGGAATCAAAAGCTTTATGTCCAGTAATAAACTTCCCAGTTCTAGATTATTGTTGTTGTTAAAATATATACTGTACCATCAAAAGGCATTATAGAGGTTTCTCTGCTACTTCTCTTTAATGTTATTGTAAATAACAGTGTTTATGTGTCAGTTTAGGGTGAAGCTTAAATCCTTTCCTTTGTCGATGGCAAAAACAGATAGACATTTCTTGAGAGGTTGCTTAACATTAATATTTCCACCCACTTTTCCTTTAAAAAATGCGCACTCATGAAAAAAGTATGATAAAAACAGTGTTATTTTGGCATACAGTGAAGTATATTAACCCACAGAAGAGCAGGTAATATTTAAAATGCAGTATCTACAGAATGTATATTTACATTACATTTACATATTTCTATATCTAAAGAATTGTTATGTCTTATAAGCCTGTGGGTATGAAAAAATAGAAAGACAGATATTGTAGCAGGATATATTCAATAGCACTAATTACAGTTAAGACTGAATATATTTCAGTGATAATCCCATTTTACCATGCTAATAATTTCCTAAATATATCTCATAAAGATTTTCCATGCATGTTTTCTGCCTCAAGAACTGTGTTATTAATTACTATTGTAGCGTTTGAAACAACAACAAAAAAATTGGTCTTCTACGAAGTTAAGAAGAGTGAAGAAAGATAGCCTCCATCCTTTAAAAGAAAATATTAATTACATCTTCAAAACAAGTTTAAAGAAAAAAAAAAAAAAGGCTAAAGTTTTAGACTTCAGAAGTGAGCTGAGCATAATCTTATTTGAAGAAATTAGGGATGGAAAATAGGTCACCTAGATCACCATAATGTTTTCAAATGCATACATGTTGGCATAGTTTACTACTACATTTTTTAAGCCTGACAAAGAGATATTCAACCAGCCATCATCTCACTGTTATGGGATACTTCCAGCCTTTAGAGAAGAGCACCCTAAACACTAACCCTTGCCTCCTTCATACCGAATGCTGTATGTGTCACTTGAAGAATTTCCTTCTCTCATGCTGTTTCCCTTAAATTCAATGGGACAGTGATATAGAATGGCCCAGACTTCAAAATGAAAGCCATTGTGATGTATCTGTATCTCAACATTTGATTTGTGCCTCCAGAAACTGATTAAGTTTTGTAAGGTTGTATCATACTGTTTTTAATTTGTTGACTGAGCAAACTCTTAGATACTGGGAACACCTTGGAGAGCTGGTTGGCTTTCCCTTCTCAGTGACTCCCTGCACAACTGAGCAAGAGCAGTGTCATGCTTTGCTGGAAGTCCAACGGTTTCCTGCACTGAAGCAAGGTTCACACATGCTGATCTTCTGGGAGTAGAAAAAACAGATTGATCAGCTCTCCAGGATGGAAGAGACTGCAGTAAAGCCACAAAAATACCACAAGCTGATTTTATTTTTAACTGTGCTTCTATTTTTTTCTGGTTTTGGTGCTATCACACATAAAGTTCTTGACAGCACATTAATGCAGTGAGAAGATTTCCTTTCTAAGTTTTGATCTTCTGAATTTGGTATCATCTTACTGGTCCAGCACAAGGGAAATCAGCACCAGAAGCTGATTATTGCAGGTAAGGGAGCAAACTCCCCATGTCAAAAATAGTAAACTGTGCAAACTCACATCAAAGAAGGGCAAACTTACTTGATAGGACAGAGGGTACTTGCTGTCCCTGATCTGCAGGATGTGTTTAAAAGAAAAAATAATAATCACACTACCTCTTTGTAATTTGGGTTCTCATTTTTTAATTTTTATTTTTATTTTAGATCAGCTCTTACATATACCTCTTGAAAAGTACAGGATAGATGTATGGAAGCTATTTAACAAGGAAGATAGGACAGAGAATCCATGCTTATTAATAAGTTTACTTTAGTAAAGCCAGTGTTCCTATATATCACATAACTGCTATACCCAAGCAAACATTTAAAAAAGAAAGAGACCTCACGCTTTTGAAAATAAATCATCTCTCAGAGATCCTGACAGTGCATGTAATGTAAAAATACCAGTCTCACTGAGAACATTCCCTTGCAAAAACTTTCCCTTCCCTTCCCAAACAATGCAACAGATGATTCTGCCTTGCAGATTTCCCTAGAATAGCAGCCTGTCCCTCTTGATCTATGACACAGGCATGGAAATTTCAATAATTCCTACTTGATATGGAAACGACAGATGTGTTTTAACCTCAAGATAATAAAACCAAGAGCTACATGTAGAACCTCATTCACAAATCCTGCCTTGTGAACAGAGATGTGAAGAAGAGTTGCAGCCATATCAGCAGTGCCTTAACTGGTAGGCCACATTATCAGAACTGACAAAAAGCAAAACAGAAATAACTCTGCTGTTGGGCATCTGCTGGGCTTTCCTATTGCTATGGTGAATATCTTTCCAGAGACTTAGAAAGCCCAACCAGAGCACTGAAGCCCAACGCACCTCAGTGCAAAGGATGTAAACACATCATCTCATGCTGTTTGTAGTAGCACTTGGGGAAAAAAACAGACATGATTTTTTCACTAGTCTGTCAGGCTTGTAGAGAAATATATACATTTTGACATACAATTTTGATATTATTCAGAAATCTGTAAATATATGCTATGTTAAATAAAAGTATCAGGATTTATTTTCAGCCTTTCTTTTTGCTGTATTGTGTGCCATCACACATTATATTTTATTACACACACAAGTCTCTTTAGAACATCGTCTCCGTGTTTCTTGTAAATGGGAGACAGCTCCTTCTAAGTTATTATTTCATAGATATAGTGCTATAGGTGTATGCAGCAAATGTCAATAAAGTTTTGTTTCAGTAGATCTATTTACTGTGTTGTTTTTTTTCCCTCAAGTGTTTTCCTCAAGTCATGCTTACCTAATCATATTTTCTCTGATCTCACACCTTATATAATTGAGGTACTAAAAACTTTGTGTCTTTTGTTCTTGAAAAATACCACTTTCAAAGTGCTTTTCAAAAGGATCAGTGTTCATTCTTCCACTGCGCTGCTGTTTATCAGGGCCTGACCCACTGAATTTAATCAGGTTTGTACACAGCCTTTATAAGAAACCCAAGGAGGACCCCTTAGACAGAAGAGTTGCTTTTGGCAGAATCAGAATCATTGGTGCTTTTCAATATTTTATGATGGAAAATAAATAGGCTCATAAGGAGGACAATTTGTTTTGCCATTCCACCTGAGTCAGAGTAAATATAATCTATATGTGTAAAGTCATTATACAATGTGATTTTGTAATCATGATGATCTAAATAATTCACCTGTCAGGCAATAACAGGGGTCCCTTGCAGTGACCAGAATATTTAAGCAGCGCTATGACATAAGCAAAAGGAATGACAATTACCTGAACTAGCAAGCATGGCTCGAGAACCTAAACGCTCAACATGCTGACAAAGATCAGATGGCAGGTCAGAATACATCCATAAATTATTTAAGTAAATGAACAACAAAAGAAAGCACAAAACAGTTTAAATTATGTGAGAAAAAAGTCATCATGCAGATTTAATATTAATTAGACTATTAGAAAATAAGAATAATGAGAACAGGAATACAGTTCTTAAACATACTAATTGATGGAAAATTAAAAAGTGGTCAGTGGATTTGAATTGTCTTTGACAAATCCATACCATGTGAGACTAACTCTGTCTTTGTTTCCTCCAGAAACAAGGCTTATCATACTGTCAATACATTTTTTTGTTCCAGTGTATGTACATATCATCTCATAATTTGATATAAAGGTTAAAGTAATAAAGATAATTAAGCTCCCATAAAATTCAAGAAAACAGCTTGCAAAATAAAAATTTGATAAGAAGTTCCTGAAAACAGGTTTCATCTTCTGTTTGCACCTCATTGACCACATGAGATCCCTTCAGGGCAGAGCACATATAAGTAATACAACTGCAGAAAAATTTCAGCTGGAGATCACAAAGCTTGAGCCACCAAGGCCGGCCAACAAGGTAATAAACTAGGGGGAAACTAGGATTTGTAGTCCTTCACAGGACTGCTGTTTTGGCCTACTCCCTCTATGACATTTACCTTTTTAATTTGAAACTCATCATTCAACTTCTTAGAATGATGAGCCATAACAAATGACAGGTGTTACATTTCTGAAACACGGTTTTCTGTAAGTAGCAACATGCAGAAAATATTCCTCGTCAATTTGCCTATTTGCTATCTCTCTTGTAGTGTTTTCTGTTCCCCAGATTGTCTCCACTCCTAACTTTGAAGCACTGTGTTAGGTATGGTTCCTCTTCTGTCCTATCTTTGAGCCTCTCTTTTAGTTTTTATTTTTTTCTGCCTTTTACTCAACTTACAAAAGATTGAAAGGGCAGCCCTGAAGAAAAAGACCTGGGGGTACTGGTGGATGGGATTGGACAAGAGCCAGCAATGTGTCATCGCAGCCCAGAAAGACAACTATATCCTGGGCTGCATCAAAAGAAGCGTGGCCAGCAGGGCGAGGGAGGTGATCCTGTCCCTCTGCTCTGTGCTGTGTGGCCTCACCTGGAGTACTGCATCCTCATGTGGAGTCCTCAGTACAGGAGAGACATAGATCTGTTGAAGTGCATCCAGAGGAGGGCCACAAAAAACAGTATCTATTAAGACTGGTGGAATAGCAGAAGCTACAGAACTATCTGTAACTTGCTGTACTCCTTTTCATTACTGATTATCCTCTTTCACATGCATTCCTTGGGTCAGCATTTTTTATTAGTCTTTGTGAGAAAAAAGAGACTAGCATGTCTCAAAGAGGAATTTGGGAGCAGAGAAACTTACTCAAAACATGGTTCAAATTTTACATGGTGTCTATGATAACCATCTTTCACACAAGAAAGTGGTGACACATTGGAACAGGTTGCCCCATCCCTCGAGGCATTCAAGGCCAGGCTGGATGTGCCTCTGGGCAGCCTGGTCTAGTGGTTTGCAACCCTGCACATAGTAGGGGGGATGAAACACGATGATCATTATGGTCCTTTTCAACCCAGGCCATTCTATCATTCTATGATTCTATGATCTAAATTTATTGGGCTGTATAAGTGTAACAGAAAACTGGATCACACTTCAATTTTAGCGAGAAGCTGGAACTCTGATGCTGTTTCTCTCAAAAGAACATTGCATTTTGTTTTGTTTCAACCCAATGCTTTTATCGTTGCTCATACTTTGTGCAGCATATGACAAAGGCAGCTACTGTATTCCTCATCTAAGAAGGAGACGGTTCATGTAGAATTAGAACATAAATTCACATTCTCTACAACATAAAATTCAATCTAAGCTGAAAAACAGAACTCATCCACAGATTAAATAAATACTTGCCCTGTTTTCGCTAGATGTAAGTTTTCTAGCTACCGGAGGGGAAGATACACTAGATATTATCCCATAATACCCAGAACAACCAAAAGTAATAACAAAGGTAAACCAGTAGAACAGATGCCTCCCAATAACTAGAGGTGCCTTTTCTTTATTTCTCTGAAAGCAAATGTTCTTCATACAGCAGGTTCATCTCTAGCAGGTGGGGAAGGAGGTATCAGGAATGGACCCAATGGGTTCTTGGGAAAGTAATGCTGCAGCCAGCAGACTGTCACAGATTAGTTGTGTTGTCACAGCTAGTGACTAAGACACAACCCATCTGGTGGTGTCCAAATGAGTATAATACCATGGTACTTCTTTCAAAATCAGCCCTGCCTACCCAATTCAGAATTTAAAAGCTAAAGATGTACCTTCTCACTTCTTTTCATCTCCTGGGCTTTATTCCTCAACAGAATTTGCAGAAAAAAAAAAACCACAGAGATTTTTCTGATATAGTGGGAGATTGAGCTACTGTGATTCCTGTGTACTGTTTCTAACATTTGTCTAAGCTAAATGCTTTCAATCTAGGAGCAATGTAATGAGGATTTTAATTAAACTTTCCAGATAAGGAGTCCCTATTATTTTATCCTCACCTACCTGAGAAATCAGCTACCTCATTGTGATACTTCCACAGACCTCAGTAAATGTGGCATACATTTCTCAAGACTCTCCAGTACCTTTGTGTTTTGTATTAGCTTCAGCTCATAGTCAGAAAGTTCTTGCTGGTTAGTATTGCCATTAAATTGCCTCTTTCTGCTGTGTTTTGGTGTGAATGGCAGAACGGTATGGATGTGCTACGTAGATATTGAAAGACAACATGGGAATTCCTAGCAAGACAAAGGTCAAGATGAATAAAGTTGTTTTCACATATTCCTTTTTTTTTTTTTTTTTTCTCCTGCTGTTAATCACTGGTGGCACTGAAGAGTGATCTTTCCAGTATCTCTCCATTGCTGAAAATGGCTGCTGTGAATTCTCTAAGAAGTCTTACTACGTATTTCATAGTGTGTTTGTTGCTTTTCCCACAACCCTTTCCTTTTATGCCTTATAACTAAATAATGTCATCAGGTATATGGACGTAGCTCCCACTGGCTTCAAAAGCAAATAAAGAAGGGAAATTTATTTCATCTATGTAAATGAATCCTTATCATGCTATGCAGTACTGCGGATACTAAGGAAGTTATGCTAGCAAAACTCTTTATAGAAGGCAATTCTGCTTAATACAAAAAAGAAAAATGACAGAAATTGTGAGGAAGGGAATAGGAGTGCACACTACTCCTTTAAAAGGTTGCAGCCATAAAACCAATGCTTAATTCCAGAAGCTAGATACTAAGTGCAATAAGCTGAATATTAAAATAAAGTTTATTTGGTAGTAAAATGATGAACTTTAAGAGTGCAGTGAACCGTGTGCCTTGTAATACACATATTAAACCAAACACCTTTCAGTTAAACTAATGCTCAAGGTATGATTCACAGACAGAAAAGCAAGGAAATGCCCTAGATAGACTAGAATTAACGATCTGGGGATACTAAAACACAGGTTTTATGACACAGCCTATTGTTTCTAGACCAATTCTGTATCAAGATTGTCAGCTAAGGACTCTCTGAGGAAAACAGCATGACTGAGGAAAGAGACTTTCTATTAAAGACATTATATTATAAAGACACTTTCTATAAAATTTGTATTTTGAATTGCTTCAGCTTTTCTAAGCTTCAAAATAGCATGCTCACATGAAGATTCTGATTTCAGACCATCATCTGTCTGAGCAGTTTAAAAATAGGATGTTTGTAGCAATTGTCATGTTTACCTGTTTTTAGTTCACCAAAAGACGAGAGAGATTACAATTATTGCACATTCACTTTATTTTTCTTCCCCCCACCCCCCACCCCCATTTAAGGATAGTTTGTGAATCTTTTTGCTCAAAGCAGCTTCTCCTTGCAGAGAAAGTATAGCATTCTTTAGAGCATTTCATTGGGGTCCAGTATTGCTCTAGATGACCTCATTCTCTCTTACTGCATCTACTGAAGCTCTCTTTCTCCCTTTCTTGTTCGTGTCCAACCTTCTCAACCAGCACTCTTATTCATACTTTCAATTCTCACCCCAGACTCACTGATTTACCAGGGCAGGGTACCTCACCTGTGAGAGTTTCGGTGCCATGTGAACAAAGCAGTCTAGAAGTTACAGTTCCTATGCCTAGAGAATGTGAAGAAATAATTCCATATGTTTCATATACTCTTCCCTAGGCACTTGCCTATGATCTCCATCAGAGAAAGGCTAGTAGAGTAGATGGCTCTTTCTTTGCTTTTTACCAGTTTGGTCTTTCATATATTCTTATGAGCATGTGAACACTGAATGAAGACACTAACACCACATACATACATTTCTTGATCCTGTTGTGCATTGAGCCTTTCTTCATGGAAGAAGCAGAAAGTAATAGTGCTGAGATATCTTAAGCAATGTTGTCTCTTGTTCTCTCATCTTTCTTCCACAATAACGTTCTGTCTCATTTAGATAAGCAATTAGGAATGTTTTCTTCTGATGGACAGGAAGCCTGCTGCTGCCTCTTTAAGATGCTAAAAGACATTTATTCTTAGAGACACCTTTGTGCACAAGTGTCCTTAACCAGCAATTGTAATAGAATAACTTGTGGGTGTTCAGGAGCAGTGATGCATGTGGGTGAGCATTTGTCTCAAAGATCACATCAAGTAATTCGCAAATATCTTCAACAGAAACAAATTGTCTGAAAGCATTTTACTATTAATTGCTTCTTCCTGATACACGTTGCACTTGTCTGAAAAGTTTCTAGATTAGATGTCTGCTAATTGAACATTCAGGGTGAGTTTTAATCTGGCATCAAAATTACTGACATGTTGGACAGTAATTTAAGCACCAGTAAACTTGGGAATAGTCAGCAATTAATAAATACATGCCTAATTATACAGTGGTAAGAAGCAGTATGAAGTTTTGAATTACTTCCTTGTTATTCTTTTGTGCTATTCTCTTGTTTATTTTTTAATCTTCTGTGCCTACAGCAGGAATTGTATAACTTGGTTCTCCAGCTCCAGTTTTCAAGGTTCTGTCTTAATATCACCTCCAGTGATCAAAAATTATCTATTTCTGACATTTCTTCAAGAAAAGATTTTTTTTGGAGAGGAAGGATAAGACTTTCTGTGTATAATTTTCAGCTTTGGGTACTTCCAATCACGTGGGTAAGACTAGCACATTTCCTATACGTATGGCAGATTTCAGTTGTTATGCCTCAATCTCTGCCATAGACTATATTGTACAAGTTAATATTTCCAATAATGAACTGTTGTTAAGGCATCACAACACATACTGTCATCAAAGAAAAAGTATTACAGAGAAAAATAGCTTAGCTAGCAAGGCAGTCTCTGGAGAGAATGGCAGGACACACCTGAATCCCAAAGGAAACTGCTGTAGTACTTCCATACATAAAAATAGACTATCAATGTCAAATAAAAAAAAAAAACAAAGTAATTAAAAAAAAAAATTAACAGTTATAATTTACTTTCAGTGCAAAGCTGTCTCTCCTATAAGTAAACCAATTTTTACAATGAACTCTGGATGTCACCCAGATAATAGGATCCAAAGAAGTGATTGTTTTTCCGTGCAGACACTCCCAGGTTTTATTGGGTCCTGACATTTTCAAGTATGCTTTAACTCCAAATCTCATTATTTGTATTGTGTCCCTATTAAAATGTTGACAGTCATGGTTTTCCTTCACATTTTTAGTTCCCTCCATCTAAACAATCATAGATCCTCATAAACTGAAATGACAGGATCCTAAAACCAGCTCTAATTAGAGTAATCTTGTCCTTCTAATTTAAAAGCCCAAACAGCAGTCTATCATCTTATGCAAATTACATCAAATATTGGAAAAAAAAATTATCAGACCCTATTATTATTAAATTTAAACTACCACAAATGAACAGCATTTTCAACCAGATAATTGCACAAAAGTTCCAGTATAAAATTAAAAATTATAAACTATAAACAAGTCCACAGTATTCAGATTTGATCTTGCTTTAGCAGTCATCCATCTAGCCACTACAAAATGCAAAAATATTAATGAAATGAAACCAAATTGAAGAAAATACAGTTTAATTTGAAATGGCTCCTCATCCACCCTCCGTACAAAGGAAAATCTCTTTTATCCTTGGCTTTGATGAGTGTGGCCTGTGATCTTCTGAGTATCTAAAGATGATCAAATTGAGCAGAGAACCCCATGAATCCTCACACAGCTCTATAACTGATGTCCTTAATGAACACAGTATGAGGTATTTAGACCATCTTGAGGACAACTGCTTCCATCTATCCCCATACCTTCAGCTTTTTAGTCAAGATGCACTTTGGTCAGGTAACATCTAGTAACATCCCCTTCTATGAAACACTATATTTGCATATTCTACCATATCTAAGACTATTTCTATCTATAAAAGGTTTGGTTTATGTTTTTTTCCTATTTTTTTTCTTGGTTTTATTTACTATTACTGCTGTTATGATAGTTTCACAGATGAGAGCTGAAGGGAAGGGAAGAAGCAACAAAGTAATAATTCAGTATCATACGAAAACAGTGGTTTAGTACTTCTGCCTGTATTTCTATTATCAGCAATAAAATTACGTGTTTCACCTGAGCATTGATTTTTAACAGAACAATAGAAGTAGATTTAACAGAAAGAACACAGACAAGCTGAGAGACCCTGGGCAACATACCCACTGCCATGAAGCAGTCTCACCTTGCACAGCACACTGCCTTTACAAGAAGATGCAGTAGGGTTTGAGCATTGCTTTCAGGGCCCAAAAGCTTTGGCTTTATTCACTGCCAGCACTAACAAGTTCTTGCAGAGTAGGGAGCTACTGCCCTGTTAGGCTCTTTCTGCACATATCCATTACAGTGCAGCTTTCCAAAGGCACATGTACTACTCACCTAAACTACTTGCCCAACAGCAGGGGCTTGCAACTGGGCTGGGGTCACATGCTGTGTTTTAGGCCCATTATTGACTGCTCTGTGAAAGGCTCTGAGGTTCATTTGATGCAGTAACTCCACTTGTTTCATCACTTCTTTCTCAAGTTCTACTCTCTCCATTCAAAACCTGTCACATAGCAACCCTGGGCTGATCTTAATCAAATAAGTATTCCCCAGAGATGAAATGTTATGATCTGTGATTACAAGACGGCACTTCTCAAATTTCTGCAATGAAAATAATGCTTTGACATGAATTTTGGTTTTAAGTAAAATACAAAAACACCATTTCAGAGGCAACAGAGAACCATAAAAAAAAACAGAAAAAAATCTGTAGACAAAATTTTCTCTGAAGTAATAGCAGAAGTTCCCTCGACTCCATAACACTCTCACTTCAGCAGAGTACCACAATGAGATGAAGATCCCTGTCATCTTAGAGAAAGTTTTGTGCTGACATGGAGTTTCATATATGCAACTGATTTTCCCTTTTGGTAAAGCCACCATGGCACATTACAAGTAATCAATATTTAATATAACACATTCAATCAAATATCCTATATATCTTTTTCTTTGTGATATCTTCTTTTTCATAATGTCACCTTTTGTTCTTTTTCACCAGAGAAAAAGATACTCAGTCCTGCTTTTAATGAGTGCAGAGAGTGTTTTCCATTTATCCAGTACAGATCTACATAAAATCTTTGCAGAATCTATGCAAAAATGACATAGTCATTTACAGCAGGAGACCTGTTCATTAAACTATAAAAGTGCAACAGGGCATGTGTTCCTAGGAATATCATTTCCTACCTCCTTGACTGAGTCAGACTTTTCCTGAAGCATCGAAGCTCTGAAACATGCCCACAGTTGGGTTTTAAGGCAACTTTCTACTGCTTATTTCTAAGAAAACTATTTGTGGATTGCTTTATCTTTGCAAGAGAGAAAATTAATGAAGAATTCAGCATCTTTTTCAAAAGCTGCTGAAGAATCAAGGCAAGTACAAATGGAATAGCTTGCTCCCAATGGGCCAACATGACTTTTCCTAAGGAAAAATGTGCCAGACAGAAACTAAGAAATTGCAGCTTTGAAAATCTGAGAATTTCTCAGAATGACTGATAATATTTATAAAACTCCCTAGCAACTGCTCATGGCCACAGAAATTTAAACATTTGCCATTTGTGGAACTTGCATCAAGGTTAAATTGGTGACAGACATCTGACACCAGTTTTCAATTATTATTCTGAAGAATGTACAAGGCCTTTCCTATGTACGGTTTACTTATAATTAATAAATGTTAAAACACTTGTTTCTTTAGTTATTATGAATGTAATAAAAGAAACTGAAGGAACTTTTAGGTATTATGAATGTAATAAAAGAAACTGAAGGAACTTTTTTTTTTTTTTAAATTCCTCTTAGATTAGCTATAATTTTGTTATGAAACATAACTATGTTATCAACAGAGATTTGACTGTCAGCATCATGAATTCATTGACTACCATCATTAAAATCAAAGCCAAAGAAAATATATTAGGTTTTGCAATTAGGTGGATATTTTTATACTTATGTAGACAGAACAGGCAAAAGGCTTTGCAGCGATAGTAGGACATTCGAGTGTATTCACCACTTCACACTCACTTGAGAGAAAACAAAGTAGGGAAAAATGCAATGGAATTCCACTTTGTAAGTGGGATCTACTGGGTTTCAAAAGAACTCTAGCTAGTTTAGCTTGTTACTCCCCCCATCCCCAAAAAAGGTAAATGCACAATATTTTTGCAGATAGACTGAAACTTAACTAATGTATAATGAAGTGACTCTTTCCATGTGAATTTATGCAGACAATACAAGACAATCATAAAATGTATAGATTGCTAAATTCTTCAATCTGTGCATGTATTTCATATGTATATCTGTATGTACCTGTATATGTATAGGTAAACAGAAATAGATACGGTACCTGAGATGAACAGATGAGTGTAATTCTTATTTGTGTTCAGTATAACTTTCAGTTATTTAGAGAACCCACTGTCTTAACTGAAATATCAAGGAAAATAAATAGAGGGGAAAAAAAGGCATTTTTTATGATGAATAAATATACTGAACTTTTGTAGATATATATATACGCCATGTAAATAAGTAATAATGAATCAACATATGAGATGTTAAATTTGTGGCTGTAGGCTCTTTCTTCCCCATGAACATCTTTTAGGTTTAGATACCCATGAGGGGTGTAGGTGAGTATGTATATATGCACATATGCTGCCCATCCCTTATTGCATTATATAAATGAATTATGTGGCTTTTATGTTATGCAAGAGCTTGTTCTCCCAAGAGCTCTATATGCATATTTTGTATGTGCAATGAATTACCCAGACTATTTTACCATTGTTGAACTGCTGAGGGGGAAAATGATAAATGTTAATGAAAAATTCAATAATCTAAATAGACACTACTAAATTCAATGGAACTTCTGTCATGCTCTTCACTGGGACCAAGACTCCAGCTTTACTCTTTACCAAGGGCAGATACAGGAAAAAGAAAAGATTCACTGTTATTCTCCAGTTCAATTTTTCTGTCTCCAAATTCTTCTTTTCCTTCTGTACCACATGAATACTGGCACCCGGAGTTTAAAGAAATTAATCCTTATAACTTACAAATACATCTCTCAGGTCAAACTAGATTGCAGTATTCTGAGCTGAGTTGAAAAAACAACAACAACAACAACAAACAACAAAAAACACCAACGGGAAAGTGACCCAACTGAGAAATGGATTACAATAAGGAAGGGGAGGAATTTTCTAAAAAAAAAAAAAAAAAAAGGGCAGTGGTGTGCATTACAGCACATGCCACATTTTTTCCCTTATCTCTGTAGTGTGTTTTAATAACGAGGGGAATTTATTTCCAGAGGAACTATAGGAAGGTATATCAGTTCCTGGAAGGAATTTACTGAGTAGTCACGTCTATTAAACCTTGTTCTTTTTAAACTGCATGCATCTAGATATTTCAGATTTTCCACATATATAAATATTTTAATGTTTTTAGCTTTTTTTTTTGTTCCCTATCTTTAGAGCAAAAGTGAAAAAACAGCCTGTAAATTTCTGGTTCTAACAGAGTCTAGCAGATTCCTCACTTGTTTACCAAACTATATACAAAATCCTGATCCACTTAAGGTCTAATCCAAAGCTCCTCAAGTCAGTTGAAGGAGTTCCATTTGCTGCCATAGTTTACCCACCAAACTCTCTGAACCCTTCAGCACACAGATCATACTAAATTTCTTTTTATTCTGACAGTATCTAATTGCAACCTCCTCTCTGGAAGCCATGTGCTTGGCATTCCTAAAATACACATTCCCTCATTTATTCACTAGTGCTAATTTCTTAGTCTGTTTCCTTTGGAGACCAATCACATTGCTTAAATTTCAAGTCTTTATCATCTGCTTAGAAGGAGTATTGAAATACTGAAAAGAACTCAGAATAGTCTTTGCTTTTTCATGGTGCTAGGGTCTCATAATGCATTACAAAAAACATCAAGCACTAAAAGAGATGTCTTCTTTTTCAAATAGAATGGACTTGAGTTAAGGAAAAGTTTAATTCAGTTTGCATGGACACTCATTTCAGTTAACGTGATTCTGATTTCCATAGAAGAATATTTTAGTGAGAGATTCTCTAAAATGCTCTCAGAGTAATGTACTTGCATTACACTTTATAACTCCACATGTCATCCTTACACTATCATCTGGCACTTTTTTCCATTTTGTTAAGTAGCCAGGGGCCTACTTGCAATATAAGGATCATTTTACATGAGAAAGAAGGCAGAAAATAGGGCCCTTGTGTATAAGTTAAGCTAAATTCTGACCCATGCTTCTAATAGTTTTCTGTCTTTGTACATAATATTCTTTACTTTCATCATCTTCCTTTATATTGAAATCTAAGAAAAAGTAGCTTTTCAACACTTTTCATCCATCCTGAAGTCTTCTCTTCTACAATCTCTTTGTTTCTACTTGATGGTCTCTTTCTATTCTCTCTGTATTAACTTACAGAATACTTTTATATTTCTTTTATTTGCCTAGGCAGTGTTGTTATATTTGATTTTACTTTCTTTGCTTCCCTTAATTTATGCTTGCTTTGTTTGCTAGCTAGATTCATGTAGTCCTTTCAATATATTCATGTGTTGGTATGGAGGAGTTTGGTGTTTTTGTTGTTTTTTTGTTGTTTGTTTGTTTGTTTTTCTGAGTATGAAATGAATAATGCAAATGACTTTCCTGCTACCTAACAAAAAGAGCTATGTAGCTTTATGCCTGTTTTTTTTTTTATTGCTTTACTTACCTCCATGCGGTGAGTGGTGTCTTTTGATCAACTTTCCTCGGTCTTTGCTTTTGCTAAACAGCTGAATTTAATTAACTGCAGTATTTTATTAAAACACATCTTGACTTCATAGCTTAAATAGCAAAATAGAAAGCTGCAGTTTGTAGCAAACAAGTCCCTGTTTTCTTAAGAAAATGGCTTATTTGTTTTATAGTAAGAAAATAAATTGCCATATTAAGGCAAACATAGTTAATATTTATTTAAAATCATATAGCATTTAGTATTTCCATTTTCTTTCAAATAATGTAACTTTAGCAAAGAAAATAGATATGAAAAAATATATGAAAACAAAGACAGCACTGTAGGTAATGTAGAGTAAATGCTAAATTGCCATACAACACATCTGGCATGAATGCCAGATTTGTAAGCAGTACCTCTTGTGATTAAAACATCTTGATACATTCCATAGCTAATATCCTATTCCACAGCAGTATCTTTCAACTAAAGACTCAGAATGTTTATGAATATAAAAGTAAAATATAACCTGGCACCAAATAGTGTTGCTATTCAGAATTTAAATAACTGACGTCGTAGATGGTGAAGTGTCTTACTCAAGATACAAGAATATTTTCCGCTTATGTACATTCTGCCAATCTTTGCCAAAACTTACCTTTGAAGTTCATTCTTAGGAACTCACATTTGGCTCATTTCACTTAGAGTGAAAACTTTCCTCTGTCCTTAACTAATTATATCTGACCATGTCCACATCACAAGTCTCTTAGCATACTGAAAAATATTCAGATATAACCATCTGATATTGGTGCATTATTCTGGAATTTCTGAATGACTGTAAAATCCCTTATATAAGAATATTGACATAGGAGTTGGACTAATGCCCTGCAAAACTCTAGTCAGGACAGAACAAGGAAATCCTCGTTAAGGAGAAAAAGAAAACTGTATCATTTCCAACTTCGAAGAATAAACAGTAGTTCACTAAAATTACTGTTAGGTGAATATATTACAAATGTAAGTAGGTCAGTGCATTCCAGTGCAAATTGCTCAGGAATTTCTGTTTGGGTTTCTGTTGCCTTTTTTTTTTTTTTTTTAAATGAAGCTAGCTAGTGCATACTCTGTAACATTTTAATTCCATTTTGAAATGATTCACAGCAAGCTTTAGGTTGTTTTATCATACGCAGGAATGTATGTATACTGTTTTATTCCTTTAACAAATCTGTAATTCAGCATCATACAGCTGTGGATTATTTGTGACCACATATCACGTATTGACTTGAGCATTAATATCAGAATAAGATCATTTGCAAGTAAAGGGGTTTTCAGTTCTGAACTGTGATCACTTTCTTCACTAAGAGAATCCTTCATAGGCTTGACACTGTTTGGTGTCACACTCAGGAATGAATACAAAGTAAAGTACATAATCTGCCCATGCAAGCTGAAGCATTGCAGGAGTCTGAATTATTAACATAGTTGAATTTTAAATTCTTATCTTTAAAAAAAAAAAAAAAGAAAAAAAAAGGAAAAAAAAAAGGAGTAGAGTAATAAGAGCAATAGCGAGGTGTAGTATTTATACATGTATGTTGTCAGTAAAAGACAAACAAGCTAACAGGGAATAAAACAGACATCTTACAGACCAAGTCAAAAGCTTCTTGGTTCAGTGAAAGCTCCTGGCAACACCATTTAACACAAATTTTAAAAACATAGAAAAGTGTCTCAGTGTACTTTATAGAGGCTGCTGTTTAGTAATGTATTAGATCTTATTTGATTGATTTCTGTTAAGATTAGGATCATACTGGATTAAAAAAGAAAAAATGAAATACATACTAAAATAATTTATACAAGCTGTATTTTGAGAGCAGTTTTACTCATTGTAGAAATAAATCTACTTCTTTGTCTGAAGCTATCAATTAAAATGAGAGCCATTATTCAGGAAAATAAATATATAGTGTGTTATTCATGACAGGAGAATGTATCATGTATAAGTGGTCAATAAATCATTTTAGGGAAAAGTGATACTGAAAATGGTGGCACTTAAGCTTTCAATTTTCATTAAAACTGTAACTGCAGGATGGTGTTCACCAAAGATTCAGTCTCTGCCACACAGTCCCTTGTAAGGACACCTTGGTGCTTGATGTTGGTCTCAGAAGTCCTCAGAAAACTGTAGCCTTTTGTCTTGTACCTGACTCTGTTGAGTTCCAAAACCTGTCAGAAACTCTGGAATGGTGCAAAGGGGCCAGGCTCTCCAGTATGATGTACATGTCTCCTGCTATATTTTGAAACCTATGCTTTGAGCATTTATCCATTATGGGCTCCATGTTTGCCAGGAAGATTGTGTAAAAATTTACCTGTGGACTCAATGCTATTATTAACATAGGACAACAGGAGGACGTCTGCTCTACAGCGTATTTTCTACATTTTATTATTTTCCTCATCTGCTTTTCTTCTTGCCTTGTCAAAATATCCTTAATCATCTGCCATCAAAGCACCTGACTGGTTTCCTGTTGAAATCAATAGGCCAACTACTCTTATGTGATCTGAGTCTCATTTTCAAAACATTTAATCCAGGTGCTATGTTTTGACAAGACTTCCAACAGAGGTTAAATTTAATGGCAGAGAACATACTGGCAACTCAGATCCTGCTAAGCCAACATCTCAGGCACATGCTGTGTTTCATAGGCTGTAGTATAGATAATACCATAAACAAAATAATTATAACTATAAAATGAACTCAATGCCTAGGAGGCTGTGAGAACCCTTCTTTGTTTTCTGGCTCAAAGCTTGCTTCCTGAGGTACTTCTTGTGATAAGACTCTCACTGATTTATGGAGGAGGCAAGTGATGGGTGCTACCCTGTGACAATCAACATCACTTTGTGGACATTTGAAAGCACCTTCCTTCAGAGCTGTTTGCCTCTGGAAGAGAGTGCTCAGGAGTGTTTACTGGTGGAAGATCTGGCCTGTGACTAAATAGCTTCAGCTTGGTATGGGAAAACTGGGGACTGATACCATCAGGTCCTGCAAAAAACAGGATGCAGGTGGGCATTCCTGCTCCCTCTTATCCGCTGGCAAGACCCAGAAGATGGGAACAAAGGAATTTCTGCTGAGATCCCAGAGCCAGAAGCTGCCACTCGAAGGAGAGCTGACTCAGCTACTTTGGATTTGAGCTGTCACTCCAAAGAAAGCTGACTCGACCACTTTGGACTTATGATTGTACTACCTTTGGAAATTGTCGCCGTGGTCACCGTCATCATTGACAGAACAACAACGCCTGACGACCCACCACTACTGAAGATCAATGACTGAACTAGAAACCACACTGGATCCATGGTGGTGACTATCTCCCTCTTGCTCCCTACAAAGACTCCTTGCTTCTATTTCCTATCTTTACTATTGCCTACCTTCCTTTCCCCATCACCCTACATCATAATAATGTCCATCCTCCCCTTCCCCATCTCCTTGATTAAGATTTGTAATAAACTGGTCGGACCAACATTTGAACCGTTGTTTCTTAATCTCATGCCGGGTATACATATACCAAAGAACCTCTTCTCCCTCCTGTAAATTGGAGCAAGACAGAGGCCTTGTTATAGAAAATGTTAGAATTAGCATTGCAGTGTAATTACATACCAACTGATTTTTTGAATCCTCCTCCAAACTTTCCCTTTCCCTGAGCAGGGATGGTGGGAATGGCAAAGCCAGACAACCATTACTCTTCCGCAGTTTTCATGTCCCAGAACCATCTTACTGACAGAATGGTTCAAACAAGAAACTCAAAAGCTGCATTAAGTTGCATCAGTCCCAGAGTCTTCCCCCTTCCACCTCCACTTTGGGAGGCACATGTGAGTAGCATGGTTTCCATTTTCTCTACTGATAAAATTGCAGAAAGCATTTCTTAAAAGGATGTGAAAATCAGCTGAACAGGTAAAGAAAAAAAGGGCAGATTGATATGAAAAAACTGATTTAGTCAGTGACAGTTTTCTTAAAGTCTTCAACAGAGTTGGACCCCGAAAGTATGACTTAAATGGTTTACGGCAGCAAGAGCCACGTAATACCCTTCAATGCAAGGCTGGATGTGGCTCTGGGCAGCCTGTTCTAGTGGTTGGCCACAGCAGGGGGGTTGAAACTAGATGATCTTTGAGGTCCTTTTCAACCCAGGCCATTCAATGATTCTATGATTCCTTTTAGCTAGTTAGCAAGATTTTTCAGGTAATTTTTTTCATTGTCTTAATCTTTTCTTTAGGCATAAATTTTCTACCTAGCATTAATATTTCCTTAGATTTCCATATTCAGAGGCTTTATTTAAGAGTAGGGGGTTTTTTTGCCTGTGAATTTTTCCCTCTTACAGAGACAATTAAACTGCTGATGATAAGTACAATGGTGTCAGATTTTACACGTTGTACTGGCAGTAGATTATCACAAAACCATCCACTGCAGTTTGCCTATCTCGAAAGCTATTGGCTTTTATTTACAGCACACTCATAGCACACTGTCATAAGCCTGTTCAGCGCTGACCTTCCAGCCCAGTGAAAATAATTTGATGGGAAAAATTAAACCACAAGTTCAATCTCTCTAATATTTGCTCAGCTGGTACAGAGGCACATAAAACTGCAAGATAATTTGATTTGTGTAGGCTGTATATTGCTGTCTAACTGACCAATAGTGTTGCTCTTCTTTAGAGCCACTTGCACGATTCATCAGCTACTTCCAAAATACTGCAACAAGTTACTTCTTCCCAAGAAGAAAGTAAGCATTTAGGGAAATATAGGTTTCCAAATTGGTTTCAGTCCATAAGCCTCTTGGAGAGGCTTGTGACCATCTAAGAATGGAAGAACAGTAAATACTTCATACAGACATGAATGCCCTCTCCTGAAGCTCCATCTCCCCCTCTTAGGTTGGAGAAATAATGCTCTGAAGGAAACCAGTCTCAGCTGCCTGTGGTGGTAGGAGATTTGTTTGCTAATTGTAAAACCTTTTCCAACCATTTTTTATACTTTGAACATCTTAACTCTTCTATTCAGAGAAAATACATTTCTGGACACTGGATATGGCTCTTCCAAGCACTGCTTCTCGTTGAGAAGGAAGGGCTGGCAGTATACAAACTGAGTTTAAACATTCCTTTTGTTTTAGTTTATAAATATTGAAAAGATTCACATGCACACAGGAAAAAAAATGTACATTCCATATTTAGCATTCTGCGTGTCTCAAGCCTTTCATAATTATAAACAAACATGTAAACATGTATACATATTTTTCTCTTCAGTTGGATATTATCCAGAAATTATTCAAACTTAACTTCACTTACTTCCAGAGTGGTATGGTGAACACAAATGATATTATAATTACATACTAGTTATCTTTAAAAATGCAAGCAAAGACTCTTGCAATTCAGAATCATTGCAATTAGTGATATGTCAATGAATTTAAGCAAACTTAACTCCAATTATCACCATTTCCCAGCAGATTCCTGCATTATCACATTCTTACTCAACAGTAGTTCTTGGAGTTTCATGTTCTGAAAGGCCCTACTTTCAAGTATTGATTCTTTTTAGTGATCTCATTTTTTTTCAGATGTCTACGTTACATTTATGAACACATGGTAAAATGGGACAAATGGCTTGCAAAGTAACAGTGTATCATGAGCTAAAGCTAATTTGGCATGCAGGGAGTGATTGGACTGATAATGGTGTTTGTGATGATGCAAAAAGAATGAGCATGTTGGTGCAAAAGAATATCTCATAAGATAAGGGTGTGGGATGTCTTCTGCCAGCTAGCTGAGGCTGAAAGTGCCTCAGGTGATTATTACTGAGCAGTCTCTGTTTATTTGTTCTGGTTTTGGAAATAAGGCAAGCACTGAGGAAGGGAATGCAAATAGATGAGGTATGGTTGGGGACTTCTTTTGTTGTTGTATGGCTGAGTGAGTCTGTACACTGACTTACAATTAGCAGTAAAGTCCAGATAGTACATTGCAAATTGTGAGTTAGGTGAATCATTTACCATTGGAAGAACTGAAAACCTTGAAATAAATAAATAAATAAATAAATAAAAATCAGTGAATGCCTGCTGAAATTCCAATCTTAATTCATTTCAGACCTGCTTGGGTCCCTTTTAGTTTCTGTGATCATTCAAACAAGAAATCAGTGTCTGTAGAAATTAGAGTTTAATAGACCAGGTTGCATATTCATATGAGACAAAGTAAATCTTGATATGGAATACAAAATTAATAGAAACATCATCAGAGCCCTGCAAAAAGAGCAACTGAGCACACAACAAAAAAAAAATGTCATTCATATAAAGAGAAGCATGTGTAGACATCCTGTTGAGCACAGAAGAAGCCACAGAAAGTACAATAGATATATAGATAGATAGATAGATATTTCCCATGTATATCTCAAATATCTATACATATATAAATCTGTATGAACTATATTCATTCTGCAACTGTGATAGTTATTTTAAAGGTGACTTATAAATGTCTCATTGTTTATGTCTTGGAGTATGTTCTCCTCTTAAAGAGAAGTTCAAGATGATTGTGAATTCCCCAAGGCCCTCTTCAAATAAATGCCAATTAACAGCCAAATTTACACATACATGAGCAAGACTGACAAGGTGACTGGAGAGGTCTGTTAAAAAGAATTTTAAAATACTTCCACATACAATGCGCATGGTGAAATAGTACCCCCAAAGACAGCTTCACAAACCAGCTAACCAAGTGGTGTCTCATTTGAATGTACAAAATGTCAGAGAAGACATAACTGATCAAGCCTTATTATACAAAGAGATCTCTCTTTGTATACAGCTGTACAACTAAGCAGCTATACAACTGCTTCCTACAATGGGATGGGATGCTGGATGTGCATTCTATTGTCTTCTGATGCTACACTTCTAAAATCAAGACATCATTATCTCATACTTACATGTGTGCACGTCAGGCTTCAATGATCAGGCTAGGGAGATCCATTTCATCCTCACTGCTTTCATACAGAAGGTGTCATACAGCCAAAAATAGCAGCAATAGTTCAACATAACATATGACACATCAGTTCTCCTGTTACTTCCCCTCAGACTTGGTACTGGGTAAAGGAGTAGGACTGTGCTGGCATTGCACATTCTTTCTCTCAAGCAAAAGAGATTGCAGCTGGGTTTTCCATTATCATGCAGAAAGAAGCAGTAGAGGACTATGATTTACGGTTTTGAAGCTTGCATGTGCAAGTTTATGAACACTTTCACATGCTGCTAATTTCAGTGGAAGTAGGAAATACTTAGCACTCAACAGGAAGCTGAGTCCTTACACTAATGTCACCTTTTACGTTTTAACATAGTATTTATGCCTGTGCAAACAGAAATGAGATTTTCAAACCTGGAAATTTTTGACTGCAGAATAATTACAGTAATTACACCTCAATAAATCAATGATAAAATACTACTATCTTAGCTATGAAGAAAAAGGCTATAAAGGGGAACATTTTTTCCATGGCTGAAATGAATGTATTCCCTGGACTCAGTTAAATTCTGAAACATCATTTACAGTCCTTATTCACGACTAGGAGAAAGACAATCAACAGTGTAGATATCCAGTCAGTTATTCCTTTAACTGAATAAATTCCTAATCTGAGAACTTATTTCTTTTTTAACAGAGGTAACCTGATGAACACGATCATTAAGACTCAGGATTAATTTCCAGATACGCCACGGTTTGCTGTTGTATTGGCTCTTTTATTTAAACTGTAAAATTAAAATGACTTGTATACTTTAACACCAGTTAAAAGAAATACCTACAGTGTGGCAGTGCTAAGACGAAAATCATTCTTCCTACTTATTGAATTTTCATATTGAGAAAAACAGCTATTGGATTTGAAAGCAGTTTTGTTGGGGAAAAGAATTTGCTGAAGATAGAAAACATGGTGGGGCTTTTCTCCAAATTCCCTTGCTGATAAATGAACGCTAATGCTTAAGCCCTTCTAATGAAGACAAGTTTACCATGGAATAAAGTCGTCAATGATGAGCAGAAAACAGAGCATTTGTAAATACTATGTAGCACAGAATGATAAAGCACATCCAATTTATGCAAAGATGTGCTTGCAGCAGTATGATAAATAATATCCGCATAATCAATTACTGGAAAAAAGACAGACTGAATAAATTGTTTTCTGGCAATTTATGGAAAACAAGCCTAGCACAAAAAGGACAATTTGGCTTTAGTCTTTTAACAAGATTGCCTGACAAGCACTAAAACCAAACTTGCTAGTGATTCAAAGGATACAAAATTTACAACCATCTATTTTCATTAGCAATAAAATATTCTATGTAGGGCAAATGCAAAATTCATATTTTTTAACATAGAAAGCAGAATATACAATGTAATAACAAAAATATGTATGTATGTATACTTGATATTTACTGTACCTGAAATTCTTTGGTTTAAAACACATGCAGGTTGAGAGAAGTAGGAGACAAAGTAGGAAAAACATATTTGATAGGCTCATCAATAAATAACAATAATGGGACACTACAGTTATTTTAATTTGGTATAGTCAATGTATTTAATAGTCTATATCCACTTGTCTCAGTCAGAAAGTTTTTATTGATATGGGTGGCACTGATGTGAGCCTTTAGAGAAATTTCAGAATAATTTAAAAACTGAATTAGAGAAGCTGCAAATAACACTATATCTTTTCAGAGCAATTTACTTTATGATCCAAAATATCTCTGAGATGCACAGAGTGTTTCTAGAAAGCATCAGTAACTGTTTAGTATACCGAGAATATTAGAATGAGTGAAAACAGCCATTTAGTATCCTGAGATTAGGTTTGGAAGACAATGTTACTGAAAAGATGCAATTCTCCAACTCACCCTCACACCAGTTAAAAGAAAACAAAAATTTAAAAGAAAATATCTAGGAGCTGGCAGCACATGTAACGTTTGGCTGTAAGGGTATTCAAATTTTTGTTAGAATCTGCATAATGCAACTAGATAACTAACAGAAAAAAAAAAACAGTAAGCAGTTTATGATCTTCAGTCTACGCAGAATATTAAAATGCACATAACCTCCAGATTTACTTTCCTCTTAAAACGTTCAGTGATGCCTGCAGCACTACTTATTCTATTAGTAAATAAAATGCTGGTTTTATTTTGATGCCATTCCAGTATTACAAAAACCTCTCTCTTCATCTATCCATGGAAAAGGTACAGCCAACTTTCAGCAGGCTACTGTTTGTCATTTGTTCTACATAAGTGACACAGCCCTAATTTCATCAGCTAAGCAGATTAAGAGAAAAATCAATATCCAGCTGATGCAATGCTCAGTGTGACACTTGATTGTGTTTGAGAAGATAGAGCACGAAATTTGGCTCCTTAAAATTTGCTGTTGACTTTGGGATTCAGACAAGAATTTGAATCAACATACCTGATGCTAACCCCCTTTCTGGGACTCTATCAAATTTTGACCTTTTGGCTGAACAATTTGCATATTTCAAGGAAATCATACCTTGATTAACCACAATCTGAGTAATGGAAATACTTGGTTGTTCAGAGGTCTAACATATCCCCAGAGGTTTCACTCCAGCCCATAAATCTTCAGGCACTGGTCAGGCTTCACTGCCTACAGGCATGCGGAGTTACTTCCCAAAGTCTTTATGCCCAATTCAGGACATTAAGGCTTCACTGCACAAAGATTTATATGCTGAATCATCCTCACATTAAGACTTTCCTACTAAAAATATGAAGAGCCATTGCTGCTCTCTTCCTGACCCAAGAAGCTGTTATGCATAGAGGTAGGTGCTATAAAGGTCCCGAGAGCAAGCACCAAGCAAGCACCCAATATTAGTCTCCAGGGAGCCTTCAAAAAGGCTAGCAAGTGCCTGTTGAGACACTTGTGGCCTTTGTGTTGAGGAAGCTATACCATACACAGATCATGCATCTGTGTGAAGGTTAGACCTTCTGCAGATTGGAAATGGCCATGATGATGATTCAAAGTGTATTTACCCTGCAGTGCACAAATAGCAGATCTCTGAAATGTTAGAGCTTCACCCGTCACCGAGAAAAAATATAAGACTAAAATATACTAGGAATAGACTGCAAAAATTCATGTTCTGAGCATAATAGTCTGAAGTGTAACACCATATAAATTACCTTTGGAAACAAAATAGCAACAGTTCAGTGTTTCACAATGCTGATTCAGTGTTCAGGATTCTACTCCGTAATATTAATAGGAAAAACAATTTCAGTTTAAATGGAAGTATTACTGGAGAGAGTGCTACACTTCTCCTATTGAAAACTGATATAGGTTTTAAGTTTGGAAAGTCAAACGGCTTAAACAGAACACTGCATTTCCAGTGGAAGTATATATTTGCATCACTGTGAGGATGGCATATATAGTGATGTAGCCTACTTCAGTGCAGTGAGTTCTCAAATATAGACACAAAGGTACATTGTATCTGCTCTATAGAGTGACTTCCTTAGAACAAGCTCAATTTCTAAATGCAACAGAATCTCATTTTTCTAATTGTCAGAAGAAATGCTGCATCCTATTTTCTCTTCTAGTCAACCACGTACTGTTAAGGAAAGACTTTCCTGGCACATGAGCTACAGGAAACACATGTATATTCATTTTTGGCAAGTTAAATTTTTGGGAGTCACAAATACTTAAAACATTTATTGCAAATTTCCTCTTGTAGAGGGGCAAAACAAGCATAACCAGAAAATACTTCATGAATAGATTCATACTGGCACACCAGAAGTGTGTTAAACATCCTTGAGGGAGTAAATTGTTCATTTTGATTTCATGTTGAAGTACTGTGGACAGGTCTCCCTTTTCAAACAGCAAAACTTCATATGCAAAGACCCTACCAAGCATGGGAGCATGGGGCAGACTTTTTTGATGCAAACTCCTCTGAGTTTAGATCTACATAGGAGTCTTCTCCGGGGTCGAGAATCTGTGAGGATTACACACAGATGATGGGCTGTACCACTACCAAAACTGTGCCATTCAACATTCCTAGAAAAGTGAATGTAGTTTGAGGCTTCAGTCATTGTACCTATTCTGACTTCTGACTAGAATTAGGATTACAGAACTTCTTTCAGAGGACACACACATTACTCACAGAGAAAAAAATTTTGAACTTCATTCTCCACTTAGCTCAGATTTATGAGTGGAAGTAAAAAGCATCATCAAAAACGTGGGGGTCAAGTTATGCAACAGATTTCCAAGATAGAGTTACAAAATCCAAACAGGTTTCAGACAGCTTAATGTTGTGTTTGGTTCAGGTAAAAGCTGGGTTCAAATCTCTGACTTCAGTGAAGCAATCTAAAGACCATGCAAAAATAAGAAATATAAAGATTTCCAGCCCTCTGAACCTATGCACTGTCCCCCCCGACCCCCCCCCAAATGATAGCTACTGTCGCAAAATGTTAAAAGAAATGGTTCATTTTGAGGGTTTTACAGAGACATACACTACCCTGGATTTATTAATGGGAGGAGCAGCTTTTTAGGAAATGCTACAAGACATCCGTGAATACCCTTCACCCAAGATGCTTTGTATGTTCTTTACCAGCAGCCTGGGATTTGAGCCATTAAGTTCAAAGGATATAACGTACTCCAACTTTAACATTCCATTTAATGTTAATTTTTAATTAAAATCTTCACTATCTTTGTAATAAATGTACTTGGTTTTAATAATCTGAAACTGCAACAAGGAGATTTGGGGTTGAATATTTCATTAATGTAATTTTTTCTTTTTCCTTTTAAAAGAAAAATCCTGAGGAAATTTAGTGGTCATGAAGGCAAGATCTTTAAGTCCTACTTTAGGAGAATATCCAAATATTATGAAGAGAAAATGGTGAATTCAGTGAGACATTGTATGCTGTCCAAGGTAAACTTATAATCAAGTTGCATGTCAGAGCCTCCACCTGAGAATGATATCATTCATAGTTTGAGTGAGAAAAGACTGTATAAATATTCCTATACATATCTTCTCATAATGTATTCCACAATGGTATATTCTAAGACCTCTGCTATTCTGACTACATTTTTTTTTTTTGCTACGTAAGGGCTGCCACTCACCCTGTTACTGGCTGTGGGGTTTTTTTTGTTTGTTTGTTTTGTTTTGGCTTTGTTACCACTGCAGCTAACAAGACATGGCAATTTTAAAAACAATTGTTATGAAAAAGAAAATCTCTAACACTTCAAAGCAGGATTGTTTTCTGCAAGTAAAGACCATGTAAAGCATGTAGAAAACCTAAGAGATGCTACAAATGTGGTGCCCAAAAGATTTTCAAGCATTGCTACAGAGCGCAGGAGCAATCAATTGTCATCTCACATGTCACAGCACAGACCGGTGCTATAAGCTCTGAGTTTTTGTCAACTTTAACAATTTTTCTTTACTTTATAATTCTGAAAAATGTATCATTTACATAATTCGACCATCTTGCAAGGAACTGTATTTTTTATAAAGGAAACAATCAAGAGCTCAATAAATATTATTTAATATTTGTCAACCTATCCTTACAAATAAAGGAAAAAAAATCCTAGGTTTGTGATGTTGTGGACATTTAAAAGGAGAATGGCATGTATTTTTTGAAAAGTAAAAACTGAAATGTAATATTGCTCACCTTTCAGCAACAGAATGAAAGAAGTCATGTGGAAGATGCAGCCCCAAAGAATTAAACACAAAAACAAAACAGTTACTTTCAATAGCATGATCTCTCCATCTCCCCACTTTTCTTATTGCGCGGAGATTCCTCTGTGGGCTAACAGGATAGCTGCAGGAAGGACAAATTTGTGTTAATTACCTGAAGAACCTGTAGTCTGCAGCTATTACCAAGAAAATTATGTATGACAGATACTGCAAGTCTTCACTAAAGGAGTCAGCCAACTTATAAAATAACAAAGCAAGAAAGAATGTATTAAATATAAGGTTGGGCATTTTCTAAGCAAGCTGTGGAAATGAAGAGCTCTTTCTCTTCCCCCTAAACTGCTTTTGAAGTGTTTTCCTACAGAATTCACACAAAGAACTTCTGCACAGAGCACACCTCAGTGAGGCAGAAATAAGACCAAGATTAATTATTTTAGAGAAGCAAACAGCTATTTACAGAAAATCTAGCTCAGTGCCCATGCTACCTAGGCACCAATGCACAAAAGAAAACGTCACTTCTCATTACACTGGAAGAGTTGTCTTTTCCTAGTTATGGTGCTCTCGCACATTGGGGCCCGGTAATAAGCACAATAGCTGGGAGTGACTGCAGTAAAAATAATAGTGAGAACATGCACCTTATTGTAGTTGTAATAACCCTAAGTACCTCCAGAGCTTCTTTTTAATTGGCACCATTTTGTTGCTTCTAGTGAAGCAACAGCAATTTAACTCAGCTGAGAATCAGATCCAGAGTATTATGTTCTGTTGGGAGAATAAAGTAACTTCAAGGAATAATAGCATCAGAAAATCTGATGATCTGAACAGATTTAGTTTTTTAATATAATCTTTTCAAAACAAGTAGGAAGGGCTTTGGTTTTAAGAGAAACAAGATAAGGGCCATTTTATTCTATTACATATTAATGATATTCTCAGAAACTTCAAAATGTATTACCCTCATAGTTGCCCTCCTCATGTTTCTGGATAGTATAATTCATACATAGGCAATGTGAGTTCTGAAAAAGCAGTAACAGTTTGAAAACAGATGAAACACATAGAAACAAGGATAACTTGAACACAGAGTTTGCAAACCTATTTGCAGATCTGCATCCTTTGTAATTTGCTTATTGAGAAATAAGTGCTTTTAGGGTTTTCATAGGATTACTCTCACAGATTTCCCATAGCTCCCAGTCGGGCAGTTTTGTTTTGCTGTGGTTTGAGGATTTCTTGCTCACAGGGCATCAGATACTTTTCCCATGTCCTATAATGAGTATCATACATATTACATTCTGGCCTCTACCTCAGCTGTCTTTAGGCTCTGAAACTTTTGATTTCTCATAATGTCACAAGTAAAAGCTGAACTTGTTCCCTGAATTCCAATGGACACTTAAAACATTTTTTTCTTTTCTTTTTTTTTTTTTTTTTTCTCTTTTACTGCCAGGGCTTCCAGGACTTTTGATGTTTGATGTTGGGAAGTATGGACATGTAAAGAAAAGATCAAAGTACACTTCTGACTAATAAAACTCAGCAAAGCTTACTACACAAAATGCTGGTAAAATTAGACTTCATCAAAGAATCATGGATGGCTAAGGATAAAAGGAAAACACTAAAAATCAGAGCAGAAATATTAAAAATAAAAAAGGAAGTAAAAAATTGTTTTAGAAGGGCAGCAGGGAATGATGCAAAAAAATCATGTTAAACATCATGATCTAATTCTATATTTTCATTTTTACATTGGTTTACAGATAATGTGCTGTCAGATAAAGTACTGTTTGATAATAATGCTGGTGGGAAATGAGCATGCCTTATGAATGACAGCACCACATTTATGTTCAATGTTCTAATGCTTCATAGTATTGATGGGGAAAAATACAGTCTTGTTTTCAGGAATAACAGCAACAAAATCTTGATTAAGAACTTTAGTTATAACATTTAGTTATAAAGATTAATTTTAAATGCCTTTATTTATTTATTTATTTAGTAAATCTTGAAAAAGGAAGGAACTGCTTTAAGGAAGGTCATTTTTCCTTTATAAGGAGTTATTTAGACTGATTATACTTGAGAAAGCAATTGTACATTCTGGACTAGGTGATTCTTACTTTCAGTCTCCTATTCAGCACTAGTTGTTCCATAGGAAACTTGTGCATCTAATACTTAGAAGGGGCAGCAGACCTGTATGCCTTATGCAATCAACTTGAAATAATGTTTCTAATATGTTGGTTGCTCCAAAAGTAGTGTCTCTTATTAATTTCCATGGAAATACACATTAAACATAATTTCCAGGGCTCGTCAGCCTACATATGGTGGGTTCCGTGTGAGGAATATTGATACAGAATTTCAGTGTAGAGAGACCTACCTGGATTGCAACTGAGTGATTTATTTTTTTTATTCAGTTATAGTACCATTCTACTTAGTTTGCTCTGAAAGTAATGCTTCCCATTTATTTCCATGGAAACTACAACAGATACAAAGAGTTCAATAACACTATTTGATAGAGCAATTTCTCAGCTACAACACACTATTTTTCATCATGGTCACCACTATTAGCTAAGCATTTTTGCCAACAATGAACAAGAGCCTACATGCCACACTTGTAAATATCTGCATGGCTGAGGAGAATATGGCTTTTCTTTCATATCGCTGTTGCCACTGCTGGAATGCACCACCCACCACCTCACTGCGTTTACATACATTCAGCAAGTGTTGATGCATATCAGTGGGTGCCATATTTTCCCCCATGGAGGAAATCAATGACACACCTTTGTTTCATCTGCACTTCTATGCCTGACACCGTTTTGTCAGTCTGCCCCTCTGCTGCCATCTGTTGCACAGCAACAAAATCTAACCAGATATTGATGGGATGGTTCAACCTCTACTGACATATCACCAACATCTTCCTCTGACTATGTGGACCACATAATAAAATAGGAGGTATTGCTTTTGGAGCAGCCCTTGTAATACATTTTACTGTCAGTTTTCCATTATTGTTATAAATGACCAATATTTCCCAAGAATAAGCAATGTTTCCTGGCAATGAGTTTCATATATTATTTGTATTGTGTAAGGTGCGGTTCCTCTTACATGTTTTAAATTGCAATTTTAAATTTGAATGTTCTTAGATCAAAAATGAATGAACACTTGATTTTAATTTTTTCCATGCTTTCTATTAATTCAGCAGTCCCAGTCCTCTAAACATAACTAAAGTTTGTTTTTTTTTGTCCGTGTGCAGTAATACAGAATGCTACAAATAATTTTATCACCCTTTTTGTATTTCATCTGGTTATTCCAAGGAGGACACAGGGTACCAAGTGAAAACTACTCATGTTATCAAACTGTTCTATGCCACTGTTGACAACCTATTATTTTTCTGGTTCTTCATGTGAATTAAACTCTACTGGCATGGCTGTTACTGGGCACAGAAGAGGTGTTTTCTTACACCTGTCAAAAAATACATTAAATTTTGCTCTAGACAAGCACAATTATGCTGAGTAAATTGCATCTGAGGAGTGAGAGCTTTATTAAACCAATCCAAAAGGAGCAGTGAAGATCTAAAATAGTGTAGTCCTCCTCTGTGATTATCACGAGGTACTATTTAATGAGTCTAGCCCAAGAAAATTACAAAATTTGCACAGTAGTGTAGGATGATGACATTGAGCTTTCTCTTTAGAGTCTAGAGCAAGAATTCAGTGACATTAAGATCCCAGAATCTTCATCTCATTAGAAAAAGGTTGAGAAAGCAAGTAGAATTCCCTTGCAAGTGAGTGAACTTCAACACTATGTACAGCACATGACTCGCCATTCACACTGCCTATGCACCCAGGTGCCATAGGAGAGCCGAGAAAAAGTGAATATGGCTATGTCATGCCCAGTGACAAATTCTTTTACTTCTGATTGAGGAATAAACAATCTGTAGCAGCTTCCCTAAGAACAAGAGAAATATAAGAACAAAGAAGGAATAAGAGATTACCGTTATATGAGTGGAGAAAAACACTCCTGTTCTTCTTGGGGAGGTAAAGAAGAGGTTGTTGACCATATGCCTTAAGACCTGCTGATTACTGCTTTGAACTGAAGATGGCTCTCCTCACCCACATTGATTACACATTGCAGGGAAGATATAATGAAGGAAAATTTGAGACAGACACAGAAATAAAAAGTTATGGGCATTCCCTAGCCCACAAAACTCACGTTACTACAATCTGTCTATTCTGTGTTTGCCAAGCAAAAGCTGCTACTTTGCCATGTTAGATGGGATAAATGTTTTCTGTGTTGAGATAGTTAATTTAGGTGTCAGCAACAGAGGTGATTATTCTGACTTATGCTTTCATTACATTTTGAGCATTGATTTAAATTGCTGTCTCTCAGTGAGACCCAGAACAATGAGGACGTTCTGACTTCGATCTTTCTTTGCACAAATTATGCAAAGAAATCACTCACTGTTCACATTTGAGCTTGTTAAGTTTTTATGATTAACATTTAACTAGTGAATAAAAAGAAGAGACAGCTCCCTAAAATTCAGAAAGTATCAGCCCAATTTCCTTAAGACATCACTGAAGTAAGGTCAGTTTTCACTTTCAGACACACTGCTGTGGATTTAAAGTCTTTCTAGTGAGGTTTGTGGAGCTTCTTGCTATTTGGCTGCCCAGTCAGAAGCTATGAAAACAAATTACTTTTAAGCAATTGAATAACTTCCAATATCAGTTTCTATGTGCAGATATAAACTGAGCTTTGTACCCATTTGTGCAGATTCCTGGGGAAGAATCTTATTCAAAGGACATTTGGCAATTTGGATTCCAATCCTCTTTACTTCTTGGTATGCAGTCACAGCAGAACCAAGGTATTATTAACCATTTACTCCCAGGAAACATTTTAGAACTGGTATTAGATCTGATACACTTTAAAGTAGCTAATTCAGATTGCATTATTCTTTCCATACTTTAACAAATATTTGCTTAGCTTTTTCCTTTCATTCTTATTTCCTCCCCATTTTCATTTTATCTGTGCTCTGTTTTGCTTCCCTCTTTTCAGGTTTTTCCACACACACTGTATTTCACATTCCCCTTCATTTCCTCTATTTTTCCCTTCTTTTTTTCCCCATTTTTCTCCTTCCATTTCCTTCACCATTTCTCTTGCTTTCTTTGTTACCTCACTTCTTTCACCCCATCAATCTATTGATTGACAAATTAATGGAGAGCTTTGAAAGGGTTCTCATGGGTGATTTTACTACCACAAGACCATTCAGGTGTACAAGAAGCATGTTCATTTTCAATCCATTATATCATCACTTGACTTCTGAAATCGACCATGTGCAGTGACAATATTTTGCTTTGCCTCTTCAGGGATTTACATTTACCAGATAGGCACAAGTCATGTATATCAGAATAATACACATCAAAACTGCAGTATATATCCTGCACTGCTCAAATTAGAGTCTGCTGCCAGATTGTTTGAAAGAGTACACAGGAAAGTACACAGCTGTGGCAGTTTCTCACTAAATGAATAATGCAATTTCAACATCTGTAGGATTTTTGAAAAGCTAAACGTTCAGATATGAAATCTCTGCTGAGGACACAGATGGTAATGATGTTATTTTTGCAGTGGTTCCCACCAGAAAGAGACAGAGTTCCATAATCAGACTGGACTGTTAATGCATGAAACAATACTTTCCTTCAGCAGCACAAGCTCTCAATGCATCTCAGAATGATAAATGCTTTGTGGATTGCATTTAATTCTAAGTTTTGTTAAGCTAAACAAATCCAATAATGAATATAGACATCTTCAAGCATGAGTACAGATGCCAGCACCAGTTGATAGCACTCAGCAGGTGAATTTAAACTGACAATCCAAGTTAAGATAGAATAATTAAAATGAATTTTCCATCCAGTGAAAACAATTGTAAGAAAGTCCACTGTTTGCCTCAACAAAACACGAACAACCAGGAAAATTTACCCTATAAGCACAACAGTGTTATTTACAGGACTACACATATTGTTTAAAGAATATCAGTATACACTGCCTAGTGAAAGACAAGAAAAAGAAACAAAACAATCTCTCAATTCAAGCAAACAAATATTACTGTTCATCAAGTGTTTTACAGCACTGATGTCTTATAAGTTATTCTTTGTCCATTATTTTTTCTTTCAATAAAAACGGTGTTCCAAAGACAAGCAAATATGAAACTGTACTAAAAGTACTTTTGGTTGAATTAGATGATCCCCCTGGAGTAGCTAAAAGTACTGGCTGAAAAGCCAACATACAATTAAGCAGTGTTGAGAGGCAGAGGAATTATAAGAGGCTAATAATGAGAGAAGTAACTGTATGACATGAGCTTCAGAGAGAAGGCATGATGTCAGCAATCAGCTCATCTGGACAGTTGTAGCCTGAACACTTGATCCCAGACAAAACTTATCTTCTTAGCTGGGATAGACTCTACAAAGATCAAGGATTATTTCCTTTGTGCATTGACACAGCTGAGACAAGCATATCAGAAATTTTAAAAACTCTACCCAGCTGAATAAGAATATTTGAAAGGCTTAAAAAAACAGGGGAAAATGTCAAGATGCTAAATCAGAAATTCCAGGAAGTCTGTGTAGGCAAAGAAGGAACAGGATGCGTCATTTTCTAAAAATTTTCCTGATTAATCCTACATATAACTTAATACATTACAATAACTCTCCTTGTTTGATTTATTTTTTAAGAGCAGACCAGAACTACAGTGAAAAGAAATCTGATTCAAACACCAGTTACCTTCCCTTTCTAAATGCAGGAAACATTATCTTCAGACCCACCTGTGGGAGCCTTGGAAGTCATAACAAGTAGCTCTCTGGGGAGGGAGACAACGTTTATATTCCCACTAGTGTTCTGGAGAAAAATCAGAAAGGGATAGTCTTGCATCATCTACACTACCATCCTCAGGAGCTGCTTAACAACTCACGCTTTCATCATGTCCAAACTACTTACCTTGTAATCCATGTCCAGCAAAAATGGAGAGCCACATCCCTCCGCTGCTTTCTGATGGAGATCTTAGGAAAATTGGGTTCCTGTTTCCCTTTTGGATACATCTCCTTGGGTTTGGTATTTTCAAATATTTGAGCTGCAATTCAATAGAAGAATGTCTTGCCTCTGAAACTGGTGAAGCCACCTAAGCAAAGTTTGCAGAGGATATGCTTTTATTCCACAGCAGAAAAGGAACTTTCCTATTCCTAGAAATCAGATTTTGAAAAAGAGTAATTGCCATTAGAAACACCTGGGGATGGGAGGTGGAAGGGAGGGAAGGAAAAAAAAGAAAGGAATAAAGATAGATAGCAGCACAAGTGCTTCCTAAAGTTAAATAATTCTACAGTGCTTTTGAGTAGAAGGTCTGCTGTTATGGGACCATCAAAGGAGTTCAGTATTTTAATCATCTCACCCTATGGGGTGCAGAACTATGCAAAAAAACCCTCAGGTACAGATTTAAGAGTGGGAAAGTTGGTGTAAAACAAAGTCTCTCAGGTCTTTTCCAGAAAAAAATAAAAAGTATGCTGCTCTTCCCACAGGAGAAAAAGAAGCATTCATAGACAAAGAACAGAGACAGGCTGTGAACTCTGGGGTCACAGAAGCTGTTATAGACAGAACTAAAACCCAATGAGGGTCATCCTTAGGTAGAGAGGCACGACACAGAACCTCCATGTTGTAAACTGAAGAACGTCTTTTACTGAAGTAGCCAATAGGGACTGGAAACTTGCAAAAATATTGTGTATAGTGCCAGCCAAAAGCAATAAAAAAGTTTTAGGAAAAAATAAAAGGCAGCTCTAAGATTCATATTTCTACATAGAAAAAAACTTCAAGAACTGATGAATGTACATCTTGATGCACAAAACATTAATACTTTGCACATGTTGGAATATGAGCTTCAAACTGAGCCACGGAGGGCCTTAGTGACTTGCCCAAGGTCAAAATATAAAGCCGGTGTAGGGCTCTTTGATTATGATTTGCTTTCTAATGTAGATAAAGCTCACATGCTGAGGGAACTGAAACACTTTTCAGGCATACAAGAGCTCCATCTAACTAATTTACTATTCATATATACTTTAAAGAATCTGATCCCAGTAGATGTTTGTTCACATCACAAAGCTACTATGTATTTTGAAGTAATCTGTTAGAGTTGGAAGGCTCTGTGGAGGAAAGGCACAGAAGTCCAGAACTGAAATAGGAGACATAATACAAAGCAGGATCAAAAGATACACCAACGGATGCAGTCAGGAGGTGGAGATAGTGTTTCTATGCTCTACTAATAGCTTTAATCCAGGCTATCTTGTGGTAATACCCACATCTAGAGTTTTATCAAAGGCTTAATAACAGCACTAACATGGTAATATGATTTCTACTCCCTTGTGAAACTTCCACAATTGCTAAGTGTTGTATTTTACTTTTCCTCTTCTTCATTTTTACTATATCTCCTTCTATTGCTCAGTTTCTTAAATAACAAATTCTTCGTATCTACACAGATACGTCATCACGTCTATATATTCACTAAAATAGACCAATAAGAACCTCACTTTCTGTTAATAGCAGCTTCCTGCAAAAATACTAGCTTAATCTAGAAAAGCCCTCACATACACTTGTTTTTAGCTTTATAGTTAAATCCAGTTGAACAATCCATTCAAATAGGTTCAAATATTGTTAAACACTTTGCTGGTGTTGGTCAGCAGCCTCACTGCCAAACCAATTTCCTCATGTCCTAAAAAGTGCATGTAATTCATACATATTTTCTATTTCCCGAGAACATTGGAGTCTTTTTTTTTCTGATTTGCTGCCAAAGGAGTAGACACCACTTTCTGCTGCACATTTGCTGCCCAATTAAATGAAGAGAATGTAAGCATTTTCCATGACTCTTTGATGCTAAACCATCTAATAACTGTAGTGCTCAGGCAGTTTCAGAATATCTTCACCTGTATACACATCTACAAATATATATGTAAGTATGTTTCAACAGACAAAGCAGTTCCCTAGCTGAGGAAGCTGATCCATAGCAGTCACTGATACTACAGATTACCAATGCAAAGCCAAAAAACAAATGACCTGTTTGGAAAGATTATGATTTGTAGATCTAGGACATTAGGAGAGTTTCAGCATATTGAAGAATCTTATAGGGAGAGAACAAAATGTGCTATAAAACCTTAAATTATGTAAAATACTGAGAAGTATTATGTGAGGCATTTTAAATAAGGGCAGAATAAAGGCTAAATACTTCTGAACTGCCTCAGAAAAATTAATCCTTCTTAATTCATGCATTGTTACTAAACTCTAATATTAAAAGCCTGCCTTTAGGGTGATGTAGTTAATAATTATTCACTTGTTTTAATTCATATTTTATGTACGATGTATTTTTATGCCTCTCCAGTTGTGTTGGCATCCAAGAATTAGAAACAAGCATAAATTAATCTCTGTTACCAGTAACTGTCTTCAGCTAATGAACTAAAAGACCTTCCATGATTTTCAACTGAAGTTCTGAATAAGCCAATAAATCTAATAAAAATCTTGCAAAATCTGAACTTTTCAAGAACACCTTCTTAGCAACACCTGAAGGTCACGTTAACCATTGAGTGATAATAAAAGCTTCAGCTTTTTGTGTCTATAACTGGGTGCCCAGCACTAGGTAAAATCCTCTCAGCACCACTTTAGCTGTAGCAAGTGTATTGATGCTGGCATCAGAAAAGTTATGTTCAATTTTTATGTGCTGGTTCTCTGAATAATCCTGTGAAAGAAAACTGTATTTTGTACATGTGTTCTCTGTCTCACAGAGTGGTGCTATGTCAGGAAGTCAGTTATAATGGGAGAAATGGTAAAGTCATTTCTGTCAACCTTATTACATTTGCTAGAGATCACTTTCCTTGATCGGATTCACCCTTGAACACAGGTCTCAAACTTGGACTTTTAGAAATGATATTTTGGGTACGGACCAACAAAACAAAAGAGAATCTGGGGGGAAAAACAAACCAGCATCTTTCTGGGATCAAATGAGTATAACAGAACTCTCTGTAGCTATGAAACCATTTCCTGAATAAGCATGCAGTGATATCATCAGAGAACTTTTAACATCAATACGCTTGTGAGTCCAGTAGGCTTTTTCTTATAGCCATGCATGCTACCATGAAGGCACCCAGAGAAAGGATCTAGAATTTATAAACCTCCTGAGCAGTTATGCTTCTCCATGTAGTACAAGACAAAAAGTTCCCAGCTATGACCAACAGAAGAATAAGCAAGGATTTCTCCTTGGAAAAAGAAAGAAAGCAGGAAAGAAAGCAGGAAGGAAGGAAGGGAGGGAGGGAGGGAGGAAGGGAGGAAGAGAAAGAAAGAAAGAAAGAAAGAAAGGAAGAAAAAGAAAGAAAGAAAGAAAGAAGGAAGGAAAGAAAGAAAGAAGAAGGAAAGAAAGAAAGAAGAAGGAAAGAAGGAAAGAAGGAAAGAAAGAAAGAAAGAAAGAAAGAAAGAAAGAAAGAAAGAAAGAAAGAAAGAAAGAAAGAAAGAAAGAAAGAAAGAAAGAAAGAAAGAAAAAGAAAGAGAGGGAGGGAGGGAGGAACCCTCATGAAAAACAAAATTCAGACCTCATGGAAAGTATGCCATCGGGAAAACAGAAGAAAGAAAAATTTGGAAATTCAGACACATTTCTGACAGGTAAAAGTTACAGAAAAACATTTTTTAGGTCTAATTTCTGACCATATTGGCCCACAGAGATTATGGCAAAGATTCAGCTCCCAGATGAAACTGATGAAGACTGAGAAATAAAAATCAATACCACTGTTACCTTAGAAATGACTGCTAATTTTCATGCTGCTAGCTACCTGTTGTACAGAGACAGAAGTCATTCTATTTGCAAATGGTTAGTGAATATTAAGTTATCAGTATGTGATGTAAATTTTTATAAGCATGCTATACTGTGTATGATGTTACTGACTGAAGTCCTGGAATGTGTTCATGACTTGTTTGCAGTGGGAGACCAAAATAATATATGTAACAGTGCCTAGAAAACAAGACTCAAATATACAGCAGAGAAGTATGAGTATACAGTCTTGATTTCGACAAAAATATCAGTTAAGTTTACTATTGCTTTTAAAGTTCTATGACTTTGGCAAAGCTGCTGTATGACTATATGTAGAATGATATTTCTGTCATAAACTTTTGTGGGTTATGAATATTCATGTTAAAAAATGAGAAAACTACTCCTCAATATTTAGGCCTGAGAGATATGTGAGGAGTATTTCTATATTAAGTATCTTTACAAGAATGTATTTAACATGTTACAAATATATCTAATACAACTAAATACATAAATACACCTAAATAGAGATTTATTCATAAAATATCATGAAATATTTGGTCTTTTCTCTAAACTATTAATAGAATTCTTGAAAAAAAACACCATATTTCTTAGAATATTAGAAAATTACAAGTAATTAATTTATATAATACTTTTTAATTACACACCAGCACAAATGTTTATGTTTTATACATAAAGGAGAATATTATTCTTTTATTTGTTAGAGCTGATCCAAAATTAATGCCTCCCATTTTATTATGTGGGCCTACTACACCAGACACGGATGCTGATGGTATTGCAGTAGAGGTTGAACCTTCCTGCCAATATTCCATTACATTTTGTTACCATATGATTGATGACATCAGAGGGGCATTCTGACAAAATGGCATCTGACATGGAAGTGTGTATGAAGCAAAGGTGTGAACTGAATTCCTCCATGCAGGACAAATTATACCCACTGATATTTATCGATGCTTGCTGAACATTTATGGAGACCAAACAGTGGATGTGAGCACAATGAGTCAGTGGGTGATGCATTTCAGCAATGGTATCAGGAACATGAAAGACAAGCCACGTTCCAGATCGCCAGAGCAGTCATACCATAAAATGGAGAGCATCTCGATCAGTTCATCTGCACAAATCAGCTAATGGTGGTGACCACAATGAAAAGTAGTGTTTTGTAGCTGAGAATTTGCTCTATCAAATAGTGTTATTGTGCTCTTTGTATCTGTTGTAGTTTCCATGGAAATAAATACAAAGCATTGCTCTCAGAGAAACTTACATAGAATGGTACTATAACAAGAGCAAAAATAAATCGCTCAATTAGGAGACATGCAGGCTTCTCTACAGTGAAATTCTGTATCAATCTTCCTCACAAAGAACCCACCACATGTAGGCAGAAAAATCATGGAAATGAAATGTATCATGCCATACGGAGGAAATAAAACCAAACGGTTCCACAGCAAAATAATGATAAAGCCAGATTTCACAGTGCTCACAAGTTTCTCATATACTTGTTCTACATCCATTGTCATATAGTTGCAGTCCTAAATTATGCAAATCTATAAATCCACTTCTCTCTTTAAAAGTTGCAGAAAGAAACTTCACTACTGCTGATTTGATTTTTAAGGGTACATGTGCATATGTATTCATATACCCAGTGCTAAACTAAAAAGATTATATTGCAGACTTAAGTACTGAGACACTGATAAATGTAAAAATATTTTCATTCGTAAATTCTGACCATATAAATGGTATTTGATTCCATTTTCACTTTATTTTCCAGAACCTCTTAAAACTTTACTCCCTGTTATCTTAGCTTGCTCTGATGAACTAAGTTCCCCAGGTCCCAGGTCTAGTTTATCTAATCTAAGATACTGCACCCAATTAATTCTCATTTATTTTGTGGCAGGATTTATTAGCTGAGGCATGCTGACACAATTAACATAATGCCTGGTCAACTCAGAATTCAGGCACAAAATACTTGTAACTCCCTTCAGAATGTTATACAGATACTCTACTGGTTTTCTAGATTCTTGCCACAATATCCTCAATCATAATTTCTTATTTCTAGTTCTCCCACACATCTACTTTCCAAGCAGCTCTACCTCTTATTCCCCTGGCACATGTGTCAGGCAGCTTTCTTCTCCTTTCCCCCTTCAGCCAAGAGCAGGCAACATTTTCGCTAGGAGAAATGAGACATATGATGGCTAGAAAACACTTCAGGGATCAGTCAAGATAAAAAATAAAAAATCTGTATTTAGCAGCCTGAACCTGGATAAATGGGGTCAAATTTTCAATAGAAGGCAAAGGGCACAGCCATGATGCAGCAGCCCCCCTTTGCCAAATCAGTCGCTTACTTAACAATCAGAATTGACGATTACTTTAAATTCAAGCAAATATTTTTTCTGTGCTAATGAATGAATACTTTCAGAATTTTCCCAATTCAGGTCAAGTAATTACATCTGAGCAAAATTTGAAGCACCTGAAAATAAGATTCTGTAGGTTAAGTGTCCAGTAACACAAATATCTCATGTCCAAAAAAGTTGATATTGAAAACCTTCTTGCACAGACAAAAGCAAATCAAACATATTCTCATGTTCTGCAGCTATTAATTTCTATACAAAATGAACAATAATTTTCCAATACCGAGGGCAGATGTGCTAAGGGTGAGCATGCTGTTTACATTTCTGCATAGTGTTATTTCATCAAAACATCAAACACTTGGCCAAAAGACAAAAAAAAAGACTTCAGTTGTCACAACTCTCCATGGAAGAACAGCAACATTAGTGAAAATTTTAGTGATGTATAGTTTAGTCTATCCTTTTGTACTCAGACAGATGGGCATTATAAAAGAGATTTCAAATCTGAGGTCACACAGGAACAATAAAGCAAGCATTCAGATCCTGCTCTGTGGTTGTATTTCAGATATTATCTATTATTTCAGAGGAACAAAAGAGGACACCAGTTCCTTGTCTGCTCCTTCATGTCACAGATAACACTTCAATAATGGTGTCAGGCCAGGTGTGATGATAGATTTTGTAATACAGAAGTTGTTCCACTATGAGATAGACATAGGTCATCAACCTGTGACTCACACAAACACATGCTCAGGGATGTTAATGCAGGGAACTAACCAAACAATTTTCTGACGTTTTAAAGAACTATGAAGTTTCTACAAGATGGTTACATGTCATCTTGAAAGCTGTCAAACTTTTAAAGTTCTGATGAAACTATAACTACCACCACAGTGTGTTCTCTCACAACACCTTCTTCTCCAAATAAAATCAGAGCATAACAAAACCACCCACCCTTCAATTATGCCAGAAAATTGCATCAAAACATACCAAAGACACAGTCTTATTTTGAAGCAGTACAATCCGATCCTGGAATAAAACAAACAAATAAATAAATAAATGAAATTATATTTTCCTATAAAGACTATATTATATAAAAGCCTAAGAGTAAAACTGGACAAGTACTGTCTTCCTGACCTACAATATTTTCCAAGCTGTTATTTTCTTGTCCTGTAAAAGAATAAAATTTAAATACTGAATTCACAAATATTTTCCAGGAAGTGATAATGTAAACACAAACCAAGGCAATTCTAAGTGCTTCAAATAAAAATCACAATCATTATCATGTTCTTAATGCTAACACGCCTAATATGTTTTTATTTTAACATTCCCTAAAATTCAGATACAAATGCAATCAACAGCTTTGCACCCTTGGCACAATGGATTTACATATTAATAGTAATGTTTACCTTTTCAGGGAAATAAAAAGGTACTTAGGCTTTGTCTAAGATGGTGGAGACAGAAACTAGCAACTATCTACCTATGGTACATTTTGGTCTCTCTCAAATAAAAGCACATCAAAATTCCTATACACAATGGTGAAATGAAGAGCCTGAATAGAACACTTAGAATAGTTGGAGTAAAATGCATATGATAGAGCTGAATAGGTCGTTTTAAAAGTAAATACTGTTTTCTTTATCAGTATAAAATAATCACTTCAGACTGATGGATGTCTTCAAGAAATAGAAGTAATTAAAGCTTAAGAAAAACACTTTTTCAGTACAGCAATGCATTCAAAACTGGTATGCTTCCTGGATGCTATCTTAATGTCATGTATAATGAAATGAATAGAAGACTATCATTTCATTTCAGCGGACAAGTGATCAGTCCCTAGATAGCCTTCGCTTTAGTGAACTTCACTTATGAATTTCTATGGAGAAAACTTTTGCAGGTTGATGTTAGATACTGTTCTGGAAATTGGTTGGGGAGAAGTTACTCACACAGCATGTAGTAACATTTCCCCAAAGGAAGTAAAAAAACATCTCCAGCAACATGAGGCACAAGCATCCCAAGGTAACACTTGCATCTTAGACTTCTCTGTGTTTATGTTATCAGGATTTCTAGAAGATTATTTTTCTTTATCTTTAAATGAACAAGGTATAAGATGTAGCATTAGGTCTTCCACTTCAGACCTAGGATTAAGTCTTTTAGGTTGGACTTG